>JBBBDQ010001490.1:837500-1542500 GCA_037127315.1 Ascarosepion bandense
GCTTTTATCAGCATATTCATTGATAATGCGAAGAGAGTCGCTGAAATGGTGCAGCCTGTTATTATCCCTCTTTCAAGATTGTGCCACACTGAAGTTGAGGTCTTTGTTACTGTCCTCATTCTAATATCCTTATAGTAGTTTAAAATGAGCTTGGTGAAAGCAGTGGGTATATGGTACCTGATTAGAGCTTCTTCTACCAGACGATGGGGAATTGACCCATAAGCATTCTTAAGGTCTAACCAGAGAACTGCAATATCTCCCTTATTTTCCTTGGCATCTTTTAGTAATTGGGTAATGACCCCTGTATGTTCCATGCATCCTGGCATGCCTGGGACTCCTCCTTTTTGAACAGAGGTGTCAATGTAGTTATTTATTATTAGATATTTTGACAGCCTACTGTTTAATAAGCTGAATAAAATTTTTCCTTCAACATTCAGCAGCGAAATACATCTGAATTGGTTGATTTTCTTGGCGTTTTCCTCTTTGGGGATCCATATCCCCTCGGAATACTTCCACTGGTCTGCTATCTTCCCTCTCTTCCAAATGACCTTCAGTAACTTCCATAGGATACGCTGTAATTTGGGGCATCTATTGTACACTAAGTGCGGTACTAGACACGAGGATAGAAATTTATATGAGAATAGAAATTTAAAGTTAGAAATTTAATAGTGAAAAGGATTTCCAAACAATAATCAAATTAAAAATCAAAGACTTAAAATTAAAAATTTAATAGTGAAAATGATTTCCAAACAATGAACTAAATAAAAAATCGATAATGGCTTCGAACACTTTAAAGATATATATATATATATATATATATATATATATATATATATATATATATATATATATATATATATATATATATATATATATATATATATATATATATATATATATATATATATATATATATATATATATATATATATATATATATATATATATATATATATATATATATATATATATATATATATATATATATATATATATATATATATATATATATATATATATATATATATATATATATATATATATATATATATATATATATATATATATATATATATATATATATATATATATATATATATATATATATATATATATATATATATATATATATATATATATATATATATATATATATATATATATATATATATATATATATATATATATATATATATATATATATATATATATATATATATATATATATATATATATATATATATATATATATATATATATATATATATATATATATATATATATATATATATATATATATATATATCCTATATAATTTTTTATAAAATATATATATATATATTTCCTATCTATATAGATTTTTGTATAGAAATATATATATATATATTTCCATATATCTGTATATCGTAATTTATATATATATATATATTTATATATAGAAATATATGTCTATATATTTCCATATCTATATATAGATATGTCTAGAGAAATATATATATATATATATATATATTTCCACATATATATATCCATTTTTAAATTGAATATATTCAAATCTTCTACAATATAATTGTATTGAACACTTTTATTACAAATGTTTACTGGTCTAACCCTATTAGGACCAAAACTAAGTATTACACAATCAATATATATATATATATATATATATATATATATATATAACTTTGAATCTTATCTATAGTGGATACTCATATTTGCCAAGATGCCACTATTTTTTTTATTAAAGAGTACATTTATTTAATTTTCTTTATCTACCTGAATATTCCAGACATCTTATGAAAGAACAATTTGTGCTCTCCACCAAGATTCCTGTAGAGGAAATCAAATATACTGTTTAATAAATAGATGGAGCATCTACTCAAATATGTATCCATTAAAAATAACTTTCAAAAGGATAAAAATCTACTTACACTATTTACATCGTTCGAACTATTGTTGTCATTTTTGTTGCCGCGACGTTTTGGTCGTTGTACGTCCCGGCTTTCTTCAAGTGATATACTTTAGAATTTTGAATTGACACATTTTCTTCCACAGAGGTATATTGTTCTAATTCTGCATCTCTACTTTTGGATATCGCAATTTCAGTTAATTAGTTTTAGTAATTCACTTTTCCAAGCTTCTGTTTCCTCTTCTGTGGTCAGGCATTGCATTCCCAATTCTTTGGGTGAAGTCACTTTTTAATCACTCAACCAGCACTTTTATCCACTGGGCCATCTACTCCTGTGGACTAAACAAAAATAGTTCGATTCGGAATTCTAAGATATAAAAGCATAGCTTTATACACATCCCAATTCTCCGAACATGATACACACTTGGACGGTCATATCTCAAAAAAGACTTGACTGACTGGGCAGAAAATTTTTCCTGCACTAAGTTGCCATTACTTTCTGGTGTATTCTGATTTCCAACCTCCATTTCCAAAGCTATATTACCCAATCTGTCCTACTATTTAACCCATAGCTGAAAGGAGAAGTGACGGATTAATACTTTTCTCAAGGGTATTTACGTGTATGCGAATGTAATGAATTCACTGGAATTCGAACTCGGCTCTCCAATTTCTCGTTCCGAGCTGATGGCCACTGCACTACAACGCACATATCTAAACTATAATTATAAAGTATATTTGGGAAAGTGAAAAATGCACTGAAATATATTGGAAAATGTTTGTGTCTCCAAATTGTGTGTGTGTGTGTGTGTGTGTGTGTGTGTGTGTGTGTGTGTGTGTGTGTGTGTGTGTGTGTGTGTTTCGTTAGAAACCACAGACAAGGTTCTATGGTTAAGTTTTTTTTATATAATTTTTCATGTGATCTGAAAGTTTTTTTTCTGTTCAGAACATAAATTCTATAAAAAATTTTCCAAATAATTTATTTATCCAAGCAATTTCGGCTCTACTTTTAGTCATTATCAAGGATAAATTTTATTTTACATTTAACAGAATATATAGATTGATTTGTGTATGTTTGTAGAGTCATAGAAATATTTTATATTTTTCACACAGTGAACACATTGTTGGTGTTTTCATAGTTGATATTGTTGAGTGTTCATTTTTGCTTTTTTATTAATAATTCTTCCATTATTTAACATTTTTAAATTTCTTTCTTTTTTTCCACCGCCATAACTTAGCTTTTCTATGTTTTTTTTTTAATACTCTCTTGGTAATTGTTCTGGGGAACTTTCCTCCATAGTTTTTATTTTATCCCGCACCCTGCGCAGACAATTTGTACACATGAGAACTATTTAGGACTTCAAATAGATTCTGAGATATTATGGTAGTAGTAGTCAGAATGTGTTCTTTTGGTGTAATGATTATTATAGTTTGTTTGGGTTAGTGATTGTGGCTAGCTAAGTTTAAAGATAAGACATTCTGAAGACCAGCCATTCCCTAGCCTCCTTTGGTTTTGTGCCACCTTTTTTGTAATATTACAAGAATAAATATCACTTTCCTCTATGATACCTAAACTTTATGAATTTATACACAGTACTAGATTGATGGCAAGGCTTCATTTTACAGATGAAATGGCTAGATCTAACTGTAAGTTCTATGCAAATAGGTTCTTCTATCACACTTTTCACTTGATCAACTCTCTTCCAGCTTCTTGCTTTCCAGTCAACTTTGATCTTCAAAATGTAAATGCAATGTCAGCCGTTATCTTCTGAATTCCTGTTTTATTCACTCTTAATGTTTTTCTCTCGTATATTCCCACTCACTAACCCCCGTGTGTCTTAGTGGATTTGTTGCCTTGAAATTATACATATCTGAGCACAAAGAGTTTGTCACTTTGAAGTTTCGGGAGGAGACCGTTATTTAGTTCTCACTCGTCAAAACGTGGTTGGTAAATTAACCCTGATGAGTGAGAACATCATAACGGTGTCCTCGCGAAACTTTCAAGTCGGTATGAAACTGCTCATTTAAAGTGACAAAATCTTTGTGCCTATTAATCCCCACTCCGATATCGAGTACTTCACAATAAAAAAAAAACCTGCTTACAAAAATACAGTTTTTCAGTAAAACCACTGAAAAATCAACAACCTAGACACTAAATATTATCAATACTTAATACACACACACACACACTTAATACTTAACACACACACACACACACTTATATATATATATATATATATATATATATATATATATATATATTCTTAAGAATTAGGCAATTCATTTTAAATTCATCATTTTTATTACTTCAAACGCTATTAGTCGTGGATAAGCATTTTTTAAATGGTGAAACAATATTCATAGAATATAACACGAAGGATATTTAAAGAAGCAATACGAAGATATTAATTCATTCAACCTAATATAGTAAATTAGAATAAGAATAAAAAATTTAAATTAAATTAAATAATAATAATAATATTAATAAAGATGCCAAAAATAATGCCAAAAGATCTGAGTTGCAATTATGTGTCAATATCTGTCTGCAATCCATTTCCGTTCCCATTTTGAATTCTCCTTTTTGAGATGTTTTCGTTGGTTCTTCCCTAATCAACCTTTTCTCACTTATTTCTCTCTTCAGTTTCTCTATATCTTTCCTTTTCCTTTTTCTTTTCTTATTTCTCTCTTCAGTTTCTCTATATCTTTCCTTTTCCTTTTTCTTTCCTTATTTCTCTCTTCAGTTTCTCTATATCTTTCCTTTTCCTTTTCCTTTTCTTATTTCTCTCTTCAGTTTCTCTATATCTTTCCTTTTCCTTTTCTTATTTCTCTCTTCATTTTCTCTATATCTTTCCTTTTCCTTTTTCTTTTCTTATTTCTCTCTTCAGTTTCTCTATATCTTTCCTTTTCCTTTTCCTTTTCTTATTTCTCTCTTCAGTTTCTCTATATCTTTCCTTTTCCTTTTTCTTTTCTTATTTCTCTCTTCAGTTTCTCTATATCTTTCCTTTTCCTTTTTCTTTTCTTATTTCTCTCTTCAGTTTCTCTATATCTTTCCTTTTCCTTTTTCTTTTCTTATTTCTCTCTTCAGTTTCTCTATATCTTTCCTTTTCCTTTTCCTTTTCTTATTTCTCTCTTCAGTTTCTCTATATCTTTCCTTTTCCTTTTTCTTTTCTTATTTCTCTCTTCAGTTTCTCTATATCTTCCTTTTCCTTTTCTTATTTCTCTCTTCATTTTCTCTATATCTTTCCTTTTCCTTTTCTTATTTCTCTCTTCAGTTTCTCTATATCTTTCCTTTTCCTTTTCTTATTTCTCTCTTCAGTTTCTCTATATCTTTCCTTTTCCTTTTCTTATTTCTCTCTTCATTTTCTCTATATCTTTCCTTTTCCTTTTCCTTTTCTTATTTCTCTCTTCAGTTTCTCTATATCTTTCCTTTTCCTTTTCTTATTTCTCTCTTCAGTTTCTCTATATCTTTCCTTTTCCTTTTCTTATTTCTCTCTTCAGTTTCTCTATATCTTTCTTTTTCCTTTTCTTATTTCTCTCTTCAGTTTCTCTATATCTTTCCTTTTCCTTTTCTTATTTCTCTCTTCAGTTTCTCTATATCTTTCCTTTTCCTTTTCCTTTTCTTATTTCTCTCTTCAGTTTCTCTATATCTTTCCTTTTCCTTTTCTTATTTCTCTCTTCAGTTTCTCTATATCTTTCCTTTTCCTTTTCTTATTTCTCTCTTCAGTTTCTCTATATCTTTCTTTTTCCTTTTCTTATTTCTCTCTTCAGTTTCTCTATATCTTTCCTTTTCCTTTTCTTATTTCTCTCTTCAGTTTCTCTATATCTTTCCTTTTCCTTTTCATATTTCTCTCTTCAGTTTCTCTGTATCTTCCTCTCCTTTCTCCTTTTCCTTTTCTTATTTCTCTCGATTTCTCTATATCTTTCCTTTCCTTTTCTTATTTCTCTCGATTTCTCTATATCTTTCCTTTTCCTTTTCTTTTGTTTCTCTATATCTTTCCTTTCCTTTTCTTATTTCTTCAGTTTCTCTATATCTTTCCTTTTCCTTTTCTTATTTCTCTCTTCATTTTCTCTATATCTTTCCTTTTCCTTTTCTTATTTCTCTCTTCATTTTCTCTATATCTTTCTCTCTTTTTCTTATTTCTCTCTTTCAGTTTCTCTATATCTTTCTTTTCCTTTTCTTTATTTCTCTCGATTTCTCTATATCTTTCCTTTTCCTTTCTTATTTCTCTCGATTTCTCTATATCTTTCCTTTTCCTTTTCTTATTTCTTTCATTTATATCTTTCCTTTTCCTTTTCCTTTATTATTTCTCTCTTCATTTTCTCTCTATATCTTCCTTTTCCTTTCTTATTTCTCTCTTCATTTTCTCTATATCTTTCCTTTTCCTTTTTCCTTTCTTTTTATTATTTCTCTCTTTCATTTTCTATATCTTTCCTTTTCCTTTCTTATTTCTCTCGATTTCTCTATATCTTTCCTTTTCCTTTCTTTCTCTCGATTTCTCTATATCTTTCCTTTTCTCCTTTCTTATTTCTCTCGATTTCTCTATCTTTCCTTTCCTTTCTTGCTTCTCTCGATTTCTCTATCTTTCTTTTCCTTTCTTTATTTCTCGATTTCTCTATATCTTTCCTTTTCCTTTTCTTATTTCTCTCGATTTCTCTATATCTTTCTTTTCCTTTTCTTATTTCTCGATTTCTCTATATCTTTCCTTTCCTTTTCCTTTCTTATTTCTTTCGTTTCTCTATATCTTTCCTTTTCCTTTTCTTATTTCTCTCTTTATCTTCTATATCTTTCCTTTTCCTTTCTTGCTTTCTCTCTTCATTTTCTCTATATCTTCCTTTCTCTCTTTCTTATTTCTCTCTCGATTTCTCTATATCTTCCTTTTCCTTTCTTATTTCTCTCTTCATTTTCTCTATATCTTTCTCTCTTTCCTTTTCTTATTTCTCTCTGTTTCTCTATATCTTTCCTTTCTCTCTCTTTCTTATTTCTCTCTTTCATTTTCTCTATATCTTTCCTTTCCTTTTCTTATTTCTCTCGATTTCTCTATATCTTTCCTTTTCCTTTCTTATTTCTCTCGATTTCTCTATATCTTTCCTTTCCTTTTCTTTCTCTCGATTTCTCTATATCTTTCCTTTCTTTTCCTTTCTTTATTTCTCTCTTCATTTTCTCTATATCTTTCCTTTCCTTTCTTATTTCTTTCATTTTCTCTATATCTTTCCTTTTCCTTTTCTTATTTCTCTCGATTTCTCTATATCTTTCCTTTCCTTTCTTATTTCTCTCTCGATTTCTCTATATCTTTCCTTTTTCCTTTTCTTATTTCTCTCTTTCATTTTCTCTATATCTTTCCTTTTCCTTTTCTTTCTCTCTTTCTCTATATCTTTCCTTTTTCCTTTCTTATTTCTCTCTTCATTTTCTCTATATCTTTCCTTTCTCCTTTTCTTATTTCTCTCTTCATTTTCTCTATATCTTTCCTTTCCTTTTCTTATTTCTCTCTTTCAGTTTCTCTATATCTTTCCTTTCCTTTTCTTATTTCTCTCGATTTCTCTATATCTTTCCTTTTCCTTTCTTATTTCTCTCTCTATATCTTTCCTTTTCCTTTCTTATTTCTCGATTTCTCTATATCTTTCTTTTCATATTTCTCTCTTTTGTTTCTCTATATCTTTCCTTTTCCTTTTCTTTATTTCTCTTTCAGTTTCTCTATATCTTTCCTTTTCCTTTTCTTATTTCTCTCTTTCAGTTTCTCTATATCTTTCCTTTCTCTTTCATATTTCTCTTCAGTTTCTCTGTATCTTTCCTTTTCCTTTTCCTTTTCTTATTTCTCTCTTCATTTTCTCTATATCTTTCCTTTTCCTTTTCTTATTTCTCTCTTCAGTTTCTCTATATCTTTCCTTTTCCTTTTCTTATTTCTCTCTTCATTTTCTCTATATCTTTCCTTTTCCTTTTCTTATTTCTCTCTTCATTTTCTCTATATCTTTCCTTTTCCTTTTCTTATTTCTCTCTTCAGTTTCTCTATATCTTTCCTTTTCCTTTTCTTATTTCTCTCTTCAGTTTCTCTATATCTTTCCTTTTCCTTTTTCTTTTCTTATTTCTCTCTTCAGTTTCTCTATATCTTTCCTTTTCCTTTTTCTTTTCTTATTTCTCTCTTCAGTTTATCTATATCTTTCCTTTTCCTTTTCCTTTTTCTTTTCTTATTTCTCACTTCAGTTTCTCTATATCTTTCCTTTTCCTTTTCTTATTTCTCTCTTCAGTTTCTCTATATCTTTCCTTTTCCTTTTTCTTTTCTTATTTCTCTCTTCAGTTTCTCTATATCTTTCCTTTTCCTTTTCTTATTTCTCTCTTCAGTTTCTCTATATCTTTCCTTTTCCTTTTCTTATTTCTCTCTTCAGTTTCTCTATATCTTTCCTTTTCCTTTTCTTATTTCTCTCTTCAGTTTCTCTATATCTTTCCTTTTCCTTTTCTTATTTCTCTCTTCAGTTTCTCTATATCTTTCCTTTTCCTTTTTCTTTTCTTATTTCTCTCTTCAGTTTCTCTATATCTTTCCTTTTCCTTTTTCTTTTCTTATTTCTCTCTTCAGTTTATCTATATCTTTCCTTTTCCTTTTCCTTTTCCTTTTCTTATTTCTCTCTTCAGTTTCTCTATATCTTTCCTTTTCCTTTTCTTATTTCTCTCTTCAGTTTCTCTATATCTTTCCTTTTCCTTTTCTTATTTCTCTCTTCAGTTTCTCTATATCTTTCCTTTTCCTCTTCTTATTTCTCTCTTCAGTTTCTCTATATCTTTCCTTTTCCTTTTCCTTTTCCTTTTCTTATTTCTCTCTTCAGTTTCTCTATATCTTTCCTTTTCCTTTTCCTTTTCTTATTTCTCTCTTCAGTTTCTCTATATCTTTCCTTTTCCTTTTCTTATTTCTCTCTTCAGTTTCTCTATATCTTTCCTTTTCCTTTTCCTTTTCTTATTTCTCACTTCAGTTTCTCTATATCTTTCCTTTTCCTTTTCTTATTTCTCTCTTCAGTTTCTCTATATCTTTCCTTTTCCTTTTTCTTATTTCTCTCTTCAGTTTCTCTATATCTTTCTTTTCATTTTCTTGTTTCTCTCCTTCGTTTCTCTATATCTTTCCTTTTCCTTTTCCTTTTCTTATTTCTCTCTTCAGTTTCTCTATATCTTTCCTGTTCTTTCTTATTTCTCTCTTCAGTTTCTCTATATCTTTCCTTTTCTTTTCCTTTTCTTATTTCTCTCTTCAGTTTCCTCTATATCTTTCCTTTTCCTTTTCTTATTTCTCTCTTCAGTTTCTCTATATCTTTCCTTTTCCTTTTGCTTTTCTTGTTTCTCTTCATTTTCTCTATATCTTTCCCTTTTCCCTTTTCTTATTTCTCTCTTCAGTTTCTCTATATCTTTCCTTTTCCTTTTCTTATTTCTCTCTTCAGTTTCTCTCTCTCTCTTTCTTTCCTTTCTTATTCTCTCACAGTTCCCTCTCATATCTTTCCTTTTCCTTTTCTTATTTCTCTCTTCAGTTTCTCTATATCTTTCCTTTTCCTTTTCCTTTTCTTATTTCTCTCTTCAGTTTCTCTATATCTCCTGTTTTGCTTTTCTTATTTCTCTCTTCAGTTCTCTCTATATCTTTCCTTTCCTTTTCCTTTTCTTATTTCTCTCTTCAGTTTCTCTATATCTTTCCTTTTCCTTTTCTTATTTCTCTCTTGATTTCTCTATATCTTTCCTTTTCCTTTTCCTTTCTTATTTCTCTCTGTTTCTCTATATCTTTCCTTTTCCTTTTTCTTATTTCTCTCTTAGTTTCTTTCTATATCTTTCCTTTTCCTTTTCTTATTTCTCTCTTCAGTTTCTCTCTCTGTCTTTCCTTTTCCTTTTCCTTTTCTTATTTCTCTCTTCAGTTTCTCTATATCTTTCCTTTTCCTTTTCCTTTTCTTATTTCTCTCTTCAGTTTCTCTATATCTTTCCTTTTCCTTTTCTTATTTCTCTCTTCATTTTCTCTATATCTTCTTTTCCTCTTCCTTATTTCTCTCTTGATTTCTCTATATCTTTCCCTTTTCCTTTTCCTTTTCCTTTCTTCTTCTCTCTTCAGTTTCTCTATATCTTTCCTTTTTCCTTTTCCTTTTCTTATTTCTCTCTTCAGTTTCTCTATATCTTTCCTTTTCCTTTTTTCTTATTTCTCTCTTCAGTTTCTCTATATCTTTCCTTTTCCTTTTCTTATTTCTCTCTTCAGTTTCTCTATATCTTTCCTTTTCCTTTTCCTTTTCTTATTTCTCTCTTCAGTTTCTCTATATCTCCCCTTTTCCTTTTCCTTATTTCTCTCTTCCAGTTACTCTATATCTTTCCTTTTCCCTTTTTCTTCTCTCTTCAGTTTCTCTATATCTTTCCCTTTCTGCCTTTCTTCTCTCTTCGTTTCTCTATGTCTTTCCTTTTCCTTTTCTTATTTCTCTCTTCATTTTCTCTATATCTTTCCTTTTCCTTTTCTTATTTCTCTCTTCAGTTTCTCTATATCTTTCCTTTTCCTTTTCTTATTTCTCTCTTCATTTTTCTCTCCCTCCTCTTTCCTTTTCCTTTTCCTTTTCTTATTTCTCTCTTCGTTCTCTCTCCTCTTTCCTTTTCCTTTTCCTTTTCTTATTTCTCTCTTAGTTTCTCTATGTCTTTCCTTTTCCTTTTCTTATTTCTCTCTTCAGTTTCTCTATATCTTTCCTTTTCCTCTTCTTATTTCTCTCTTCAGTTTCTCTATATCTTTTCCTTTCCTTTTCCTTTTCCCTTTTCTTATTTCTCTCTTCAGTTTGTCTATATCTTTCTATTCTTTTCCTTTTCTTATTTCTCTCTTCAGTTTCTCTATATCTTTCCTTTTCCTTTTCTTATTTCTCTCTTAGTTTCTCTCTCCTTTCTTTCCTTTTCTGTTTCTCTCTTCATTTTCTCTCTTTCCTTTTCCTTTCTTATTTCTCTCTTCAGTTTCTCTATATCTTTCCTTTTCCTTTTCTTATTTCTCTCTTCATTTTCTCTATATCTTTCCTTTTCCTTTTCTTATTTCTCTCTTCATTTTCTCTATATCTTTCACTTTTCCTTTTCTTATTTCTCTCTTCAGTTTCTCTATATCTTTCCTTTTCCTTTTCTTATTTCTCTCTTCATTTTCTCTATATCTTTCCTTTTCCTTTTCCTTTTCTTATTTCTCTCTTCGTTTCTCTCTCTCTTTCCTTTCCTTTTCTTCTTCTCTCTTCCTTCCTCTCTCTTTTCCTTTTCCTTTTCCTTTTCTTATTTCTCTCTTCAGTTTCTCTATATCTTTCCTTTTCCTTTTCCTTTTCTTATTTCTCTCTTCAGTTTTCTCTATATCTTTCTTTTCTTTTCCTTTTATTTATTTCTCTCTTCAGTTTCTCTATGTCTTTCCTTTTCCTTTTCTTATTTCTCTTCATTTTCTCTATATCTTTCCTTTTCCTTTTCTTATTTCTCTCTTCAGTTTCTCTATATCTTTCCTTTTCCTTTTCCTTTTCTTCTCTCCTTCCGTTTCTCTATATCTTTCCTTTCTTTTCATATTTCTCTCTTCATTTTCTCTATATCTTTCCTTTTCCTTTTCTGTTTCTCTCTTCAGTTTCTCTCTCTCTTTCCTTTTCCTTTTTTTTTTTCTTTTCTTATTTTCTCTCTTCAGTTATATATCTTTCCTTTTCCTTTTCTTTCTTCTCTCTTATTTTCTCTCTTTCCTTTTCTTTCTTATTTCTCTCTTCAGTTTCTCTATATCTTTCCTTTTCCTTTTCCTTTTCTTATTTCTCTCTTCAGTTTCTCTATATCTTTCCTTTTCCTTTTCTTATTTCTCTCTTCATTTTCTCTATATCTTTCCTTTTCCTTTTCTTCTCTCTTCAGTTTCTCTGTCCCTCGCGCCCTTTTCCTTTTCTTGTTTCTCTCTCGATTTCTCTATGTCTTTCCTTTTCTTTTCTTATTTCTCTCTTCATTTTCTCTATATCTTTCTTTTTTCTTTTCTTATTTCTCTCTTCAGTTTCTCTATATCTTTCCTTTTCCGTTTCCTTTTCTTATTTCTCTCTTCAGTTTCTCTCTCTCATCTTTCCTTTTCCTTTTCCTTTTCTTATTTCTCTCTTCAGTTTCTCTATATCCTTTCCTTTTCCTTTTTCTTATTTCTCTCTTCATTTTCTCTATATCTTTCCTTTTCCTTTCCTTTTCTTATTTCTCTCATACAATTTCTCTATATCTTTCCTTTTCCTTTCCTTATTTCTCTCTTCATTTTCTCTATATCTTTCCTTTTCCTTTTCTTATTTCTCTCTTCAGTTTCTCTATATCTTTCCTTTTCCTTTTCCTTTTCTTATTTCTCTCTTCAGTTTCTCTATATCTTTCCCTTTTTCCTTTTCTTTTCTTATTTCTCTTCAGTTTCTCTCTGTCTTTCCTTTTCTTTTCTTGTTCTCTCTTCAGTTTCTCTATATCTTTCCTTTTCCTTTTCCTTTTCTTATTTCTCTCTTCAGTTTCTCTCTCTCTTTCCTTTTCCTTTTCTTATTTCTCTCTTCAGTTTCTCTATATCTTTCTTTTCTTTTCTTTTCTTATTTCTCTCTTCAGTTTCTCTATATCTTTCCTTTTCCTTTTTCTTATTTCTCTCTTCATTTTCTCTATATCTTTCCTTTTCCTTTTCTTATTTCTCTCTTCAGTTTCTCTATATCTTTCCTTTTCCTTTTCCTTTTCTTATTTCTCTCTTCAGTTTCTCTATGTCTTTCCTTTTCCTTTTCTTATTTCTCTCTTCGTTTTCTCTATATCTTTCTTTTCCTTTTCTTATTTCTCTCTTCAGTTTCTCTATGTCTTTCCTTTCACTTTTCCTTTTCTTATTTCTCTCTTCGTTTCTCTCTCTCTTTTTCTTTTCACTGTATTTCTCTCTTCATTTCTCTATATCTTTCTTTTTCTTTTCTTATTTCTCTCTTCAGTTTCTCTATATCTTTCCTTTTCCTTTTCCTTTTCTTATTTCTCTCTTCAGTTTCTCTATGTCTTTCCTTTCCTTTTCTTATTTCTCTCTTCATTTTTCTCTATATCTTTCCTTTTCCTTTTCTTATTTCTCTCTTCAGTTTCTCTATATCTTTCCTTTTCCTTTTCCTTTTCTTATTTCTCTCTTCAGTTTCTCTATATCTTTCCTTTTCCTTTTCCTTTCTTATTTCTCTCTTCAGTTTCTCTATATCTTTCCTTTTCCTTTTCTTATTTCTCTTCATTTTCTCTATATCTTTCCTTTTCCTTTTCTTATTTCTCTCTTCGTTTCTCTCTCTTTCCTTTCCTTTTCTTATTTCTCTCCTTCATTTTCTCTCTGTCTTTCTTTCCTTTTCTTATTTCTCTCTTCATTTTCTCTATATCTTTCCTTTTCCTTTTCTTATTTCTCTCTTCAGTTTCTCTATATCTTTCCTTTTCCTTTTCTTATTTCTCTCTTCAGTTTCTCTATATCTTTCTTTCTTTTCTTTTCTCTCTTCGTTTTCTCTCTCTCTTTCTTTTCTTTTCTTTTCTTATTTCTCTCTTCAGTTTCTCTATATCTTTCCTTTCCTTTCTTTTCTCTCCTTCGTTTTCTCTATATCTTTCCTTTTCTTTTCTTTCTTATTTCTCTCTTCAGTTTCTCTCTCTTTCCTTTCCTTTTCCTTTTCTTATTTCTCTCTTCAGTTTCTCTATGTCTTTCCTTTTCCTTTTCTTATTTCTCTCTTCATTTTCTGTCTCTCTCTTTCCTTTTCCTTTTCTTATTTCTCTCTTCAGTTTCTCTATATCTTTCCTTTCTTTTCTTATTTCTCTCTTCAGTTTCTCTATATCTTTCCTTTCTTTTCTTATTTCTCTCTTCATTTCTCTCTCATCTTCCTTTTCCTTTTCTTATTTCTCTCTTCAGTTTCTCTATATCTTTCCTTTTCCTTTTCCTTTTCTTATTTCTCTCTTCAGTTTCTCTCTATGTCTTTCTTTTTCCTTTTTTCTTATTTCTCTCTTCATTTTTTCTCTATATCTTTCCTTTTCCTTTTCTTATTTCTCTCTTTGATTTCTCTATATCTTTCCTTTTCCTTTTCCTTTTCTTATTTCTCTCTTCAGTTTCTCTATATCTTTCCTTTTCCTTTTCTTTTCTTATTTCTCTCTTCAGTTTCTCTATATCTTTCCTTTTCCTTTCTTATTTCTCTCTTCATTTTCTCTATATCTTTCCTTTTCCTTTTCTTATTTCTCTCTTCAGTTTCTCTATATCTTTCCTTTTCCTTTTCTTATTTCTCTCTTCATTTTCTCTATATCTTTCCTTTTCCTTTTCTTATTTCTCTCTCTTCATTTTCTCTATATCTTTCCTTTTCCTTTTCTTATTTCTCTCTTCAGTTTCTCTATATCTTTCCTTTTCCTTTTCTTATTTCTCTCTTCAGTTTCTCTATATCTTTCCTTTTCCTTTTCTTATTTCTCTCTTCATTTTCTCTATATCTTTCCTTTTCCTTTTCCTTTTCTTATTTCTCTCTTCAGTTTCTCTATATCTTTCCTTTTCCTTTTCTTATTTCTCTCTTCATTTCCTCTATGTCTTTCCTTTTCCTTTTCCTTTTCTTATTTCTCTCTTCAGTTTCTCTATATCTTTCCTTTTCCTTTTCCTTTTCTTATTTCTCTCTTCAGTTTCTCTATGTCTTTCCTTTTCCTTTTCTTATTTCTCTCTTCATTTTCTCTATATCTTTCCTTTTCCTTTTCTTATTTCTCTCTTCAGTTTCTCTATATCTTTCCTTTTCTTTTCTTATTTCTCTGCTTGCATTTTCTCTCATATCTTTCCTTTTCTTTCCTTTTCTTATTTCTCTCTTCATTTTCTCTATATCTTTCCTATTCCTTTTCCTTTTCTTATTTCTCTCTTCAGTTTCTCTATATCTTTCCTTTTCCCTTTTCTTATTTCTCTCTTCAGTTTCTCTATATCTTTCCTTTTCCTTTTCTTATTTCTCTCTTCATTTTCTCTATATCTTTCCTTTTCCTTTTCTTATTTCTCTCTTCAGTTTCTCTATATCTTTCCTTTTCCTTTTCTTATTTCTCTCCTTAGTTTCTCTATATCTTTCCTTTTCCTTTTCTTATTTCTCTCTTCAGTTTCTCTATATCTTTCCTTTTCCTTTTCTTATTTCTCTCTTCATTTTTCTCTATATCTTTCCTATTCCTTTTTCCTTTTCTTATTTCTCTCTTCAGTTTCTCTATATCTTTCCTTTTCCTTTTCTTATTTCTCTCTTCAGTTTCTCTATATCTTTCCTTTTCCTTTTCTTATTTCTCTCTTCATTTTCTCTATATCTTTCCTTTTCCTTTTCTTATTTCTCTCTTCAGTTTCTCTATATCTTTCCTTTTCTTTTCCTTTTCTTATTTCTCTCTTCAGTTTCTCTATGTCTTTCCTTTTCCTTTCTTATTTCTCTCTTCATTTTCTCTATATCTTTCCTTTTCCTTTTCTTATTTCTCTCTTCAGTTTCTCTATATCTTTCCTTTTCTTTTCCTTTTCTTATTTCTCTCTTCAGTTTCTCTATATCTTTCCTTTTCCTTTTCTTATTTCTCTCTTCATTTTCTCTATATCTTTCCTTTTCCTTTTTCTTATTTCTCTCTTCAGTTTCTCTATATCTTTCCTTTTCCTTTTCCTTTATTTCTCTCTTCAGTTTCTCTATGTCTTTCCTTTTCCTTTTCTTGTTCTCTCTTCTGTTTTCTCTATATCTTTCCTTTTCCTTTTCTTATTTCTCTCTTCAGTTTCTCTATATCTTTCCTTTTCCTTTTCCTTTTCTTATTTCTCTCTTCAGTTTCTCTATATCTTTCCTTTTCCTTTTCCTTTTCTTGTTCTCTCTTCAGTTTCTCTATATCTTTCCTTTTCCTTTTCTTATTTCTCTCTCTTCATTTTCTCTATATCTTTCCTTTTCCTTTTCCTTTTCTTGTTCTCTCTTCAGTTTCTCTATATCTTTCCTTTTCCTTTTCCTTTTCTTATTTCTCTCTTCCAGTTTCTCTATGTCTTTCCTTTTCCTTTTCTTATTTCTCTCTTCATTTTCTCTATATCTTTCCTTTTCCTTTTCTTATTTCTCTCTTCAGTTTCTCTATATCTCCTTTTCCTTTTCTTATTTCTCTCTTCATTTTCTCTATATCTTTCCTTTTCCTTTTCCCTTTTCTTATTTCTCTCTTCATTTTCTCTATATCTTTCCTATTCCTTTTCCTTTTCTTATTTCTCTCTTCAGTTTCTCTATATCTTTCCTTTTCCTTTTCTTATTTCTCTCTTCAGTTTCTCTATATCTTTCCTTTTCCTTTTCTTATTTCTCTCTTCATTTTTTCTCTATATCTTTCCTTTTCTTTCTTATTTCTCTCTTCAGTTTCTCTATATCTTTCCTTTTCCTTTTCTTATTTCTCTCTTCATTTTCTCTATATCTTTCCTTTTCCTTTTCTTATTTCTCTCTTCATTTTCTCTATATCTTTCCTTTTCCTTTTCTTATTTCTCTCTTCAGTTTCTCTATATCTTTCCTTTTCCTTTTCTTATTTCTCTCTTCAGTTTCTCTATATCTTTCCTTTTCCTTTTCCTTTTCTTATTTCTCTCTTCAGTTTCTCTATATCTTTCCTTTTCCTTTTCCTTTTCTTATTTCTCTCTTCAGTTTCTCTATATCTTTCCTTTTCCTTTTCTTATTTCTCTCTTCATTTTCTCTATATATCTTTCCTTTTCCTTTTCTTATTTCTCTCTTCAGTTTCTCTATATCTTTCCTTTTCCTTTTCTTATTTCTCTCTTCATTTTCTCTATATCTTTCCTTTTCCTTTTCTTATTTCTCTCTTCAGTTTCTCTATATCTTTCCTTTTCCTTTTCCTTTTCTTATTTCTCTCTTCAGTTTCTCTATATCTTTCCTTTTCCTTTTCCTTTTCACTTATTTCTCTCTTCAGTTTCTCTATATCTTTCCTTTTCCTTTTCTTATTTCTCTCTACATTTTCTCTATATCTTTCCTTTTCCTTTTCTTATTTCTCTCTTCAGTTTCTCTATATCTTTCCTTTTCCTTTTCTTATTTCTCTCTTCATTTTCTCTATATCTTTCCTTTTCCTTTTCTTATTTCTCTCTTCAGTTTCTCTATATCTTTCCTTTTCCTTTTCTTATTTCTCTCTTCAGTTTCTCTATATCTTTCCTTTTCCTTTTCTTATTTCTCTCTTCATTTTCTCTATATCTTTCCTTTTCCTTTTCCTTTTCTTATTTCTCTCTTCAGTTTCTCTATATCTTTCCTTTTCCTTTTCTTATTTCTCTCTTCATTTTCTCTATATCTTTCCTTTTCCTTTTCCTTTTCTTATTTCTCTCTTCAGTTTCTCTATATCTTTCCTTTTCCTTTTCCTTTTCTTATTTCTCTCTTCAGTTTCTCTATGTCTTTCCTTTTCCTTTTCTTATTTCTCTCTTCATTTTCTCTATATCTTTCCTTTTCCTTTTCTTATTTCTCTCTTCAGTTTCTCTATATCTTTCCTTTTCCTTTTCTTATTTCTCTCTTCATTTTCTCTATATCTTTCCTTTTCCTTTTCCTTTTCTTATTTCTCTCTTCATTTTCTCTATATCTTTCCTATTCCTTTTCCTTTTCTTATTTCTCTCTTCAGTTTCTCTATATCTTTCCTTTTCCTTTTCTTATTTCTCTCTTCATTTTCTCTATATCTTTCCTTTTCCTTTTCTTATTTCTCTCTTCAGTTTCTCTATATCTTTCCTTTTCCTTTTCTTATTTCTCTCTTCATTTTCTCTATATCTTTCCTTTTCCTTTTCTTATTTCTCTCTTCATTTTCTCTATATCTTTCCTTTTCCTTTTCTTATTTCTCTCTTCAGTTTCTCTATATCTTTCCTTTTCCTTTTCTTATTTCTCTCTTCAGTTTCTCTATATCTTTCCTTTTCCTTTTCTTATTTCTCTCTTCATTTTCTCTATATCTTTCCTTTTCCTTTTCTTATTTCTCTCTTCAGTTTCTCTATATCTTTCCTTTTCCTTTTCTTATTTCTCTCTTCATTTTCTCTATATCTTTCCTTTTCCTTTTCTTATTTCTCTCTTCAGTTTCTCTATATCTTTCCTTTTCCTTTTCTTATTTCTCTCTTCAGTTTCTCTATATCTTTCCTTTTCCTTTTCTTATTTCTCTCTTCAGTTTCTCTATATCTTTCCTTTTCCTTTTCTTATTTCTCTCTTCAGTTTCTCTATATCTTTCCTTTTCCTTTTTCTTTTCTTTTTCTTGATTTCTCATCTTATTGTTTATTTGTACAACTATAGAATATTGTTGTATTTAAGCACAGTTTTATAATTAATCTAATTTTGTATATTTAACCTTAATTTTGAATTTAAAAAATTACTTTTTCCTTTTGGAAGTTAAAAAACGGAAATAAAACACCTAAGGTTAAATGGAAAATCCTCAAACAAGCAAGAACAGCTAAATCAATAAAAGAACCATGTTTCCTTTAATCTTCAAGAAAAAATTGAAATCATTAAATACATAAATAAAAATTGAAATCATTAAATACATAAATAAAAATTGAAATCATTAAATACATAAATAAAAATTGAAATCATTAAATACATAAATAAAAATTGAAATCATTAAATACATAAATCATTAAATACATAAATCATTAAATATATCATTAAAATACATAAATCATTAAATATATCATTAAAATACATAAATCATTAAATATATCATTAAAATACATAAATCATTAAATACATAAATCATTAAATACATAAATAAAAATTGAAATCATTAAATACATAAATAAAACACCTAAAGTTAAATGGAAAATCCTCAAACAAGCAAGAACAGCTAAATCAATAAAAGAACCATGTTTCATTTAATCTTCAAGAAAAAATTGAAATCATTAAATACATAAATAACGACAAGCTTTTAAGCCAGAGGTATAAAACTACAGTAAACTGCAAACACATTAAAGAACTAACCTTGCAATCATGCTGAAAAATACTGCACGAGCCAAAACTAGGACCCCGCCCTCAAGAGACTATAAACCTTTATAGTACTAACAACCCACTTATATCAAATTTTGCCTATTACTCACCACGAACTATAATCAAATCTAATTTAAAGTTTTATAGGAAAAAGTAATTTCCTAAATTCAAAATTAAGATTAAATATACAAAATTAGATTAATTATAAAACTGTGCTTAAATACAAAATAATAATACCAGACGACCTATGCAAGTCGATATTTATAGCACTGCCGAAGAAACCAGGTGCAAACGAGTGTGAACTACACAGAACTATCAGCTTAATGAGTCACATCACAAAACTGATTGTCAGAATCCTGATGAATAGAGCGAGAAGCAGAATCAGGCCAGAGATAGGGCAGGAACAGTGCGGGTTCGTCAAAGACACTGGAACAAGGAACGCCATATTCATGATTAGGATGCTCTCTGAAAGGGCATTACAAATGAAGAAAGACTTGTACCTATGCTTCATTGATTACGCGAAAGCATTCGACAAAATACGACACAAAGAATTGATGGAAATGCTAGGCAACCTCGACATTTTCGGCAAAGATATAAGAATAATCAAGAATCTCTACTGGCAGCAAACGGCCTGCATACGGACAGGTAACGACCTCAGTAGATACACAAAGATAGAAAAAGGCGTAAGACAAGGATGTGTCTTTTCACCGGATTTGTTCAACCTATACAGCGAGAATATTTTGAGGCCCCTAGATGACACACCAGGATTTATTATTGGAGGCCACAATCTGAACAACATAAGATACGCGGACGATACAGTACTGATTGCGGACACGGAAAGGAAACTGCAAGATCTCATACAGAAAGTAGCAGTGGAGAGTGACAAGAAAGGACTACAAATAAACTTTAAGAAAACTGAGTGCATGGTCATCAGCAAAAGATACAACCCAAAATGCCAAATACAGGTGGGGGATAACAGAATCAAACAAGTCCAAGAATTTAAGTACCTAGGAAGTGTTCTAACAGGAGATGGAAAGTGCGACACGGAGATCCGAAGGCGAATTGGCATGGCAAAGGACGCGTTCCAGAAGATGAGCAAAATACTAACACACAGGAAGATCTCAATAGAAACGAAGAAAAGAGTCCTAGACTGCTACGTGATGTCAGTTCTTCAGTACGGCTGTGAATGCTGGACAATATCATCGAAAATGAGGACAAAACTGGAAGCGGCCGAAATGTGGTTCTACAGAAGGGTGCTACGGATATCGTGGACTGAGCATACAAGCAACGACGAAGTGTTAGAAAGAATGGCAACAAAAAGGAAATTGATGCTGAGCATCAGGAAGAGACAACTGAAGTTCCTGGGACACGCAATGAGGAAGGAGAGCCTGGAGAACCTGATACTGACTGGACAGATAGAAGGAAGGAGAGACAGAGGAAGGCAGCGGATAACATATCTGCAGAGTCTGATCAGGTGGATGACGGAACGGGGGTTGCCAGGAGCAACAGGAGCAAACATACTAAGAGCCACAAGGGATAGAGAGACGTGGAGATCCATGATCGCCTACGTCCTGAAGGGACAGGGCACATAGAAGAAGAAGAAATACAAAATATTCTATAGTTGTACAATGAATGATAGGTCCAATCTCATCCTTTCCCACCCTTTACACCTCCTTATTCTCCCCCTCTAATAAAACCAAAGAATAAAGGCTAGGCAGACAAGTCATAAAACACAATTTCATGAATCAACTTTATCCCTACCTACCCCACTTTCTTCAAAATTCTAAGGGACAATTTACGTCTTATTCCCTTATCTCTAACCCCCCACCGCCAATATCCCACACACAATTCCCAAATATAAGAAAAGAGGTTTTCCATTCCTTTCCACACCACCTGATGAGACATTGGAAGTTCAATGTCGAAACAAAATGTACAATTTATAGTGGATATATATAAAATTTGTACATGTTCTAAAATATAATTTATGATAAATATTCACAGCTCTATAGTATATATCGAGCACTGTTTTAAATTAATGTTTTGGACGTTGTAAATTTTTCTTCGTTCCTTATTCACTCATATATATATATATATATATATATATATATATATTTGGTGTCAGTCAGAGTTGCTACTCCCTAAGCCATAGGCGCATGAAATCAGAGAAGGGAAATTTTAGCGTATTTTATATAAGCGGTGTTAAAGGCAAGAAATGTTTTACTATAGGCCATGATAAATTTTAAAACAAAAGCATCTCTAGGTGTTATAACTTTTATTATTTTTTCCCTGTCCATTCCTTCACGTCATCCGTGACAGACTTTCTTTTCATAATTTGTTTCCCCGTTTACAATTCTGATGAGAGGGGACTAAACCGGTCGACTGGTTTTAAAGTTTATCATTGCCTTTAACAAAAAAAAAAAAAAATTCTTGCCTTTGAAACCATAATATATATATATATGTGTGTGTGTGTGTGTGTGTGTGTGTGTGTGTGTGTGTAAGATATTAAAATAAAATGTTTAAAGGCAAGAATTGTTTTTCCTATAGCGGATCACTTGATAAATAGTCTGACCTGTGCTATGGATTTCAGTGTGAACTGGTTGTCTGTTTTGGCCAGAACACACTCATTATTCCATCTGAAGATGTTGGAGACGCTGTTCATCAGGTCCAGGCGACCCTCTCTTTGTAAACAAAGAGATTGTTTGCTTTACAGTGTATCTAGCATCTTTAGATGTTATAATTTTTATTATTTTTCCCTGTCCATTCATTCACGTCATCCACGACAGACTTTCTTTTCATAATTTGTTTCCCCATTTACATTTCTCACAAGAGGGGACGAAACCACTTGACTGGTGTTTTTTGTTTTAAAATTTATCATGGCCTATAGTAAAAAAATTCTTGCCTTTAAAACCATAATATGTTTTTGTACCATCAAAAATTGCTAAAATATAATACAGTTTATCAATATATTCACTCCAGCGTCGGATATTTGAACTTTTAACTGTGAATTGTCAAGCATTTTTGTATATGATAAGATAATGAACAAATAAAAAACGTTTATCAATCTAACATATTTCACTTTTAGTAAAGTTTCAGATCGGACAATGAGATATGGAGAAAAAGAAGAAAGAAATATTTGAAAGGATATAGACAAACAGGAAACGTTTATCAGTCAAACATGTTTCACTTTTATTAAAACTTCATCAGAGAATGAGATAGGGAGAAAACAAAATAAAGAAATATATAAGATAAAGAAGAAATAGGGAACATTTATTAATGTAACATGTTTCACCCTTAGTAAAGCTTCATCAGAGAATGACGTATGGACAAAAGGATGAAATAAATTCTGGTATTTTATTTTTGTGTTGTTTGATTTTCATTAGTTATTCAGGTTTTGCGTGCATTTGACTTGTTAGACAAACTTTAGTATAATTTATGATGTTCTGAATTTAAAGAGAGATGGCACGTCCATTCGAAGATCCAAGGCAATAACGAATTCCGAACCTAAATGAAAAACTATGAATATTGTATTATGTATGTAAGTGTGGTGCAGTGGATATAGACTCAAAACGACAAATCGGGATGCCGAGTTCGAATTCCAGTTGAATTCCTTGCATTCACTTACGCACAAATACCCTTGGGAAATGTATTAATCCATCTCTTCCCTCCAGTTATGGGTTAAATATTAGGACAGATTGGGTTCTATAGCCTTGGCTGGCAACCAGTCTACTGCAGAAAGCAATGGGAACCTACTGCGGGATAATCTTCTGCCCAGTCAGTCATGTCTCTTTTGAGCATGTATTACATATGGCATTAACTGACTGATATAAGTGTATAATAAATTTAGTTAATTAAATTATAAAGAACATTGGGAGGCTTAAGGTCACATAGTGTTGAAACACCATTTGTAATACGACCATCAAATTTAAGCAACATCAAGCCCGGTCAGTACCTAGATGGATGGCCTTTTGAGAATATCAGGTGCTGTTATAGAAATCCCTCAACTAGGCTTTTTGTTAAATGTCAAATTTCAGAGAGTTGGAATTCGATACAATAAATTAAAATATTGTTGAGGGCCTACTCGTAATTCAGCCATATAGAATAATTCCACAACTTTAATGGAAAGAATAAAATATAACGTAATATTAACAAATAACATTAATTTCATATAACAACAAGAATACAAGAAGTTGGTTGAATATATTGAAAGATTAACGTTCATTTTTTTGTGGGGGATTTATTAGTAAAGTTCTTGAATATAATATAAACAGTATTGCGTAAGTATGTGAGAAAAGTGAAATGTGCTTAAATGAATGTATATGTGAAAAAAAACAGTATAAGTGCTTAGTAATAATGTGGGTAAAGGTGATAGATAGAATTTAGTTCTTACTGTAGACGGTAGTGCCATAGGCTGAAGCGGTCTCTTAGTAGTTTGGTCAGTGCTGAGTTGAGCGTTGCTTTTGCGTGTGGACGTGAATTGCTTCTTGAATATTAGTTGCTAGAATAACGTAGACTTTGGTAGCATTTATGAATTTCCTTGTCGGGGCTCAAACTTTTATACTTTTTATCTAATAAATCGACTCTAGAATTATATTTGGCCCTAAAAAAGTCAAGTGGGTGGTAAGTGTACTATTTTGTCAGTACGATATTGATATCTAAATTATGATGACTAATAAAATCTTTTTGGCTTGTATTCTATGGTTTTGTATTGTATGGTTTAATTGGTGTGTTTTAAATTTTAATAACTTCATTGTTTGTTATTGGTTTATAAATATTTTGAAGGCGTGTTTTAATGTTTATGTAGCTATTGTTGGCTGAAAATGTTTATAATGTTTAAAATTAGCAAGTTTGATAATTAAGTTTATAATTAACATATTAATTAGTTTTATTGTGCGAAATATGTTGCATACTTTATTAGATAGTGGACAGGGCACTTTAAACATGGATGTGCGGGTGGTATAATGGATAGTGTACAGGAATTGGTAATCGGAGAACCAAGTTCCAATTTTGTTACATTCTCTTATGTGCAAATACCCTTGGGATGGTCATGAAAACATCTTTTCTCCCCAGCTACGGGGTGATTAGTAAAACTTGTATCACTAAAATCATTATTATTTTTGAATAAATAATTCTTACAACTTTAAAATATTTTCTGGCATTAAATAACTTGAAAAGAGCTGAAAATCCGTAGAAAATGATTCCATCAATCAATAACTGAATGGCAGGAATAGGGATAAACTTATCTACATGCCACTCTCTCTCTCTCTCTCTCTCTCTCTCTCTCTCTCTCTCTCTCTCTCTCTCTCTCTCGCCTCACTTCACACTCCATCTCTCCTTCACTCTTCCTCTTCTCCTCTCGCTCCATCTCTTTCTCTCTCTTTTTGCGTATCACTCTCTTTCCTCGTTCCATCTCTCTCTTTTCTACATGTTCTCTCATTCCATCTCTCTCCCTCTTCCCCTCTCATTCCATTTCTCTTTTACTCTCATTCGATCTTTTTTCTCTCCTCCTCATCTCTTCTCCGTGCATCGCTCTCTCTCTCTCTCATCTTATCCTGTCTCTCTTCCTCATCTCTCTTTTCATCTCTCTCTCTTTCTCTCTCTCTCTTTATCTTCTCCTCTTGTTCCATCTTTTTTCTCCTTTCCTCAACTCCTCTCTTTTCGTCTCTCTTTCTTTCTGTTTTCTTCTCATTCGATCTTTCTCCACCCTTCCGCATCTCATCTCTCTCTCTCTTCTCGTTTTGTTTCTGTCACTTCCTCTTCTCTCATTTCACCTTTCTCTCTCTTTTTCTTTTTCTTTTCTCTTCTCATTCCATCTCACGCTCTCACCTTCATCTTCTCTTGTTCCATCTCTCTCTCTCAATTTCTGTTGCTCAAAAATAACAAACTGATTTAATTCAGTCTTGGGAATCCCTCACTTCCTTATAGTTATAGGTTAAATAGCAGGATAGATAGAGCTCTGTAGCCTTGGCTGGCAACCAGTCTACCACAAAAAGTAATGGCAACCTACTGCGGGATAATCTTCTGCCCAGTCAGTCATATCTCGAAAGAGACATGATCGCTCACGCATGTATCACGTATGGCACGTAACTGACCGAATCCATGTATACTTTCGTGGAAACTTGTCCACACATTACACAGCACCCTGGTTGAGACCACCCACCAAGAATCACATTTTTCGTAGTTTGATAACCCTAGATATAAGCAATTTGTTTTTGTTTTTTGTTTGTTTGTGCTACACCGACTATTATGTTATGAAAAAAGAGCACCTCTTATGTAAAAGCTTAAACCTATCATCAATGTTTAAAACTGTCCCATTTGATTTTTGGGAATTATGTTAAGTCTACCTATATATGTTTCAGTTTCCATGGAAATTAATAGGCAGCATTACTTTCAAAGTGTCCATGAGAAAGTATTGAAAGATTTGATAAAAATAAATCCTTGGCTGCTCAATAGATTTAGGCTAAAAAATCGGTTTGACTTAATGACCAGTGGCTATTAGCCAATTGGTTGATTTATTCTCCTGGCAAAAACAATTCCATTTCAACAACTCTTTATTGAGAATTCTTTAGGCTGAATAAACGTAAAAAAAACATGGTGATAGTAAGAGAAAACTTGAGAGCAAACTTTATTATCTGTAATGCCAGAAAAGCTCGAAAGTTAATTACTCTCAACTGAAAAAAAATTCTATTAATCCATTAATTTTTTCACGCTGAAATATTTTCTTTTTTATCAAGTGACAACAACCAAATGGATGTTGTGAGAGAAAGATTAACTGATTTTCTTTATCTCTAATTCCAGAATTTCAAAGTTAATTACTGTCGATTTCTGCCTGGATTGGATTTCTAGGATGAGGAGTCATCATTATTTACATTAGGATTAATGTTAATTCTCTGTTTCAAAAATCTTGCAAAAATAAAATACACATCTGTGACACATTAATTTTGGAAAATTAGCAAAATTAATGCATAATTAATCTGATTTGCACAAGTATTACTTATTTATATCATGATATTTAGAATAAAACTATTTCTTAAACACAGAATTCAACTTTTTGACCTATCCGCCGTATTTCAATTGTGTCGACAGGTTGACCGATGAAAGATAAGTATATGGCGATCAAAAGTGACATAATTGTACAATTTTTTCCCTTTAAAGGGAAAAAACTGAAACACAAGACCTTTAAATTTACACATAGAAATTTCTATACAAAATAATTTCAAATACACAAAAAAAATTTAATTATTTTAAAAATAAGAAGGCACGACGATTTGTATTAAACTTTTTAATTTTTGATTAGTAAGTATAATCTTCATTTAATGCGTTTTTAAACTAGCCCCAACAAATCTTTAAAGTATTTTTAAAATATTTTTAAAACTTTATAAATTATTATAATTAAAAAAATGAAAACAATTCTTTTAAAATTTCATTATTAATCGATTTTTTTTTAGAATATAAGATCTTATTATTTATTTAAGCAATTAAAAGCCTATCAAATTAAATAATATCATAGTTATATTGCATTTTTTATTTTATTATTGGGAGCAGACTTTCGAAAATAGAGGCAAAATTTTTCAAAAAAATAATAGATGATTTACATTTCCCAATGAGTCCTGCGTTTAACTAATAAAATCAGTTATCGCAACAAAATTTGATTTCTTAAAGTTTCATGAATTTACGTGAAGGAGGGGTAACAGATGAAGAAAAATATAAATTTTTACCAAATTTTTTATAAATAATAATTTTAAAATTATTTTCATTCATTTATGGATAAGTGCTGAAAGTTTCATTAAAATCAGACAACTATTTTATTTTTGCAAGAATTTCTAAATTAATGTGTTTGTCAACGGAAAAAAAACTGAGTTATGTAACACTAGCAGTATAGCCCGGCGTTGCTAGGGTGTAATGAAAGCTTAAAACTAATCCATGGTCCTGGAGCTCAGACTCTTTAGACGTTGGCACGAAAGACTAAAAAGCAATAGTTGTTTCCAGTTAAAGCGAAACCGTAGACTGAAAAAAAAATGAATGGATGTAAGTCAAATTTTGATTTCCTGGTATCAATATCAAATAAGTTTTTTTCGTCGTAAATTGAATTTTGAAGGCTAAATAAGTCCTCTGAGTAAATGGTATTATGGCTGAGACTAAGAAGTACAATTATACCTACTCAGAGCCAAACCCGAAGCAAAAACTAAGATAAAAGGGATGAAAAAATACAGACATGCAGGCAGATAAACAGACACACACACAAACATCTTGTCTTTTATATATATATATATATATATATTATCGATTTTCTGCACTACTGTAAGAACTGCAACCTTGAAACTTCTAAATATCGTTTCTTATGTCTTTGTCTATGAGTGTATCAAATTTAATTAAAATCGGACAAGTCCTTCTATAACTCGATTTTTTCGATTATCGATTATCGATTTTAGATATTTATGGGGGTACCTCGACACAGGATGTGCCTTGTGGTGCATTGGATATCGGCTTGGAACGAGAAATCGGGGAGCCGAGTTCGAATTCCAGCCGAATTCATTACATTCACTTACGCGCAAATACCCTTGGGAAAGGTATTAATCTGTATATTCCTTCCAGTTATGGGTTAAATAACAGGACAGATTGGGTTCTGTAGCCTTGGTCGGCAACCAGTCTACCGCAGAAAGCAATGTCAACCTATTGCGGGATAATCTTCTGCCTAGTCAATCATGTCTTTTTCGAGACATGATCGCCCAAGCGTGTATCACGTATGGCACTTAACTGACTGACCTCGACACAAAACCTAGCTAAGAACACTCGCAGACGCTTATAGTACAACTGCGTAAATTTTCAAGAAAATCGGTTCAGCCGTTTCGGAATCTATAGGTAACGGACACAGAGAGAGAGAGAGAGAGAGAGAGAGAGAGAGAGAGACCAAGTTCCATTTATAAATAAGTTTAGATTACGTTTTCCATTATAAAATCTTCTAAAGATTTGGTTACCCGCTAAAAGCAAAACAATATTTTTACCAAAATTTCGAACGAGTTATAAGGCATTAAAAAAATTTCAAAAGCAATTAAAAAATACTTTGATCTTTCCTTTTAATAATAATATATGAAAAAAAACGTTCGTTTTTTTATTAAGTTTGAGGCCTTTTTTATTCATAAACGCTGTTTTTTCTTCAGCGATTTAGTGAAGTTATCTAGACTCTCGTGGTATCTCATCTTTTTTCTTATTTAATATTACTCAGCAGTTAAATAAACGGTTCAATTTCTATTCTAACTGTAATGTTGCTGTTCAGACCAAACACAAGTTTTGTTTCGGGTGCCGAGTTCAAATTCCAGTTGAATTCATTGCATTCACTTACGCGCAAATACCCCTGGGAAAGGTATTAATCTGTATATTCCTTCCAGTTATGGGTTAAATAACAGGACAGATTGGGTTCTGTAGCCTTGGGCGGCAACCAATCTACTGCAGAAAGCAATGGCAACCTACTGCGGGATAATCTTCTGCCCAGTCAGTAATGTCTCTTTCGAGACATGATCGCCCAAGCGTGTTTCACGTATGGCACTTAACTGACTGAATGAAGAAAGGGGTCTTGGAGAATCAGATGCTCATGGGACATATAGAGAGTTAAAAAGACAAGGGAAAGAAACGCTTGATTTACCTGATAGACTTAAGCAGATGGATGGCGGAGCGAGGATTGAGTGGAATAACAGGAAAAGGGATATTGAGAGCCAAAAGAATTCGGAAAATGTAGAGGGCCATGATCGCCTACATCCTAAAGGGACACTGCACATAGAAGAAGAAGATTGGGATTAGTCCATAAGTTGATTTAATATTCTATCTACTAGGTATGTGGATGTGCGTTGTGGCGCATTGGATATCGACTCGGAACGAGAAATCGGGGAGCCGAGTTCGAATTCTAGTTGAATTCCTTGCATTCACTTACACGCAAATACCCTTGGGAAAGGTATTAATCCGTCTCTTCCCTCCAGTTATGGGTTAAATAATATGACAGATTGGGTTCTATAGCCTTGGTCGGCAATCAGTCTACCGCAGAAAGCAATGGCAACCTACTGCGGGATAATCTTCTGCCCAGTCAGTCATGTCTAGAAAGAGGCATGATCGCCCAAGCGTGTATCACGTATGGCACTTCACTGACTGACTAGGTATGTATTATTAATTGGTAAACTGGAGTTGGGATTTAGGATATGATGAGACTAAGAGTGAAGTTAGGCTTATATATTTTTATAATTCCATACATGAATCCTGGTTTTTAGTCTCCAAGTATTTTGGAGAATTTTAAGTTGTCCTGTTCTGTATTGATGGCTGTGATTAGTTTATTGATTTTTAATCATAACACATCGCGTTTACGCTTTTTTAAATAACCATCATCACAATGATCACATTTGCAATAAATTAGTCTTTGTAATTCAATCCTGACGATGATCTTGGGGGAGATCGAAAGTATTTGTGTAGCAAAATTTATTAATTACTTGCATTTCACTTCTTACCTGATACACAAAATATCTTATTTTCTGAAAGATTGCCAGTGAATAATCCAGGTGAATCCAAGACATCCTTTAGTATCAACAATGCACACTGAATATTGCTGCCATGTTGGTTCTGTTCTTTTATTCTTGACAAAATTCAAAGAAGGGTCAATAATGTAATCTAACCCGTCCTGACATCTCGACTTCTCACCGAAGTGACGTCACTTCCCTTCATCTTATACAAATATTTTCATGGCAATTGTTTTGATGAGTTTCGTTTGTCTTTCGACTGCGTGAATTTAAGTATTCTACTAGATTGGCAGCTAGGTCTCACTGTTTTATTGTTCAGATGCAACTGTATTTACTCTTCTAATAGTTTCTTTTCTCGCCCGTTGAATTCTTTTCCAGTTTCTTGTTTCCCTGTCATGTAGAATCTTCAAAATTTTGAATGAAATGCCAGTCGCAAATTTTGTCTTAAGAACTGGCATCACAGGGAGAAAAAACATAAATAATTAAGAGATATTCCATTTTCACCTATGTACCATGACCCTTTAGGACGAAGGACCCATGGCTCTCCACAACTTCCAGTTCTTCGCAGTTTGATCTTTTTTGTTATTTCTTTTAAACCTTACAGTCATCCATTTACACAAGCTCACAAAGCAGGTTATGCGTTGTTTTCTCCTGTCTCTTTTGGCTTCAATCTGTCTCGTGAGTATCAGATTTTCCAAGCACTCTTTCCTCTGATGTTAAGTATAATCCTCTTTGTTTCCATTTTTTCCAAAACTTTATCGTTGCTCAAATGTTCGGTCCATGATATCCTAAACATTATTTTGTTACTTCAAGTTTCGTTTTCATTTTTGTACTGTTTTGGAGCATTTTATATTCAATATCAGATGTTTTCTACATTTGCTTATCACGGTTTGCGTCATATTTGATTTTTTCTCTGCCGAAAGTGATCAAAGGTTGTGGAATTCTCAAGAGAAAGAAAATTTGACTTTTTCTTCTTTTTAATTAACAATACCTAACTGTGCCCAGAACAATGAAATGGCTTTTCATAAATCTTTAAACGAGGAGACATGAGCAGACATTTTATTTCAGTTGACAAGCAGTGGGTGCTTGCACCTATTATATTACAGTGATAAGGTCTAATTTAGCATGATAGGTAGGTTCTTGCAGACAGGTAACTGAAGTTACCAACCTCCTTCCCTGGCTGTTGTACACACTCTCAGATATAAGTGTTTTTCTTTCTGAGTTGTTGTGTTGGTCACATATTTTAGGTTATACGTTCTTACTAAAACAAAATAATGATAACCAATTTGTGGACTTCAGTAAATGTTAATACGAAAATCTGTCATGCTCAAGAGAAACTAATACGCCACTTGTCACTTTCCCATCTAGCCTTATATATATATATATATATATATATATATATATATATATATATATATATATATTAAAATAAATTTTCAAAATTCAAAAATGAATGAAAATTTCAACATGAAATCTCTAAGAGAGATTTCACACATCCTCAGCAACAGTCTAAATCAAAATTAGAAAAATAAGATTAAAAAAGAGAAATAAAAAAATAAAAGAATAAAAAAATAAAAAAAGTTAAAGAAATAAAAAAAAATTTATTTCTTTAACTTTTTTATTCTTTTATTTTTTATTTCTCTTTTTTAATTTTATTTTTCTAATTTTGATTTAGACTGTCTGTTGCTGAGGATGCGTGAAATCTCTCTTAGAGAGTTCATGTTGAAATGTTCCTTCAACATTTTTGAATTTTGAACATGTATTTTAATTTATATTGGCTCTGTAATTTTAATTACATTGAGCTCTCCTCCTGTATCATTTTTTAATATTAAAATTTTTAATATCAATTAGGGTCAGGTTCTTGGAATTTACCTTCCTACTTTTCCATTTCGGATTAAAGTAATTTAATTATATATATATATATATATATATATATATATATATATATATATATATATATATAATTTTTCTCGCTGGAATCTAACTTTCATATTTATAAGTCACCCATGCTTTAAGTATTACTGCCACAACTGGTCCAGAGCTTTTGCTATATATTTAGAGATCATTGATGCTTAGTCAAAGAAGAAATCTTCCAAATAAATCTTACGAAGGAGAATTTGCAAGGTTATTGGTCCTGACTAGTCATTTCGGCTTCAGCCACCTTCCCACCACCGTAACGTAGCACCCTTGTGCCTTTTCTATAAATACTTTCATGGTAATTGTACTGAGGGATTCTCCTCCATGGTACTTAGACTTCATGAATTTAAGCACAGTATTAGATTTGTAGGAAGGTTTCCTAATTCTACAGTTAAAATGGCTAGATGCAACCGTAACTTCTATGGTGAATTTTCTTCTTATTTATCACTTGAGAAACTCTCTTCTGAATTCTTGCTTTCCAGTCAACTTTCTTCTTTAAAAATTTAAATGCAATGTCAATCATTAACCCACTTGAAAGACCAAAAGAAAATACTTTTAATACTTTTTTTATATATTCACCCAATACAAGGTCCGAGAGCCACTCCAAGTAGGGTTACAGTGTGTTGTTGATGAGTATGAGAAAAACAAGGTGGTTGGGTTACGTGGGAAAGATTGAAGAGGTCAAAATTGTAGTGGTTGGGAAGACGCCCTGCTGGTAGTCTGTTTCACAAAGCAGCACTTCTTAGAAAGAATCTTTCTGGGTGGAACTTCCTCCTTACTACTGGAATATGGAAGGGAATGGGGGTAATTCACACTTGTGTATGTAGCATGTTGGGTCCCAGCTGTAGAGGTCAGTGCTGGTGGATGTAAGAAATGTTGCTTGCCAACAAGTAACTCACAAAGTTTTGTCTGTGTAAAAGAGATTATAGGGTGGAAAATTATTCATCACCCACAAGGCCGCGTAGATGTTTTTGAACTTTATGAAGACAGTCACGTGAGTAACTCTAACTCAAAAATTATTTTTATAACCCCATCATCTTTTCTGGCTTAAAATAGATACTGGTTAAATATTTTAATGAAAATTTTAATAATATATTATAATTTAATTGTATATTTTCCTTAAAATCGAAATAGTATTATTATTAATTGGAATTATAATTATACGGCTTTACTATTTTCTTTAAATACATGTGTTTTATTTTTCGTGTCGTATATATTTTACACTTTTTTTTACATTTTCTAATGTGAAGATCACATTGATTTGTTAATAGATATTTTAAAATTTTATTTACTGCAAGATTTATCTTCAAGTTAACCACAACATTTCAAAGGTGTGGATTTGACATGATAACAATACTTCCTTATTTCGATTTTTTATTTGTTCAGAATGAAATCCTCACAACAGAATAAAACAATTCCATTTATATACTTCGTTTGAATATTTCATATCAGCAATTATATCATCATAGATAAATACATAGATATGAACAAATGGATATGAACAGGTTGTTATATATATGAACTAATCAGTCAGTTAAGTGCCATACACGATACAAACTTGGGCGATCACATCTCAAAAGAGACATGACTGATTGGGCAGAAAATTTTCCCGCTGTATGTTGCTATTATTTTCTGCTCTAGACTGGTTGCCAAACAAGGCTATAAAACCCAATCTGTCCTGCTATTTAACCCATATCTAGAGGTAGAAAAGACGGATTATTAATTTTCCAAAAGGTATTTGCGCATAAGTGAATGCAACGAATTCAACTGGAATTCGAACTCGGCTCTCCGATTTCTCGTTCCGAACCGACATTGCCTTTTCTTTTCTCTTTATTTTTAACCAGTTAATAGTAGTAGATAGGTTCACCTTTCGACCGACCCAAACTTCTTCCACGTCTATTGAACAAGTGCAGAGATTCGTCACTTGTCCTTTGTTTAGGATATAGTTTACTGGCTCTCTTTATTTCTTCTACCATGGCCACAATGATTTCACTGCCTTAACGTTTTTCAATTGTAAGGGTACCGGGTTGGCAGTTTGCTCGCTGCGGCTTCCGACTGATCATTAGGAGCCCGAACTTTTTAGTATCGCTTAGAGAGCGATCAACAGACACATAGTATCGGGATATTCATAGTGCCATGGGCAGATGTCCCTGCATGTACTGCCCGTGGGAATTCACTATGCTCTATCCTCAGCTACGTCCTGGTTGGTTTGTATTACCATTGACGACAGGTAGTGACAATTATGGTGATCTTTTTTTCTGTATTCAAAACAAACCTTATGAAAAACACAACAAAAATAAATACAACTAAACCAGAAAGCAAAAACGCACATACCCACCTCAGCCTTTAATTCACTAATATTCGTGGATTTTGTCAAGAAACTCGAGATGAATAGCAGGGGCACTCGACCAGATGTGGCAGCAGTATTCAATGCACGGGCGTATGGTAAATTCATATATGTGCAAGATGGATTCAGACGAGAAAAACTTCCTGGCCTTATACAGGAAACCAATCTTCCTAGCAGCAGATTTAGCTATGGACTCAATGCAGTCATTCCACTTGAGGTTGGCAGACAGATTTAGGCCAAGGAGGCGCAGTGCTTTGCTTTCAGGGAGACTAGCCTGATCCATTCTGATGGAGGCTAGGAGAGGTTGTCTATAGTGGTTAAAGGATAGCAGCTTCGTTTTGAAAGCATTAAAATTTACGAGCCATTTCTTACCCCAGACCACCACAGATTTGAGGTCCTTTTCAAGATCAGCAACAAAATTTGTTTTGTCAACCTCAGCAGATTTCTTATCCAGGCAGGAGTAAATGGTTGTGTCGTCAGCATAGATACCTGCTTGGGATCTGATTGCATCAGGAAGATCTTTGATGAAGATCAGAAAAAGTGTAATAGGTCTGTAATAGGGTATTAAATGATTGATCATCTCTAATCGCAAGGCTTTTTCTCAGCCAAGCAATACGGCTTTCATTTCTTCAGGTTAATTCCAAAATCTATATTCTCCCCCATCTTTAATCAATTTCAGGTGTTAACATCCTCTGCTGATAAATCTGAATGCCTTGCCCATAAGTTCTCCCCAAACTCTACTCTTCACTCACCCAGGGTATTCCTGTCTAACTTCCCATTTAGAATTGAGTCTTTAGTGAGTGATATGCATAGAACCCTTCCGTGATTTCTTCTATCATCTCTAACCTAGATTTCAACAAAGCATGTGAACCCAATGATATCACTGAAATAGTCATTAAGAGGTTCGCTCCCGAACTGGCTTCTATTATCTCCAAATTGTATAATAAATTCCTCGCTGTCTTTTCTACTGTCCTCCTGATTACTCTTCTTTTGTTCTCACTCCTTAGTAATATTTCTGTTTTCTAATTCTTACACACTAAGTAAACCCTTGTGTCTTAGTTGCTTTCTACCCCTCCTCCTGATTACTCTTCTTTTGTTCTCACTCCTTAATAATGTTTCTGTTTCCTAATTCTTCCACACATAGTAAACCCTTGTGACCTAGTGGCTTTCTACTGACCTCCTGATTACTCTTCTTTTGTTCTCACTCCTTAGTAAAACTGAGTTATGTAACACTAGCAGTATAACCCGGCGTTGCTCGGGTCTAATGAAAGCTTTAAAACTAATCCATGGTCCTGGAGCTCAGACTTTTTGGACGTTGGCACGAAAGACTAAAAAGCAATAATTGTTTCCAGTTAAAGTGAAACTGTAGACTGAAAGAAAAATAAATGGATGTAAGTCAAATTTTTATTTCCTCGTATCGATATCAAATAAGTTTTTTTCGTCGTAAACTGAATTTTGAAGGCTAAATAAGTCCTCTGAGTAAATGGTATCATGGCTGAGACTAAGAACTAAAATTATACCAACTTAGAGCCAAACCCGAAGCAAAAACTAAAATAAAAGGGCTGAAAAAATAGACATACAGGCAGGTAAACAGACACACACACAAACATCTTGCCTTTTATATATATATATATATTATCGATTTTCTGCACTACTGTAAGAACTGCAACCTTGAAACTTCTGAATATCGTTTCTTATGTCTTTGTCTATGAGTGTATCAAATTTGATTAAAATCGGACCACTCCTTCTATAACCCGATTTTTTCGATTATCAATGTTCGATATTTATTTGGGGTACCTCGACACAAAACCTAGCTAAGAACACTCACAGACTCTTATAGTACAACTGTGTAAATTTTCAAGAAAATCGGTACAGCCGTTTCGGAGTCTATAGGTAACGGACACACGCACGCACACATAGACAAAATTCCATTTATAAATAAGTTTAGATTTAGATTTAAATACTTTCATGTTAATTATTTGGATAATCTCTTCACTCTGATACCTAAGCATTATGAATTTAAGCAAAGTACTGGACTGGCATCATGAATTCAACTCTCACTGGCGGCTGTTCTTCCTTGATTTAGGATGTGCAATGTGGTGCAGTAGATATCGACCCAGAACAACAAATCGGGAAGCCGACTTCAAATTCAAGTTGAATTCCTTATATTTACTTACGCACACATACTCTTGGGAAAGGTATTAATCTGTCTCCTCCCTCCAGTTATGGGTTAAATAATAGGACAGATTGAGTCCTATAGCTATGGTTGGCAACCAGTCTACTGCAGAAAGAAATGGCAACCTACTGCGGGATAATCTTCTGCCCAGTCAGTCATTTCTCTTTCGCTATATGATCACCTGAGCGTGTATGGCACTTAACTGACTGACTGACTGGACTAGTGCCGAGATCTCATAAATTCATGGTTGAATTGACTAGATGCAGCCGTAAGTTCTATGCTAAGTTTCTTTTCTCGCACTTCTCGCATATTGAACTCTCCTCTGGCTCCATACTTTCCAGCCAATTTTAATCTTCAAAAATTTAAATGCAGTGTTAATCACTATGTACTGTCTTCCTGATTACTCGTCAATGGTTTCCACTCCTTAGTAATGTTTCTGTTTTCTCAAACTTCCACACCCAGTAAACACTTGTGTCTTAGTGACTTTCTACTGACCTCCTGATTACTCTTTTTTTGTTCTCACTCCTTAGTAATGTTTCTGTTTTTTAATTCTTCCACACCCAGTAAACCCTTGTGTCATAGTAGTTTTACTGCCATGCTTAGGGTGATACCACATTTTCAAAATATCAACCATTTGTGGATTGTTCAATTTCAGATGCTAAATTTTTTGTACACTCTTTTATTTTTAAAAATGATAATTGCTTAATGAAATAATTTTTTTATTTAACCCTTAGCCTAAGAGTAGAAGCTCTGAATTCATATCTTTCCCAAGGTATTTGCATGTAAGTGAATGTAAGAAACTTGACTAGAATTGGAATTTGGCTCTCCATTTAACAAATAAATTAGACATTACACCACTTGCACATCCAAACTTACAGCACCTGATATTCCCAAGCAGTCATTGCTCTAGGCACTGACTCAGCTTGACATTGCTTAACTTTGGAGGTTGTACTGGAACTGGTGTTTTAACATGATGTGGCCTCTAATCCTCGACCTACCCTATGAGGGTCAATTTCTCTTAGCCCTCCTTCCTCATTAAAAGTAACAATAATATCATCTTTGATAATGGCTAAAAGTATAGCTGAAAATGCTTGGGTATACAAAACATTTGGACAATGTTTACATAATTTACATCCAGAAAAGAAAAAAAAATTATATGAACACAAAAAAAATTAAATAAAAAATATATTCGCAGTACCTTGCCAGCTATTTTAATGAAAGATGTATAAAAGAGGGATTGCTGCTAAACACACAATATATATACTAGCAGTATAGCCCGGTGTTGCTTGGGTGTAATGAAAGCTTTAAAACTAATCCATGATCCTGGAGCTCAGACTGAGCCTAAAGAATATTTGTGTAAAGTTTGGTGAAAAATCAGATAAAAATTGTGGAGTTATATAAAGGACATACAGAGAGATAAACAGACACACACACAAACATCTTGCTTTTTATATATATATATTATCGATTTTCTGCACTAATGTAAGAACTGTAACCTTGAAACTTCTGAATATCATTTTTTATGTCTTTGTTTATGAGTGTATCAAATTTGATTAAAATCGGACCACTCCTTCTATAACCTGTTTTTTTCAATTATTGATTTTCGATATTTATCAAGAGTACCTCGATACAAAACCTAGCTAAGAACACTCGCAGACACTTATAGTACAACTGTGTAAATTTTCAAGAAAATCGGTTCAGCCGTTTCAGAGTCTATAGGTAACAGACACACACACAGACACACGCACACACACAGAGACAAAGTTCCATTTATAAATAAGTTTAGATTTAGATATTAGATATATATATAGAAATAGATATATAAGACTGATATGGCTAAAACCTGGGTAGCAAGTAAGTGGTGAACATTTCATTCTTTACTATATATATATATACATATATATATATATATATATAGAGAGAGAGAGAGAGAGAGAGACACACACACACACTATATATCAAATATTTCTCTTCTACCATCATCCTTACATTATTTAATTGTAGAAATGGAGTGTTGAAAGTTTTCTAAAATAGAAAGATATTTTTGCAATTTCCAGTCATGCATGGCATGTGAGAGCTTTGAATAAATGCTCCTTTTTAAGTACAACACAAAATAAATTATGCTGCAGACAGAACATAAAGATGAAATAACAACAGCAGAAATAAACATCCTTGAAAATGGCCAGAGAATTGGTCAAAAGCACTTGAAAAAACAGTTACAGAACATTTTTACATTCCTTATATCCAGCAAAAAGGAAACATGTAGGAATATTGGAAAAATTAAAAAAAACTAATAAAATTTTCTTTTTTGATCATTTTTAACAGAACATGATTAAAATAACAGTTGATGCCTAAGTATACATTAATATATATATATATATATGCCTAAGTATACATTAATATATATATATATTTGGAGTAGATAGACTAAACTATCGCCCGGTTCACACTCCACCCACATCTATTGAACAGGTGAAGAGGCTCATCCCTTGTTTCCTGTTTAGGATGTGGTTTCCGGTTTTTCTCTTTTCCAATCTTTTCACTCTTATGTAGCCCCCTGCACATCAGTGGTGTTTTCGCCTTGCTTGGGGTGATATGGTTAAAAATATATATATATATGTAAATGATATTAAATTTATTTTTGTCCAACAGTGTTTTTCCTTAAGGACTTTATCAGATTAATGTGATACACAAAATCCACTGTCATTTATGTGCATGTGTAATCACACACACACACACACACATATATATATAGTGTTGAGTTGTGAGAGTTTTCAGCAGCAAGATTGTTGCTTTTTCAGTAGTTTTACTGATAAAAGATACTTTGGCAAGCAGTTTTTTGTTGCAAAGTGCTTGATAATCAGAGTGGAGAGAGAGCATAAAAAGGTGCATTTTCATTGCCTTTATACTGTAAATCACAGATATAAATGTAATCCAAAATATTTTTTTCATTCAGATCATGTGGTAACCAAACATTGTAGCGATTTCAGTACCCAAGCTTCACTAAGTGCTCACGGATGGTGGATATTGATAAATTTAATGTTTCTGCTAATTCTTGCATTGTGTAATGTGGGTTGTTCTCAATCAATGTATTGATTTGGTTGTCATCTTCTAGGGTGTTCTTCATCAATAAGGCTACAATCCCCAACTCTAAAATTAGCAAACAACTTCCATGCAGTTCTCTCAGCTAAAGCACCTTCACCAAACACAGCGCATATCTTTTTTTGTTGTTTGCAAGGCATTTTTGCCTTTACAGCAGTAAGAAAGCATGAAGTGTCTAAAATGCATCTTACAATGTTCCGTTTTCATAGGGATACAAAATTGACATGAATCAAGTGATTTTAAACATTCTTTCTGAAGAGATATTTTGAAGTGTGTTTTTGTATTGGGACAAGAAATTAAGAATTAAAATCAACCTTCTTCTTCACTTTTACAAAAATTCACAATGACGTGTGAAATCCTGGTTTTTCCCAAATAGAAAAAAGATTGACCATGCGCTTAAAGAAAAAGTCGAAACCAGTTTTCGCAAGCATGTGTTAAATTGATTTTTGACCAATGGGAGCAACTTGCAAGACTTAAGGACTTTGCGAGTCAGTGCAAAAATCTGAATACTATAAAAGGCAGCTTCAAAGGGAGTCAGATGGGAGCTGCTAAAATGTAACAAGAGAATCTTCAGGTCAACTCGGATATTTGTCCTCTTTCTCTTTCCTTCTCGCATGCTGATTCATTTTACTTCTTCTTGTGTTAATCTTACCTTTTAATAATTTTATATTTTAACATGAAAAATGTATATTTTATTCTTACTTTATTCAACACAATTGCACATATTCCAACCTGCCAACAACCAACCTTCTGATAACAATGAAAACCTTCTGATGATGATAATTCTGTAACAAACTTGTAAGCTGTCAGGAGTTTGGTTATGTCTGACACAAGGCCGAATCAAAGAAACATTAACCAGCTTCCTATAGCTTCATTTTAATTGGAAATGTAAGCATATTATATCTGTTGGTAAATTTGATGTGTTCTATCATGCTGGAACATGAACGACTATAAATTGGCATGAACTTTCCAGACAACCCAATATATATATATATAAGTCAAATAAGGATGTATGAAAATATTTAATGACTGTAGCCATGGCAATATCAGCAAAAATATAACAATCAATATCCCTGACCAAACTTCCTTCCTTCCATCATTTGTTTATACAAACGTTATTAATTGATTGCATGACAAACAGCTCTTGCGTCTCCGAACTTCCTAAATAAATCTTTATAAGGAGAAATCTGATTCTGTTAGAGGAATTAATTAGGGGTTGTGTGAGGTGGCTTAATGAAAGTTTTATTGTCATTTGTCAACTTTAAAGTGATGGTCAAACTCGAGATGATCTGATGATCCCAGATTAAACTGGTAGAAGTTAGAGTCAGAGTTATTGCCAGAAGGCCTGAATATTGGCAGGGTAGGAAAAAAAAATGCTGATTACATTAGTGGCTTAAGTGGCTGTTTTAAGAAAGCAACGCCCATATAAGTGACAATTGCATTGATGGTTTTAGTAACTTTCAGATGAATCCTGTATAATCTACTGTTGGATCAATCATGCAGCTGTCTATTGCAATTGATTAGATGGTGGTGGGGGAGGGTTATAGATGCAGTTAATAAATGAAACACACACACATACATATACAAAGAGGACTGGAAAGTTCTATGCCTGATTCATGACCCAAAATCACATTAAAATGAAATTTTATTTTTTTAAGGAGTTTATGGTCAGGCCATGAACTTTTCAGCAGTTTCCTATTATATATATATATATATATATATATATAAGGTGTTTTGAATTAGAGGGTACTTTATGCCACAAAATATAAACCAAGAAAATTGTGTTTAAGGTTTCTCGACTTTTGAAATGCAATAACTTTTGATCTATTTGAAATAAACTATTCAATTTTTTTTAAAGGAAGCTTAAAGCATCTACTTTAATGTACAAACACTTACTCTTAACCAATTTTCACATACATCCCAAAAAGTAAAATCTTGTACTGAAGGCTGCATATATATGTGTGTGTATATATATATATATATATATATCAAGTTGAGAGTTGATGTATTTGGAAGATCATTAATAAAAAATTAAAAAACAAATTATGTCCAAAGTTAGAACCCTGGGGTACACCAGTATTGTATTGATTATGGTACTGCAGATACAAGCAGCTGTTACAACAGAATGTCTACTTTAATATTTTATAAACATTTATTCATCTGCACTAACTTTCAAATTTTAACTTTTTTTGATTTAGAAATAAAGGGGAAATGATTTCAGTCATTACAGAGATCTTCAGGCATAACAATTGTATGTGTAGAAAAAAATTTTGATTTGAAAGTAGGCAGCCTGTCCAAAAGAAGAAAAACTATTCAAACCCCTGTAAAATAACAAGGACAATTAAAACCATTCACAGAATAAGAATATCAATTAAAACTGATTGCAAAATAATAATATCAATTAAATCTTCAATCTGAGTCCCTATCCATTATGATACCATGCCTCATATTTACAGAAATTAGCAACTACTGTGCCCTGATATTTTCTTAGAACTTATGCTTCAAATTATAATCAAAGGTATAAGAAAGACAAAGTAACAAGTTCTGGGAGAGTTAATTTCATTTTGCAAAGACGGACATAGTCAGTTAAGTACTATATATGATACAAGCTTGGTAGATCATGTCTCTTTCAATCCATGACTGACTAGGTAGAAGATTTTGCTGCAATAAGTTGCTACTTCTTTCTGTGGTAGATGGTTTGCTAACCAAAGCTATAGAACCCAATATGTCCTGCTATTCAACACTTAACTGGAGGGAGAAGACATGGATTCATACTTTTCACAAGGGTATTTATGTGTTAATGAATTGAACAAATTCAACTGGCATTTGAACTTTGCTCTCTGACTTCTCATTCTGAACCAAGCAACTGAGATTGAATTCTAGTTAATTTCATCATGCAAAGTGGGGATATAGCGCAGCCATTATATCAAAGAAAGGAAAAAGCCCCATGACCAATTAATACCCCGAGCGAAAGAGGAAGATGCCATGATAGAAGACCTTGACAGAGAAAAAAGAATGAGTTCCTCAGATCAAGGCAGTGCAATAGACATTGAGCCTATGAAGGATAGTGGGGGTGATTCAGATATGGAAGATGAAATGAGACCAAGATTTCCATTAAAAAGAACAAGGCATAAAGTTCAAGCGGGAAAGGAGAAAAGAAGTTGTAGAAAAAGTTGGAGAACAACCAAAAATCATTAAACCTCAGAGAGGTGTAGTGGATTGGCAAATAGGATTGTACTGTAGAGAGCATTTACTATGCTTGCCAAATGGCCTTGTGCCAAACATAACCAAGCCCACCACATTTGAAAGAATTAGAAGCTTTAAACAGACATTTAAAGAAAGGTAAAAAGGGTCTCATTTCTGTTAATAAGTATAAATAAAGCTTTCCTTGAATATGTGTATTTTAGAATTCAGATGAAATGGATTTGTGAAAAAAAAGATAAGTCTATGGTTCACTGGGTGTACAATTGTAGTTGGTTAAATGATGTCTTGTTTCTCTTTCTTTTTTGCTGCTGACAAGTAAATGAGGAAAGAGGAGAATCAATTAATGCAGTGTGAAAGAGAGAGTGAGAAAATGCATGTTGTCTGAACTTGGCGTCTAGTTAGATGACTAGTAACTTTCTATAATGATCTTTCTTTCTTTGTTGTCAGTACATGAGGAAGAACGAGAATCAATGGATGCAGCATGAAAGATAAGGTGAGAGAGCAAGAAAATGCATGTTACCTGGACTTGGCATCCGGTTGTTGGCCCATGGCTCTCTGAGTATTTATTTTCCCACCCCCAATGCAAGGACAGGGCTACTGTCAATTTTCCCCAGATAAGGTTCTACCCTGCCGATGAAGCCCCGACTGGATTCATCCTGCCCGAAAGTAATGAGAAAGGCAGTTGCTAACAAGTCCGTGCTAAGACTTGTGGCTCTCTGAATATTTAACTGCCTCCCCACATAAGCGGAATGCAACACAAGGCCTTTCTAAAGTGGAGTTTACAAGCCCTAAAGCTTGGCCAAAATTTTTCCATAGACCCTGCAAATTCATGGACAGGGCTAATACCTATTTTCCCCAGACAAAGCTCTACCATTTGGTGAAGCCCTATCTGGATTCCTCCTGCCTGAAGTCAGTGAGGGAGACAGTTGCCAACAAGGCCAAACTGAGACTTGTGGCTCTCTGAAGGAAAAAGGAAAAAGTCATGTGTATTTATGTATATTTTTAGAATAGAATCAGATCATCTTTTAAGATTTTTTCTAACTTCTGATTGGTTAATAAATGAGAGATTGTATCCATTTTGTTTTTGACAATCTCCGCACATAGTAAAATTTGGCAAACCAACAGTCTTATGAAAAAAGCTTTTTATTGGTGAAAGAAAAGGTATAAGTGTGTGTAAAGTCGGATTTTCCACGTAATCAAATGTTACAAAATTCAACAGTACCTATCTGCATATGCTAAGTAGAAGAGATAGTAGACTAAGAGACATCTTAGAAGTTGGCTATAGATTACATGTCATAAAAAACATAATACAACAACCTCATTAAAAGTATTTTTTAAACAGTGTCCTTAAGATTTTAAAGTGTCACTAAACACTGCAATAAACCTACTGATACTACGAACTCAATAAATAATGTCTATTTTTTCTTGCACTTCAGAAATGAGGTTATCAAAAGAGTTCCCAAATAATCAAAACTCTTAAATTGTATTGATTTTTTTGGCTTTTCTAGCATTTCAACTGCCTCATAATAGACAGACAATTGATCTTTAAGATTAAATCATTTGATGCAGGCAATGAATATCTAATAGGAATTTGAAGTTTACTATCTGGCAGCCCAGACATAAAACCATAATTAATTGGATGTTGATTGCTCTTTCTGTTCATTAAAATCTTATTTTCAGGCTCTCATCAAAAACAGGTACAATCAATCTGTCTCAATTTAACCCCTAAATTTAAAATAAAATTTTTAAAAAATATTTTCATTTAAATTCAAGAGAGTAATTATTTTAAAATATTTTTTTTCAATATTTTAATTTGAATTCAAAACAGTAATTACTGTAAAATAAAATTTTAAAAATATTTTTATTTAAATTCAGGAAAGAAATTATTGTAAAATAAATTTTGTTAAAATATTTTCATTTAAATTCAGGAGAGTAATTATTGTAAAATAAAATTTTTTAGAATATTTTAATTTGAATTAAAGACACCAATTATTGTAAAATAAAATTTTTAAAAATATTTTTTCTTTAAATTCAGGAAAGTAATTATTATAAAATAATGTTTGTTAAAATATTTTAAAAAACAAATTTTTTTTAAAATTTATATCAGGCCAGAGACACAATCATTGTCTTTTTTTAAGCCCTGAATGTAAAATAAAATTTTTTTAAAATTTTCATTTAAATTCAGTTTCTCATCAAAAGACTGACATAATCAATCTGTTTTCTTTTAACCCTCAAGTGCAAAATGTAAAATAAAGTTTTGAAAAATATTTTCAGTTAAATCCAAGACATCGATGGATAGTAACACAATATATCTGTCTTCTTTTAACCACCAAATATAAAATAAAATTTTGTAAAATATTTTTATTTAGATTCTGCCTCTCCACAAAGGTGCATGCCAATCAATGTATCGAGCAAAAAGCATGGACTACAAACACAGAAGGAATACAATAAAAGATGTCGCAATTTCTTTCAAAGAATTCAAGAAAAGGTATTGGGTGAAAACAATGGGAGGTTATGTCATGTTCCTCCAGGAATAATTGTCCATTGTTATTGCCTTTGCTGACTCCAAGTAAAAATCAGCATTACAAACTACCTTTTTCATGCTGTGAAAATAATCAGTCATCCCCATAATCTTATGAGAATGGGAGTTGAAGAATATTATTATTGGGAAAGCTTGAGACTCACATAAGAAAATATTTTAGAAATAGAAATACCTTAAAACTTATGCTATCATTCTTGACATCCTGCATAGACTCTTCTGGGAGATCCTCCTGTTTAAACTCTACAGAGTGGGGGGGGTCCACCTTTTTTTTAGACTCAATTTGAGATCCTCTTGTGTAACCTCTACTGGGAGATCCTCCTGTGTAGATTCTACTTGGGGAATTCTCCTGTGCAAAATCTTTTTAGGAATCTTCATGTTTAGATACTTCTGGGGAATTCTCCTGTGTAAAATCTATTCGGGGATCCTCCTGTGCAGACTCTTCTGGGGAATTCTCCTGTGTAAAATCTATTGCGGGGATCCTCAGGTTTAGATATTTCTAGGGATATTTTTGTTTAAGCATAACTGGAGGATACTCCAGTTAAGACACGACTGGAAGAGTCTGCCTATGCTTTTATAAGAGTGATTGTCAACTACAAAATATATTCAGTGGCTGGTGCATGGAAATGAATGATTTGGCAAATTTTTACCTAAAATTTGGTTTAACTAATTTTAGTAGAAAATATTGTTAAATAGGAAAAAAAGGATTGGAAATAAATGCAAAAATAATATAAAAAAATATGGCTATATCATATAATAATTCTGCTTGTTCATGCTTTAGTTTTTTTTGTTTTTTTTTTATAATTGTGTTGCCTCCAAGTAAGGCATTTTACTGCCACTGTTGTGCAAGGGGTTACATAGGAGGAATGTAATGAGGAGTGAGAGGTTGCAGGGGATGTCAGGAAGAGAGTAGGAGAGGGAAGAGATTACTGATGAGAGTGGGGTGGATGAGGAGGAATATTATGAGGAGTGAGAGGTTGCAGGGAGTGTCAGGAAGAGAGTAAGAGAGGGAAGAGATTACTGATGAGAGTGGGGTGGATGAAGAAAAAGCATGAGAGAGAGGATGTAAGTTAGTGAGACATTTCCCGACTGTGGAATTCTCTTCCAAATGATTGCTTCCCTGATGGCTACAATCTCCAGGAGTTCAAATGTAAGGTCAATAGACACCTCCTAACACACTAACCTGCTCCCATTCTATCAAGCACTCTCCCCAACCCTCATCCTCGCTATCCTTATTCATCTGTCACCTTCCTCCTGACATTCCCTATGTCTAACCACTCCTTCTCTTTACCTTCCCCTATGTAGCCCCATGCGCAATAGTGGCAGTGGAATGCCTTGCTTGGGGTGAGATGATTAAAAAAAAAAAAAAAAAGGAGATGACTATTGACTTTACATTTAAATTCTTGGAGATTTAACTGTTGGGAAAGCAAGTATGCGGAAGAGAATTCCACAGGTGGGATGTGCAAGAAAAGAAGCTGCTGGAGTAGAATTTGTATTTACAATTTATTGATTTCACAGTAAAAGGGTGGGACCTAGTTGCTAATCTTGTGGCTCGAGGAAACTTGTATATAAAGGGTACCAGTGAGATAAGTTCATCGGAACAGAAGCCGTGAAAGTATTTGTAGAAGAGACACAGGGAAGCCACACTGGGCAGTGAGAATCGACTGTATCCTAGCTGCCAAGTCAGGATCTATCACAGATTCTCCATTGGATTTGGTCGAGGACACCTAAGTGGATAGCAGGAGCACCGGGCCAGATATAGCAGCAATACTCAATGCACAGGCGGATGGTAGACTTGTATATGTGCAGGATTGTTTGGGATGGGAAAAACTTCCTGGCCCTACACAGAGAACTGAATGCAGTGAATTTAGCTATGGATTCTATATAGTTATTCCACATGAGGTCTGGTGTGAGAGTTAACCTGAGGAGACGCAGAGAAGCTTGATCCATGTTAATGGGCAGGAGGAACAATTGTCTGTGGTAGTTATTTGATAGCAGCTTCATTTGGAAGGATAAAAATTTATGAGCCATTTTTTACCCCAGTCCACCACGATCGAATGTGCTTTTCAAGCTCAGCAGCGAGGTTTGCTTTTTCAGCCTTGGTAGATTTTTGATCGAGACAAGAGTAAACCATAGTGTCGTCAGCATATATGCCCACTTGGGATCTTATTACTTCAGGGAGATCGTTAATATAGATAAAGAAAAGCATAGGACCTAGAATACAGCCTTGAGGGACACCTGTATTCATGTGATAGGATTGGGAGGCTTGTCTATTCAATACCACCCTCATTGTATGGTTTGAAAGGAAGGACTGGATGAGGTCAAACACTTGTCCAATTATACCATAGCCCTGCAGCTTGCATAGAAGGCCAGCATGGCAGACTCTATCAAACGCACAGGAAAATTTCACTAGAAACGAAGAAAAGAGTGCTGGATTGCTATGTGATGTCAGTTCTTCAATACAGCAGTGAATGCTGGACAATATCATCAAAAATGAGGACAGAACTTGAAGCAACGGAAATGTGGTTCTACAGAAGGATGCTGCGGATATCGTGGACTGAGCATGCAAGCAACAATGAAGTGTTGGAAAGAATGAAAACAAAAAGGAAATTAATACTGAGCATCAGGAAGAAACAACTGAAGTTCCTGGAACATACAATAAGGAAGGAGAGCTTGGAGAACCTGATACTGACTGGCCAGATAGAAGGAAAGAGAGACAGAAGAAGGCAGCGGATAACATATTTGCAGGGCCTGATAAGGTGGATGATGCAACAGGGGTTGCAAAGTGTAACAGGAGCAAACATAGAGCTACAAGAGATAGGGAGATGTGGAGAACCATGATTGTCTATACCCTGAAGGAACAGGGCACATAGAAGAAGAAGAAGAAGAAATCCAACCTCACAGTTTTAGAGATTTTTTTTTCTGCTGACTAAAATTACAGATTTGGGTCAGAAAATGAATAAACAAATAAATATATAAAAAGTTACTCTCCTGAGATATCCTATGGAAGTCGATACTTTGTTGGGCTTCAGAAAGTAATTTTTGGAAAACTGATTGCCCAGTGTCTATCACATATGGCACTGAACTGACTGTTCAGTGTCATATTTGTCCTGGAGGATAAAAGGGTTTGCATAGACGTACCACCCCTACCTGTAAAAAAGAGAAATTACAGAAGCATCAACAACCCTCTCATCAATGGCCAGATGGTCGTTGAAGATATTACTATCATTTGTAAAGTAAACTTTTCCAGGAAATCATAATTATCCTTCCGTGGAAATTCCACAGGTTCTGTTAGTATATATAAATATATGTGTGCGTGTGAACTTTGTTGCAGAAGTTTTAAAAGTTTCTCCAGTTTAACATGCCATATCAATTCAAAGCACAACTGAGTTTATATATATATATACTCATTTATTATAAGTTATAGTTCAGTCCATGTACAAATTATCATCTACTACAAAGTGTACATTTTGTATCGACATTGAAAGGAGAATGCCTCATCAGGTAGTGTGAAAAGAAAATGGAAATCCTTTATCTTATATTTGGCGAATTGTGTGTGAGCGGTAGGTGAGGTGGAAAATTGGGAAATAAGAGTTGTATGTTGTCATTTAGAATTTGAACAAAAAGAGGGAAGAGGTAGGGGACAGAGGTGATTGAAAATTTTATAGACAGATTTAACATTAGAAGATAAGGTATGGTCCTTTACAGCCTTGGGTTTAAGAAAAGGAAGAAATAAGGAAATGTATATGTATATTATATATATATATATATATTATATATTATATATATATATATATATATATATATATTGTTACTAATATAATATAAATTTGTTACTAATATAATATATATATATTATTGTTACTATATATATATATATATATATATATATATATATAAAATAATATATATATATATATGCATATATATATTGTTACTAATATAATATAAATTTGAGTCTACATGGTAAAGTTATATTTTTTCTTTTCATATTTTTAGGGTATTAATTATGTGTGGTCATGTTTATTGTGTCTTTTCTTTCCTGTTTGAATGTACACTCCTGATCAAAAATTTAAGACCACTTAAAAATCTTTAAAAAGATTTTTTTTTTTACAGATAGATTTTAAACTCCTCCCACTTAAGGTTACCAATACTACAATCTAAAAGGTTATGGAAACAAAAAGCTACATTCCAAACAGTTTATTTAGAAATTTACATTTTTATAAAATGAGGCGATTTACGCATGATCAAAATTATAAGACCAGGGGTATAAATTGTTTGATCTATGGTAATTCCAATGTTTTTAGTTCAGTTAGAGATTAGCAATCACTGCGTAAAGGTGTTATCATGCCTAAAGCAAGCAAACTTACCAAAGTTGAGTGTTCTCGAATTCTAGAATTCCATAAGCAAGGTTTGTCACAGCGGGCGATTGCAGCTAAGGTAAATCGCAGTAAAACTGTGATTTGCAACTTTCTAAAGAACAGTGAGAATTATGGAAAAGCAAAATCCTCTGGTAGGCTCCAAAAAATTTCTCCTGCATTGAGTAGGAGAATAAGACGGGTTGTTATGAAAGACGGGGGACTTTCTTCTAGTCAAATTAAGGCAGTCACAGATGCTGATTGCAGTCCCGTAACCATCAGATGACACTTACGACAAAAAGGCATGGTAAATAAGAAGCGTAAACAAATTCCTCGACTGCTTCCACATCACAAGGTGGACTACTTAAAGTTTGGCTGTGAATACCAAACATGGGACGTTGAGAATTGGAAGAAAGTCCTGTTTTCTGATGAGAAAAATTTCAATCTATATGGTCCTGATGGCTTCCAACGATATTGGCATAACAAAAACATGCCTCCTGAAATTTTCTCCACACGTCATAGTGGTAGAGAGTCCCTAATGGTATGGGGTGACTTTTCTTACAGAGGGACGATGGAGCTCCAGGTGGTGCGGGGTTGTCAAACAGCGGCTGGTTATGTTAGCATGCTACAAAAAGCATCACTGATGATGGAGGGCCATCGTTTGTGTGTGGATGGATGGTTATTCCAACAGAATAATGCTGCAATCCATGCTGCAAGACGGACCTTGACCTTTCTACAAGAAAATGGGATCCATCTCTTGGGACATCCTGCATGCTCACCAGACTTGAACCCAATTGAAAATGTTTGAGGATGGATGACAAGAGATGTTTATCAAAATGGCAAACAATATTCAACAAAAAATGAACTTTGTGAAGCCATCTTCAGAAGCTGGAGCAACATCCCCCACACCTTAATGGAAATGCTTATTTCTAGCATGCCCGACAGAATTTTTGAAGTCATCAAAAGCAGTGGAGGTAGAACTCATTATTAAATTTGGTTGTTGAATGTTTTCATACACTTTTTATACAATTTCATAGAATTTTTGTCTCTGGTCTTATAATTTTGATCATGTGTAAATCGCTTCATTTTATAAAAATGTAAATTTCTAAATAAAATGTTTGGAATATAGCTTTTTGTTTCCATAACCTTTTATATTGTAGTATTGGTAACCTTAAGTGGAAGGAGTTTAAAATCTATCCGTAAAAAAATATTTCTTTTTAAAGATTTTTAAGTAGTCTTAAAATTTTGATCAGGAGTGTATGTATAAAGATTATACAATATATACTCCCAAACACATTGATGTGCTCTCACATATATGTGTTTTTTAAATTCTGTATAGATAGTAAATTAAATACTTGCTTATGTTATCATTTATCTAATGTTTCATTTTTATTTAATAGTTAGTGGTTCATTTGTTTTTGCGTTAGCATTATCTTATACTAGCAGTATAACCTGGCGTTGCTCGGGTGTAATGAAAGCTTTAAAACTAATCCATGGTCCTGGAGCTCAGACTATTTGGACATTTGCATGAAAGACTTAAAAGCAATAGTTGTTTCCAGTTAAAGTGAAACCATAGACTGAAAGAAAAATGAATGGATGTAAGTCAAATTTTGATTTCCTCGTATCGATATCAAAAACATTTTTGGTCGTAAACTGAATTTTGAAGGCTAAATAAATTCTCAGAATAAATGGTATCATGGCTGAGACTAAGAACTACAATTATATCTAATTAGAGCCAAACTTCGAAGCAAAAACTAAAATAAAACTGCTGAAAAAATTACAGACATACAGGCAGATAAACAGACACACACACAAACATCTTGCCTTTTATATATATATATATATATATATATATATATATATATATATATATATATATATATTATCGATTTTCTGCACTATTGTAAGAACTGCAACCTTGAAACTTCTGACTATTGTTTCTTATGTCTTTGTCTATGAGTGTCTCAAATTTGATTAAAATCGGACCACTTCTTCTATAACCCGATTTTTTCGATTATCGATTTTTGATATTTATCAGGGGTACTTCGACACAAAACCTAGCTAAGAATGCTCACAGACGCTTATAGTACAACTGTGTAAATTTTCAAGAAAATTGGTTCAGCCGTTTCGGAGTCTATAGGTAACGAACACACACACACACACACACACACAGAAACAAAGTTCCATTTATAAATAAGTTTAGATTAGATAGATTTAGATTAGATTTAGATTTAGAGTAGATTAGATATTGAGAATTTTTGGAAGGTTAGATTTGTTTGTTTTTAGTTGTGTATGTATGTATATTTATACATACATACATACACATGTATATTTATACATACATACTTACATAAACATGCACACAGATACATGCATAGATGTTTTTATTTAATATTCCTGTATTTTTGTTAATGTATAGTGGATCATTATTTGGTTTTTGGTATGGTTTCTATTCTTTAGATTAAATGTTATATCGAGGGAATTTACTACTTTTGGTTAGATTTTTATATATATCTAGTATTAATAATTGATTCCTGAACCTTTTTTTAATGTTACAGCCATGTTCCACAGGGCAGACAATGGTTTGGATCCCCCTGATGAGCAAATGCCAGATCCAGACAAAGATGATAGTGATTCCCCTCATCATGACAGTGATGGCCAACCAGATGAGAAGGTCGCTTTGTCTCCGGCACCAATGCAGAATGGACAAGCAATCAGACCAAACTACCTCAGCAATGGGACTACAACCACACCAGTGACCAGTGATAATATGAACAGTCTCCCTTCTCCCAATGCAGCTACCACAATTACAAATGCTACTCCCAGCCCCACTGTTACAAACATGAACATAGCTTCAAGCCCAACCCCTGGCTTTAGCAAGAACGGTAAAGTCTCCCCGCTGACACCGGGCAAGGCATCGTCTTCGCGTAGTGGATCGCAACAGCGTAAATCTGCCTGGGACAGGGCACAGGAACGGTACGAGGCCTCACAGAATGACTCCAAGGCTAAAGTGGACCAAAAGGAAGAGACCGGAATTGAAGAATCGGTGTCCATTCGAGGCGCAGATTGTGGCGGTCTTAGCCTGAAGTTTTTGCATAACCTTTTCTGCTCGAAGCGCTTCACTCCAGCTCTGGAGGACCTGTATCAGCGCTATTTCTTCAAGCTCGACAAGAACAATCTCACCTTTTTACTCATGATTCTTTCCTTCATCTGTCTCTTGCTGATTCTTTTCTACTATGCAGGCGGCATGACCAGCTTCATGCCAGGCCTCATTCTCTCGATCATAGTTACATGTCTGTTGACAAAAATGTTACTGTGCAATAGAGGTTGTTTCAAACAAATCCACATGTTTTTTATGTGCCTTGGTGTTCTTTTGATTCTATGTGCTGTTCTCGTGACGATCATCCTAACAAGTAACCTCCACAGTATGACTGAAGGAGTGTGGTGCACTGTGTTTTTTGTTTACTTGACCTATGCTCTACTACCCCTCAGAATGCGGTTAGCAATATTAGGAGGAATTTTCCTGTGCCTCACCAATCTCATTTGCACCATGGCAATCAACTATAAGGAGTCATTCACCAAAAAACAGGTCAGTATAAATGGATTGAGGCCTTCAGTACAAGATGATACTTTCCGCCATGTATGTGAAACCCAGTTAAGTGTAAGTGTAAATATGTTAAAATATATACTTTTAGCTTTCTTTTAAAAAAATTTAACGGTTTGTCTCAAATAGATTAAAAGTTATGACATGTCAAAACTTGACAAACTTTGAACATGATTTTCTCGGGTTTTTTTTTTAATTTGGGTGGAAAGTAACTTCTAATATTCAAACACCTCAATTTTTCTCTCTTTTTCCAAAAATATAGATATATATCTTTTAAAAAATGCATTAAGTATTCATTTTTAACAAGTAATTGTTTTTTTTTTGTTTTTGTTTTTTCTCCTTTGTGGTGGGGGGTGTGGATGGGTGAGCAGCATAAATGTTATCAGCACAGCAAGTGGGATTGACATGCCCAGCCCAAATTCTGAGTCTGTTGTATTCATTTTTGTATAAATGACACTGAAAAAGTTATAAATCTATTTATTTTCCTTACCCATTCTGCTATAGGTTAAATAGAAGACTGGACTCTTTAGCCTTCAATGGCAACTACGTAACAGACAACTTTGAATTCAAAATCATGGGTGGTAATTATAATTATAATATCAGCTGTTTCCTTATAAGGAAACATTTGGCATTCATTGACCAATAATCCAGTACTGCTATCGTTTGAAATTTATAAGTCTTCACTTAAAACAATTTTTTAGGAAAACAGGTCTCTCAAGAGACAACAGAAAATAACTCTTTCTCACCAAAAAAATTGATTCTGTAGCAGTCTATCTTTGCCTAGATCTTGAAGTGATTGTTGTTTGATTTTTTCTTTTTTACAGCTTATCAACCTTTTGTATATTATTTGAAGCCAAAACTTATTTCATATTGTTGGAGATTGCTTACAATACCTAGTATTCTCAAGTGGACACCAATCTAAATACTGACTGGGCTTGTCACTGTTTAACTTTCGTAATTGAAGAATAACTTGTTTTCAGTGTAATTTGAGCATAGACTCCTATAGGAAGATGGTATTTAAAAAATAATTGAGTCTTACATACTCTATTGTGTTGATTTTAACACAAATACTCTTGGAAAACACTTAAGTTTATCTCTTCTTCCTCATCAGCTATGGTTTAAATAGCAGAGTATACTGGGCTCTCTAGCCTCAGGTGGTAGTCAGTCTAAGACAACAATGAGTTCCAAAGCAGGGAGACAGTAAAATCTTAATTTTACATTTGGTGGTTAAAAGAAGACGGGTCTATTGCATCACTATCCATTGATGTCCTGAATTTAAATATAAATATATTTTTAAATTTTTATTTCACAATAACTCACATCCTTTCCCTGACAACCCTTTTATCATGCTCTTCTCCCTTTCTACTCTATTCTAATACAGCTCTCTTCACACCATTGTTCTCATCCTTCTCTTACCCATTCTCTGGCACCCCCTATAACTTATTCCTCTTTCTCTTCACTCTTCTCTTATGTAACCTCCCTGCACACCAGTGGCAGTGAAACTGCCTCGCTTGGTGTAAAATGATTATAAAAAAAGACAAAGAAGGATTTATTGCTCACCCTATTTTCACTGAGTCTAAGTTTGCACTGCCCATCGTCAAATATGCAAACCAATAGGCTGTTGTCCTGTTGCACGCACCTGAAGAAGACCAAAGTCTACAATGGTTGAAACATGACAGCACCAACAGAGATTAGTCTGATTTGTAAATAATGATAACATCTGACCTGGTGCTCCTGATATATATTTAAAGACTCTTGATAAAATCCAAAGAATCTGCAATGTTATTAGCCCTGACCTGGTATCTTGGATTCTGTTTCTTTCCCAACCACCATAAAGTAACTTCCTGTGACATTTTTACAAATACTATGATGGTAATTGTTCTGATGAATTTTTCTCTATGGTATTTAGATTTTATGAATTTAAGTGCAGTAATGCGCGTTGTGGTGCAGTGGATATCCACTCAGAATGACAACTCAGAGAGCCGAGTTCGAATTCCAGTTGAATACGTTGCATTCACTTACACGCAAATACCCTTGGGAAAGGTATATTAATCCATCTAACCCTTCCAATTATGGATTAAATAACAGGACAGATTGGGTTCTATAGTCTTGGCTGACAACCAATCTACCACAGAAAGCAATGGCAACCTACTGCAGGATAATTTTCTGCCCAGTCAGTCAGTCATTTTTTTTTTTTTTAATCATATCACCCCAAGCAAGGTGATAACGCCACTGATGCGCAGGGGGCTACGTAAGGGTAAAAAGAATGGAAAAGAGAAAGCCAGAAACCACATCCTAAACAGGGAACAAGGGATGAGCCTCTTCACCTGTTCAATAGATGTGGGTGGAGTGTGAACCGGGCAATAGTTTAGTCTATCTACTCCAATTGGAATTGAATATTACAAAATAGTTAAAAAAAAGAAAGTGAAAAACAAATAATAGAGAGGCAAGAGACAGGGAAAATAGTGTGTGTATGTGTGTGTGTGTGTGTTGTCTCTACTGACCCAAGACATAGATACGTAGAAGAAAGAAAGTATTAGGATCACCATAAACAAGAGTCAAAAGTTACCTCCCCTGGACCATTCAAGGGAGTCTGTTCCTCGGCTAATAGGTGCATGCTTGGAGACAAGGAGAAGGGACTTTCGGTAGAGGCTAGCAAACATGGCAGGCAGAACTTTGCCACGCTCTCTATAAACACATCCTTATTCAACATCCACAACTGTTTGCTGTACTCATGTTTCCGCAATAATAAATTCCTTAGTTATTTTCAATACTCAGCGAGTGTGTCATTTTTCCATTACCGTGTTATTTTGTCATGTTAAAAACATAAAAGAAAGAAAGAAAGAAAGAAAGAAAGAAAGAGAGTATTACAAAATGAATAACAAAGAAAGGAAGGAACAAATAAATAAACAGATAATTCGTTGTTCTTAATCACCCAAGAAATAGATACGTAGAAAAAAAAGGACAGGAAAAGGTAAAGAAAGGAAGAGAGAAAGAGAAGAGAGAAAGAAAGGAAGAGAGAAAGAAAGGAAGAGATAATATTATAAAAGGAATAAGAAAGGAAGAAACAAAAATCAAGAGATTGAGAACATTTATTTTTTTTTACTAAACTGAAAAGTACACACGTAGAAGAAATAATGAAAAAAAAAAGAAAGAAAAAGAGAAAGAAAGAAAAAGAGAAAGAAAGAAAGAAAGAAAGAAAGAACGTGAGAAGCAAGGTAGCGAAAGAATATGACAAGGAAGAAACAAAGAAAAAGAATATGTTGTTCCTACTAAATCGAGAAATAGACCCACAAGAAAGAAAGAAAGAAAGAAAGAAAGAAAGAAAGAAAGAAAGGGAGGTGTGAGTGTTTGTTTGAAAGTGTGAATCTGATCAATATTTCAAATAATTCAAATTTATTGGGCAGCATTTTCTTGAAGGGAATATAATTGTAAACAACTGCCTACACTCGAAAGAGACAGGCGTTAGTTTCTGTGGAGCTGTGCACATACATGCCCCGAATACAAGTCATGGATCTCTGACCGATTTTCGTATTTGGTACAACGTCTGATTCTTTGGAGATCTATCTAAACTTATTTATAAATGGAACTTTGTCTGTGTGTGTGTGTGTGTGTGTATCCGTTACCTATAGACTCCGAAACGGCTGAACCAATTTTCTTGAAATTTTACACAGTTGTACTATAAGCGTCTGCGAGTGTTCTTAGCTAGGTTTTGTGTCGACGTACCTCCGATAAATATTGAAAATCGATAATCAAAAAAATCGGGTTATAGAAGGAGTGGTCCGATTTTAATCAAATTTGATACACTCATAGGCAAAGACATAAGAAATGATATTCAGAAGTTTCAAGGTTGCAGTTCTTACAATAGTGCAGAAAATCGATAATATATACATATAATGCAAGATGTTTGTGTGTGTGTCTGTTTATCTGTCTGTATGCCCTTTATACAAATCCACAATTTTTATCTGATTCTCACCAAACTTCATACAAATATTCTTTAGGCTGAGTCTGAGCTCCAGGACCATGGTTGTAAATCTTTCATTACACCTTAGCAACGCCGGTCTATACTGCTAGCAAAGAATTTGTCACTTTAACTGTGCAGATTCCTGCCTACTTCGAAGTTTCTTGAAAACATTGTTAATATGTCTTCACTGATCAAAGATATTTTTTTTGTTTTTTGTTTCTTTTTTTTTTATTGTTTTTTTTCTGTTGAGTCTTGGTTCATATTCCTATTTATAAGGAGCCTAAGTTAATTTGATATTACCTGGAAGTATTCCGGCTTTTGATTGATTTTCTTTTTATTTCTTTTTGCTTTTATTATGCAGCTATTTGATTTGTTTTAATTTTTCATCTATTGTTTTTCATGTACGTATGAGTGGGGGTCCTTTTAATTGCTTTGTATTAAATAGGTACCCACTTAATTGCTTTTTTTTATTCTTGTCGTTTAGATTGACCTCTTTTATTGGTTTGAACTTCTTTCAACTGTGTAGGTGTATTTGACTACTTAAGGATTTTTTTTTAGGTCAAGTTAGGGGTTTTGTATTTTTGTGTATAGTTGTTGGCCTTACTTGTCTTTTTTTGTTTTGTTTTTTTATTTGTTAGTTGTTATATTATTTTCTGTTTGTCAATTTGTACAGTGAGACTATTCTGAGGACCTTAGATTTTTAATCGGAGGTTCCAATTTGAACAACATAAAGTACGCAGATAATACAGTGCTGATAGCAGGCAAGGAAAGGAAACTACAAGACCTCCTAGAGAAGGTAGCTGAGGAGAGTGACAAGAAAGGACTACAAATAAACTGCAAGAAAACTGAATGCATGGTCATCAGCAAAAAGGGCAGCCCAAAATGCCAAATACAGGTGGGGGACACTAAAATCAAGCAGGTACAAAAATTTAAATACATGGGGAGTGTTTTAACAGAAGACGGAAAGTGCGACACAGAGATCCGAAAGCGAATTGGCATGGCGAAGGAAGCATTCCAGAAGCTGAGTAAAGTATTAAGTAACAGGACAGATTCGCTAGAAACAAAGAAGAGAGTACTGTGATGTCAGTTCTTCAATATGGCAGTGAATGCTGGAAAATATCCTCAAAAATTAAGGAAAAACTTGAAATGTGGTTCGACGGAAAGATGATGCGAATATCATGGATCGAGCATGTGAGTAATATTAAAGTTTTGGAAAGGATGGAAACGAAAAGGAAATTAATATTGAGCATCAACAAGAGACAACTAAAGTTCCTGGGACATGCAATGAAAAAGGACGGCTTGAAGAACCTGATACTAACAGGCCAGATAGAGGGAAATAGAGACATGGGAAAGCAGCGGATAAAATATTTGAAGGGTTTGATCAGGTTGATGACAGAACGAGGGCTGTGTGGTGAAGAAAACGTGCTAAGTGCCATCAAGGATAGGGAGATATGGAAAGCCATGATCGCCTACGTCCTGAAAGGACAGGGCACATAGAAGAAGAAGAATGTAATGTAATTGATCCCAGTTTGAAAGCTCGACTTCAGTCATTTTCTCACTGACGCGATGTGGTTTCCCTCGGTCTTTACTACAAATACTTTTCACGGCTTCTACTCTGACGGGTTACCCTCCCTGGTGTCCCGTTCACACCAATTTACTCGTGCTACTAGATTGGCTTCTAGGTACCACCCTTTTACCGTCACAACAGTAAAATGTAGCCACCACTCTTATCGGTTTCTTTTCATGCACTTCCCTTCGGTGGAATTCCTTTCCGTATACTTACTTTCCTGATAGCCACAATCTCCAAAAGTTCAACGTCAATTGCCATCTTCTATCTCCTTCATCATCATCTATCCATCAGATGGTGCATAGGGCAGCAACTTTTTGTTGCTGTAACAAACTGCTTTTTACGGGGCAGGGTTGTTAGCCCTGTACCCAACCCCCAAACCTGGAGGACCATTCTTGGTCCTTACGTTTACAGCACCTGGTATTCCCAAATGATCACCCATTAAGTACTGACCAGGTTCGATGTTGCTTAACTTCAGTGATCGGACGGGAACGAGTGTATTCAACACGATATAGCCGTAGACTCTAGCGCCTTGATTCCCATTTATTCCTTATCCTTTGACACTCCCTGTATCTTGATTTTTTTTCTTTCTTTACACTCTCCTCTCAGTGTAATCCCCCTGATCATCAGTGGCATTACTGCCTTGCTTAGGGTGAAACGATTACATAAAAAAATAAATAATTCAAAGACGCAAACTGAAGAGCTATGATATAACTGGACAATTGTTTGACCTAATCCAGTCATTCCTTTCTAATCGCACAATGAAGGTAGTATTAAACGGACATGCTTCCCAAAACTACCATACGAACGCGGGTGTCCCTCAAGGCTCTATTCTAAGCCCTACGCTTTTCCTGATTTACATTAACGATCTCCTCGATGTTATAAGATCCCAAGTAGGCATGTACGCCGACGACATCACAGTTTACTCTCGCCTCGAGCAAAAATCTGCTGAGGTTGACAAAGTGAACCTCACTACCGAACTTGGGAAGTGACCTCCCATCCGTGGTGGACTTCGGTAAGAAATGGCTCGTAAATTTTAATACTTCCAAAACGAAGCTGCTATCTATTAACCATCATAGACGATCGCTCCTACCCCGCATAAGCATGGAACAGGCTAGCCTCTGTGAGAGTAAAAAAAATTACGCCTACTTGGCCTCACACTCTCAGCGGACCTCAAGTGGAATGACTATATCGAATCCATTGCTAAATCCACTGCTAGGAAGGTGGGTTCACTGTGCAGGGCCAGGAATTGTTTCCCATCTGAAGCCATCTTGCACATATATAAATCTACCATCCGCCCTTGTATTGAATACTGTTGCCGCATCTGGTCGGGTACCCCTGCTATTCACCTGGGGTTCTTGACAAAATCCAACGAAGAATCTGTAATGTGATCGATACAGATTTGGCAGCTCGGCTGCAGTCGCTGTCTCACTGGTGTGATGTGGCTTCCCTGTGCCTCTTCTATAAATACTTTCAGGGCTTCTGCTCCAATGAACTTAGATCACTGGCGCCCCCTAGGTATGAATTTACACGAGCTATTAGATTAGCAACTAGGTCCCATTCTTTTACAGTGAAACCGATAAAATGTAGCCACAATTTCTACCCTAACAGCTTCTTTTCACGCACCTGTGAATTCCACCTGAGGAATTCCCTTCCATATACTTGCTTTCCCGACAGCTACAATCTCCAGGAATTTAAATGTAAGTTCAATAGACATCTACTCTCACACTAACTCGTATCCATTCTCTCAAGCTCTTTTTTCATCTACTCCACCCCCATCCTCGGTATCCTCGTTCGTCTATTACCCTCCTCCTGACATTTCCTATAACTAACCCTTCTTTCTCATCAATTTCCCCTCATGTAACCTCCTGCGCAACAGTGGCTGTAGAATTCCTTGCTTGGGGCGAGATGATTAAAAAAATATCAATACATATATTAAGTTAAAAGTCAAACAAAATTAATCCCTGACAACGGCCAGAAGTACAGCCGAAAGCGATTACATAAATAAAACATTCGGATATTTTTTATATAATTTATCTACTGAAAAGAAAATAAGTGTATATGTGCGTGTGTGTGTGTGTGTGAGAGAGAGAGTGTGTGTGTGTGTGTGTGTGTGTGTGTGTGTGAGAGAGAGAGTGTGTGTGTGTGTGTGTGTTTTCATTAAGAATGACAGACAAAGTGTTTAGGTAAAGTTTTTGATATAAATTTTTATGTGATCGATTTTTTTTTCTTTTTAGGATATCAATTATCTTAAAAAATTGCCCAAATGATTTATTTTCCCAAACGTTCTCGGCTACACCTCCAGCCGCAATCAAGGATGAATTCCATTTTACTTTAACTGAATATATATGATATTTGAGCATATATGTGGATTCATATTTATGTTCTATATTCCGAAAACTGTGAGCAGATTGTGGCCGTGTTCATAGTTGATATACCTAAGCATTGGATTCTTCTATTTTATCAATAATACTTCTATTATTTTTAAATTATTTTTATTTATAGATGATGGTATTATATTTTTATTGTAAGCAAGTATGTTATGGATTGGGTTTTATTGGTTTCAGTGTCTATATAAATAAGATTTTGTTGAATTATGCTCAATTTTAAGATAATTTGGATAATAATTTTACATGGATTTTACATACATTTCGATAATTCTTCCTTAATTTACGCCCTAAAAAGAAAAAGATATATAAAATCACAGGAAAAATTATTTATAAATACTAACCATAAAACCTTGTCATTTTTAATGAAACTTACATAAAAGAAAGATTGCTACTTCAATACACAATCTCTCTCTCACTCTCTCTCTCTCTCTCTCTCTCTATATATATATATATATATATATATATATATATAAGAGTTTTGTAATTTGCTTGAAGCATTGCGTATATTAGATGTATGGGTAGGTCTTGAAGGGTATCACAATGCGTTTAGTAAAATAAAGGAAGGTACTGAAGGTGTTGGATATCACCTATTTATTAATCATTAATGTGTCGAGATCATAGTCTAATCTTCAGAATGTTAGAAGAGCTTAATTTTACGTTCGCTCGTGGTCCGTGCCTTACGGACCAAGAGCGAACGTGAAAAGGTTCATACAATCATGGATGAAAACGTTATAATTTTTCGTAATTTTAAAAATTACCCGTTCAAACATTTCCGTTATGTAAGCGTTCAAAAAATCACCGTCACGTGAGCTTTCTTAATAAAAAAAAAACAAAAAAAAACGATAAATGGTAAAATCGGTTATTGAAAATCGTCTGAAGACGCGACATGTTAGAAACCTAGGTCCCATAATAACTCGTTTACAAATGAAGAATATATATAGTCATCCGTAGACAAATCTGTTTCGCTGTATCACAGTTCATCAGTACGGTTATATATGTCTAACCGTATATATATATATATATATATATATATATATATATATATGTCTAACCGTATATATATATATATATATATTCTAAACATATGCTATTAAATATAAGAGACAATGAATGTCTATTATGTTTAATCATGAGCCGTTCTAAACGTCGTATTTTTGCTTTAATTTCACTTGAAAATAAAGACAAAAATTCTCCAACATTTGGATAATTATTTATTGGTTTTCTTCTAAGCTTTCGGCTCACATGAACCATCTTCAGAGAGGTGTTATTTAGACTGTAATACAATAACATCCGCCATCACCGACGATTTTATTTTGTGTTGACATAAAACTCCGCTTGGCAACGGCAATAGTTACCAAAAATAATAAAGTTCTTAAGTTTGCGATGCGGTTTTATGACGTCACACCGCAGGATAGCGCGAAATGACAACAAAACCATGTAGTCAAATGCAATGTAATATGTTATTTCCTCTTTTAAAGTTGATTTTATTGAGTGCTGGTTGTTTCGATTTGCCAAGCGGAGTTTAATGTCAACACAAAATAAAATCGTCGGTGATGGTGGATTTTATAATTACTTGCTGCTTCGATATATATATATATATATGTATATATATATATATGCCATCTATATATATATATATATATATATACATATATATATATATATGCCATCTATATATGTGCCATATATATATATATACATATATATATATATATGCCATCTATATATATGCCATATATATATATATATATATATATATATATATATATGCCATCTATATATATATGTATATATGCCATCTTTCACACCTTCGTAGTAAGTCTTCACAGCATAACGTCCAGTCATTCCTCTCTAATCGCAAAATGAAGGTAGTATTAAACGAACATGCCTCCCAAAACTACCATACGAAAGCGGGTGTCCCTCAAGGCTCTATTCTAAGTCCTACGCATATATATATATATATATATATATATATATATATATATATATATATATGCCATCTTTCATACCTTTGTAGTAAGTCTTCACAGCAGTCATGTCTCTTTTGAGACATGATCGCCCAAGCATGTATCACATGTGGCATTTAACTGACTAACTAGATTGGCAACAAGGTATCATCATTTGACAATTCAAATGGATAGATGTAACCATAAGTTTTATGCTAACAGTTTTTTTTCTCACATTTCTTGACTGTGGGACTCTCTCCTGGCCTCTTGCTTCCCAGTCAAATTTGACCTTCAAAAATGTAAATTCAATGTCAATCATTATATTCTTAATAAAAGTCTAAAGCAAAACCTGCAATGTTATTAGCCCTGACCTGGCATCTCAGCTTCAGTCACTTTCTCACTGCTGTAACATAGCTTCCCTGTGCCTTTTCAGTAAACACTTGCATAGCAATAGTTCTGATGGATTCTTGTCTGTCAGTCATTATCATCTGTCTTCTTAAATTCTTGTTCTTTTATTGTCTACTCTCCTTAATAGTATATTTTTCTCATATTTTTAACACTCTGTAACCCTCCCTCTGCATCTTAGTGGCTTTATTGCTTTACTTGGGGTGAAATCTGAAAAATATCTTCATTCCAGATTTGAATTACCTTATGTAAATATATGTGATTGCATGCATTAGGAAAATGGCTCGTAAATCTTAATGCCTCCAAAACAAAGATGATCTCTTTTAACCATGATAGAGAATCATTCCTACCTACCATTAGAATGCATGACGCTAATCTCCTAGAGAGCAACACACTGTGCCTCCTTGGCCTCACTCTCTCAAAATTACCTCAAATGGAATGACTACATTGAATCCATGACCACTTCTACTGCTAGGAAGGTTGGTTCCCCATGTCGGGCCAGGAAGTTTTTCTCGTCAGAAACCATTTTGCTCATTAATAAATCTACCATTTTTCCAAGCATTGAATACTGTCTCCAGTATGGTTGGATGCTCCTGCTATTCTTCATGAGATTTTCAAAAAAATCCAAAGGAGGATCTGCAATATAATTGATCCTGACTTGGCAACCTGACTTCAGTCACTTTCTCATCAACGTAATGTGGCTTCCTTCTGTTTTTATACAAGTATCTTCATGACAAACTTTTTTTATGGTACCCCAACCATGTATTTACTTATGCTACTAGACTGGCATCAAAGCTCCACCCTTTTGCCATCAAAATAGTTAAATAGTATCTTCTATTCTAACAGTTTCTTTTCTCACACTTCTCATTTGTGGATCTCACTTCAATTTGCATGTTTTCCTGGTAGCTACAGTCTCTAAAAGTTTAAATGCAATGTCAGTTGCTATCTTTCATCTACTTGATTCCCATCCATCTCTTATCTTTTCTTTGACATCCCCTGTACCATTTTTTTTCTCACTCTAACCCCCTGTGCACCAATGGCATTTTCTGCCTTGCTTTGGGTGAAATTTTTTTTAAAATAAAAAATTAATGAGTGCTACTGTAAGTTAATATATACTTTGAAAAGACCTGATTAATACATAAACAAGAACAGTTGGGATGGGGAAGGGAAGTTGGACAAATATCTGTGTGACAGTATCACTTTCATTTCCATGACAGTGTTCACAAATTGCAACCCTCTTAGACTCTTATATTAATGCAGTCTTTTCAAACTCATGACATTACATTACATTGTTTCATATCTTTCACAAAGGTAAACTGTTAACCAGTAAACACAATTGCAAATTAGTCCACGCATGAGGACTCAAGTACAATTATACTTGATGTACTTAGATACAAGTTGAACCTTACTCATGTGGGATTGGCAGCATTGAAGGTTTAGGCACATGATTTAAATTGTGGTTATTGGTTTTTAGATATATATGAAAAACAAACTAGTCAGAGAAGTTGCGGGACTAGTATGAATTTAGTTTATCCTCAGAAAAACTTTTTGCCACCATTTTAAATTCGAGATATGTTAAAAAGTAGAAATGAGAAAGTAGTTTACCTGTAAGTAATAATATAATAGTGTAATATAATATAATACTAATATAATTCAATATAAATTCTATAATAATAATAATAATGCTATATGATAATAATATAATACTAATATAATTTAATATATAATAAACATAATATAATATACAATAATATAATATGTAATAAATATGATAATAATATTATTCAATATAACATAATGTTAATATGTTTTAATATAAATACTATAATATAATAGTTTAATAATAATCTAATAGTTTACATATTTATTATAAATGGAACTTTGTCTGTGTGTGTGTGTGTGTGTGTGTTCATTACCTATAGACTCCGAAATGGCTGAACTAATTTTTATTGAAAATTTGTATCGAGGTACCCCCAATAAATATCGAAAATCGATAATCAAAAAAATCGGGTTATAGAAGGAGTAGTCCGATTTTAATCAAATTTGATACACTCATAGACAAAAACATAAGAAACAGTATTCAGAAGTTTCAAGGTTGCAGTTCTTACAATAGTGCAGAAAATCGATAATATATATATATAAAAGGCAAGATGTTTGTGTGTGTGTCTGTTTATTTGCCTGTATGTCTGTATTTTTTTCAACCCTTTTATTTTAGTATTTACTTCGGGTTTGGCTCTAAGTAGGTATAATTGTAGTTCTCAGTCTCAGCCATGATACCATTTACTCTGAGGACTTAATTAGCCTTCAAAATTCAGTTTACGATGAAAAAACTTATTTGATATCAATACCAGGAAATCAAAATTTGACTTACATCCATTCATTTTTCTTTCAGTCTACAGTTTCGCTTTAACTGGAAACAACTATTGCTTTTTAGTTTTTCATGTCAACATCCAAAGAGTTTGAGCTCCAGGACCATGGGATTTGTTTTAAAGCTTTCACTACACCTGAGCAACACCAGGCTACACTGCTAGTAATGTCATAAAAATTTGAATTAGAAAATGTGTACATGGAAAAAATAATTTGGATATAGGTTGAATCTTTCTTATCTGGGATTGTTAGCCTTGAAGTTTTGAACAGGTAATTTGAGTCTGATACGTATCATTTTATAGGTAATTTTATTTTAAATCCTTTCAGCTTAAGTATGGCAATAGAGTTACTAAGATGCAGAAGGTTACTGAATGTTAGGGATCAGGAGAAAGAAATGAGAAATAAGAAGAAAGAATAATATAAGAAAAATTTTATTTTTATTTTTAAATCGTTTCACCCCATGCAAGGCAGTAAACTCACTAAGATACAGGGGTTTACTGAGTGTAAGAGAATATGAAGAAAAGTACTATTAAGGAGAGAGAATAAATAATAAAAGAACAGCAATTAAGAAGACAGAAGATAATGACCAACATTGCATTTAATTTTTTGAAGTTGACTAAGAATCAAAAGGCCAGAGAGTCCCACAAGTGAGAAATGAAGAGAAGTAACACTTAAGACAATTACTTAGATACTAATAACCTTGGGAAAGGTATGAAGCTATCTCTTCTTCCCCGAGCTACGGGTTAAAATTAGAAGGTCTTGTATCTAGAAAAATTTCACCAAAAACTGTTAATGTAATATTTACTGGCAAAAAGACATTAAACTCAAAATGCAAAATATGTTTTGGTTTAAATAACCCATAAAAGGTTGATAAACTGTAAACAAACAAATAATCAGTCTATATATTTTGTTTTTAATCATTTCACCATAAGTAAGGCAATAAAGCTACTAAAACGCAAGAGGTTATTGTGTGTTAGAGAATATGGGAAAAGCTACTATTAAGGAGAGAGGCCAATAAAAGAATAAAAAGGTAGAAGATAGGGATTGACATTGCATTCAAATTTTTAAAGATTAAAGTTGAGTGGAAAGCAAGAAGCTGGAAAAGAGTTCCACAAGTAAGAAATATGAAAGAAGAAACTGTTAGCATATAATTTACAGCTACATCTAGCCATTTCAACTAAAAAATGATGAGACCTTGCCACCAATCTATTGGGTTGGCAACTAAATTTTTAAATTAAATTTCCAACAATACCTGTTTATAGTAGAATAATTAACAATACATTTTATTGCAAAATGACCAACAACACATTTTATCTGTAGTTGAAGGCATAGAACTGTGTTCAAAATATATTTAGTTGAAGCGATAAAATAGTGTTCCAAATATTTAGATGTTAGTATTAAATAACCCATAGAGGTGTTGATATACTGCTAAACAAAATCAACCAACCAAGCAAATGTTTTTTTGTTTTTTTTTTTATAAGCATTTCACCCCAAGCAAGGCATGTCACTGCCACTACTGCGCAGGGGGCTACGTAGAGTGGAGAAAGGCTGATTAAATATAGGAAATGTCAGAGGGTGGGTGATAGGCGGGTAAGGATACTGAGAATGAGGGTTGGGTAGATGAGAGTGTTCTGAGAATAGTTGGGAGTTAGTGTGATAGGAGGTGTCTATTGACCCTACATTTAAACACCTGGAGATTGTACCTGTCGGGAAAGCAGACTTGTAGAAGGGAGTTCCATAGGTTGGAAGCGCGAGAAAAGAAGCCGTTGGAGTAGAATTTACGGTTACATCTTATTTGTTTAACTGTAAAAGGGTGGGACCTAGTTGCTAATCTAGTATCTCGTGTAAATTCGTGCTTAGGCGGCACCAGTGATCTAAGCTCATCGGAGCAGAAGCCATGAAAGTACTTGTAGAAGAGGCACAGGGAAGCCACATCACGCCGGTAAGAGAGCGGCTGCAGCCGGTCTGCCAAGTCAGTATCAACCACGTTACAGATCCTCCTTTGTATTTTGTCAAGAAGCCCAAAATCCAAAGATAGAATTTTAGTAAACCACCTCATCAATGTTGAATTATCTGGAAGCATGGCCATTCAACATAGCTTTCATTACCTGATTTATTAAGAATGACTGAACTAAATCAAATAATTAGTCAAAGACGCTATATCCTTTGAGCTTGTGAAGAAAAGCATGTCAAACTCTGTCGAGATATCTAATACTAAAGCCTGAGTCTCGCAATTCTTATCTAAAGCATGATAAACAAATTCAGTAATAGTCATTAACATGTTGGTGATTGACCGAGGCGAATGAAAGCCATATTGCTTATCAGAAAAAAGGTCGTGTGAAATGTGATGCTTAAACAATTCTGAGTTGATTAGAGCAACTAGTACTTTGCCCCCAAAAAAATAAAAGACTAATTGAAAAATAATTTGAGAAAACAGAAAGTTCACCAGAATTCTTAAAGACAGGAACTACAGAAGAGGATTTTATAGAATACAAATCATATATCATCCATCAACCAAGTAAAAAATCATATATCATCCATCAACCAAGTAAAAAATCATATATCATCCATCAACCAAGTAAAAAACATATATCATCCATCAACCAAGTAAAAAATCTTATATCATCTATCAACCAATTAAAAACTCATATATCATCCATCAACCAAGTAAAAAAACATATATCATCCATCAACCAAGTAAAAACTCATATATCATCCATCAACCAAGTAAAAAAACATATATCATCCATCAACCAAGTAAAAATCATATATCATCCATCAACCAAGTAAAAAACACAAAATAAATTGCACACCTGCAAAATTGGATTCAAATGACCAACATTTTGTAAAAACCCAAAGTAAAATTGCATACTTGCAAAATAGGATTCAAACAGCTAAAAGCTTTTCTTTTTCACAAGTCAGGGTGAAAAGCAATAATCTGGATCCTGATTGGTTGACAAATGGAAAAATTCAAATAACGTCAGAGAAAAGGTTTTTCTCACAGCTAAAGAAAAAAAAAATGACCTTAGCAGCCTACCACATAATGAGATTTCGATATTTAATGATGGCCTCTGACCGGTCAACAGATCGGTGAGAGACAGTCAGTCAAACAAGTAGTCGATCTGTCAGTCAATGAGTCAGGAGAGACAGTCAGCCACTGCAAGTCAGCCACTGCAAGTCAGCCACTGCAAGGCTCAGTGTCAGATACACACAGTCATATAGGCGCCGACAACAAAGAGACCAGTGCCGACAAACAAGTCTATCGCCAACTCAACCGCTAAAAATGAGAAAAAGGAAGAAAGCAACAGCAACAAGGTACCTTCAATGGCTGTAAAACCTTACACATCTCTCATCAGCAAGGAGAAGGAACACAGACTTACTGAGTTAAGTAGACTGATTCATCATTTTACACACACATTTTACCAATTACTACTATCTCCATTTGACTCTCTCTCTCCCTTTCGGAATTCTCATTCACACTCCTTTTCAACATAATTTGAAACACTTTACTTTTCCACCTACTTACTGACTGACACATAAAGAGGAAAGAAACTTTGTGCTACTACTCTGTTTAATTACAAACCCAAAGCATACACTTTTATATTCAACTAACATTCACTCAAATCCAAAAGACACTTTCCTACCAAACAAAAGATACGAAGAATTGTACAAATTGTTTATCCTGTATATATGTTGTGAAATACAATATTTTCATATTTTTATACAACATTTCGTATTGCATTGTCTTTTCTTGAAATTTCCCTTTTTAGTCTGGGGTGTTCTAGAACCCCACAATTTCCAACAAGCTGAAAATCAAGAAGCAGCAAGGCATTTGTTGTTGAGTTTGAAAAGAACAGGATCCAGGTCAGCAACTCATTTCCTTAGGACACTTGCTGAGATGCTGTAAAGTCCCACACCTTCTGGGCAACTAGTTTGGTGATGATAGCAGAAATTATGAACAGTCATATGAATATCACTTCTAGTGGCGAAATCTGGCAAACATACTCCTAATGAGTTGAGAGTGAAGTTGGAAGAGAATTTATAAGTAAAGCATTTTTCTTTATCAGCAGTAGATGATGATACTTCAAACTGATTGAAGAGAGAAGCAATTGAGCATTTACTCTTGTTCAACACATTCTTACAGTGCTACCAGTAATCTTGAGAAGCAAATTTGTGAGAGACTATATGGTGTCTCATTTTATAAATGAAGTGTGGCTAAGCCTCATTGAAGACATATTTGCACTCATTACAAGTTGATACAAAAAGGCATTTATTATGTTTCAAACTGTTACACTGGTATAGCTGAAATGTACCACTACTAGTTTGACCACAGGAGGTGACATTCTTTGAGAAAATAAAAATCAGATATAGCAAGTCAAACATAAGTACCCAATAAAAAATAACATTTTTTAGTAATAAGAAATATATATAATATATATATAACATCAACTATCAACATTGCCGCATCCTGACGATGATTGGAAAATAAAACATTCCTATCCCTCTAGAAACATATAAATCTATCTACACACACACACATACACACACATATATCAGCATGTAGTGTGGGTATAGAAGAATCCAAAGGAGTGTCCTGTACATACAGTGGTAGGATAACTCTCTAAGAGAGCTCTAAATATATATGTATATAAATACATATAGAGCAAATATAAGAAAAATTAAGGCAGACATATTATTTCATGGTAAATCAGAATGGAAGGCCTATTTCAGGTGAACCATCATCAGCTTCTGTCTTTATTTTACAAAAGATTTTACACAAATTCATGTAATATCCTGTGTAAAATAAAGATGGAAGCTGATGATGGTTTGCCTGAAATAGGCCTTTCCTTCTGATTTACCATGAAATAACGTGTCTGCCTTAATTTTTCTTATATATATATATATATATATATACACTTTTGTGTAAATCAATTGAAACAACTGCTTTAGTTTCCTTTTTTTCACCATACAGTCATTTTTAGTCTACTAGTGTTACAGGATGTAATCAGTTTCTGTTTTCTCTTCAGATTAAGTCATTTGCAGTGGTGTGCAATAATATGAATCTATTTTTGGGATGTATGATGAAATTTGTTTGGCCTTGAAAAATACTGCATCGTCTTTTTTTATGACTAGACACTATTGTCTCGACTGTCGATTAGTTGTCTTACAACTATTGTCTGCGATGGAGGTTACTCCAATGAAGTGTATGAAAATTGTAACGCTGCACAAACACACTGGCAAACTTTACAAAGAGAATGGGAATATTGTTTGTGTCAGCCTTTTAGCTGTCAGTCACGTCATCAAGGCAAAGAAAGAAACTGTATCCATCAGGCCAAAACGTAAAGGAAAATGCAGTCAAAAGAAAAAAAAACAACCTCAAGAGATGACATATATTGAATCAGGGAAAGTGTGAAAGATCATAAGAAGACATTAGTTTTGTTTAAGTTAGTTTGCACAAGAGTGCATATATATATATATATACTAGCAGTATAGCCCAGCGTTGCTGAGGTGTAATGAAAGATTTAAAACTAATCCATGATCCTGGAGCTCAGACTCTTTGGACATTGGCACGAAAAACTAAAAAGCAATAGTTGTTTCCAGTTAAAGCAAAACTGTAGACTGAAAGAAAAATGAATGGATGTAAGTCAAATTTTGATTTCCTGGTATCAATATCAAATAAGTTTTTTCATCAGAAACTGAATTTTGAAGGCTAAATAAGTCCTCTGAGTAAATGGCATCATGGCTGAGACTAAGAACTACAATTATAACTACTTAGAGCCAAACCCGAAGCAAAAACTAAAATAAAAGGGCTGAAAAAAATACAGACATGCAGACAGATAAATACACACACACACAAACATCTTGCCTTTTATATATATATATCATTGATTTTCTGCACTATTCTAAGAACTGCAACCTTGGAACTTCTGAATATCATTTCTTATGTCTTTGTCTATGAGTGTATCAAATTTGATTAAAATTCAACCACTCCTTCTATAACACGATTTTTTCGGTTATCGATATTTATCCAGGGTACCTCAACACAAAACCTAGCTAAGACCACTCACAGATGCTTATAATACAATTGTGTAAATTTTCAAGAAAATCGGTTCAGCCATTTCGGAGTTTATAGGTAACGGACACACAGAGGCACACAGATACACACACAGACACATACACACACACAGACAAAGTTACATTTATTATATAAGTTTAGATATTAATAAATATACATTATACCTCACTGGTAAAATAACTTGGAGTTTCATGCTAAACACAATCTTCAGGTGGTGATTATAAATTTAACCATTACATAATTTAAATTTCTGGTTATTGCAATGTTGGTGTAGTTGCATATTTTACTGCAATTACATATTTTTAATTTAAAAAATATATTTGGTACTGTGCTGTACAGGAAAATCCAAAGAATGTTATCAGCAAGAAATAATATGTATATTTATTAATATATATATATATATATATACTATATACTTAATAGTTCTGTTGTATTATATCAAGCAATGTTTTATTAATACCAGTACCGTGTGTGTGGATGCATGCACTCAGTTGAAATGAGCAATCAATACCTGGACAGTACTAAATAAAATAAGAACTAGACAATATCCCTAGACATGAACAGTGGAACAAGAATAGTATAATCCTGTGGATTAAATAAAGTGTTTAGTTCAGAATTCCCATTGGTTACCCAGATCGATATACAACTGAGGAGGTCACAACAGCAGGAATGGTGTGATAACAACAACAAAGATGAGGACAATAGTCTGAATGTAAATAGTGTAAATGATGATAACTACTCATCCCAGAAATTCAGACAGAAATTAAAATATTAATTTAAATTATTAAAACTGAGTCAAATTGATGATTTAAATTGTCCTAGGACTTGTTCTTATAACTCATATGTTAAATGATACAAAAACAATTTTCAAAATATCATAAAATTAAATGAGTGGAGCGGAGAGTAACAAATAAAAAAAAACATTTTTACAAAGATTTTCTGTATTGGAATTGTTTAAAAGATAATTCATTTCTGAATAAGCTGCAATGATTTCATTATAATGTGACAATTATCTGATTTTTGCAAGAATTTCTAAATTGATATATTTTCCCTGAGAAAAAAAACCTTCAAATTTTTCATACAGATTTATAATCCAGCATTGACGCCAGCAAAACAAGATTTTTAACCAGAATTGCTGATTTCCTAAAAAGGATATAAAATAATATAATTTTTATACAAAAACATTCCCTTTTTAGTGAATATTTAAAGGTATCTAGATTCAATTTTGTTCTCGATACTGAAAGAAATTGTATGAAAAAATCAAACCATACATAAGTATAAACAGAAATTATTCATAACCCAGTCTAATGTCTCATTTTCTTTCTTAATTCTTCAGGCAATTTGTAACAGCCTTATATTTTTAGCAGTCATCATAACTGGTATCTTTATCCGTTATCCTTGCGAAGCATCTCAACGAAAAGCATTTCTTGAAACACAACGCTGGATCAAAATGCGACTAAACACCCAAAGAGAAAACCAACAACAGGTGAGATACTCTTCTTTGTTATGTGATGTGTCTCTTCAGATTTTGTACGATCATGGCTCTCAACAATTTGCTGTATTTCATAGTTTGAATTAATGTTTGTATTCATACTGTCTCTTCCAGTCCTTCAAAAATTGAATTTAAACCTTAAAATTGCTGTTGCAGGCTCGTTCTCAAACTTATATAGTTTGCAGTATATATATATATATATATATATATATATATATATATATATATATATATATATATATACGTTTTAAAGATGTACTCATACATCTTTCTCAAACTTATATTGCCTGCTGTTAACATATATATATATATATATATATATATATATATATATCAAGATATTCTAATATTCTAATACATCGTTGACATATACAGTGCTGTGAAAAATGAACCCCCTAAACAATATTAAAAGCAATTGTCTCTTTTTTTTTCAGCTAATCAACAAATCTTAATCAAACCATATTCATTAATAAAAACCTTGATAATAATTAAATTACTATCACATTTAAAACATTTTATCAAACTGGAATAAAAATATTAATTAAAATTGCTTTGGATTAATTTATTTATTTTTGTTTATTTATTTATTTTATTTTATTATTTATTTTTGTTTGTTCTTGCTCCTTTTTGGATTTTTATTTTTAAATAATGTAGTAAAAGTTCGTTTTTGTGTTTTTGGATTTATTGATGTTGGCTGACATTGTTTTCCTTATTTTCCATGATATTTTTGGTGTGATTTGGTTTTTTGTTTATCATCTCCTCAATATGTTCAGAAAGCATTGTGCTCTTTGCATATTTACTATTTGCAAAGGATGTTTTGTGTGTATAGTTCCTTTGTTTCCAGTGTCTTTAAGTTACTCCTACATATATTTTTCTGTTAGCTGCTGATTTTACAGTGGCTAGGTATATTACATTATTCTGTAAGCAATTGCCGTTTAAGGGACATTTGTTCTTTGTTCTACTGTTACACATAGTTTTGATTTGTTTGGGTGGCTTGTTGGCCAAATAGAAGGTAAAAGATACAGAGGAAGGCAGCGGATAACATATTTGAATGGGTTTGCATGGTATAACTGGAGAAAATGTACTAAGAGCCACCAGGGATAGGGAGATCTGGAAAGCCATGATCGCCTACATCCTGAAAGGACAGGGCACATAGAAGAAGAAGAAGCATTAACAATTTCTTAAAAATATCTATAATTTTTCCCGATACACATCCTGTTATTTAACCCATATCTGGGTGAATAAGATAGATTTCTACCTTTTAAAAGATATTTTTGCATGTAAATGAATGTAACAAACCTGACTGAAATTTGAACATAACTCTGTGATTCATCTTTGGGTTATGATGAGTGTTAGTTGTGAGGGTATGAATTGGTTAAACTAAGGACTGTAGCACATTATATTTAACATTATAATAGCATCAAGAGTATAAATAGGTTTGCAACATTTTATCTGTGGAAAACAGGTTGTAGAAAGTAAAATTATCATTCATGCTGTGTAGAATGATGACTACTTTCTGTATTGGAGTAGATAGACTAAACTATTGCCTGGTTCACACTCCACCCACATGTATTGAACAGGTGAAGAGGCTCATCCCTTGTTTCCTGTTTAGGATGCGGTTTCCGGTTTTCTCTTTTCCAATCTCTTCACTCTTATGTAGCCCCCTGCACATCAGTGGCATTACCGCCTTTGCTTGGGGTGATATGATTAAAAAAAAACAAAAAAACAGTTGAACATAGGAAAGAGTCGCAAAATGTGTTGCATGCATTGCTACACTAACTACTGTATTCACTATTATTAATCCATGTGATTAAACAGTTTTTTCACTAATCCTTTGTTCCAGAATTACAAGCTTATATGAGGATTACAACAACCCTCAAGGCCAGACTTCTGAACTCTGTCAATGCTGGAAAGTAAGAATTGAGTAGCTCTAAATTTGTCCTTATGAGTAAGGTTGCTTGTATCAAAATGGTTTTTTCCATTACTGATATTACATTCAGATAAGAATGGTGACACTCCTGAAAGAATTCACGAGATAAATTTAATAGTTTAACCAGTTTACCTGTCTAACCACATCATTGAAAACTAGAAATGGATACATTGAATAAATGGACACCAAAGACCAAATATATAAAATATGTAAATTACAGGTTGATTATATCTAAGCCTAAGAACCATTCTTTCTACTTACAGAGTGAAGGCTGGTAGGACTTAGATTACATGAAAGAAAATGTATCATTTGAAGGTTAATTACCTTTTAAACTAAGCCAACTATTCTCTTCTGTTACAAAGAGATAGCTAGTTGGGCTTATGTTAGATGCAAAAATGTAACATTAACTTGAATACTACTAACACTTTTCTTCTGCTTTCAGAGACATAACTATTAGGACTTATGTTACATGCAAGAAAATGTACAATTTGAAGGCTAATTACCTTTAAGCCAGTCTTTTATGCTTACAGAGAGTTGGCTGGTAGGACTTAATGCAATTAGGCTTCAACACATTCAGTTTGAATTACATTTTCTTTCTTTATTAATTATACTTCTTGTTTAACATCTGTTTTATTGCTTACAAGACCTACACTGCACAGACCTCTGACAGGTGCAGTTGGGGGTCAATATTATACATTGCTTCGGTAATAATTTATTTTGATTAAAATAATAGCAGTAGCGACATGGAAAATTTGAGTTGGGAGTCAGGTATATGAAGCAATAATCATGATTCTACTGACATACTATTTGTATTTGAATCTGAGTTGCAGAAGTAAAGTGTTGTCTATATTTATTACTGCTCACTTATTGACCAAAACTGCTCAGACTAAATATTTCTGGCTGTAGAGTCAAATTTAAACATTAGATTCTAACAATACTCAATGGTAGTTTAGAATGAAAGCAAGTATTACTGATAGAATAGGATTATTACATATCAATTGCTGAAACCACTTGATGAGTGGACTAAACAATTATAAAAAAGGGTTCATCTATGAAACTCCAGGGTTGACGTGCTGAATCTAACATCAATTAGCAAAGTGACAAATTTATATTTGTATTAATCCCAAGTGAAAAAGTTCTGTATAATGTGTTTCATCTTCTATAAGGACTTCATCAGACTAAATTAATGCTTTATTGACAGAAATATATATGTGTAGGAAGAGAGAGTAAGATGCAAATGTAAGCATTGGTTATAATTATATACCAAGGGGAAAGATATGGAAATGCTGAATTTTAAATTTTAAATTTCCTAAATATTTGAGCAAAAAATGTTTTGAGTTGTTTAAAACTCAAAAGATTGAAGACTCAGAAATTTAAAACCAAAACTTTTGACATTTCTACATCATGCCCACTTTATTTCTTTTGTCAGACTGTAATATAACAATCTGGCCCCACCCGAGGAAGGCTGATGCAAGCGGGGGTGTTTCCGGTCGTTGAAAGGAACGGATGTTTGTTTGACCTTATTTCCGGCAGTAGCGGAAATGGCTACAGAGGCAAACAGAACAGGTGTCTCTGAGAATTACGTGGGCGTGCGTGGGCAAGGCAAAACCGGAAGAAAAAGTCCCGGTTTGGAGATTATAAAAAGACCTCGGCGCACGGATTCACCAGACAGACAGACCAGAGTAGCAGGAGAGAGAGAGAGACACAACAAGACTATCTTTCCCTAGACCTGCAACAACTTACATGGCAACAGTATATATAGTTTCCCTATGATTCTAATGGCTTACAGATTTCATAAGATGATATAACTCCAGGACAATCACTCAAGCCAGGAGATTGGTAAACTATAGCCAAAATTCAAATGCTACTCACTAGGACATCTTGTGCCATACCATATGGAATGTATACCATTATTCTCAAATAATCATTCTTGTATTGTTTTTCTATTGTATCAGTTAAAAACACAAAGTTCTATTTATGTAAAATTAAGGCCCTCTAATCAGATCTCAAGCGATTGATCTTCAGTCAATAAGGACATGTTGAAAGACAATGTCAAAAAGAATGTCATGTAGAAAAATGATGAGATGGATGATTTTCTCTTTATTGCTTTTTATTGTGTAATTTTCCTTTTAGTTACACATGAATATGTGAAATTTTAGGATATTATATGGCTTAATATCATGAAAATTAATGCAACCATTCATCTATAATTCAAACTCGGTGCTCCGATTCCTCATTCTGAGCTGATATCCACTGCACCACAACACACAACCTCACAAAAAATAAAAAAATTGATTAAGCATATGAATTTATCTGATAGTTGTGAATTCAATTCTTGGTCAGTCAGTCAAATTCAGTCGAATTGAGAAAACCAAAGATTCACTGTTTCCCCATTATGGAATATGTCCTCACCTGGGACATAGTAGATGACTCTAGCACATTTAAATCAGAAATGTTAAACATGGCTTCTTTAGTAATCACAGAAGAATCGCCATGTTATATGTACAAACCTTCCTTTTTGCTTCTCCTTACACTTTGCTCTGTATAAAAATGATATATTATTCTCTGCGTGGGACATGTATATATATATCTTCATTTTGTGCATGCTTTAGTATTATAAAATTCTCTCTGAGAACAAAAGCATGTTTGTCATTCTTTTTCATTTTACCCATTCTGTTCCATCCGTGAAGTACAGTGTTATCATATTACAGATATAATAATACCCATAATGGGAGAAACGTGAATGGGAGAACAAAAGCATGTTTGTCATTCTTTTTCATTTTACCCATTCTGTTCCATCCGTGAAGTACAGTGTTATCATATTACAGATATAATAATACCCATAATGGGAGAAACGTGAATGGGAGCATAAAGCATGTTTGTCATTCTTTTCTCATTTTACCCATTCTGTTCCATCCTCAGGAAGTACAGTGTTATCATATTACAGATATAATAATACCTAGCTAATGGGAGAAACGGAATGGAGAATAAAGCATGTTTGTCATTCTTTTTCATTTCTTTACCCATTCTGTCCATCCGGAAGTACAAAGTAACATATTACAGATAAGCAACATAATAATACCCATAATGGGAGAAACATGAATGTGAGAACAAAGCATGTTTGTCATTCTTTTTCATTTTACCCATTCTGTTCCATCCTGTATGAAGTACAGTGTTATCATATTACAGATATAATAATACTATAATGGGAGAAACGTGAATGGAGAACAAAAGCATGTTTGTCATTCTTTTTCATTTCCACCATTCTGTTCCATCCATGAAGTAAAGTGTTATCATATTACAGATATAATACCTAATGGGAGAAACGTGAATGGGAGAACAAAAGCATGTTTGTCATTCTTTTTCATTTCACCATTCTGTTCCATCCGTGAAGTACAGTGTTATCATATTACAGATATAATACACCATAATGGGAGAAACGTGAATGGGAGAATAAAGCATGCTGTTTGTCATTCTTTTTCATTTTACCCATTCTGTTCCATCCCAAAGGAAGTACAGTGTTATCAATATTGGATATAATAATACCTATAATGTAGAAACGTGAATGGGAATGTAAAAGCATGTTTGTCATTCTTTCTCATTTTGCCCATTCTGTTCCATCCGTGAAGTGTTATCGCGTCACAGATATAATAATACTCATAATGGGGAGAAACTGAATGGGAGAACAAAAGCATGTTTGTCATTCTTTTTCATTTACCCATTCCTGTTCCATCCGTGAAGTACAGTGTCATATTTTATATTGAATGATGGCTAGAGGAAATGGAATGGAGAAGAAGGATGTTTATTTTGTCTTTTTCATTTTACCCATTCTGTTCCATCCGTGAAGTACAGTGTTATCATATTACAGATATAATAATATCATAATGGAGAGAAACGTGGATACCAGAGAACAAAGTATTTGTCATTCTTTTCATTCTTACCTGTCTTGTTCCATCCATGCTGAAGTGTTGTGTATTATCATATTCATGATATAATAATATCTATAATGTGGAGAAACGAATGGGAAATGTTGGCGTTTTTGTCATTCTTTTCATTTTACCATTCTGTCTAATTCAGTACAGTGTTATCATATCATGATATATAATATTCTCATAATGGAGAAACGTGAATGGGAGAACAAAAGCATGTCTGTCATTCTTTTTCATTTTACCCATTCTGCCCAGACCGGGTGAAGTATGTGTTATCATATTATTATGATATAGTTAATATCTATAATGGAGAAACGTGAATGGGAGAACAAAGTGATGTTTGTCATTCTCTTCATTTTACCTGTATTTTCCCCAGTTCCTTCAATCAGGAAGGCAAGTGTTGTTATCGCATACAGTGATATAATAATATTCATAATGGGAGAAACGTGAGTGAGAACAAAAGCATGTTTATTTATTTTTCATTTTACCATTCTGTTCCATCCGTGAAGTACAGTGTTATCATATTACAGATATAATAATACCCATATGAGAACAATGGAACAAAAGCATGTTCATTGTCTTTTTCATTTTACCCATTCTGTTCCATCCGTGAAGTACAGTGGTCACATTACAGATATAATAATACTCACAGTGAAACGAATGGGAGAACAAAGCATGTTTTGTCATTTTCATGTTACCCATTCTGTTCCATCCAAGTACAGTGGCATTTATTACAGATATAATAATATTCTTTCCCACGGGGAGAAACGTATTTGCAGAACAGTGCTATGTTTACCATTCTTTTCATTTTACCCATTCTGTTCCATCCGTGAAGTACAGTGTTATCATATTACAGATATAATAATACTCCATATTTTTAGAGAACGTGAATAGAGAAAATAAAGCATGTTTGTCATTCTTTTTCATTTCAATTATCTTTGTCCATCCGTGAAGTACAGTGTTATCATATTACAGATATAATAATATTCATATAATGGAGAAACGTGAATGGAGAACAAAAGCATGTTTGTCATTCTTTTCATTTTACCCATTCTGTCCATCCGTGAAGTACAGTGTTATCATATTACAGATATACACACCTATACGGGAGAAACTAATGGAGAACAAAAGCCATGTTTGTCATTCTTTTCATTTTACCCATTCTGTTCCATCCGTGAAGTACAGTGTTTACTCATAATATGATACAGCCAATACTCCATAATGGGGAAACGTGAATGGGAGGAAACAAAAGCATGTTTGTCATTTTTTTCATTTCTACCGATTCTGTTCCATCCGTGAAGTACAGTGTTATCATATTACAGATATAAGAATAATACTCATAATGGAGAATTGGAATGGAGAACAAAGACAATATCATTCTTTCATTTTACCTATCTGTTCCATCCGTGAAGTACAGTGTTATCATATTACAGATATAATAATCTAAGGGGAGAAACCTTGAATGGAGAACAAAGCAGTTATCATTCTTTTTCTGCCTTCATAATTCCATTCCACCTGATCCAGTACAGTATGTTATCATATTACAGATATAATAAATACCCAATGGAGAAACGTGAATGGAGAACAAAGCTTACGTTTGTCAATTTTTCATTTTACCCATTCTGTTCCAGAACTTAAAGAAGAAATAAAGCATTTTATTTATATAATAATACTCCATACGTAGGTTGAAACGTGAATGGGAGAATAAATCTTTCCAATATAGCTACCTCCTATTACAACAAAATGTTTATCTCTGCCTCCACCCTAGCCTGGTCAGAGGCTAAATCTGCCTCCCTAGTGACTTACAAATGGTGCCATTTTCTCTTGGAAACATATCTTTCTCAGACATAGAATGAAACTCCAACTCACATTCCTCAATTTGGAAAAACTCAAGACTCACTGTTTTCTGTTTGTAAAATATGTCCTTGCCATAGATGAATTTGACCTGTTTGAGTCTAGAGTTCTAAATATGGCTTCTCCGTGTACAAGAATATCTTCATATTATATGTAAGTGTTATGTCATGAGTAAGAATAAATAACTCAACAACAGGAATAGATTAATTGTTGTATTCTGTGAAATAGTATTTACAAAGGTTATTAGTATACAATACAAGAATAGAGGTTAATCATCTCAACCATCGTAAGACGTAGTATGAGCAATGGGTACTTCCGGGTCGTCACCGGAAGTCTACGACTGACTTGTCAATCGGCTGCTCGGCACACTCTCTAACGTAGATGCCACCATTACTTTACATAGTAATGGAATAGTCCATGATAGCCGAATAGGTGTGGGCGTCCCAACAGTAAGCCCCTTCCTTTTTGTTCCTCCTTACACTCTACTGTGTAGATATATGGGACACATATATATATACATATATATATATCTTAGTTTTGTGTATGTCTTAGTAATATAAAAGTCTCTGTGAGAACAAAATATGTTTGTCCTTCTTTTTCCTTTTAACTCCATCCATGAAGTATGGTGTTATTATATCACGGATATAATAATATACATAATGAGGGAAATATATTTGGGGGAATAATTCTTTCTATCACATGAAGAGTTTTAAACATGGCTTCTTTAGTAATCACAGAAGAATCGTCATGTTATATGTACAAACCTACCTTTTTGCTTCTCCTTACACTTTGCTTGGTGTATAATGTATCCCATTATAAATTTAAACATTACTAATAAATTTGAATGAATTTATTTTGTGAGATATCCTGATTGTTGCCCATTGATTTTTATGATTTTTGCAGGAGAGCCTTCTGTTATCGGTTTTACCACAACATATTGCAATGGAAATGAAATCAGATATTGCTGGCAAACCAAAAGACAGCATGTTCCATAAGATTTATCTGAAACGATATGACAGTGTCAGGTAAGCGTTGAAGTCTCTCATTTAGTTTCCTGTCAAAAAAAAATAATAAATTACCTAATAAATGATATTCAAGTTTTCCGGGGGGGGGGGGTTAAATGATCTTGACAATCTCTTGAACATTTCACTGCAATTGATGCCAACCTGGTCTTCTGATCAGATCTATACAATCTATACAGCAAGACAACTTGAACTGAGTAAGCAATAATATGAAAAAAAAAAGAGATTTTTGATGAAATAACCAGCTAAATCTATATATAAGGCAGTGTTAGTTGATCAACATTTACTGTAAGTTCTGATGAAATACAACTGTGAATGCTGGACAATATCATCGAAAATGAGGACAAAACTGGAAGCGGCCGAAATGTGGTTCTACAGAAGGATGCTACGGATATCGTGGACTGAGCATACAAGCAACGACGAAGTGTTAGAAAGAATGGCAACAAAAAGGAAATTGATGCTGAGCATCAGGAAGAGACAACTGAAATTCCTGGGACATGCAATGAGGAAGGAGAGCCTAGAGAACCTGATACTGACTGGTCAGATAGAAGGAAGGAGAGACAGAGGAAGGCAGCGGATAACATATTTGCAGGGTCTGATCAGGTGGATGACGGAACGGGGGTTGCCAGGTGCAACAGGAGCAAACATACTAATAGCCACAAGGGATAGGGAGATGTGGAGATCCATGATCGCCTACGTCCTGAAGGGACAGGGCACATAGAAGAAGAAGAAGAAGAAAAAGAAAAAGGCATGATAAAGTCACTCAGCAACCTTCAGGGAATACTTTAGAGTAACCCAGAACCAGCAAACTGCTTGCATACAGACAGGAAATTAGTTCAGCAGCTACCCCAAAAAATGGGGTGTAAGACAAGGATGTGTCTTCTCACCAGATCCATTCAGTCTATAAAGCAAGACAATTCTGAGAGCTCTAGAGGTCCTGCCAGAATTCGTCATTAGTGGCCGCAATTTGAATAATATAAGATATACAGATGATACAGTGTTGATAGCAGATACAGAAAAGAAACTACAAGACTTCCTACAGGTAGTAATTTAAAAAAAATGGAAAGGACTATATATGAACTACAAGAAAACTGAATGCATGGTCATCAGTAAAAAGAAGATCCCAAATTGTCTTGGGGATACTAAAATGGGATACTAAAAACAAACAGTTCCAGAAATTTAAATACCTTGGAAGTGTTCTAACAGAGGAACACTCTTTGCTTCCAAGCCAAACTTTGATCTTTAAAAATTTGAAAGCAATATCAATCATTTTCTTCTGTTTTCTTAATTCATGTTCTTTTATTGTTCTCTCTCCTTAATAATGTTTTTTTTTTTCATATTCTCTAACACTCAGTAACACCCTTGTATCTTGATGGCTTTATTGCTTTGCTTAGGATGAAATGATTAAAAAACATCAAAAAAATTATACCTGTGTTTTTTTGGTTGTTTTGTTTTTATGGCATATCAACCTCGGTGGGTCATTTATTGCCAACTAAATTTTATTTATTTATTGCTGGTAATAGCTTTTTCTTTCAACAGTTTATTGTTGTTTCTTTTTAGATAAGTTTTGTGTCTAGTAATACTTTTTTCTTTTTCGAGTATCAAGATTCATTGGGATTTGTTTTTAAGGGCAGGGTCCCTAAGTCCTACCCTTGTTATTCAACCCATAACTGGAGGGAAGGGACGGATTAATACCTTTCCCAAGGGTACCAGTGCTTAAGTGAATGCAGGGTATTCAACTGGAATTCAAACTCGGCTCACCGATTTCTCTTTCCGAGCCAATATCCACTGCACCACAACGCACATCCGTCACTAAACGCTTACAGCACATGGCATTCCCAAGCAGTCACCAATCTAAGTACTGACCAGGCTCAACATTTCTTAACTTTGGTGATTAAGCGAGAACCAGTGTATTCAACGTGATAGGTCATAAGCCTTATACCTGTGTGAAAAGCATATGATAATAATAATAATAAAAAGCTGTATATTCCAAGAATTGAGAAAACAGAGTGTCAAAAAATTGTGTCATTGATTGTTCTGGGTTTTTGAGTTCTTACAAATTGCTTTTGATGGTTGCATGAAGAGTGAATGCAGATGTTGAAGAGCCAAATGAGTGACTGTAGGATAAGAAGCAAGATAAGGAGATGTGACATGAAAAGTTAAAAGAACGGATGCTTCATGCTTCATGGTCATTTTTTTTTTCAGCAGACAGTTGCTTGAACTGATGGCTTGGGTTAAAAGATGTCTTTATAAAAACCTAAAACAGTCAATTATATTTCCAGCACTAGAAAGAAAACCATCACAGTAAATGCTTTCAAGGCCAGGAAGGAGTGATAACAAGAAAAAAATCAAATGCAGGGCTTGTGGGCAAGCTGATGAAAGTGTTTACTCCATACTTGGTGAATGTCTCAAGTCATCACAGAAAGAGTATAATGTGATTGGATTGGTATGAGAATCCATTGGGAAATATGCTGGTAAGACTTCAGTTTAAAAGAGAAATGGTATCAGTATCAACCAGATGCAGATGGTAGAAAGTGACAGTCACAAAATATTATGAGATTAAACAGTCCAGATGATATTCATCTTTGTCATGAAGGAAGGAAAACCCACTTGTATTGTGATAGATAAAGAATGTAGCGAGTATCAAATTATTGATTTTCTTATTGGATACAATACAATTCAGTTAGTTAAGCACTATACATGATACACACTTAGGCAATCATGTCTCAAAAGAGACATGACTGAGCAGAAGATTATCCCATAGTAGGTTGCCATTACTTTCTGCAGTAGACTGGTTGCCAGCCAAGGCTATAGAACCCAATTTGTCCTGTTAATTAAGCCATAACTGGAGGGAAGAGATGGATTAATACCTTTCCCAAGAGTATTTGTGCGAAAGTGAATGCAAAGAATTTTCAGTACAAGAGTAAACTAAAAAAAAAGTGAATGATTGAAAAAGACACAGTTCTTGTGGGTGACAAATTATTTTCCACCCTCCAAATATTTATTGGATGATATGCTACTAGCAAGAAGTCTACATCCAGGTACATAAAAAAAATAGGACAAAATTAGTTTCTGCTATATTCAAATAATAAATTTGCACCTGGTTTGATAATCACTGTTTTTAATGTGAAACTTGAGTTGATGAGATAATAACTTTATTTTATTAAATTTTTTAAGGTTTATTTTATATTGAACACTTTTATTGGATAATTTAAAAAAGGTTAGTGTTAACTAACTACGAAAATGTTTAAATGAAATATATATGTCTTTACACTCATGCAATGAATTCAACTGAAATTTGAACTCGGCTCCCCGATTTCTCGTTCCGAGCCGATATCCACTGTACTACAAGTTACAATTATATTTAGTTGTAATATGTACATTTATTAATATATACTTTATAGCTGTGTTATATTACACAGAGCACTGTTTTATTAACACCAGAACAGTATTTATACATATAGTGATATTCTAGATGCTTAGATGTGGCACAAGGCTGAAAGTATGGGACATTCAGTGAGGATCAAACTCACTACTGAACTGTGAGAATTCTAGCGAGACAAGCTAGTTAACCATTACACCACCTCGAGGTGCCCAAGTATTAATGTATGTGTGTACTTGTGTGTATATCCATCTGTATATACATACATATATATATATATATATATATATATATATATATTCTAAACATATACTGTTAAATATAAGAGACAATAAATGTCTATTATGTTTAATCATGAGCCATTCTAAACATCGTATTTTGGCTTTAATTTCAGTTGAAAATAAAGACAAAAATTCTCCAACATTTGGATAGTTTTTTATTAATTTGGTTCTAATAAAAAACCTAATACATATATTGGTTTTACTACAACCACGCTTTCCCGTAGACTTACATGTCACCATTCTGATCAGAGTACAATTAAACAACATTTGTCAGAAAAACATAAACATGTAGGTAATATCAAATAGATTTTAGTCAATAATACAATAATCCTTACTCATACACACAGCAAAAAGAACCTTCATATATTGGAGGCCATGTACATTAAATCCAAACAACACACACTTAATAAAATCACGTTTAAATCTGGCCATAACATATTACATTGCATTTGAATACATGGTTCTGTTGTCATTTCACGCTATCATGTGGTGTGACATCATAGAACCGCATTGCAAATTTGCGAACTGCGTTTGTTATTTTTGGTAACTATTGCCGTTGCCTAGTGGAGTTTTATGTCAACACAAAATAAAATCATCGGAGATGGTGGATGTTATTGTGTTACTGTCTTAATAACCTCTCTGAAGATGGCTCATATGAGCTGAAAGCTTAGAATTAAATTAATAAAATTTATCCAAATGTTGGAGAATTTTTGTCTTTATTTTCAACTGAAATTAAAGCCAAAATACAATGTTTAGAACGGCTTATGATTAAACATAATAGACATTCATTGTGTCTTATCTTTAACAGTATATGTTTTGAAAATTATTTGCTGCCTCGATACACTAAATATATATATATATATATATTTTACTGTTTCATGAGGTGCTAAGATAGTACTGAAATACAATGGCTCTTGTGTTGCAGCAAGCTATGCTTTTATTATAAACTTATAATGAAAATATTACCATAATGACAACCTACTGCAGGATAATCTTCTGCCCAGTCAGTCATGTCTCTTTTGAGACATGATCACCAAAGCATATATCATATATGGCACTTAACTGACTGACTGAATGCTCTATTAAGTATCAAGTACTCTTAATAAAGTAAATCACTACAAACAGTGGACTGCCAACCCATTAGTTTGTACTACTTCTAAGATATATATATATAATGATGTCAAGTTCATGAATGGCGAGGACAATCCAACAAGATCTATTTAATATAAAATATTAAGTGTTATATCTATATAGAAAGCTCAATGGATGTTATCCAGAACAATATGATATTTATAAAGGAAAACTCAACACATAATTTAGATTGGTTATAAATTATAATTCATTTATATAAGCTAAATTGACTCATTTCATCAGACCACACTATATTCATTCCATTCGATATAAATATTTTTCTGGCATAAACATTTCTTTAAAAAGAAAATAATATATATATATATATATATATATATATATATATATATATATAAATTTGTTAATTTGCTGATTGATGTTATCCTCAGTATTTTAACACCAAAGTTTTGTAGATTTTGATTTTTCTTTTTTTATACACTTATCATTGATGCAAGTTTTTCCCCATATTGTCTGTGTGTAGGTGTGCATTTATTCTTTGTGTATCTATGTACGTTCACATCTATCTGGATGTGTATGCAGGTAAGAGTGTAAGGATTATATTGAGAATAAAACTCAACACATAATTAAACAGTCTTATTCTCAATATATTTGCTCTGGATAATATCCTTTGAGCTCTCTATTTCTAACTGATTGATATTTTGTATTAACCAGATAAAATCTTTTGGATTGTCCTCTCCAACTTTGCAGGTTGCTATTCTCTTATATATATATATATATATATATATATATATATATAACAAATAGGAAATATCTCTCAATCTAACATGTTTTATTTTCATTAAAGCTTCATCAAAGAATGAGATATGGAAAAAAAAGAAATTTTGGTATATCCCCTTCTAACCCACAGTTTTGATTACCAGTTGTCTGGCTTTAACCAGTAGGATGCACACCAAGTGGGTTAGGGTCAAGTTAATGCATTGTGTATCTCCATCCATGAGTGGGATTAGTATGGGAGACTTAAGCCCAGATATTGCGATGGTAATTTAATTTTTTTAAATTTGAAATGTTAAGCAAACAAGGTGACTAGCTATATCTACATACTCGGTAACACTCAATCGAAGACCATTTGAGTAGGATTCATACCTTTCCTTTTTTTTTAATCATTTCACTCTAAGCAAGACGTTAATGTCACTGATGTGCAAGTGTGCAAGGGGTTACATAAGAGAGTTGAAGTATTAGACAGGAGGAAAGTAAAGACAAAGACTAACCAGCTACAGGTGGTGAAAGAGAAAGGGCAAGAGAAGAATGTGAACCCAGGAGTGAAGACAGTTACAAAGGTAGAGAAAAGGGAAAAGAACAAAATACACGGAGTGATGTAGAAAGGGCTGGAGTTAAGTGGATAAGAGATGGGAATTGACTTTGCATTTAAATTTCTGGAGGTTATAGCCATCAGGAAAGCAAGTATATGGAAGGGAGTTCCACAGGCAGGAAGGTCAAGAAAAGAAGCTACTGGAGTAGAATTGTCACCTGCATTTGGTTGATCTGACTGTAAAAGGTTGATACATTGTTGCCAGTTTGGTTGCCTGAGTAAATTCTTGTAGATGGGGAACCAGTGACCCAAGTTCATCAGAGCAAAAGCCACGAAAATATTTATAGAAGAGACAGAGAGAAGCCACATCCCAACGAAGAGAAAGTGGCTGGAGTTGAGCTGCCAGGTCAGGACCAATCGCATTACAGATTCTTCTCTGGAGCCTGTCAAGAACACTGAGATGAACAGCAGGGACACGTGACTAGATATGACAACAGTATTCCATGCACGAGCGGATGGTTGATTTTTATATATGCAAAATGGATTCAGGCGGAAAAAAACTTCCTGGCCCGACACAGTGACCCAACTTTCCTAGTAGTGGATTTAGCTATTGATTCAATGTAATTATTCCACTTGAGGTCAGAAGATAGGGTAAGGCCAAGGAGGCACAGTGTATTGCTTTCAGGGAGACTTGCTTGGTCCATGCTTATGGGAGGCAGGAGAGGTTGCCTATGATGATTGACAGACAGCAGCGTTGTCTTAGATGCACTGAAATTTACAAGCCACTTCTTTCCCCAGTACACCACTGAGTGGAGGTCCTTCTCAAGATCAGCAGCAAGATTATGTTTGTCTGCCTTGCCAGATTTCTTACTGATGCAGGAGTAAATGGTGTTATCTGCATAGATGCCTACTTGGGATTTGATCATGTCTGGGAGATCATTTATGAAGATTAGAAAGAGCGTCAGGCGTAGAATAGAGCCCTGAGAAACACACGCTTTCGTGCGATAGGATGTGGAGGCATGCCCATCCAAGACAACATTCATTATGCTGTTAGATAACAAAGATTGGATCACATCAAGCAAGTGTTCAGTGATACCATAGCCCTGAAACTTGTGCAGAAGGTCAGCATACCAAACCGTATCAAAAGCCTTGGAGATATCCATGGCAACAACACGAGCCTCGCCGAACTTATCAAGGGCCTGGTAAATGTACTCCATGATGGACGTTAGCATATCAGCAATAGACCTGGCAAAGTGGAATCCATACTGCCTGTCTGAGAACATTTTATGGGCAGTAAGATGTTGAACTATCTCAGCATTGATAATAGCCTCAAACACTTTTCTGAAAATTGGTAGGAGGCTGATAGGGCAATAATTGGATGTGTCCGAGGGTTCCTCTAAGTTCTTAAACACAGGAACAACAGAAGAGGACTTTCAGCAGTCAGAAAAACAGGAAGCATAAAGGCAGTAATTATAGAGTTTAGAGAGGACAGAGGAGAGTTCAGGGGCACAATTCTTCAGGACAGTTATCAAGACTATCACCTGCACTCTCCTTATGGGGGTCATGCTTTGATATTATCTTAGATACCAGAGATGGAGTTATGTAAACATCTTTAAGTTGAGACAGTTCTAAGAGGGAAGTCTGGTGCAGGTACTCTTGATAAGTCAAATGAGGAGTTTAATGAGAATCTGCAAGCAAAGCACTCAGCCTTGTCCACAGATATCATGAGGACCTCAAATTTATTGATTAAGGGGGGATTTACTGTTGTTCAACACACATTTGCACAGCTGCAAATAGTCCTTGGAGCTGAACTTGCAGTCAGTTATGCGCTGCCTCATTCTCTCAGCGAACAACAGCTTGACATTATTCAGGATCCTCTTGCACTCATTACGAGCATATTGTGGTCAGTTGCGTGGCTCTGAAATATCCGGAAGTAGTGGTTCTTGTGGGCAATGGCAGCTGAACAGTCAGGAAAGAACCAGAACTAGTAGTGTTTTTTGTTTCTTGATTTTCATTGACCAGTTTGTATTCACATGCATTTTACTTGTTAAGAAGTGTCAGTATATTAGTATATTATTAGTATATAGGTACCTCGGCATGGTGTAATGGTTAGCAAGCTTGTCTTGCTAGAATCATTAGAACTGATTAGTGAGTTTGATCCTCACTGGGTACCCCCTACTTTCAGCCATGTGTTACGCCTAAGCTACGCTTAGAAATCACCTTCCTCCAGGTTCAGGGGTTGGGCGCAGGGCTAACAACCCTGCCCCATAAAAAAGAACAGTTATGAAAACAGCAAAAATGCTGCCCTACACACCATTAGGTGTAAGGAAAAGTTTATTTTTTATTATTAGTATACTAGCAGTTTAGCCCGACGTTGCTCGGGTGTAATGAAAGCTTTAAATCTAATCTATGATCCTGGAGCTCAGACTCTTTAAACGTTGGCACGAAAGACTAAAAAGCAATAGTTGTTTCCAGTTAAAGCGAAACCATAGACTGAAAGAAAAATGAATGGATGTAAGTCAAATTTTGATTTCCTGGTATCGATATCAAATAAGTTTTTTCATCATTAACTGAATTTTGAAGGCTAAATAAGCACCCTTTTATAATTTTTGTTACCTAATTAAAAACTTATCTATTTTAATTGAATGTTATGTAATAAAAATAAAGAATTACATATTGTATGAGCTACACATCTTCTTTCCTTTGGGCATAATTCAATACATACATAAAGAGGGAATCCTAAGTTATTCTTGAAATCATCTTCGGATGATTTTGACATAAATCACTGTTCATGTTAAATGACACCAACTCATTTCACACACTCCAACCACTTCATATATCATGCATCTCTTTATTTATTATAAAAATGTTATACTTATATATTCAATTGAAAATGGTTTTAATTTTTATATGTACACTTACTGGAGATGTGCATAGTGGTGTAATGAAAATCGACTCAGAATGAGAAATTGGAGAGCCAAGTTCAAATTCTAGTTGAATACGTTACAGTCACTTACATGAAAATACCCTCATAAAGGTATGAATCCATCTCTTCTTTTTCCAGTTTTGAATTGAATAGCAGGACAGATTGGGTTCTTTAGCCTTGGTTGGCAACAAGTATACAGCAGAAGAAATGACAACCTACCACAGGAAAATCTTCTGCCATGTTTCAAATGATTGCCCAAAGCATGTATTTGTATGGCATGTATTTGTATGGCACTTGACTGATTGACACTTATTTAGCTTTGAACTTCTTTTGAAAATAATTTCATTAATGGCATTTTAAAATTTTCATGGCACACTCCTTTTATGGCAAACTAGTGTGCTAAACTAGTGTGCTACAACCAGATGTGTGTTGTGGTACAGTGGATATCAGCTCGGAATGAGAAATCGGGGAGGTGAGTTCAAATTCCAGTTGAATTCATTGCATTCACTTACGCGCAAATACCCTTGGGAAAGGTATTAATCCGTCTCTTCCTTCCAGTTATGGGTTAAATAACAGGACAGATTAGGTTCTATAGGCTTGGCTGGCAACCAATCTACCACAGAAAGCAATGGCAACTTACTGTGGGATAATCTTCTGCCCAGTCAGTCATGTCACTTTCGAGACATGATCACCCAAGCGTTTACCACGTATGGCACTTAACTGACTGACTGAGTGTGCTACAGTACACTAGTTGAAATTCACTGGTCTAGTGTCTTGCTGATGGTGTAAGTAATTGATCCCAACCTGGTAGTTCAATTCCAGGTACTTTCTCACCAATGTAATGTGACTTTCCTCTGTCTCTTTTACAAATACTTTTACTCAGGAGTTTGTTCCTGTTGAGCTGTTAAACAACCTTGTTGATTACAGATTGAAAAAGTTTGTTGATGACACTGAGTAGGCTAATGGGTTGATATTGCAACAGGCATGAGCAATTACACACATTCTTAAAAACAGGATGCCCAGTCAACACCTTTCCTAAACTTGGGAAGCATCTCTACTTTCAGTAGCTAAATAATTTTGCCAATATAGAGCTCATATTCTTAAGAACAACCACTTGGATTTTATCTGGACTAGTAGCCTCCTTAGAGTCAAGGCTTTTCATAAGTTTGGAGATTAATCAGTTCATACTTTGACAGAAATGAGCATTCACCTATGTTCTTAAAAACAGGGTATATAGTTGGCACTTTCCATAGAACTGAGAAGCATCTCTGCTTTAGGCAGCAGCTAAACAATTTTGCCAAGATTAGAGATAACTCTGAGCTGATATGTTTAAGAGCTTACGGTCATATCACGTTGAATACACAGGTTCTCGCTCAATCACCAAAGTGAAGCAACATTGAGCCTGGTCAGTACTTAGATGGGTGACCGCTTGGGAATACCAGGTGCTGTAAGTGGTTAGTGATGAATGTATGTTGTGGTGCAGTGGATATTGGCTCGGAAAGAGAAATCGGTGAGCTGAGTTCAAATTCCAGTTGAGTGACATGCATTCATTTGTGCGCTAGTACACTTGGGAAAGGTATTAATCAGTCCCTTCCCTCAAGTTATGAGTTAAATAACAGGGTAGGACATGGGACCCTGCCCTTAAACAAATCCCTATGAAACTTCCTTCATCGAGAAGGAAGGCGGCTCAACCCACCTAGGGTGAATGCAGCTTGTATACATATCTTTAAGAACAATAACTGGATCTTCGGTGATGGTGGATGTTATAGTATTTCAGTTTAAACAACCTCTCTGAAGATGGCTCATGTGAGCTGAAAGCTTAGAAAAAAATCAATAAATAATTATCCAAATGTTGGAGAATTTTTGTCTTTATTTTCAACTGAAATTAAAGCAAAAATACGACGTTTAGAACGGCTCATGATTAAACACAAGAGACATTCATTGTCTCTTATATTTAACAGCATATGTTTAGAAAATTACTTGCTGCCTCAATACACTATATATATATATATATATATATATATATATACTATATATATATATATATATATATATATATATATATATATATATGTATACACTAGCAGTATAGCCCTGCATTGATCAGGTGTAATGAAAGCTTTAAAACTAATCCATGATACTGGAGCTCAAACTCTTTGGACATTGGCACGAAAGACTCAAAGCAATAGTTGTTTCCAGTTAAGTGAAACCGTAGACTGAAAGAAAAATGAATGGATGTAAGTCAAATTCTGATTTCCTTGTATCAATATCAAATAAGTTTTCTTTTTGTCGTAAACTGAATTTTGAAGGATAAATAAGTCCTGTGAGTAAATGGTATCATGGCTGAGACTAAGAACTACAATTATACCTACTTAGAGTCAAACCCAAAGCAAAAACTAAAATCAAAGGGCTGAAAATAATACAAACATACAGGCAGATAAACAGACACACACACTAACATCTTGTTTTTTATATATATATATATATATATATATATATATATTATTGATTTTCTGCACTATTGTAAGAACTGCAACCTTGAAACTTCTGAATATTGTTTCTTATGTATTTGTCTATGAGTGTATCAAATTTGATTAAAATTGGACCACTCCTTCTATAACTCAATTTTTTTGATTATCGATTTTTGACCTCTCCACAAAACCTAGCTAAGAACACTCGCTGACGCTTATAGTACAACTGTGTAAATTTTCAAGAAAATCAGTTCATCCATTTCAGAGTCTATAGGTAATGGACACACACACACACACACACACACACACACACACACACACACACTGAGACAAAGTTCCATTTATAAATAAGTTTAGATTTATATATATATATATATATATATATATATATATATATATATAGTCACTATCATCTTGAGGTTCTTTTGACCATCAAAAGACATCATTATAAAAATTGGCAGTGCCAAGTGGTTAGAATATAAGCATTCAATCATGTGATCATGGTTCAAATTATGCCATGGTCAACTAGTAAAAAAGATGACTTCTTAATAAAATCAATTAAGGGATATGATCCTATCACATGCTCTCATTTGGAAAGTTCCTGATAACTTTATTACAGGTTGACTCAAACCTTTCAAGAAAAAATGTAGTGAGAAAACTATTCAGCAGCCATCTGTGGTTGTGCTCACATGAAATCAAGTCATTGTGACCAAGGATTTAAGTGTACTATTGATCCCTTCAGATTATGCGCTCTCTCCCAGAAACTGTAACTAAGGTCTGCTCAGAATATATATATATATCTGTATATATATCTTATGGAAAGTTGTAGAGATTTACAAAATACATTCATTAATACATATTATTCTGCTGGCCTAAATATTTTTGAGAAATTTTGTTAGGAAAATGTGTGTCATTCAGCAGGATTAGAACCAGCAACTCCGAACAAATTAGGGAAAGCTATAAATTGATTTTATACATCTTAACTGCTTGACCACAAATGATTTTACAGTAGACAAAGCCAAATTAAGAGGCATCAGATCAGTTGATGGCTTCCTCTATTTTGTTAGGGGTCACAAGTTCGAATCCTGACGCATTTACTTAACAAAATTTCTCAAAAATATTATAGTTGTTATGGAGAGTTATAAATATATATTAATATATTTTTTAATTAAAAACAGAATATCTACTCAAATAAAAATAATGTTCAAACAATATATATATATATATATATATATATATATATATATATATATTGTATATTGTACAGGTGTAGAGGCTCATCCCTTGTTCCCTGTTTAGGATGTGGTTTCCGGCTTTCTCTTTTCCAATCTTTTCACTTTTCTTTTTCTTTTTTTTCTTTTTTTTTTTTTCTCAATTGGAGTAGATAGACTAAACTATCGCCCGGTTCACACTCCACCCATGCCTATTGTACAGGTGTAGAGGCTCATCCCTTGTTCCCTGTTTAGGATGTGGTTTCCGGCTTTCTCTTTTCCAAATCTTTTCACTCTCACATAGCCCCCTGCACATCAATGGTGTTACTGCCTTGCTCGGAGTGATATGATTAAAAAAAAAAAAAATACATATATATTAGGAGAAATATATCTGACATAGTGGAAAAAGATTTTGTGTGATGCGTTTCAACTTTTAGAACTTTATTGGACTATTTTTTATGCTTGTGTTAATGCAACTACGCATTTGCACAAATGATAGATCCTGGGAATTTTAATTTAAAGTTTTGTTTTTTGGGGTTTTTTTGTTTTTTAGTTTTTTGTTTTTTTTTTTTGTATATGTGTTTTTGGGATATAATCTAATCGATTTCATCTATTTTGTTCTTGCCTGTTTCTCCAACACTTTTGTGATTAAGTAATTCACATTGTGATAATAAAATGGCAGCATTCCTGGAACTCATTTTTTCCTCGTCCAATTCTCTTGAAATGAAATCTTGTTCCTTTCAAAAGGGGTTTAGTTTTTGGAGTAAAAAACTCACAAACGGCAATGACAAAACAAATCAGAAACGACCCTAAACCAGTTAAAATCAAACCACTTAAACACATTAACCTTTCTTTCACTAATATCTTGGGCATTCATACTAACTTTCCTAGTGTAGAAGTGTTCCTGCACGAAAAGTCCCCTGACATCCTTGCACTCTGTGAAACTAACCTCAACTCGGCTATTCCCTCCTCTAACCACTGGACTCTATCTCTCTCCCCACCCCTGTATATCCTTCCCTTTCTCTCCACCTATGTATCTGTCATCGCACCTGCATTCTCAGCTTTCTATTGATCCTTTCTAACTAGTTTGTACTCCTCACTCTTTTCTAATTAATCTTTTTACAGTTATGTAGCCCCCCGCTCATCAGTGGCATTTCTGCCTTGCTCTGGGTGAAATGATTAAAAAAAAAAAATACAATGGCTATCTTGGGAGATGTTGTGCTTAACCAAAGACTCTTTCACAAGCCATGGTCACTGGTGGAAATTCTGTAGTGTGATGAGAAAACCACACTCTACACACTTTCCTTTTAGTCTTATTTTTCTTCTTTATGTCCTGTGTTCTTTCAGGACATAGACAATCATAGACTTTCACTTGCCCTATCTCTTGTTGATCTTAATATTTTTCTTCTTGGTATTTTTCCTAAACCCTGCTCTGCCATCTACTTCCTCAAGCCCATCAAGTATATCTCAGGCTGCTTTCCTGTGTCTCTCTTTCCCTCTATCTGACCTGTAAGTATCAGATTCTCCAAGCCCTCCTTCCTCATTAAATGTTCCAGAAACTTCAGCTGTCTCTTCCTCACACTAAGTATAAGTTTCTTTTTCATTTCATTCTCTTCAAAACCTTGTCGTTGCTCACATGTTTGGTCCATGGTATCCTCAGCAGCCTTCTTTAGAACCTTATCTGTTGCTTCAAATCTCTCCTCTATCATTGAAGAGATTGTCCAGCATTCGTTATCATATAGGAGAACAAATATCACATAACAGTCCAGTGCTCTTTTCTTTGTTATCTATTAAATCTTCCTGTCTCTCAATATTCTACTTAGCCTTTGAAATGCATCCTAGTGAATGGTAATACGCCTTTGGATCTCAGTGTCACACATTTTGTTAGAATACTTCCCAGATATTTAAATTTTTGTACCTAGTTGATTTCAGTATTCCCAAATTGTAGTTGGCATTTTGGGCTCGTCTTAGTTCACTTCTATAAAAAGTGGAAATGTGTGAAGGTATGATAATTTATTGTGTATGTGCAACAAAGTTCAAGGTCAGCCTATGCCAAGCAATTTCACTTTGTGTAGTTTAACTTCATTATCATTACGACAATCTCGATACTTTTTAATCAGACCACAGATGTGTGCCTTTATGAAGTGGAAATTTCAACTGAAATGTTCCCAACATGTTGTGCTTAATCTATTTATCACTAATAATCATCATAGAATGATGTGCATTGACACAGAAGAAGGTAATTGAAAAATATTTGTTGCATAAAATATCTGCTGTTTTCCATATATATATATATATATATATGTATATATAGTCATGGTATAAATCTTGGAATTTTTACCTGGCTAACTCTTTGCTATCATGTGACTTTAATGGTTTGTTATGTTTTCAATTAAAGCAAACAGATTTGCAACCTGGAAAAATTAGTCTGGCGTACTAGAATATCTCTACGGTTGAGCAACACCTGAAATCAAAGATTAGGAGTCACTTTGACATCAGCTGCCTTTTTACATTTGAACAAACATGATGGGTAATTAGCTTCTTCTGATTGATGAATCGCAAATGCTTCACATTAACTTGAAAATATTACTTAGCATCTTTGTTTCAGGTGAAGCAGTACAGTAATCACTGGGGCTTGTGCTTAGCTAGAACCTAACTGTCTATTGTGTCAAAGAATGGCAGCCTGACCTTAAAGAGATTTCTACTCTTGTTATTTGATAACATTTCACCCCAGGTAAGATGATAGTGCCACTACAATTTAAGGGCTTACTGGGAATGAAAGAGAATGAGAAGATCTTAATGAGGAGTTTAGAGAATAATACACCCAATATATTGTGTAAATGGCTAGCAAAACATGGATTAGGAGAAATAATGTGATCATTCATATCTTGAAGGAACATGGTGCATAGAAAAAATGGTGGCAAGAAAAACCATCCTTTTGTGGGTACATTTGTTAAACTTAGCCATTAGTTCTTGACAGACAGCTGAAAGCATTTGAGCAAAAACAAAAAAGGAATAAATTTTGGACAGTTTATCCGCAATTTTGATTGAGAAAATACACAGGAATAATTTCAACTGCAGTTTCAATTTAAAAAATGCTGCACTTATTGAAAGAGAAAATAACTTTGACGAAAAGTGAAATTATTGATTTCTGTCAAAATATCTTATATACTGCATATTATCAAATATTTTTTCTTAAAAGAAATTCTGTTTACTCAAGCTAACCTATTTATGCATGACCATAAAAATCTTACAAAATTTAAAGAATGTGGGTGTTGGAAAAATCACAGGATGGTGAAAAAGTAGGGAAACAGTAAATGAGCAGTGCTTAGAATTTAGCACAAATGCAGTAAATAGTTTGTCACTTTGGGGATTGAGTACCAAATCTTTCAACTCATTTTGTTCCAACAGTTTCAGCATTTTGAAATTTCCAATACTCTTTTAACTCCCAGTCTCTTTCATCAATATTTGCTATTATGAATTCTCTGAATTATCAGAGAAGAAAACAGATTAAATTTAGATACATTTAATCATAAAATTTAAAATAATATAGCACAAATACCATAGTTATAATGAATATCATGGTAAATGTTTGTTTTAAGTACCGACGGCTTTTCCCCCTTCAAATTTATCCAAAATAGCATTATTTCTGTGCGAATGTATTGTAATATAGCAATCTGGCCCCACCCGAGGAAGGTTGATGCAAGCGATGGTGTTTCCCGTCAGTGAAGGGGTCGGCGAACGACAAGACAGGTGTTTGAGAAATACATCCTGTCGGGGCCTGGAGCGGATGTCGTTTGACCTTATTTCCGACAGCGGCGAAAATGACTACGGAGGCAAACAGAACAGGTGTCTCTTGGAATTACGTAGGCGTTGCGTGGGCGAGGCAAAACCGGAAGGAAAGTCCCGGTTCTAGAAGAATATAAAAAGACCTCGACACACGGATTCGCTAGCAGAGAACGGCCAGTGGAAGCAGAGAGACACCTCAGGCAAGACTACACTCCCGTTGACCCATTCTATGTGCGCTCTCACTCTTCCATTCTCTATTCCACACGGGTTCGTCGTCAAGAATAAAAATATAACCTTATATTTTTATATATGCGTGTTCTCGTTATTTTGTCGTCGTACGGCAATATATAACAGTATATGCTGAATTCAAATCAACAATTAGTTATCGAAGAAATTTACCTTTTTTGCTTTGAAAGTCCATAAAAAAACAAACTATATCTCACACTTTTTCTCTCCCGTAACTCTCACGAAGTCATGTAATTAACTGCAGAATTTTTTGTCGAATTTTGGCTGTTTTTCTTCCTTTACTGAAACTTCCAGCAATGTAATTCCTGGTTGAGAGTAACAAGTGTAGAAATACAATAGTGCATTACTTTAATTTTCGGAAGTACATTGCCGGAAGTATCAGTAAATGAAGAAAAATAGACAAAAAATTTGCCAAAATTCGTTATGCGCAGTCCGTCATTCTGCAGTTAATGACTTCGTGAGAGTTACAAGAGAGAAAATGTGCAAGATATAGTTCGGTTTTTTTATGGACATTTAGATAAAAAAGGTAAGTTTCTTAAATAACTAACAGTTGATTTGAGTTCAGCATATACAGAGATAATGCTATTTTGGATAAATTTGAAAGGGAAAAGCGACAGGACTTACAACGAAAATTTACCAATATCATTTAGTATTAGGTTGTCCCAAAAGTTCGAAAACACTTGCAAAAAATTTAAATTTTACTCGCCAAGTAATCTAAGGTTACCAGAAAACACTTGCAAAAAATTGAAATTTTACTTGCAACAACAACAAAAATTATTGCTCGAAATAAAGACCATCATTTTTCAAGATTTTCTGCCATCGATCTGCAAGCTTTCAGATCTGGTCAAAGTACCATTCAGCCGGCTTTGAATCAAAGAACTCTTGACACGCTTCCTCGACACATCGAATCGGCAGCCCTTCAGAAAGTATTGCATTGAGCAGAAAAGGCCGTAATCTGATGGAGCACAGTTAGGACTGTAGACTGGATGTGGGAGAGCCTCAATGCCGTCCAGCTCTTCAAACTTGTCTTTGGTCTTCCTGGCGGTGTGTGGCTTGGCATTGTCCTGCTGCATCAAAGCGCGCTTTTGGTTGATCAGAGCTGGGTTATTCTTTTTGCTTCAACTTTTCGTAGACCTACTCAAGTTGCTGACAGTAAAGTTCAGCACTGATGGCACGACCATTCGGAACCAACTCAAAATGCACGATTCCTTTAAAGTCCCACCAAATGCACAACATGACTTTCTTGCTAAATCGATCTTGTTTTGGAACCGACGGTGTCTCTTGCCCTTTCTGAACCCATCACTTGTCTCAATTGTGCTGGTCCAGATAGACCAATTTCGCAAGTGTTTACAAACTTTTGAGACAACCTAATAATATAACCTATACACAAACCTATTCTACCTACTGTCCACTTACTTTTCAACCACCCTCTCTCTCTCTCTCTCTCTCTCTCTCTCTCTCTCTCTCTCTCTCTCTCTCTGTATATATATATATATATATATATATTGTAATTTTGTTATTACAATGATTTATAAAAACATAATATCACTACACAAAAATTTTCATGTTTCAAAACAATACTGTTCTTCTTCAGGTGATATGTTAAAATAAATGGTGAAAATGATTTATTTTTAAAATATAAGATGAATTCATGGTTATTTAGAAAATTAGGGAGTGTTAGTTGGAGAAACTTGTACTCTAATATAACTTAAAAATTAATAATTATTTTACTAAAATAAATGACCCATACAATAATTAGTTAATTAGTTTTCTTAAATACAATATACTTTAATATACCGTAATTATTTAATCCTAATTCTAACATAAACATTCCAGCGCTTTTACTCATGAAGTAATTAAAAAAAATCCAACTTGCTGTAAAAAAATTTTTACCTAGTGGGACCACACAATACTTAATATTGTGTGGTCCCACTATGTGCCTTACTCAGAAAAATAATTTTCTTTAAATTTAATTAATTACAATGTTTCATTTATAACTTATACTCGAACATAATTAAAAAGTAAAAATTATTTTACTAAAATAAATTACCCACACAATACTTAATAGTTGTTCTTAATATAATATAACTAAATATACTATAATCCCAATTCTGACCTAAATATTCCAGCCCCTTTATTCATGAAATAGTAGTAAAAAAAAACTATTGTTCAATAAAAAAATAATAAAGTCCAACCTCCTGATAAGATTATTATCTATCCATTTAAAAAATCTAAGGTCCCACTATGTATCTTAACCAGACAAAATTAAAAAGTGACATGTCTAAATCCAAGCCATCCTACCCTCTTTCATAACCCAAGTATTAAAACTTCATGGTTACATAATTCTCATTTTTGATTGAACAATATTGACACACCTAAAGATTTTCTCCAACTAACACTCCCTAAATTTCTAAATAACCATGAATTCATCTTATATTTTAAAAATAAATTATTTTCACCATTTATTTTAACATATTACCTGAAAAAGAACAGTATTTTTCTAAAACATGAAAATTTTTGTGTAGTGATATTATACTTTTATAAACCATTGTAATAACAAAATTACAACATTAAGCTCTACTCTGTATGGAGCACTCTTTATAAAAGTAAATGCTTGAACAGTGAGTTTTTATCTACATGTTCTTCCACTTGTAATATATATATATATATATATATATATATATATATATGTGTGTGTGTGTGTGTGTGTGTGTGCATTTAGGCAGCATTTTTTTTGTAGACATGTCAAATTAAATAAATTGCAAACATTGTGTCTGCTTATTTTTAATAAAATCTTTTCATACCCATGGATAATCTTCCATATATTATAATTGAAGGATGTAAGAAATGAACTGTAACTTTGACAGATGATTTTATTCTTCATTTTTCGATGTTCCCAGGTACTTTCAATCTTCTTCCGAGATCATCTTCAGTGGTATGATTTGTGGTAACAAAAAATAACTGCAAAACTGTGTTGGTAAAAATTACTGGAAATTTTCTTCTTGCTTCAAATATAATGTTTGACAAATTGCATAGTGTTCATTAGAACATTTTTTTCATGCTTTAATACATGCATAACCATGGCATTACAACATGAAAAAAATTCCATTTTGGATAATTTTCACATTAATTTAGAGGTTGCAAATTCTTAGTGATCTAAATTAGAATATTACGATTATCTCAGATTTTATTCTGTTATCGTGTTGAGAATAAAAATTGTTAAGTCTAGTTGGTAAATTTTCTGTAAACCTTCAGCTGAAGTTTGTTAATATTTCTAGGCAGCATGATATCTCAGAAGAATAAATTGTTGTTAGACTCAGATTCAAAGATAGAATTTAAATAGGATTATTTTTATGATCTTATGTGTAGGAATAGGTAATTTTATTTTTGTTTTTTTAGGTGTGTTTTTAGTAAATTTGGGCATTTTTTATAGGAATACTAGCCCAGCGTTGCTCAGGTGTAATGAAAGCTTTAAAACTAAAGACTAAAAAGCAATAGTTGTTTCCAGTTAAAGTGAAACCGTAGACTGAAAGAAAAATGAATGGATGTAAGTCAAATTTTGATTTCCTCGTATCGATACCAAATAAGTTTTTTCATTGTAAACTGAATTTTGAAGGCTAAATATGTCCTCTGAGTAAATGGTATCATGGCTGAGACTAAGAACTACAATTATACCTACTTAGAGCCAAACCCGAAGTAAATACTAAAATAAAAGGGCTGAAAAAAATACAGACATACAGGCAGATAAACAGACACACACACAAACATCTTGCCTTTTATATATATATATTATTGATTTTCTGCACTATTGTAAGAACTGCAACCTTGAAACTTCTGAATATCATTTCTTATGTGTATGAGTGTATCAAATTTGATTAAAATTGGACCACTCCTTCTATAACCCGATTTTTTTGATTATCGATTTTTGATATTTATCAGGGGTACCTCGACACAAAACCTAGCTAAGAACACCCGCAGCTGCTTATAGTACAACTAGGTAAATTTTCAAGAACATCGGTTCAGCCATTTTGGAGTCTATAGGTAACGGACACACACACACACATACACACACGCACAAACAAAATTCTATTTATAAATAAGTTTAGATTTAGATTTGTTTATCAAAATTTTTATATCTAAACTGGTCATACATTTGTTTTTGTTTTTTTTTTTAATCATGTCACCCCAAGCAAGGCATTCCACTACCACTATAGCACAGGGGGTTACATAGAGGGATTGGGTATAGAAAATGTCAGAAGGAGGGTGATAGACAACTTAGGATATTCATAGGGAGAGAGTGAGAGAGAGTGGGTGTGAGTTAGTGTGTTAGGAGGTGTCTATTGACCTTACATTTAAACTCCTGGAGGTTGTAGCCATCGGGGAAGCAAGTATGTGGAAGGGAATTCCACAGGCGGGAAGTGCATGGAAAGAAGCTGTTGGAGTAGAAATTGCGGTTACATTTCATCAGTTTCACTGTAAAAGGGTGGGACCTAGTTGCCAATCTAGTATCTCGTGCAAATTCACATCTGGGGGGAGGCACCAGTGATTTAAGTTTGTCAGAGCAGAAGCCATGAAAGTATTTATAGAAGAGGCACAGGGAAGCCACGTCACGCCGGTGAGAGAGATACTGCAGGCGGTCAGCCAAGTCGGTATCAATCACATTACAGATTCTTCACTGTATTTTGTCAAGAACCCCGAGGAGAATAGAAGGAGCACCTGACCAGATGTGGCAGCAGTACTCAATACACGGGCGGATGGTGGATTTATATAATTGCAGGATGTTTTTTCATTTATTTAAATGATCACTAGGGTTTTTTTTATATGCAAGGAGATAATTGTACAGAGAAGTGGGTTTAAAATTTTGACTAGTATACTGGTTAGTTCATTTAGAGTGTTACCTTTTCTCTGATTGAAATTCCCAGAGCAAATTGCCATCACACAAAACTTTGCCCAGATATAGTTTTCTTCTCACATAATTTGAAGAAGATAGTCTTGTGGGAACTGACAGTCCCCTGGGAGGAAAACGCAGAAGAAGCCCATGAAAGGAAGAAGTTAAAATACAACAAACTGCTGGAGAGTTGCAGGGTTAAAGACTGGAGGGCTAGCTGCACTCCTATAGAAGTGGGGACTAGAGGATTTGCAGCAAGGTCCTTATGCAAAGCCTTAACAGATATTGGGATAGTGGGAGTAAAAAAAAAGGAAAGCACTTAAGTCTATAACCGAAACAGTGGAAAGAACAGCTAATTGGTTATGGATGAAAAGAGAGAGTGCCTGGATTTCAAAATAAATTGTTCGCTAAAATTCCTCGAAATTCTGCATTTCTGATTTCTCTTTATTTTATTTGTACTCGTAAATAAGATAAAATGCATAAATAAGTTTAAATTAATGCCAGTGTCTGAAAGCACTTATCGAGGGTGGACCAGAAACTGATCATCTCTGGTCGGGTCGGCGCGGTGAGGGGGGTATGATGATGAGAGACCCAAAACCCCCTAGTGATCCTCACGATGACATCACTGACGACACCCTCTAGCGCCCCCACTACGGTGCATATGTTTGAAATCTGATATAATGAGTCTTGTCGAGATATCTGATTTATGTATTTTGAGTAATCCATAGATTACAGTTGAAGTTCAATTAGTTTTAATCAGGAACTGTTTTTATTTCTTAATTTTTTGTTTTCATTTTTAAATTTTTGTTTGTATTTTATGATCTTGTGTTTATTTATTTTTTCATTTATAAGACATTAAATTAAGTCATTTAGTATTGTTCACAATTTAGCTTACTCTTCAGTTAACCTAATAAATATAAATAAAAAAATATTTATTTTTACTTTTGTTTATAAATTTTTTTTATGTGCTGAGTCTCTTCAGGACATAAGTGATCATGGCCTTCCACATCTTCCTATCCCTTTTAGCTCTTAACACCTTTTCTCTTGTTCCCCCTCCCAAATACCACTCTGCCAACCATTTTCATTGAATGAAAAAGATAAGTTGAGTCATATAAGTCATCCGTGAGTTGTGAGTTGGGGCTTACTGCAATCTTTGGCGAGTGTTAGGGAAGATGGCAGGTCGCGTCCCAATGAGCATTGTGAATCATGACTGGTGTGATGACTGACTGCTGAAGAAGTCCCTTTGATGGGTTTTTATATCCTTTTTTTAGGATCCAATCAGTTTCAATTTTTATTTCTTTAGGCAGGAGTGGACACTATTAAGGAAAATTCTGGATTGTATTTTTATTTGAGTATGTAAGTGAAATGAAAGCTATGTGTAGAGCCTATGCACAGTTGATAAATTTTTAGTTCAGTCTTGGGTTTCAGTGCGTTCACATCCGGCCAATAGTGGAGATTTGCGTAACATGAACGAGAAGAAGATCTGGTTTTAGGAAGATTGTAACATATATATATTATAACATATATATATATATATATGTATATATAGGAAAAACTACTAAAAAGTTGTAAGTTAAAAATGTATTTTTTTTTACAGTATTTATTTCTATTATTATATATATATATATTTGATATTTCAGACTGGCCTCGGCCTTTCATCAGAAAAAAAATGATGAAAGGCCAAGGCTAGTCTGAAATATCAAATATGTATATATATATAATAATAGAAATAAATAAATACTGTCAAAAAAAATACATTTTTAACTTACAACTTTTTGTAGTTTTTCCTATATATATTAAGACAATATACGTGGATTATTATCATTATGCTATATATATATATATATATATATATATAAAATAAAAAGTGTGAGAGGCTGTGAACATTTTGTTTAAAGTGTATATTTATTGTTGTTGTTATTATACATGTTATGATACTTAAAGTGTCCATAATGGTATTTGTGATGCTACACGTGTTTCGAGTCTAAGATTGACTCTCTTCAGGCAAATAAATTTGTGGCTTTACATCTTGAGTTCCTTTTGTTTCTGATGGCCAAGTTGTTGCTTATAAATAAGTAGAAAAAAAATAAGAAAATAAATCTAATCAGTAAAATAAAATAAAATAAGATAAAATAAATCAAATGTTGGTGTGTTGAATAGTCTGTGTTTTCTCCCATCAGCATGTGTATAAATGGATAAACAGATAAATAAATAAACATGAATGAATCAAGTACTTACCCTAATTTGAAATGATTTTGGTCTGGGGTTTCCTTCCTTAATATGCTTCTTCTATGGTTTAATCAAATTTTAGTTATAAAGGTTTTTCTACTTGTTCATTATTTAATCATTTTTCTGGATTTAATCAAGTCATATCACTATATCTGTCTCTGTCTGTCTCTCCCTTCAAAGAAGAGTCTATAATTTAATCAATCCTGACCAGACATCTTGACTTCAGTCACTTTCTCCCCACCATGGCATGGTTTCCCTCTGTCTTTTCCTCTATATACTCTACTGCTAAGAAGGTTGGGTCACTATATTCTACTGCTATGAAGGTTGGGTCACTATATCGATCCAGGATGTTTTTTCCACCTGAATCCATCCTGCATATATACAAGTCAACCATCCGTCCGTGCATGGAGTACTGCTGCCATTTATGGTCAGGTGCCCCTGCCGTTCTCCTCAGTGTTCTTGACAGGCTCCAAAGGAGAGTCTGTAATGTGATAGGTACTGATCTGGTGGCTCGACTGCAGCCACTTCCCCATCATCGAAATGTGGCCTCCCTTTGTCTGTTCTATAAATACTTTCATGGCTTCTGCTCAGACGAACTTAAGTCACTGATGCCTCCTCAACAGGTGTTTACTCGTGCAACCAGACTGGCATCTGGGTCCCACCCATTCACAGTCAGGTTAGCCAAATGCAGACGACAATTCTACTCCTGCAGCTTCTTCTCTCGCACTTCCCGCCTGTGGAACTCGCTCCCGTATTCTTGCTTTCTTGATGGCTACAATCTCCAGAAATTTAAATGCAAAGTCAATACTCATCTACTAACCACTGGACTCTAGCTCTCTCCCCACCCCTGTATAACCCTCCCTTTCTCTTCACCTATGTATCTGTCATCACACCTACTTTCTCAGCTTTCTATAGTTCCTTTCTAACTAGTTTGTACTCCTCACTCTTTTCTAATTAATCTTTTTACATTTATGTAGCCCCCTGCACATCAGTGGCATTTCCGTCTTGCTCGGGGTGAAATGATTAAAAAAAAAAAATATTCACAGTAACTGTTCTAATAAGCTTTTTTACTTAGTGCCATTACTGCATGAATTTATGCATGCTACTAGATTGACAGCTAGGTTTCACCATTTTTATGTTGAACTAGCTAGATTCAGCTCACTTTTATTCTGACGGTTTCTTATTTCACACACAGAAATGCTAGCGATTTATACCCTCGTGTAAATTAATTGAAACATCTGCTTTAGTTTCCTTTCTCTCACCATGCAGCCGATTTTAGATCCACTGGAGTGACAGGATGTAATCGACTTCTATTTTTTCTCAGATTAGGTCATTTGCAGTCATATGCAGCAATATGAATCTATTTTCAGGCTGTATGATGAAATTTGTTTAACCTTGAAAAATACCGTGTCATCCATGATTACATCAGAATTTTATCATAACAGACACTATTGTCTTGACTGTTGGTTGTCTTATGGCCATTGTCTGTGATGGAAAAATTGTCTGCATGCAAAAATTGTAACACTGCATGAACACACTGGCAAGCCTTACAGAGTTCATGGATATTCTTAGTGTCAGCCTTTTAACTGTCAGTCATAAAAGGTGAAGAAAGAAACTGGATCCATCAGTCCAAAACATAAAGGAAAATGTGTTCAAAAGAAAAAACAATGCCAAGAGATGATGCATACATGATCAGGGCAAGTGTGAAAGATCCTAGGAGGATATAATTTATTTTGTTTCAATTAATTTGCCCAAAGGTCTATCTATCTATCTCAGTCCAAAACGCAAGAGGAATACAGTCAGAAAAGAGAAATAATACCAAGAGACAATGTATAGATGATCAGGGAAAGTGTGAAAGATCCTAGGAGGATATAATTTATTTTGTTTCAGTTAATTTGCCCAAAGGTCTATCTATCTATCTCAGTCCAAAACGTAAGAGGAATACAGTCAGAAAAGAGAAATACTACCAAGAGACAATGTATAGATGATCAGGGAAAGTGTGAAAGATCCTAGGAGGATATAATTTCTTTTGTTTCAATTAATTTGCCCAAAGGTCTATCTATCTATCTCAGTCCAAAACGTAAGAGGAATACAGTCAGAAAAGTACTACCAAGAGACAATGTATAGATGATCAGGGAAAGTGTGAAAGATCCTAGGAGGATATAATTTCTTTTGTTTCAATTAATTTGCCCAAAGGTCTATCTATCTATCTCAGTCCAAAACGTAAGAGGAATACAGTCAGAAAAGAGAAATACTACCAAGAGACAATGTATAGATGATCAGGGAAAGTGTGAAAGACCCTAGGAGGATATAATTTCTTTTGTTTCAATTAATTTGCACAAGGATGTAGATTGGCAAGTGGGTCTCACCATTTTACTTTTGAACTAGACAGATTCAGCCATCAATTTTTTCCAACAGTTTCTTTTGATTTCTTGCTTCCATGACCACTAGATTTTTAAAAAGATTTAAATGCAACATAAATCACCACAATCTGTCTTCCTGAAACTTGTTCTTTTATAGTCCTTTTTCTTTCTTTTTTTTGTCCTCTTTTTCTTTATTTATTTTTCTGCTTCCATCCTCTTTTTCATTTTTTTATTTCAACCATCCTCTACTTCTTTTTATTCTATCACCATCACTTTTGATTTCGTTCTTTCATTCTTTCTTTTTCTTCTAGCATCATCTTTCTCTTTCTTTCTTTCTTTATTTCTTTCTTCTGCTAACCTCTTTTTCTTTTTTCTTTCTGTTTTTAATATCATCCTCTTTTTCTTTCTTTCTTTCTTTCTTTCTTTTGTTCTTTCTTTCTACTATCATCCTCTTTTTCTTCTTTCTTTCTTTCTGTTTCTACTATCTTCTTTTTTTTCTTTCATTTTCTACTGTTATTCCTTTTCTTTTTTGTATGTCTACTATCTTTCTTTTTTTTTCTACTATTATCCTTATTTTCTTTCCTTCTAACTGCAGGTTTTATCCTAATACGTCTTTTTATCTCACTTCCCAACGCTAGAACTCTTTCCTGATTTCTTGCTTCTCTGCCAACTACAATCTTTAAAAATTTAAATGCAAGATCAAGAACCTGTTCCTTTATAGTCATTTTTCTTTCTTTCTATGTCCTCTTCTAATTAATTTATTTTTCTACTTCCATCCTCTTTTTCATTCTTCACTTTTTCTTTTACTATATCGCCATCACTTTTTATTTCGTTCTTTCATTCTTTCTTTTTCTATTAGCATCTTCTCTTTCTTTCTTTTCTTTCTTTCCTTCTTTTTACTGTTAACCTCTTTTTCTTCTTTCTTTCTATTTATACTATCATCCTCTCTTTCTTTCTTTCTTTCTTTCTTTCTACTGTCAACCTCTTTTTTTTCTATCATCCTCATTTTCATTCTTTTTGTTTATTTCTATCTTCCTCTTTTTCTTTCTTTGTATTTCTACTGTCTTCCTCATTTTCTTTCTTTTTATATCTATTGTTCTCATTTACTTTCTGTCTTTCTTTCTTTCTATTTCTACTAGCATCATCTTTCTTTCTTTCTTTCTACTGTTAAATTCCTTTTCTTCTTTCTTTTTGTTTCTACCATAATCCTCTTTTTTCTTTCTTTCTTTCTTTCTTTCTTTCTTTCTTTCTTTCTACTCTCAATCTCTTTTTCTTTCTTTCTTTTTTTCTATCATCCTCATTTTCATTCTTTTTATTTATTTTTATCATACTCTTTTTCTTGCTTTCTTTCTGTTTCTACTATCTTCCTCATTTTTTTAACATTTCTGTTATCTTCCTCTTTTTTCTTTCTTTCTTTCTATTTCTATTGTTCTCTTTTACTTTCTTTCTTTTTTTCTATTTCTACTATCATACCCTTCATTTTTCTTTCAGTTTTTCAATAAAATTGATTTCTCATTTTTATTCTTTCTAATGTTGATGGCTACTTTTCTTTCTAACTTTTTGTTTACGATTGTGTAGAATGCCAACATCTTGATTTTCTCATTATTCACTCATCAAATTTCTCAGTGCTATCTCTTTTAGTTGTTGCTTCTGCTGGAACTCTTCAGTTGGTGTGTTTTTCTTTTTGCTATTTACATTTTGAATTCAATTTTATTCTTTAGTGACTTTCAACGTATCACAAATCTTCATATGTTTGAGTAAATTATCTGTCTTAAGTGCAGCATGGTTTATGAGGTTTAGTTTTTGAAGATGATGATCACTTCTCTACAAACTAAGATTTAAATATTACAGATAAGAAAATTATACAAGACAAGCAATAACTTAGACAATATATTGTTAAACATGAGTAGTGGAATGAGTACAATCTACACCCATAAATTAAATAAAGTGTTCAATTTGAAATTTCCTGTAGGTTACCCAGATTGCTATATACATGAAGAAGCCTGAAAGGCACACTGGCCGAAATGTTGTGATAACGACAACCGAGATGAGATATTGCTAGACATAAGTAACAGAACTAGAACAGTCTGCACCCATCGATTAGATAAAGTTTTCAATTTGAAACACCCTTGGAGGTTACCCAAAGAAGCCTGGAGAGCACAATGGCCAAAATGCTGTGATAATGACAATTGAGATGAAATATCACTAAACATGAGTAGTAGGATGAGAACAATCTAAGCCCATAGATTAAATAAAGTGTTCAATTTGAAATTCCCTTAAATTATTTAAATTAAATTAAAAGCTGTGTTATTTTGGGCATGGGGAGGATTATATATTTAACATGGCAATAAGTTAATTTGACCATGTGAACTCTGATTGGGACAAGTCACAACATTTTATAGTTCTTATTTTTTTGTTTATATATTCAGTTTCTTCTTCTTCTATGTGCCTTGTCCCTTCAGGACGTAGGCAATCATGGCCTTCCACATCTTCCTATCCCTTGTAGCTCTTAACACCCTTTTTCTTGTTACCCCCTCCTAAACACTGCTCTGCCATCCATTTGCTGAAGTTCATGAATCTAAAATATAAATGTATAGAAACTAGCATGATAACAAAATCAGGGATCAGTTTATATATTGATTATAATATAGAATTGATCCCCCACTTTATATTTTACTGGAACATTAATAAATAAGTTTTCTGTGTCTAGGGAGGTTTCTTTTTCTATGTGCTTTGTCCCTTTAAGACATAGATGATCATGGCTTTCCACATCTCTCTTGAAATTCCCTGTAGGTTACCCTGATTGACATACACCTGTTAAAGGCTAGTGGGCACAATGGCCAAAACATTGTGATTACAACAACCAAGATGAGATATCATAATATGAACAATCTACCCAACATAGATTAAATAAAGTGTACAATTTCAGAACAGTAGTTCAGGATTTGTCATTAGCGGTCACAGTCTGAACAACATAAGATATGTAGATGATACAGTGCTGATAGCTGACACAGAAAGAAAACTACAAGATCTCCTAAAAAAGGTTGGTAAAGAAAGTTGAAAGAAAGGACTATAAATAAACTACAAGAAAACCAAATGTATGGTCATCAGCAAACAGAGGAGCACAAAATGCCAATTGCAGGTCAGCAAGCAGGTACAAAAATTTAAGTACTTGGGAAGCGTTCTAACGGACAACAGAAAGTGCAACACTGAGCCTCCAAAGGCGAATTGGAATGGCCAAGTACACATTCCAGAAGCTGAGCAGAAAGAGAAGAAAATTTCGCTAGAAACAAAGAAAAGCATTTTGGATAGCTATGTGATATCTGTCTTTCAATATGGCAGTGAATGCTGGACAATTTCATCAAAGATGAATGAAAAACTTGAAACAACTGAAATGTGATTCTATAGAAGGATGCTGCAAATATCATGGATTGAGCATGTGAACAATGATGATGTATTAGAAAGGATGGAAATGAAAAGGAAAATACTGAGCATCAGGAAGAGACAGCTGAAATTCTTGAGACATTTAATGAGGAAGGAAGGCTTGAAGAATCTGATGCTCACAGGTCAGATAGAGGGGAAAAAGAGACAGGAGAAAGCAGCAGATACCATATTTGAAGAGCCTGAGCAAGTGGATAGCAGAACAGAGTCTAGGTGGGGTAACAGGAAAATGTGTGCTAAAAGCCACCAAGGATAGGGAGACATAGAAAGTTATGATCGCCTATGTCCTGAAGAGACATGGTACATAGAAGAAGAAGTATATGTGTAAATAATGTAAATAAATAAGAGAAATGCTTCATACTTTCCCGTCAACTACGATCTTCAAAAATTTAAATGCAAATTCAGTTATCGTTTTCTATTCCCACTTATATTTTCTTCTCTTTTATTTTCCATTCTCTCCATTGCTCTCTTTTATCCACATTAACATCTTAGTGGCTTTATTGCCTTGCTTGTGATGAAATTATTTTAAAAAAGTATACATTTTACTTGAATATAAGAATTTATACATTATCTATTTCCTATATATTTTTTGTTTGCTTATGAATTTAGAGTATTAAGCTTTGGGGTCTGAACTGTAACTTTCATATCCTGTTGTCCAGTCTTTTTCTCCACACTCTCCCTCCAACTAAGCAAAGCACTTGAGGAATGTTAATTATTATTTGTCCATTGCAAAAAGAGGCTGCAATTTGAATAAGGATGAAGCAGTGAAGAGGCAAACATTAAGAAATTGTCAAAATGCAATTATTTTATCTCAGAGCAAGAAAGGTGACTTGCAGCCCCTGGAAGGCACATTATCAGAATTTTTACAGCATATTACTGGAAAGAAGTCAACACTTGAACCGTGAAAGATCTTAATATGTTCATTTTTATCCTAAAAAAGAAAAACACGAGATGAAAATCCATCAAAGAAATTAGAGGATACTCCATAGATTTTGTTAGTTCAAGGCTAAAAAGAACCTGGAACAAAATTAACTGTGACAGAGTTTTATGAAATGCTCAAGTAGGCTTTTTTTTTTTTACTTTTTAAAAAAAATAAAAATTATTTAAGATACAAAGAATTAGACTCAGTGATTAAAATTTCTGAAAATTTCTTTTTTCAAAATGGAGTCAAGATCTTTCAAAGATTTTTTTTTCCATTTTTTTTTTATTAATTAAAATCTTTTCTTGTTAAAAAGTATGATTAAACAGCCAAAGTGAATGATTTTGCAGTATTAATTTAAAATACGTTGCTTGAATTAGTCGAATATTAAAATTTATTTTATTTTTTAAAGAAAACTCCTCAGGTTGCTTCCATATATTATGTACATGTGTGCAATGTTTTGTTGTAAATATATTCTTCTTCTTTTCACAACATAGGCGATCATGGCTCTCCCTAACTTCCTATCCTTTGTTACTTTTAGCAGCATTTGCCTTTTTACTGTCACAACCTCTGTTCTGCCAATCATTTCTTTAGGTTCATTTGGTAGGTCACCCAGTGCTTCCATCTTCCCCATTTGTTTTCAGTATATACTGTGAGTGTCAAATTCTCCAAGCCCTCTTTCATAATTATGCAAGCAAGTAATTTCAACCATCTCTTTCTAAGTGTGTTTTTTTCATTTTTTTTCCTTAAAACTTCTTTGTTACCGACATGCTTTCTGCATAGTCTTTTCAGTATCCTTCTGTAGAACCACATGACTCTTACCTTTTTTTAATCAATATGCTCCAAAGCAAGGCAATAATGCCACTAAGATATTAAGATCTTCTGAGAGTGAAAGAAAATGAAAAGATTTTAGAAAGAACTGGAAACCTGATTCTAAACAGAGATGAACCTCTACTCCTGCTCAAAAAACCAGGGAGAAGTATTAACTGGACAAAAATATACATCCTATAATTTTTTGTATAATGATGCTCAGGGCACAAGAGTCACTCGAGGTAGTGGGTTATAAAGTAAGAGGCACAATTTTAAACAAAAATTAAAACATTATAGGATCACATTCATGACTGATTCAAGAAAATGTTTGCTTAATTTTTGGAGCTAAACTAAATTCTCCAAGAAGAGCATTCCCCATCAAATTAGAAGAGCACTTAGTGGCAAATTAACCAGGAAAGAATAATGAATTTTGGTTGTATAAAAGACAAAATGTGAATTAAATCTATCAGTTTGAGGTTCCCATACGTTGCCTTTGAGATTTGAATATGTAACACCTGCAGAGGTGTAAAACCATCCATATAAAAAAAAGGGGGGGGGGCATCTTCTAGGCTAGAAACCACTTTTTGTTTTCCTTTCTTCCCCATTGACCTCCATTTAAAATATTTTTGAAAATTAAAATTTGAAACATTAACCGACATGTATGAAAAGTTAAGAAACTTAGATCAGGTTCAAAATTTTTCCCCCAGCATCATCAGGTTCAGAATTTTTTGCAGAAAATATATCAAAGGAAATATATTAAATAAATGAATCAAGCAAATAATATATTAAGTACAGTCAGTCAATTAGGTTCTATACATGATACTCGCTTGGGCGATTATGTTTTGAAAGAGATATAACTAACTGGGAAAAATATTTTCCCACAGTAGGTTAACATTTCTTTCTTCAGTAGACTGGTTGCCAACCAAGACTATAGAACCCAATCTGTCCTGCTATTTAACCCATAGCAAGAGAGAGAAAAGATGGATTAATACTTTTTCAAAAGCTATTTCCACGTAAATGAATGCAATTAATTCAAATCGGATCTCTGAATTTTCCTTCCAAGATGATATCCACTGCACTACATATTAAGTAGTCAGTCAGTTAAGTGCCATATGTGATACACGCTTGGCTGATAATGTCTCGAAAGAGACATGACTGACTGGGCAGAAGATTATCCTGCAGTAGGTTGCCATTGCTTTCTGTGGTAGACTGGTTGCCCACCAAGGCTATAGAACCTAATCTGTCCTGTTATTTAACCCATAACTGGAAGGAATAGACAGATTAATACCTTTCCCAAGGGTATTTGGGCATAAGTGAATGCAATGAATTCAGCCAGAATTCGAACTTGGCTCCCTGATTTCTCATTCCGAGCCGATAACCAATGCACTAAGCCAAGCCTAAATACAGCCGATGCTATTGGACATAAATGTATATCTACTACTAATATCCAACAAAGTTATTGTATCCAAAGATGCTTAAATTGTGAATTGTCTCAAATGCAAAGAAGCTTTGAAATTAGCTCCCCAGATGGGTATGCTTGAAAATGTATGAAAAGAGCATGTGAATCATACAAAAAATAAAGAAATATCAGAAAAGCGTCTTTTTTGATGAGTTTGACACTTCTTTAAAAAGTATTTTTAGAGTAGCAGATAAGTATACTGCCAGAGAGTCAAAAGAGAGCATAAAAAAAACTTTTTGCACAGAAAAAACTTATGCCTATCTTTATTTTTTGAAATAAGCATTTATTGCCTTTAATACATGTGGCACACATATAAATAGGCATAAGTTTTTTCTACATTGAAAAACGATCATCTATTGCTTTATTACATGTGATACATATCTGACCATGAAATCAAACCTCAGTCAGCATACTGTCTCTTTGGATTTTTAAAAAATTTAAAAAACAATTTTAAATCATTTTCTTTAGAAAATTTCTTAAGAAGCTTAATAAAGGGAAACATGTTAGATTAAAGACATTTTTTTATGCACGTTCTTTACTTATTCTATTCATATACATATATATATATATAATTATGAGAAAAATTAAGGCAGACACGTTATTTCATGGTAAATCAGAAGGAAAGTCCTATTTCAGGCGAACCATCATCACTTTCCGTCTTTATTTTACAAAGGATTTTGGATTCATGTAAAGGCCTTTCCTTCCAATTTACCATGAAATAACATTATTTTATTATTAACTTAATTTTTCTTATATTTGCTCTATATGTATTTATATACATATATATTTAGAGCTCTCTTAGAGAGTTATCCTACCACTGTATGTACAGGATACTCCTTTGGATTCTTCTATAACTACACTGCTTGCTGATAGATATATATATGGTGACCCAAAAAAAGGGAACTTTTTAACAATCCTATAAAACAAAGAGTGATGAAAGAAAAATATTTTATTCAAACTAATTGAAAACTTAAAACATGTCATTTAAGAAACAATGACGGAATTTTCATTTTTTAAAAATTACATCCTGTAGATGGCATCCTCATGTACGAATGCATTCTTGAAGAAATCTGCTGTTGAGATAGTGACAGTAACTGAGATGCCCTATTCATTTTCAAAAGAATAACGTCTGATGATCCTATGTAATGAAACAGTACACCATACTGTTACCTAGCGTGTAAAGGGTGCTCATGAACTTCATTAGGATTTGTGTCTGTTCAGTAAAGGTAGTTCTGCTTATTCACGTAACCTGTGAGATGAAAATGGGTCTCATCTGACATCCATGATTTGCTTTGAAATTCATCTTGATCCATGGTTACTGAAATGGCAGAATGTTTACTTTATGAGGCCACTGTTTCACAGTGCTGCCACTTGCTCATGTCTGCCAATACTTACTTCAGAAATTCCCATTTTTTTGGGTCACCCTGTATTATATATATATTGTAATAGTTGTTACAATGGTTATAAAAGCATAGTATCACTAGACAAAATTCTCGTGTTTTGAAGCACAATTGCTCCTCTTTGGGTGATTTGTGGAACTGAAAATAAATGGTGGAAATGATTTATTTTGGGGAATTTAGTATGTCTAAGCTAGTCCATTGGCAGTTTGCAACCATAGAGATACAGATTTGGGTTAGGAGAGTGAGGCGAGGTAGCTTAGTTATGGGCAGGTAACATTTTAGTTTTGTCTGGGTAATTCACATAGTGGGACCACAGATATTTTAAATGGGTAGACACTTTTTATTTGACTACTATGTATTAGTGGATGAAATAGAGTGACTTTTTAGCATTGTATGGGTTTATTTTATTTTATTAATATAATATTCATTTTTTTATTGTGTGAATGAAACATGGATATCATTTAACTTATATATATATATATATATATATATATACAGAACAGTTATAGGTCAGATTTAAATTAAATTAGGCTAGTAAATGGTTGTATTGGAAAGTGTTCAATACATGTTTGAGAGAACATGCTGATTCAACATGTAGAGCATTTAGATATTTAGGTAGGAAAAATCAGTTGGTTATACTGATGAAACCAAAAATCTTGAAATCATTGTAGCATAACCAGCTGATCTTTCTTACCTATATATATATATATAGATATATAAATATATTTTCTAAACATATACTGTTAAATATAAGAGACAATGAATGTCTATTATGTTTAATAATGAGCCGTTCTAAACATCGTATTTTGGCTTTAATTTCAGTTGAAAATAAAGACAAAAATTCTCCAACATTTGGATAATTTTTATTAATTTAGTTCTAAGCTTTTGGCTCGCATGAGCCATCTTCAGAGAGGTTATTAAGATGATAACACAATAACATCCACCATCACCGACGATTTTATTTTGTGTTGACATAAAACTCCACTTGGCAACAGCAATAATTACCAAAAATAACAAACGCAGTTCGCAAATTTGCAATGCGGTTCTATGACGTCACACCACGTGATAGCGCGAAATGACAACAGAATCATGTATTCAAATGCAATGTCATGTGTTATGACCAGATTTAAACGTGATTTTATTAAGTGTCGGTTGTTTGGATTTAATGTACATGGCCTCCAATATCTGAAGGTTCTTTTTACTGTGTGTATGAGTAAGGATTATTGTATTGCTGACTAAAATCTGTCTGATATTACCTACATGTTTGTGTTTTTCTGAGAAATATTGTTTAATTATACTTTGATCATTGTCTCTTATATTTAACAGTATATGTTTAGAAAATTATTTGCTGCCTCGATACACTAAATATAAATATATATGTATATAAGCTGAAACTAAAATGCATACAGTTTTAAATCTTATAGGAAATGTAAGGAGAGGATGTGCATTGTGGTGCATTGGATATTGGCTCGGAACAAGAATTTGGGGAGCCAAGTTCGAATTCCAGCCGAATTCATTGCATTCACTTATGCGCAAATACCCTTGGGAAAGGTCTTAATCCATCTATTCCTTCCAGTTATGGGTTAAATAACAGGACAGATTGGGTTCTATAGCCTTGGTTGGCAACCAGTCTACTGCAGAAAGCAATAGCAACCTACTGCGGGATAATCTTCTGCCCAGTCAGTTATGTCTCTTTCAAGACATGATCACCCAAGCATGTATCACATATGGCAATTAACTGACTGACTGAAGGAGAGAAATATTCATTGAAATTGTTACAAAATTGTCAATATCAATTTGCTAATTTTCCTGGCCCAAAACGATCTTCCAAATAATCTTCAGAATACATCAACAAAGCACTTCATAGCAAAGCCATCAGCAGTTGATCTTGAAGTGTTCAAACCTTGTTACCTTTAAGGTTTATCAAAGCAAAGTTTTCAAATAACCTTCAGGTGAAAGGTGCCACCAAGTCCTTCCTGTCCATCTATTGTTTTCTTGACTTGTTGGACAGAGGTTATCTTGCCGTCTGATCTGTTTAATTTCCTATACAGTTTGATTTTGAGAGTGGGGAAATAAAGCGCTACACTTCCTGTTTGATTCTGGCCTTTGTCCTGTGGGATAAAAAAGAAAATGAGAGGGAGAGGATGAGAGAAAAATAAGATGAGAGAGAGAAACCTTTCAACTGTTTTTACAATTTGCTTAGGTTTGTGTCTATTATTCTCAGTAAAAACTTTGTCCAAATATCCAGTTGGATTGCTTGAGCCAATCTTCTGCAACTTCCATATTTGCTGCAATGGTAAATAAAATTATGCAGGTGCATTCTATTCAGGATGCACATTGTGATGCAGTGGATATCTGCTTGAAACAAGAAATCAAAGAGCTGAGTTTGAATTCCAATCAAATTCATTGCATTTGCTTACACACAAATACCCTTGTGAAAGGTATTAATCCATCTCTTCTCCCTCAAGCTATGAGTTAAATAGCAAGACAGACTGGGTTTTACAGTCTTGATTGGCAAGAAAGTAAAGGCACTCATTGTATCTTTAAATCTGTATTTTCTAATTTTTATCACTTTGGCTACTTTTCCTGACAAAAATAATTGCATTCTCCAACTTTTAGAGAAATCTCTTCTCATCTTGAAAATTACCCCAAATTAATACCAGCCTTCTGAAAATAGGGTTACACTCTAATCAGTCAGTTAAGTGCCATATGTGATACACGCTTGGGTGATCATGTCTCTTTCGAAACATGAATGACTAGGCAGAAGATTATCTCACAGTAGATTGCCATTACTTTCTGTGGTAGACTGGTTGCCAGCCAAGGCTATAGAACCCAATTTGTCCTGTTATTTAACCCATAACTGGAAGGAAGAGAGGGACTAATATCTTTCCCAAGGGTATTTGTGCGTAAGTGAATGCAAGGAATTTAACTGGAATTAGAACCCAATTTCTCATTATAAGTCAATATCCACTGCACCACAAGGAAGGAGGGCTTGGAGAACCTGATACTAACAGGCCAGATAGAGGGAAAATGAGACAGGGGAAAGCAACGGATAACATATTTGATGGACTTAATCAGGTGGATGATTGAATGAGGGTTGCATGGTGTAACAGGAGAAGGCGTGCCAAGAGCCACCAGGGATAGGGAAATGTGGAAAGCTATAGAACCCAGTTTGTCCTGTTATTTAATCCATAACTGGAAGGAAGAGAGGGATTAATACCTTTCCCAAGGATATTTGCACATAAGTGAATGCAAGGAATTCAACTGGAATTAGAACTTGGCTCCCCAATTTCTCGTTCTAAGCCAATATCCACTGCACCACAATGCATATCCCTATCTTAAAGAAGTGTTAAACCCATAAAAAAAGGCGCTGTTCTGATATTGCTATATTTTTTGTATGGTTCACATGCTCTTTTCATACATTTCCAAGTATACCCATCTTTGGACCTTTTATAGGGCACAAAAAAAAAACATTTAATACCTGGGAAGTGTTATAACAGAAGACAGAAAGTGCGACACAGAGATCTGAAGCCAAATTGGCATGGCAAAGGAAGCATTCCAGAAGTTGAGTAAAGTAAGAAACAGGACAATTTTGCTAGACACAAAGAAGAGAATACTGGATTGCTATGTGATGTCAGTTTTTCAGTATGGCAATGAATTCTGAACAATATCATATAAGATGAAGGCAAAACTTGAAGCAACTGATATGTGGTTCTACAGAAGGATGCTGCGAATATCATGGATCGAGCATGTGAGCAATGATGAGGTTTTAGAAATGATGGAAACAAAAAGGAAATTGATACTGAGCATCAGAAAGAGACAGCCGAAGTTCCTGGGACATGCATTGAGGAAGGAGGGCTTGGAGAACCTGATACTAACAGGCCAGATAGAGGGAAAGAGAGACAGGGGAAAGCAACGGATAACATATTTGAAGGACCTAATCAGGTGGATGATGGACCGAGGGTTGCATGGTGTAACAGGAGAAGGTGTGCTAAGAGCCACCAGGGATAGGGAAATGTGGAAAGCCATGATCACTTACGTCCTGAAGGGATAGGGCACATAGAAGAAGAAGAATTTCAAAGCTTCTTTGCATTTGAGACATTTCATTCTAGGCTTTAATCATCTTTGTATACAATACCTTATTAACCGGATATTAGTAGAGGTTATGCATTTATGTCCAATAGCATCAGCCGTATTTAATCTTGGTGTACTTAATATGGACATTGCAGTGAATATAATCTTGGAACAAGAAATTTGAGTTGAATTCATTGCATTCACTTATGGACAAATAGACTTGGGAAAGGTATAAATCCATCTTTTATCCTTCCAACTATGGGTTAAATAGCAGAACAGACTGACTGACTCTATTTAAAGTTTGTTTACACAGAAATCTCATGTTAGATGTTTACAAAGTTTTCATCACTAAAACTCCAGCCATCATCAAGAGACTGTACAAAGATCTCTTTTTTAAACATTGTTTTTTTTTGCTTTGTTAGCATTAAAATTTCCCTTTAATCTGGTTTTTATCCTTTAATCTGCTTTTTATTCTTTAATCTGTTTACATAAAAACAAAATTTTCCAAAGGAAAAAAAATTTGGTTTTTAAACCCCATCCCTCAATATGTTGACATTCCACATTCCCTGAAACAAAAGTTTAGGAAGGAAATTTTCAATACTAGAAAAATCAATAACAGTTCTGTCCTTGTTTTTTACAGTGATGATCACCTTCTACAAGACCCAAGAGCCACTCAAGGTAGAGTGTTACAGATTAAGAAGCACAGTTTATGGATATATATAAGAAGATATTAGTTGACTCCAGACTTGACCAGATTAAGATTGTAATGATCAGGCAAGCATCTTCTTGGGAGTCAGTTCCACAGAGCAGCTGTTCAAGGGAAGAAGCTACTCAAGTGGAATTTACATTTCAACAGTGGAATTCAAAGGGAATGTTGGTGGGTCTTAGCCATCATTGTAAGAATTGGTGAAACTAAGGAATATAGTTCATCTGGACACTTTTGATGGAAATAGTAAGAGAGCACCAAGAGGCTTGCAACATTTGTCTGTAGTAGAGGGGGTTGTAGAGTGAAAAATAATTTGTCATCCACAAAGATGCAGGCATAGTTTTGGACTCTATTAAGACTGGAAAGCAAAGACTGGTCAGTTCTTGTCCATCTATAACAGCCATATTCCATTTTAGGCCTGATTTGGCTCTTGGAAAGGTTAGTTAACTTGAGAAGACAAATTTCCTGAAAAACTGAATTATGAAAAGGATTTCATAAATTTTAACCAAGTTCTGCTAGCTGCTTGGTCAATGACAGCCTAATGTTTTATGTGTGGAAATGGCTCATTACAAATTATTTTATTATAGGAATGCTTTACAAATGATTTTTCTATAGGAAAGCATTGCAAGAGAGTTTACTATAAGAATGCATTGCAACTGATTTTACTATAAGAATGCATTAAAAATGATTTTGCTATAGGAATGCATTGCAAATGTTTTTACTATAAGAGTGCATTACAAATGATTTTACTATAGGAATGCATTGCAAATGATTTTATTAAGAATACACTGCAAATGATTTTATTATAAGAATGCTTTACAATTGATTTTACGATAGAAATGCATTGCAAATGGTTTTACTATATGAATGCATAGCAAATAATTTTACTATAGGAATCCATTGCACATGATTTTACTACAAGAATGCATTGAAAATGAATTTACTATAAGAATGAATTGTAAATGATTTTACTATAAGAATACTTTGCAAACAATGTCGCTACAAGAATGCATTGATATTTAAACTTATTTTATAAATGGAACTTTGTTTGTGTGTGTGTGTCTGTGTGTGTGTGTCTGTTACATATAGACTCCAAAATGGTTGAAACGATTTTCTTGAAAATTTACACAGTTGTACTATAAGCGTCTGTGAGTGTTCTTAGCTAGGTTTTGTGTCGAGGTACCCCTGATAAATATCGAAAATTGATAATCCAAAAAATCGGGTTATAGAAAGAGTGGTCTGATTTTAATCAAATTTGATACACTCATAGACAAAGACATGAGAAAATTATATTCAGAAGTTTCAAGGTTGCAGTTCTTACATTAGAGCAGAAAATTGATAATATATATATATATAAGGCAAGATGTTTGTGTGTGTGTTTGTTTATGTCTGTATGTCCTTTATACAAATCTACAATTTTTATCCGATTTTCACCAAACTTCAAAATTTGACTTACATCCATTCATTTTTCTTTCAGTCTACAGTTTTGCTTTAACTAAAAACAACTATTGCTTTTTAGTCTTTCGTGTCAACGTCAAAAAAGTCTGAGCTCCATGACCATGGATTTCTTTTAAAGCTTTCATTACACCCGAGCAACGCCGGGCTATACTGCTAGTTTATCATAAACAGGATTTCATTTCTGTCAAATGACTAACATTCCCACCACAGTCCTCTCGTAAACCGTTTTACCTCAGACAGCACCTCTGCATTATATCTTTTCATGACTGAACCAGAATTTATCAAAGATGTTTGATAAAAATTGTCAATCAAGTCAGCTTTTGTTTTCACTGTTTGTATATATTCACACCCATTAATATTTATATCTTTTACTGTTTCGCTTCTTTTTTTTTTTCCAGCATACTGTTTGCAGACATTTGTGGCTTCACTGCTCTCTCGTCAGAATGTACAGCCAAAGAATTAGTTGAACTCCTCAATGAACTGTTTGCAAGGTTTGATCGTCTAGCTACAGAGAATCACTGCTTGCGTATAAAGATTTTAGGTGACTGCTATTACTGTGTAAGTGGGCTGCCAGAAGCAAGACAAGATCACGCCCATTGTTGCGTTGAAATGGGTCTAGATATGATTGATGCAATTGGGTATGTATCTTAGAAACATTACCTTCCACTGAGTACAAAATGGCTGCCAATTATTGTCTTGTATATGTCTTCAATGTTGGTTATTCTTTATCACTGACACTATTCTCTTTTTGTGTTGTCTGGATATTAATAATTAGGAATCATTTATTTTAGAATTTAAGGAAAAACTTCTAGTAACAATATTATACTAAATTTTTATTATTAAATGAAGTATAGTTAATTATAATTAACTTTTGACATTTTCTTCAAACTTATTTCTCTTGCTTTTGTTGTAATACCTTAAAAATGAATTTCTTAGATGAAACTTTGTCAATTATTGTTCATTTTTGGCTTGTATTTCTTTCTGCTTTTGTTTTTACTACTGACAAATAAAGATTAATTAAAAATTAACAATAATTGATGATGCGTCATCTAAGAAATTCAGACAACTTGAGTTGTATGTTCACTATTATTTAATTAAATAAATCAAGGTGGAATAATAATCTACTCAGAAAAATATATTTTTATTTTCTGAATGTTGTGTGCTGATTAGCTTTCATAACCTAATTCATAAAGCACTTTCTATACTAGACAGACTTCCATCAATATCGATAAAGGTTGCCAATCTAAACAGATATGTGTACATGCAGAATCTCATGATTATCTGTCATTTTCATTGCATTTTTTTTTATTTTACACGTGCTCCTTAACCATTTCTCTCTTTTTTTCCTTTTTTCTTTCAATCATTGCCATTTGACTTCTGTTTTTATAGACAGACTGTTGCTATTAATTTTTTAATATTCTCAACTCTCTCTCTCTTTCTCTACACACACACACACACACACACACACACACACATTTATACAATGGTTCTAGTGGTTTAACAAAAGAGTGCTTGATGTAATACAACAGAGCAATTAAGTATATATAAATAAATATGTATATTATCCCTCATCAATAGCACAATTCAGAGTTTCATGCACAATTTGATCTGCATGTGCTGAGCATAAACTAGTCAGTGCTATCAGTGATGGATAAAATATATATATATATATTTAACCTTTTAAAGCCATTCATTTTGAAATAACCACATCACTTGATAAGACACAAAAAGTGTCAAAACAAAATAGCTACTTTTGTAGTGATATTGTAACATATCAATGTTATAATTTATTAATAAATATTATTATTATTATATATATATATATATATATATATATATATATATATATATATGCTTCATTTGTAAACGAGTTGTTATGCAACCAAGGTTTCTACCATGTAGTGTCTTCAGGCAATTGGCAATAACTGATTTAACCATTTGGCAGGGGGTACTGTTTTTTTGACAACACTCACATGATAAGGATTTTTTGAATGCTCACGTGATGGGGAATTTTTGAACGTGCAATTTTTAACATTAGAAGAAATTATAACATTTTCATCCATGGTTATATGAACCTAATAGGTATTTTATGGTATAGTTACACTTAGTCATAATTTCTGTTCTTTCATTCAATAATTCATTTTTGTTTGGGAATAGCATCATAATCGCTAACTTTTCTTCCTGGCACAGTCTACAGATCTTGCCATTGTTGTAAGGCTGGGCTGTTTTCACTCTCCTCCATGTTATGTCTGGGTCTTTTCCATATTTTAATTTCAATTTCCACATGTGGCTAGCCAATTTTGTGCAATTTTTTTAAGTTTTCTATTTTAAATGTAGACCTGTGATTGAACTACCTGGTCTTAAATGTGTCTTTGGTTTATCCCAAATATTTGAAGACACTACATGGTAGAAACCTAGGTTGCATAATAACTTGTTTACAAATGAAAAATATTCAAGAGTTCTACAATATAATGGTATTGGACACTTTTAATACAACTGTGTACTGGTCTAATTTTATTTTGACCAAAATCTGTGTAATTAAACAATATATATATATATATATGCATTACATATCATTTTACAATCCATCTTACACATATACAAATCAACCATCCGACTATGCATTTAATACTATTGACATATCTGGTCAGGCACCCCAGCCATTCATCTCAGGGTTCTCAACAGGCTCCAAAGACTCTGCAACATGATCAGCTCAGACCTGGCAGCTTGACTCCAGCCACTTTCTCATCGGTGGGATGTGGCTTCCCTCTGTCTATTCTATAAATATTTTCATGGCTTCTGCTCCAACGTGCTTAGCTCCCTGGTGCCCCCTCTACAAGAATTTACTCGAGCAACCAGACTGGCAACAAGGTCGCACACTTTTACAGTTAAATCAACCAAGTGCAGCCACCACTTCTATTACAGCAGCTTCCTTTCTTGCACTTTCCGCCTGTGGACTTCCCTTCCGTATGCTTGCTTCCCTTGACAGCTACAATCTCCAAGAATTTAAATGCAATGTCAATTCCCATTTCTTGTTCACTTGACTCCAGGCCTTCTCTCATCCTTTCCCCATCACCTCATGTATATTGTTCTTTTCCTTCGCAACTGTCATCACACTTGTGTGCCCATCCTTCTCTTACTCTTTCTCCAACACCCCCTGTAACTAGTCTGTCTTTCTCTTCACTCTCCTCCTGTTACACTTTCACTTTTCTCTTATGTAGCCCCTTGTGCACCAGTAGCAGTACCACCTTGCTTGGGATGAAATGATTAAGAAAAAATAGAAATACACTACAAATAATTTTACTTCTGGAATGAATCACTAATTATTTCTATATCGGAAAGCTTTATAAATTATTTTACTTTAAGAATGCATTACAAATAATTTTACTATGAGAATCCATTGAAGATTAGAAAGGAGATTTTCAATATTGAAAGAATTTATTTTATTTTTCAAAAAACAAAAGGCAAGGATCCATTGAAATGGATAACAGTCAATATTTTTGGGGGATATATATCTGCATGATTTTTTTTTATATTTCTTACGGTATTGTTACATGCATTTAGATAAACAAAAAATATTTATTCAATTCTAAATAATTTTGTTTTCTGTAGACTTGTTCGGGATGTCACTTTGACCAATGTAGATATGCGTGTTGGTATACATAGTGGCCGAGTGCACTGTGGAGTCCTTGGACTTCGCAAATGGCAGTTTGATGTATGGTCCAATGATGTTACTCTTGCTAATGCAATGGAAGCAGGAGGCAAACCAGGGTAAGAATTTTCAAATTTCAACATTTATTTAAAAGGAATTTTATTTTATTTCAAAGGAATGGTTTCTTGTTTTACAGTTTGGTTTGGGTTTTTTAATAATATCCAGGCTGAAATTTTCATGGTTAAAGCTGAAAATTACTTTTGAAGGCCACAGTATAATGAAAATATTTTTTTGCTCAATGATCTAGTCAGAAAAAAGGATATAAAGTGAAAAAAGGAGAGAGTAACAAGGTATAAAAAAACTGATTGAGGGAGAAAGAAAAGAGTGAAGAGGGAGGGGCATCTGTGGGAGAGAAGTGGTGCAGCCTGAATAAGGAGGGTAAGGTAGGAGAAGTAGTTGTGGTAAGAGAGGAGAATGAAGTAGGGGATGCAGCAGGAGAGAAAGAGAGAGGAGAGTGAGGCAAAAGACACAGCTAAGAAAGAAAGAGAGAAGTAAAGGAAAAGGTTAGAAGAGAAAAGTGATAGTGAGATGGAGGATTCTTATTGATGGGAAGAGAGAGAGAGAGAGAGAAAGAGATAGAGGAGGCAGATGGTGGAGAGTGAGAGAGGAAAGTAAAAAGAGATAGTAGTTGGGAGAGAGAGAATAGCAAGACAGAGAAAGCAATTGGAATAGAGAGGAGAGCTTGATGAAGGAAGCAGCTGAGAGGAAGAGAGAGGAATGAAAGATGGAGTAAGTAGATGAGAGAAGACTAGAAAGTGGAGACTGGGTATCTTCTGCTCAGTCTCCACTTTCCAATATCAACAGAGTTCAAGAGTATCTCCACATCCATGTGGGTGATGAATTATTTTCTACCTTACAATCCTCATGGCTAAGATCCATCATGCCATGTACATTGTAGCAAACCATCCCCATTCCCATTGTATTTCAATAGTGAAATATAAGTTCCACTAAATCAGTTTCTAAATATTTCCATAGAAAAAGAATACAGCGAAATGATGACAGAATCGTTAATTGCTGCTTGTGATTCTGTTGTATCCGTTAAAGCGGTTATAAACAGACAGGGTGATACCTGAATGAAAGAATGGCAACAAGTGCATAGATGAAAGAAGAGAGGTTTATTGTAAAGATGGCAAGACAGGGAATCTGATGGCAGGCTAGTAATTGCCAAAGCAAGTCACAGGTATCTCCTGTGCTCATTATATATGACTACTGATATAGTTATTCCACATAGACAATAGGGGGTGTTGGACATTCCATTACAAAAATGTTTCATTGCATCGTGTTGTCAGCAATGTCTAGATCATAACAGACATTAATTTGAAAACATGCAATGAAAAATGCTAAATATGATATCAAAGAGTGTTTCATGAACTGCTGATTTTTAAAACCGACTCCGAAAAGGATGCTTTCTCAATCACTACAATCTTAACCTGTTGAGATGAAAAAGAGACTTGAACCAATAGAAATGTGGTTCTACAGAAAGATGTTGAGGATACCAGAGACCAAACATGTGAGCAACAATGAAATTTTAGAGAAATTGAATCAAAAAGGAAATTTATTCTTAATATCAGGAAACACAGTTGAAATTTCTTTGGCACATAATGAGGAAAGAAGACTTGGAAAATTTGATACTCGCAGGACAAAATGAAAGCAAGAGAGACAAAGGAAAACAATGCAGAACATACTTAGTAAACTTGAGTAAATGGATGACAGAACAATGTTTAGGAGAAATACCAAAAAGAGAAGATGATTAAAGAGCTATGAAGGACAGGAAGTTGTGGAGAGCCATTATCCCCTCTGTCATGAAAGAAAACAATAAATAAAGTAGGAGAAAACATCTTCCCACATCAGTCTGTGTTGTTTTGTTTTCTTAAGGGAAGAAATATATCTCATCATTCTGTGGCCTCGGCCGAAATAGAACTCACTACACCCCTCCAGTGTTCCCTGTGCATTTGGAACCCTGACACAATTTATAGTGAAATTCAATCTTGTCAAATAGCTGAATACTTGATGCTTCGCAAGGGCTACCAAGGGTGTTTTTATTGTGATACCAACACTAGATGGGTTGCCTCCAGTCTCCATCCTGTTATTTAACCCATAACTGGAGGGAAGTGACAGATTAATACCTTTCCCAAGGGTACCAGTGCTTATGTGAATGCAGGGTACTCAACTAGAATTCGAACTCAGCTCACTGATTTCTCTTTCTAAGCCGATCTCCACTGCACCACAACGCACATCCGTCACTGAATGCTTACAGTGCCTGATATTCCCAAGCGGTCACCCATCTAAGTACTGACCAGGCTCATGTTGCTTAACTTCGGTGATCGAACGAGAACCAGTGTATTCAATGTGAGATGGCGTATCTATTAACTGCAAATATTCAGCCATCTGAAAATCTATTTTCAGATTTTCAACTGAAATCAGTAAAATAGTTCAGAATATAGAAAAAAAACATAAATTCATCCTGAGTAAAGAACTTTTATTAACCTTTAACCAGATTTGTACAAATTAAAAACCACCATCCAAGTACTTCCAAATTATAGTTATACTAGTTTATTCATATAGTCAAATGATATACTTGTTTTTAAAATCATTTCACTCTAAGCAAACTGATGATGCTACTATAATAGAAAGGATGACTGTGATTGAAGAGAATAAGAAAACTTTATGTAATATATTTCTGGACCCACAGAAATACCATTTCAGTCAAAAGCAGGAATGTGGAAAATGACAAAAATGTGTGTTTACGCCAAAGGCAGCGGTTTCAAGATCAGGAAATATAAACAATGACAAACAGAAATATGATTTCAATCAAAGGTAGGAATGTAGGCAGTGACAAACAAAAGTGTTAACATTAAAGGAATGTAACTGTATTTCAGTGACCTGACAGAAATATGATTTAGTGTTGGAAACAATGACAAACAAAAGTGTGCTTGCATCATGACAGTAGTTTTTAAGGTCCGAAAATATAAACAATGGCAGACAGAAAGTGATTACATCAAAGGCAGCTGGCCCAAAGGCAATAATCAGCAAAAATTATTAAAAAGGTGTGCATATCCATAGATGACACAATTAAGTGAAATTTGGGGAATTTTAGCTTATATAAGATTGGAATTTTTGGGACAAAGAACAGAACAGAGCCAGGAAGCAGGAGAAGACAGACAGAGAAGAGAAGAAAACTCCCGACAATTCCATTGCATGTGCATGATTCTCTCTCACTACACACAACCACCACTGAAGAGAATAAAAATATGTTAATATTTTTATGTATATGCGTTCTGTGTTCATTGACAATTGTGGTTCCAGCAGTAGCAGTAGAAGCAGTATATACCATACACAATTGGGTATATAACATTTAGAAAAAACAGAAACCAAATCCTAAACCGGAAACAAGAGATAAACTTCTACTCCTGTTCAAAAGACAGAGGAGGAGGGTGAACCAGACAGCAGGAAAGTTCTAGACATCTCAAAAAATGTATACACTCTTTTACATTTATGCTGCAATAGTCTATCATGCAAAAAATTAGAAATGTTTTGGGGGATGGGGAATTTTATTTTCAGCAAGATGAGGCGTCATCACACTACCTTTATGATGTCCAATCATACCTAAATGAAATCTTGCCAAACATGGATTGGAAGATGAGGTTCTGTAGAATATCTTCCTCATTCATCAAATCTCACCCCTTGCAGAGATATTTTAAATACAAAGTCAGCAATAGTCACTGAAATAAAAATTTCCATAGAAAATGAATGCGGCCAAATGCCTACAGAATCTCTGATTGGTGCTTGTGATTCAATTGCATTGTGTTTACAGCAATTTAAAAACATACAATGAAAAATGCTGCAGAAAGTAAAAAAATTAAATTAAAGTTCAAAGGTGATAGCAAGGAGTGTTTCATTCAGATCCACCGTGACTTACAATCTCATGAATTTGTGATAAGTTTAAAGCAAATGGTACTTTAGACAATTTTACAGGAAATTGGACTTCTCAAGTCTACTGTTTGTTATTGTCATTTCTAGCAATGATGAATTTCCTTCTTAACCTATTACTTAAGTTAATAATGAAAGTCAGCATTTTCAATACAAGATGTCTCAAAAATATGTATGCACATTTTGAAACTTTTTTAAGAAATAATTTTTGAGTTTTGAGTTTGAGTTTTGTTTAATGGCATATCAATCTCTGTGGGTTATTTAATACCAAAAAGGCAGGGTTTTAAAGTATTTTTTTTAAAGTTTGGTTATAGTGAGAAAGTTGATTTAGTCAGATTTTAAATGAACATTTTTAGTTTTTATTCTTTTTTATTTTAGAAAACTGAAAATGTCTTCTAGTTTTGTATTCAAAAATGTTTTGCTGAGAATAATTTTTTCCTTTAAAAATGTGTTATGGTAATAATTTTATGTTCAAAAATGTATTGTTGGTAATATTTTTCCTTCAAAAATCTACATTTTTCTATAAAAGTCTATTTTTATGTATACATTTTTATAAAAGTGTATTTTTATACTTTCATAGTGTTTTACCCCAGTTTGGGGGTTAACTATTTGCCCATAGCTGGGAACCTAACAGGTGCTACCACTTCAGGTCAGTGTGGACCTGGGAACAACAGCAATTAAGAGGTGGTTCCATGCTCCTCACAACCTCCCAATCGGAGGCTTTGCAGCCGGATGCTGTTTACTGTCATGCCCAGGACCAAGAAATAATTCAAACAGAACCAACTATATCAAGTTTAAATAATGCGTACAAATTCAGTATTTATTATAAATGCATGATCTTAAGAGCAATGGAATCATAAACATAAATCAATATTTTGATAAGATCTTTGAACTTTTGTGAAAACTCTTCCATCAGACATTCTTGCTTCACTGGGTTTTTTAATATTCATGGTATTCCAGAACAGTTCTTTTGTACATTGTCTAAAGTACAATCTGCTTCAAACTTATCACTATTTCATAAGATTGTAAGTCACTGTGGATCTGAATGAATCACTCTTGATATCACCTTTGAAATTTAATTTAATTTTCTTACTTCCAGCAGTATTTTTCTTTGCATGATTTCAAATTGATGTCTGTTATGGTCCACATGTTGTTGATAACACAATGCAATGAAATCACAAGCACCAATCAAAGATTCTGTAGGCATTTGGCCGCATTCATTTTCTATGGAAATTTTTATTTCAGTGACTATTGCTGACTTTATATTTAAAATATCTCTGCAAGGGGTGAGATCTGATGAATGAGGAAGATATTCTACAGAACCTCATCTTCTAATCTTCTAATTTAATTTTAAAATTGTTTAACAGGCAGATTTGATAAATTTTAACAGAGAGCAACACAAAATATTTGGTCAATGAATATCAAACATTTTTTGAATAGAAGTGTCTAATCTCATTATTACCATTGCAATATATGAAATTCATATTTCAGGAGCTTATTACATCTGCATTGGAGTAGATAGATCTAACTAATTGGAGTAGATAGATCTAACTATCGCCCGGTTCACACTCCACCCATGTCTATTGAACAGGTGAAGAGGCTCATGCCTTGTTCCCTGTTTAGGATGTGGTTTCCAGCTTTTTTTTTCCAATCTTTTCACTATTACGTAGCCCCTGCACATCAGTGGAGTCACCGCCTTGCTCGGGGTGATATGATTAAAAAAAAAATCTGATTTAATAAAAGACTTTATTATTATAAATGTTATAATAAGCACTTATTATAACACATGCATCCAATATTATTAAGTCCTTATTATTAAACAAGCATCCAATATTATTATAAGTCCTTATTATTAAACAAGCATCCAATATTATTATAAGTCCTTATTATTAAACAAGCATCCAATATTATTATAAGTCCTTATTATTATATGTATATCAGATATTATTACAAGCTCATATGATTATTAGAATATCTGTTTGATTTTTTAAATATGTTTTTTTTTGCTATATATAACAAAAAACTTTAGAACTAAATGATATATCAATAATAATTTTAAATGGGTTGTTTGAAAACCCCTACAGTACTAATGCTGTGACAATGCCCCACATTATTAAAGGAGGGTTAATCTCAGCATTAGTAGATTTATTCATGTTAGAGCATATGAAAAGTATTGTGCTAACAAACATTGTGCTATGATGTGTTGTTTTGTTGTATTATGGTGACACCCAAACATACAAAAATCAGTTAATGATTATGTAAATGATTAATTTATATTCTTTCAACAAAAAGGTGGGTCCATGTGACAGAAGAAACCCTGAAATACCTTGGAAACGACTATGAAGTAATCCCAGGAGAGGGAGGCAAGAGAAATGTTTACCTGAGGGAGAACAATATCACTACTTACTTTATTAAAGCTGACTCTTATCGAGAAAAGGTAACATCAATTTTTTTTTATCTCTAGTAAAAGAAAATATTTGGGTTACTTTCGGGTTTACAGTAATTTATAAACAGACAGAGTTTCAAACCAAAAGGAGAAATTTTAGCCAGAGCACGAATTTGGTGAAATGATTATTCAAAATCAGGGAGGAACCAATAAAACCTGCAATTACAAGAGGAGGTATGTTTGCTGAGAGAAAGAAATTATGTGTATAAGTCATAAGCTTAATCATAAAAATACTATCAGATGATAATTCAAAATGAGAGGGGAATTGACAAAAGCTGAAATAAATAAGGGGAGAAATTTTAACTGTAAAAAGAAAATTATCATTTGTCTGTATTTCTGAGATGAGGTAGTATTTACAGTATTTACATTATTCGAACTTCTTTGTTGCCATTTGTACGACGTTTCAAAAATTCATTTTTTTTGGTTTTTAAGGACACATGGCCCAGTGGATATAGACATTGGTTAGTTCCTGACTTGACTCTTAAAGTTGTGAGTTCAATACCAGGCTACAACAGTGGTGAACAAATAACTTCCAAGGTTAGGGGGAGATAACTCATGACTTCCAGCCGCGGCTTTACGCAAGGAATGAGGATGATATACCCCAGTGATTGTAATAAAGGGTTCAGTTCAAAATTTCTAGCACCTGAAGAAGGCCAGAGCATACAGCGACCGAAACATCATACAAATGGCAACAAAGATGAGGACAATAGTCCAAATAATGTAAATACTGTAAGAAAATTATCAGATATTTAAGATAACAATAGAAAATAAAGGTAGAATTAAGGAAATCTAGGATCACAAGGGGAGCAATTTTATCCAGGTAGAAAAATTTCATAAGAATTTCATTCATATTTATAAGTCATATAAATAATGGTCAAAAAACATTACCAGATGACGGTTCAAAATAGAGGTGGAATTGAAAAAACCAGGTATGGCAAGGTGAGTAATTTTAGATAATAGAGACTTGGGGAGGAAAATCTTCATTTTCTAAGTCTTCTTCTTCTCCTTCTTCTTGTTTTTCTTCTATGTGCCATGTCCTTTCAGGACGTAGGTGATCATGGCTTTCCACGTCTCCCTATCCCAGATGGCTCTTAGTACACTTTCTCCTGTTACACCACAAAACCCCTGTTCTGTCATCAACCTGCTTAGGCCCTTTAAATATGTTACCTGCAGCTTTCCCCTGTCTCTTTTTCCTCTCGATCTGGCCTGTTAGTATCAGGTTCTCCAAGCCCTCCTTCCTCATTGCATGTCCCAGGAACTTTAGTTGTCTCTTCCTGATGCTCAGTATTAATTTCCTTTTCATTTCCATCCTTTCCAAAACCTCATCATTGGTCACATGCTCGATCCATAATATCCGCAGCATCCTTCTGTAGAACCATATTTCAGTTGCTTCAAGTTTTTCCTTCATTTTTGATGATATTGTCCAGCATTCACTGCCATATTGAAGAACTGACATCACATAGCAATCCAGTACTCTCTTCTTTGTTTCTTGTGAAATTTTCCTGTCTTTTAATATTTTACTTAGCTTCTGGAATGTGTTCTTTGCCATGCCACTTTGCCTTCAGATCTCTGTTAGAACACTTCCCAGATATTTAAACTTCTTTACTTGCTTGATTTTAGTATCCCCTACCTGTATTTGGCATTTTGGGCTCCTCTTTTTGCTGATGACTATGTATTCCGTCTTTTTGCAGTTTATTTGTAGTCCTTTTTTGTCACTCTCTTCAGCTCCTTTCTGTAGGAGGTCTTGTAGTTTCCTTTCCGTGTCTGCTATCAGCATTATATCATCTGTATTCCAAATGAAAAGAGAAGGTTTCACTCAGATGGCATTTTCCCAAAAAGGACCACTTTTTAGAACAGACTCTCATGTGGATTCTTCCTTAAATATGACAGTCTTCATCTCTTCAAATCAGTGGTCTGTTTTTATGTATTCTACTTATCATCATTACTTCTTTCATTCATATCATACACTTCATTCATCATAACTATTTTGATAGATACCCTATAATTTGAGTGGCTCTCGAGCCACATATTTGTGAATATTTGTATTAAATATAAAAAAAAATTCTGTCTAAATGTTTCCAGTTTTGTGCTTCTGATTTCACTTATTGAAGAATTTTTCCATTTCGTAGTGATGTTTTTGTTTTTTTGTTTTTTTTTTCTTTTAGACACACAGGAAAAATAACAGTCCTGGAAATTCAGTTCAATCAACCAAAGAATCCAAAAGTTTGGGTTTTAAGGACATGAACAACATCCACCAGAAGTGAGTATTTTCTTTTTTATAAAACATAATCTTTTATTAGTCATTAGAATGTATTTAATTTTTAAAAGGATATGTCTTCTCATCAGATATATTCAACCTATGCAGTGAAGCAATTCTGAGAGAATTAGACGTCCCACCATGATTCATTATTGGCAGTCAGCTGACACTGTGCTGATAGCATACATAGAAAAAAAGAACTCCTACAGAAGGTAGTGAAGGAACACAAGAACAAAGGATTAAACATAAAATGCAAAAAGACAGAATGCATGGTTGTTAGCAAAAGAGACAGCCTAGCATGCAAATTACAAATTGGAGATACCAAAATCAAACAAGTACAACAATTACTTGATTTTAGTATCATGATTCATTATTGGCAATCAGCTGACACTGTGCTGATAGCATACATAGAAAAAAAGAACTCCTACAGAAGGTAGTGAAGGAACGCAAGAACAAAGGATTAAACATAAATTTTTTTTTTTTTTTTTTTTTTATAATCATATCACCCCAAGCAAGGCATTTTACTGCCGCTATTTTGCAGGGGGTTACATAGGAGGAAAGTTATGAGAAAGAGTGACAGGTTATAGGGGCTGTCAGGAAGTGAGTAAGGGAAGGATGTGAATACTGATGTGAGTGGAATGGACAGAGAAAGGAGAATGAGAGAGAGGATGCAGGTTAGTGAGATAGGAGATGACTATTTTATTAAAAAGCAAGAAATTACTTGACAAATGCATACAGGTCCACATGCACATTATTTGTAACCCAAAATAAGTTGAAATGTAAAATAAAATTCTCAGGTATGATATTTAAAAAGTAATAAAAACATTCACTTACTGGTGCATTCCTGAAAAATTCTTCTTCTTAATTATCAACATCAATACATTATATTTTCGATCAGAAAAAATAGATATATTAAATTTTCACATCTTTTGTTCTTTTTTTTCTTTTACCTCTTCTTTTCCTGCTAAAGATGTCTTTCGGCCACTTCACTGATCATGAGAATAGCTTGGTTCATTTTGGTTTCAAAAACGAGTTAAGTTTACAAAAATAATTATTTTTTAATTCCTTCTTGATTAGAATAAAATAAAAGCCGTAAAAAAAGTTACAATAATAATAGACACATTTTTTTGGAAAAATAAAATATATGAATAGATACTTTGTAACATATTCACATATAATAATTAATTTTTTCCTCATGAAAAATTATATAATGCAAAAAGACAGAATGCATGGTTGTTAGCAAAAGAGACAGCCTAACATGCAAATTACAAATTGGAGATACCAAAATCAAACAAGTACAACAATTACTTGATTTTAGTATCATGATTTATTATTGGTGGCTACAATCTTAACAATGTAATATATGTAGATGAGAAGAGATGCAGAAAGGCTCCTATAAAAGTTAGTGAAGAAAAGCAAGAAGAAAGGATGAAACCTCCATTCTAAGAAGACAGAATGCATGGTTGTCAGCAAAAGGGACAGCCCAACATGCAAATTACAAATTGGAGATACCAAAATCAAACAAATGCAATAATTTGAATATCTGGAAATTGTTTTAACAGAGAACAGAAAGTGCAACATGGAAATACAAAAGGGCATTGGGAAAACAAAAGATGCCTTCCAGAAGCTAAACAAAGTATTGAGAAATGGGAAAATTCCATTAGAAACAAAGCAAAGACTACTGAACTCTTATGTAATATCAATCCTCTTATATGGTAATGAATGCTGAGCAATCTCCTCAACAATGAAGGAGACACTTAAAGCAGGAAAAATGTGGCTCTACAGAAGGATGTTAAGAATATCATAGAATGAACATGTGAGCAACGACAAATTTTTTTTAAAAATCGAAGTAAAAAAGGACACTTATACTTAACAGCAGAAAGAGATAGTTGAAATTTTTAGAGCACATAACAAGGATGGAGTGTTTGAAAAATTTGATACTCTCAGGACATATTAAAGGAGACAGAGAAAAACAGTGCATAACCTACCTAACTTCTTTTTCTTCATGTGCCATGTCTCTTTAGAACGTAAGTGAACATGGACTTGGCTCTGTCACTCTCAATATTTTTCCTCTTGTTATGTCTCCCAAACCTCGCTTTGCCATCTGCTTGCTCAGGCCTTTTCCCATGTGTGTTTCTCTCTTTTTCTCTCTTCTATCCTTTCTGTGAGTATTAGATTCTCCAGGCCCTTCTTCCTCGTTACAAGTCTCAGGGACCTCATCTGTCTCTTCTTGATGTTAAGTATGAGTTTTCTTCTTTTTGCATCCTCTCCAACACCTCATTGTTGCTCACATACTTAGGGTATCCTCAGCTTTCTTCTGTATTCCTTTCTCTCCACCTTTGCAACTGTCATCACACTGTATTCATATCCTTCTCTTGCTCCTTTCCAACTGGTTCGTCTTCCTCTTCACTCTCTTCTACATAATCTTTTTACTGTTATGTAGCCCCCTGCACATCAGTGGCATTACTGCCTTGCTCGGGGTGATATGATTAAAAAAAAAAAAATCACATTTCTGCCACTTCAAACTTCTCCTTCATTTTTGATGAGATCATACAACATTCACTTCCATACAGAAATAAAGATATAACATAGCAATCCAGCATTATTTCCTTTCTTTCCAATGAGATTTTCCTGTTCTTGGTACTCTGGTTAGCTTTTGAAATGCGTCCTTGGCCATGCCAATGCATCTTCAGATCTCAATGTCACACGTTCCATCTTCTGTCAGAACGCTTCCAAGATATGTAAATTTCTTTACTTGTTTTATTTCAGTTTCTCCAGCCTGTAGTTGGCTTTTTGGGGATCTTCTTTTTGCTGATGACCATACATTCAGTTTCTTGAAGTTTATGCTCAGTCCTTTCTTCTCACTTTCTTTTGCTACCTTCTGTAGGAGGTCTTGCTTTTTCTTTTTCATGTCTGCTATCAGTACCAAGTCATCCGTGTATCTTACATTGTTGAGATTGTGGCCGCCAGTGACGAATTCTGGCAAGGGTTTTATTTCTATCAGAATTGTTTCACTGCATAAGTTGAATAGATCTGGTGAGAAAATGTCCTTGTCTTACACCCCTTTCTATTTTTGTATAGAATTTACTTCTTATCCATACACAAGTGGTTTGCTGACAATATAGATTCTTAAATTATTTTAACGTCTTTTCCAAAAATGTTGAGGTTGTTGAGCATCTCTATCAAGTCTTTGTGGTGTACTTTGTCGAAAGTCTTTGCACAGTTTATAACAAGTTTGTGTAAATGGTTGGCAGAACAGCGATTAAAAAAGGTAACAAAAAGAGTTACAAAGAATAAGAAGTTGTGGAGAGCTATGATTGCAAACCTCTTAAAGAGACATGGCATATACAATAAGAATGAGCTTGTGTAAGTTGTTGGCAAAACAGGGATTAAGAGAGACAGCAAAAAGACAAATTTTATTAAGGGATAGGAAGTTGTGGAGAGCCATGTTTGCCAACATCCTGAAAAGACATGGCATATAGAAGAAGAATTAGCTAATGTAAATGTTGGCAAAATAGTGATTGGGAGAGATAGCAAAAGACAACCTTTACTAAGGGCTACAAAGGATAGGAATTTGTAGAGAACCATGATCATCCACATGTTTAGGGGTCACTGCACATGAAAAAAGAACAAGAAGCAGCTTCTTGTTTTAGGTTGCATTAGGTTTTACAGAAAATAATGTCAGATTCTAGAATAAATCTTTTGTGTTTTAACATATTATAATAGTTTCCCAAAATTGTCATTCCTAATGATTAAAGTCCCTTCTTAATTTATTTTATATCAATCACTTTCGGAACTTAACTTAAAACATTATATATATACTGCATCTTGAAAATAAAGATGGCATGCTTCCCAAATTGCTACCAACATTAGCAGAGTATGGGGCGAAGGATCCACTTGGGATCAGTGAGTACAGGCTAGTTTCTGAAGTTCCACAGTGGAGATACGAACCTTGAAGATCAAGGTGATAGAAGACAGCCATCTTCAATCGACATGATTCTTCAATTGAGGATGACTGTCCTCTATCTTCAAATCTAAGGATTTTAAAATGCTAGTCAAACAAAAGCCCTGTCAAAATGTAAGAGGAATGTCTCAGATAATTTCAACAATATCAGACCATCTGAAGAAAAATGACAAGATGAAGAAACTCAATAAAAGGATTCCACATTAACCTAATGTTGCATTTGCAAAAATTTGAATGATCCATTTCTTAATTGAATAGGGACTTGTGATGAGAAACAAATCCTTTATGACAATCATAAACTCAATGGCTTTAGCACTCAAATACTTTCAAAAACTGAAATTACACCAACAGAAGATTATAGTAATTATCTGGTGGTCTAACATTTGCATTACTCATTACAGTTTTATGGAATCTAACCAGAGCATCACTGCTAACTTTTACTGCCAGCAGCTTAAGGAAATGCACATTCAGTTCCACAAATTTTGACTGGCACTGGTTAATTGTCATTGTTTGATTCAACTTCATGACAATGCTTGGGTACCTGTTGCCAGAGTGATAAATTTATTATTATTATTATTATATGCCTTTAAATTTGTGTTGCTGTTTTTCTAATGTATAAAATGGACTACCCTACTTATAATATTTCCAGCTGAAATTCTCTGATCATTAAAATGGTTCCTATTTTATTTACAAATTTCCCAAAACATAAAATGGACCATCTCTCTTATATTATTTTCAGTTGAAATCCTCTAATCATTAAAATGGTCCCAGTTTTATTTACAAATTTCCCAACATTTAAAAGGGATATCTCTTTATTTTCAGCTTAAATTCTCTCATCCTTAAAACAGTTCACCCTTTTAATGAAAATTTCCTAGACCTTAAAATGATATCTGCTTTTTTTGTTTTTATTTGCAGGCTCGGCTATGGTGACCAGATTTTGGTGAAAGATCCAGAAAATGAAGTCAATGAATACTTGAGTCGGGCTATTGATGCTCGCAGCGTGGATCAGCTTCGTGCGGAACATGTGAAGCCGATCTCTCTCAAGTTTCTCAAACGAGAATATGAAGAAAAGGTAAGCAAGTGAAAGAGAATATCAAAGCTTTTGTCTCTGCAACAAACTTACAACTTTACACATATCCTAAAACTGAAACTGTTTCTTATTTGAAATGCCTACATGCCTTGGTATTTAAACTCTATTATCCAAGATTTCAATTCACTCAAAATGCATCCTCATCTGGGATAAAGATAGCACTAAGTTTTTGAGAAACATATATCTGTAAAAACCTTATTGATGCATATATGTTTTAAAACTGTAATTCAAGGAAATTAACTAGAAATTTGTTTGTTTCTTGCATTCGCTTATGTGCAAATACTCTTGGGAAAGGTATTAATCTGTCTCTTCCCCCCAGTTATGGGTTAAATAATAGGACAGATTGGGTTCTATAGCCTTGGCTGGCAACCAGTCTACTGCAGAAAGCAATGGCAATCTACTGCGGGATAATCTTCTGCCCAGTTAGTCATGCCTCTTTCAAGACATGATCTCCCTAAGCATGTATCATATATGGCACTTAACTGACTGACTGACTAGAAATGCTTATATTTCTTGGAGCTTAATCCAATTTTCGACCCAGCCAAATCACATATTGAACAACATATTAATATATAATCATTTATTGTATTTTTGTTTTCCATGTCGACAATTTGTAAAAGTATACTCAGTTATCTTTTGTGATATTGTTTTTGTTAACTTTCTCATAGATGTTTTCATCGTCAATGAGTTCTCTCATTTTTTTGTTGGTATATGTGTTTTATCCATGATTTTGGTTCTACTACCCTTGTCGGAAGAATACATGTTTATATTTTTGTTGTTTTTTAATTCTTTTAGGGCTGTTAAATATCTGCAAGGAATTGAGATGTCGTTCGTTTTTTTGTATGTGGCTGTGATTAGACTTTGGATATATCCTTTTGTAAAATCAGAGTTGTTGTTGTGGTAGTTTTTGATTATAAAATCTGTGGTCCTGGGTATGATGGTAAACTGCATCCAGCAGCAAGGCCTCTGATTAGGAGGTTGTGAGGAGCATGGAACCATCTCTTAATTGCTGTTGTTCCCAAGTCCCCCCTGACCTGAAGTGGTAGCACCTGTTAGGGTCCCAGCTATGGGCAAATAGTTATTCCCCAAAATTTGAGTCAAAACACTGTGAAAGTATAAAAATAGACATAGACTTTTATCAAAATATATGTACATAAAAATAGACTTTTATAGAAAAATGTACATTTTTGAAGAAAAAATATTACCAACAATAAATTTTTGAAAAAAAAATATTACCAGCAATACATTTTTGAATAAAATCTTGAAGACATCTTCAGTTTTCTAAGATAATTAAAAACATTTTTCATCAAAACATAACTAAATCAACTTTCTCACTATAACTGAACATTAAAAAAAATACCTTAAAACCCTACTATTTTGGCATCAAATAACCCACAGAGGTGTTGATATGACGTTAAACAAAACTCAAACTCAAATAAAATCTGTGATGTATTTTTGTAGTCTGGTGGCAAATTTTTGACCAAAGCTGAGGGCTTCTAGTTGTATATCCGATAGATTGAATAATCATTTATGTTGTCTTGAATGGGAAGACATTCAACAATCTTAACCTTGTTGCACAAGCTACTGCTGATTGTTGTTGTTTTTGTTGTGGCAGTCGAGTGAAGATGTTTACTGCTCAAACCCTGAAAAGAGAAAGTGATGCTTTGGCTGGCAGCAAATGACACAAAAGACAAACAATCCCTCCATGCTTCAAATGAAAAATAAAATAACATTGTTGGGTTTAAATGCAATTTAATAACAACAATGTCAACAATGGAAAGAGAAAAGGTTTTCATGGTTAAAGAGAGTTCATGAAATGTCTAGATTATTTTCAAGAACATAGACATGCAAGTGTGTAGGTAAGAATATTTATAAATAAGTATATGTGTGGGTGTATATGTATATATTTATGGATAAAGGTAATTTACTTAAGAAGTTTGATTTTTCTGCTGTTGATGTAGTTGGATGCTCAAGGTTTTTTATTTCACTTGAGTCAATCTCTTACCTGAATGAGAAGGCTAACTTTGGTTTGATGTGAGTAGGTGAATGCACCATAGGTATTCCTGGGTGTGCTTGCTGTGGGTACTTTCTGGTCAGTTTTTGGTGCATTCTTATATAGGCCAGAAATGTATCCTTAATAAAAGCTAAAGTTTAATATTTTTTATCATGTCGCCATTGTGGTGTGCTTACTAAAGCACCTGAGCAAGGCAACAACAAGTTTGCTTTTGCATGTCTGTTAAAATCCAAAAATATATTTTTATCTATTTATGCATATTTTTTAAATCATGTCAACCTCTTCAAATAAATAGTGAATCATTATCTAGCCTCCATATCCTCATAATTTTTCCTTCTTCCCATCTTTTCAAGGCAAAGGCCAATGATTATCCACTTTATCTTCTCTTTCTCTCACCTTGTCTTTCACTTATATTCCACAACCATTTTAACAGTAATAACAGAAAGAAAGTTAAAAAAGAATTTTCTGTCCTGCACCAATTGTCTGGTTTATATTTCGTGAACTTAGTCAAGACAGTATTTAAACTTGACAGAATAAAACTGCAGTAGCTTTTGTGAGGATCAGTTAGTGATCATGCCCTGGTCATTTAAATCACTTGCTTATCATGCCCTGGTTATTTAAATCAGTTGGTTATCATGTCCTGGTCATTTAAGTCAGTTGGTTATCATGTCCTGATTATTTAAGTCAGTTGGTTATCATGTCCTGGTTATTTAAATCACTTGGTTATCATGTCCTGGTCATTTAAATCACTTGCTTATCATGCCCTGGTTATTTAAATCAGTTGGTTATCATGTCCTGGTCATTTAAGTCAGTTGGTTATCATGTCCTGGTCATTTAAGTCAGTTGGTTATCATGTCCTGATTATTTAAATCAGTTGGTTATCATGTCCTGATTATTTAAATCAGTTGGTTATCATGTCCTGATTATTTAAATCAGTTGGTTATCATGTCCTGGTTATTTAAATCACTTGCTTATCATGTCCTGGTCATTTAAATCACTTGCTTATCATGCCCTGGTTATTTAAATCAGTTGGTTATCATGTCCTGGTCATTTAAGTCAGTTGGTTATCATGTCCTGGTCATTTAAGTCAGTTGGTTATCATGTCCTGATTATTTAAATCAGTTGGTTATCATGTCCTGATTATTTAAATCAGTTGGTTATCATGTCCTGATTATTTAAATCAGTTGGTTATCATGTCCTGGTTATTTAAATCACTTGCTTATCATGTCCTGGTCATTTAAGCTTGACAAAATAAAACTACAGTGGCTCTTGTGAGGATCAGTTGCTTATCATGTCCTGGTCATTTAAGTCAGTTGGTTATCATGTCCTTGACATTTAAATCAGTTGGTTATCATGTCCTGGTTATTTAAATAACTTGCTTATCATGTCCTGGTCATTTAAATCACTTGCTTATCATGCCCTGGTTATTTAAATCAGTTGGTTATCATGTCCTGGTCATTTAAGTCAGTTGGTTATCATGTCCTGGTCATTTAAGTCAGTTGGTTATCATGTCCTGATTATTTAAATCAGTTGGTTATCATGTCCTGATTATTTAAATCAGTTGGTTATAATGTCCTGATTATTTAAATCAGTTGGTTATCATGTCCTGGTTATTTAAATCACTTGCTTATCATGTCCTGGTCATTTAAGCTTGACAAAATAAAACTACAGTGGCTCTTGTGAGGATCAGTTGCTTATCATGTCCTGGTCATTTAAGTCAGTTGGTTATCATGTCCTGATTATTTAAATCAGTTGGTTATCATGTCCTGATTATTTAAGTCAGTTGGTTATCATGTCCTGGTTATTTAAATCACTTGGTTATCATGTCCTGGTCATTTAAATCACTTGCTTATCATGCCCTGGTTATTTAAATCAGTTGGTTATCATGTCCTGGTCATTTAAGTCAGTTGGTTATCATGTCCTGGTCATTTAAGTCAGTTGGTTATCATGTCCTGATTATTTAAATCAGTTGGTTATCATGTCCTGATTATTTAAATCAGTTGGTTATCATGTCCTGATTATTTAAATCAGTTGGTTATCATGTCCTGGTTATTTAAATCACTTGCTTATCATGTCCTGGTCATTTAAGCTTGACAAAATAAAACTACAGTGGCTCTTGTGAGGATCAGTTGCTTATCATGTCCTGGTCATTTAAGTCAGTTGGTTATCATGTCCTGATTATTTAAATCAGTTGGTTATCATGTCCTGGTTATTTAAATAACTTGCTTATCATGTCCTGGTCATTTAAATCACTTGCTTATCATGCCCTGGTTATTTAAATCAGTTGGTTATCATGTCCTGGTCATTTAAGTCAGTTGGTTATCATGTCCTGGTCATTTAAGTCAGTTGGTTATCATGTCCTGATTATTTAAATCAGTTGGTTATCATGTCCTGATTATTTAAATCAGTTGGTTATCATGTCCTGATTATTTAAATCAGTTGGTTATCATGTCCTGGTTATTTAAATCACTTGCTTATCATGTCCTGGTCATTTAAGCTTGACAAAATAAAACTACAGTGGCTCTTGTGAGGATCAGTTGCTTATCATGTCCTGGTCATTTAAGTCAGTTATATTATCATGTCCTGATTATTTAAATCCAGTTGGTTATCATTTCCTGGTTATTTAAATCACTTGCTTATCATGCCCTGGTTATTTAAATCAGTTGGTTATCATGTCCTGGTCATTAAGTCAGTTGGTTATCATGTCCTGGTCATTTAAGTCAGTTGGTTATCATGTCCTGATTATTTAAATCAGTTGGTTATCATGTCCTGATTATTTAAATCAGTTGGTTATCATGTCCTGGTTATTTAAATCACTTGCTTATCATGTCCTGGTCATTTAAGCTTGACAAAATAAAACTACAGTGGCTCTTGTGAGGATCAGTTGATTATCATGTCCTGGTCATTTAAGTCAGTTGGTTATCATGTCCTGATTATTTAAATCAGTTGGTTATCATGTCCTGGTTATTTAAATCACTTGGTTATCATGTCCTGGTCATTTAAGCTTGACAAAATAAAACTACAGTGGCTTTTGTGAGGATCAGTTGCTTATCATGTTCTGGTCAGTAGATCAACTGCTTCACAGAGGCAGACATATAACAAATCAGTGATCAAATCACAATGGATATTTTTATTCTATATTACTTAACTGCCAAGAGTTAAGATAAGAAAATAACAAATATTACTCATATACACGGACAAGTCAAAAAATAATACAATTTGGTTTATTATATAAGAACTAAGAAAGATAATCATACATCAAGATATAGCTATACATCACAGGTTCACATACTTACTTCTTAACACACACCAACTCTTTCAATGACAGTGTTGCACCTAGGAATCAGGGCATGTATTCCAGCTTCATAAAACGCTACTGGGCTGCTGTTATAGCCAATTTCTTACAGCAGTTTTCACTTCTTCATCACCCCCATGACATTTATCCTCAGTGCCTCTTTCATTTGACCAAAGCAATAGAAGTCTGAGAGTGTTAAGTCAGGTGGGGATGATGAAGTGAAAACTACTGTAAAGAATTAGCTACATCAGTAGCCAGTAGAGTTTTACATAGCAAGGTCTATTGTATTATCACAGTGATCACTGGTTAGGCAATAAGAGTCAAGTTTAAATTATTCTCGAGGATATTGAGAAATAAGAAAAATAATCCTACATCTAGATATAGCTATACATTACAGGTTCACCTTCCTACTGTGTCTTTGCATATGGAATGAGAATGATATACCCTAGTGATTGAAATAAAGGGTTCAGTTCAAAATTCTGAGCACCTGAAGAAGATCAGAGTGTGCAACAGTCGAAATGCCATTATAATGGCAATAAAGATGGTGACAATAGTTCAAATACTGTAAATAGTATAAATACTATCTCATCTCAGAATTATAGACAAAGATTTTTCTATTATTTTATTTGTCTAGGAAATGACCACAATCTTTATCTCCATGATAACATTTGCTCCTCAGTACCTTTTTCATTGGATCAAAGAGATGGCAGTCTGAAGAAGCTAAGTCAGGTGGTGTTGAAGAAGTGAATTCTCACAAATACAAGGTTGAGTCAAAAAGTCTTGCAATTTGTTTTATCATATAAGAAATAAGAAGCACAATCAAACATATAATCCATCAAGATACATCTATACATCACAGGTTCACATCTCTACTTCTCAACATAGTCACCACCTCTGTCAATAGCAGTGTTCCACTTATGAATGAGGGAATGTATTCCAGCTTCATAAAATTCAGCTATCCGCAGATGCAGTCAATTCCTTACAGCAGTTTTGACTTTTTCATCACCACTTGACTTAGCACTCTCACACTTCCATCCCTTTGGCCCCATGAAAGAGGTACTAAGAGGCAAATGTTATAGTGATAGTGATTAAGTGAAAACTGCTGTAAAAATTTGGCTACATCAGCATTCAGCTGAGTTTCGTATAGAATGAGAATTATATACCCCAGAGATTGAAATAAAGTGTTTGGTTGAAACTCCTAGCACTTGAAGAAGGCCAGAGCATACATGGCCCAAACCTCATAGGCGTGGCAATAAAGATGAGGACAAGTTTTGAAGAGCCATGATCACCCATGTCCTGAAGGGATGTGGTACATAGAAGAAAAAGAAGACACACTTTTGTCAGTTGCTTATAAACAAAAGTTGGCTACTCAGTACTTTATTAGTATAATATAATATAGTATAATATGATATTAATTTCAGCTTGTCTCTGCACGGAGTGGATTATGGCCATAATATGTTGGTCAGTACCTATAAAGATTATGGCCATAGTATGTGGGTCAGTACCTACAAAGATTATGGCCATAGTATGTTGATCAATACCTATAAAGATTATGGCCATAGTATGTTGCTCAGTACCTATAAAGATTATGGCCATAGTATGTTGGTCAGTACCTATAAAGATTATGGCCATAGTATGTTGGTCAGTATCTATAAAGATTATGGCCATAGTATGTTGATCAGTACTTATAAAGATTATGGCCATAGTATGTTGGTCAGTACCTATAAAGATTATGGCCATAGTATGTTGGTCAGTGCCTATAAAGATTATGGCCATAGTACATTGGTCAGTACCTATAAAGATTATGGCCATAGTATGTTGCTCAGTACCTATAAAGATTATGGCCATAGTATGTTGCTCAGTACCTATAAAGATTATGGCCATAGTATGTTGGTCAGTACCTATAAAGATTATGGCCATAGTATGTTGGTCAGTACCTATAAAGATTATGGCCATAGTATGTCAGTCAGTACCTATAAAGATGACTGCTTGAAAATATTATGTTCTGTAAGTTTGGAAGTCTGTGCCTTGAATACTGTTGCCATATCTGGTATTCATCACAAGGTTCTTGACAAACTCCAACAAAAGATCTGCAATCTAATCAATCCTGACTTGGAATCTCAACTTCAGTCACTTTCTCACCAACATGATGTGGCTTCCCTGTGTGTTTTCTACAAATATTTTTATGGCAAATGCTATGACAAACTTTTTTCCAGGTGCCACAACCACATGAATTTAAGCATGCGACTAGATTGGCATCTAGATCCCACCCTTTTTCCATTGAAATACTTAAATGTAACCACCACTTCTACTCCAACAGTTTCTTTTCTTGCACTTCCCACCTATAGAACTCCCTTCTACTTACTTGCTTCCCTGATAGCTGCAATCTCCAAAAATTTAAATGCAACATCAATTACCATCTTCTATCTTCTTGTATCCTGTTCATCTTTTATCCATTCTTCAAAGTACCCACTGGCTACACCACCACAAAATGTTGATAATACATACATAATAGCACCATTTCTCTCACTGTAACACCCTGTGCACTAGCAGTGGTCTCATCTTGCTTGGGGTGAAAAAAATATGATGTGGTGTAATGTGGATGATGCTAGTATGTATGCATTTGATTTTTGTAAAATGCACAATAACTACAGACAGGACGAGTCTTCACTTCACAATATCATCCAAAATTACGCAACACCAAACAATTTAGATAAGAATATTGAATTAATTATCTATCATAGAAAATTAAAAACTGCCAACCTCATCATCAATAATAATAATAATAATAATTCACCTGCAAAATCTAAACTGCAGAGAACCAGTGTTGTTTATGAATTTATATGTCCTTCAAAGAGCTGTGTTCCTCAACTATCTAAATCTGTAAACAATTACATTGGCTACACCACCACAACATTGGCGAGAAGGTTGACACTGCACATTTCCCAATAGGCATTACTAATAAAAAAGAGAAATCCTACACTTAATAACATCAATTATGAACATGGTAACAATGTGCTTACCATGTTTGGAACTTAACATACACAAGATTCTATATGCATAGACTTTACATATATTTATATAAGTAAAACAAAATTAATTCTTCATAATGGCTAAAAGTATAGCTGAAAGTACAAAACCTTTGGACAATTCTTATAAAATTTGAGTTCTGAAAAAAAAACATTATATGAACACGTGAAGAATTATATAAAAAAACTTAATGATAATACCTTGTCTATTATTTTTAATGAAATCTATATATATCTATCTAAACTTATTTATAAATGGAACTTTGTCTCTGTGTGTGTGTGTGTGTGTGTGTTCATTACCTATAGACTCCGAAATGGCTGAACCAATTTTCTTGAAAATTTACACAGCTGTACAATAAGCGTTTGTAAATGTTCTTAGCTAGGTTTTGTGTCGAGGTACCCCCGATAAATATCAAAAATCGATAATCCAAAAAATTGGGTTATAGAAGGTGTGGTCCGATTTTAATCAAATTTGATACACTCATAGACAAAGACATAAAAAATGATATTCAAAAGTTTCAAGGTTGCAGTTCTTACAATAGTACAGAAAATCGATAATATATAAAAGGCAAGATGTTTGTGTGTGTCTGTTTATCTGCCTTTATGTATTTTTTCAGCCCTTTTATTTTAGTTTTTACTTCGAGTTTGGCTCTAAGTAGGTATAATTCTACTTCTTAGTCTCAGCCATGATACCATTTACTCAGAGGACTTATTTAGCCTTCAAAATTCAGTTTACAATGAAAAAAAACTTATTTGATATCGATACCAGGAAATCAAAATTTGACTTACATCCATTCATTTTTCTGTCAGTCTACGGTTTCGCTTAAACTGGAAACAACTATTGCTTTTTAGTCTTTCGTGCCAACATCCAAAGAGTCTGAGCTCCAGGACCATGAATTAGTTTTAAAGCTTTCATTACACCCGAGCAATGCCGGGCTATACTGCTAGTATATATATATTTATATATATATATCTATATATATATAAGTAAGACTAAGAACAAATTGAGTCAAAATAGGGTAAAAATCTACAGTTCATAGCATTTACTTTTTAAAAGTACTGAATACAAAGTAGAGCAATATATTATTGTAATATTTTTATTATAAATGATTATGACAAAAATATTTTACATATATATATTTGAAATGATTTGTTTGAACATTATTTTTGATCCATACTCATATTTAAGTAGATATTCTGTTTATAATCAAACAGTATTATATATTTATTTCTACTGGCCTGATTACTTATGATAAATTTTTATTATGAAAATGTGTGTCATTCGGCAGGATTCGAACCTGTGATCCCTATATCTATATATGTATGTATGTTTTAAAAAACCCAAGTAATTGTTTCCGTTTAACTTGTCTTATTTTGTTCTCTCTTTTTTCCCAGTACTCCAAAGTCCGTGATGTTATGTTTGGTTCCCATTTGCTGTGTGTCCTTATCGTTTTCCTAATAATTGTAGCCATCCACATTATAATTATCCGGAGGTAAGTCAAAATTATGTTTATTTATTTAGTATAAAACATCCTATCACAAATAAAAATAATTTTAACCAGGATATCACAATTTACATAAATTATGATTTCATGCTTAAAATCTTTTTTAAATACCTCATTACCCACAAGACCACATAGACACTTTTGAACTCTATGAGAAACGGAAAGTAAAGACAAAGCAGCTCCTGACCATATACGGCAGGAGTACTCAAGAAAATAAAAATAGTAGTCAACTAGATATACCAGGAGTACTCAAGAAAGATGACAGTAAGGAGAGGCAGGTAATTGTACAGGAGTAGTAAAAAGAAGAAACCATTTTTCTAGTACACTACTGGCCATAATTATTAGGCCATCCCAGTTTTTTTAAAAGAAACAATGTATTTCATGCTATTTTTAGTATTTATTGCCAAATGAAAATAGAATGATTCTTTTGTTATTATTACTTTGCAAAATTTTACAAGGCAAGGGAGCAAAGATAAACTCATTTGAATCACCCTAAATTTTCTTCATTCTTTCATTGATGAAACTGCAATATAGATAATTATTAAATGTTTATAAATTCATTTGATGTAGATGTTATTGTGCAATATAAACAAGAGAACCATTTCTTTTCATTTACAATTATTCACCTGGCAATAAATACTAAAAAATTGTATAAAATACATAATTTTTTTAAAACACTGGGGTGGCCTAATAATTATGGCCAGTAGTGTATATTTAGCAATGGATTGTTTGTATGAGTTTCACTTGATGTTTGGCTTGAGCTTAAGTTGTAATATATTACCTTGAATGACAGAAGTAATTGACAGGTAAGGTTGATAAAGGTCTAGAGTGGTTGACAGATATATCTGGCTGTGGATGCTGTCAGCAAGAACAAAGGTGATTAACAGATATATCTGGCCATGGATGGCATCAACAAAGTGACAATCCACTAAAGCAGAAATGTGTGGAAGTTTTAAGACTATATGAAGTCTACAATTTGTAGCTAAAGACACAGAGAACTCCTGCTGGCTTCTGATTCTTGATGGCTCCTCATGTGCGCAAATCACTCTGGCTACTCTCCTGCTCCACACAGGCATCACTGATGAAGAATAAAAATATGATATTATATTTTTATATATACATGTTCCTCATTGTTTGTCCAGATCCAGCAGCAGTATATAACAAAGTTGCAATACAATTTACAGTGCAATTTCATAGAAAAAGTATTGACCAATGCATATTTATAGGAAAAATATATTCATAGCCATTTTTATAGGGAAACAATTTCTAATGAATTTTACAGGAAACAATTTACTACATATCTTATAGAATGAATTTTTGTAGGAAATCAATATCCATATTTTTAGAAAAAAAACAAATTCCAATCTATTTTATAGGAAAAACCATTTCCAGTGAATTTTTATATAAAAACTATTTCCAATGCATTTTTATAAGAAAAACATTACTATTTATTTTTATGGTAAAACCATTTCCAGTGCATTTTAATAGGAAAAAAGTGCTTTACATTTTTATAAGGAATAAAATTTCCAATGCATTTTATATTAAGATTTACATTGCATTTTTATAGGAAAAACAATTTCCAATCAAATTTACAAGAAAAAAAAATTTACAGTATTCAAAACAGTTTCCAACCCATTATATAAAAAACATTTCTTTGAATTTTATATGGAATATATTTTCTAATCCATTGTAAAGGAAAAAGCATTTGTAGTCAATTTTTATAAGAAGTACAATTTCCTATCAATTTTTGTTAGAAAACTATTTGCTTTGCATTTTATAGGAAAAACAATTTCTAATGCATTTTTATAAGAAAATCATTTCTATTCTATTTTTATAGTTAAAACAAACTCCAGTTCATTTCTATAGGAAAACAATTTTTATGTGTTTGTTCAATAATTGCTAATTCATGATAATTTCTAACACATTTTTATAGTAAACTAATGTCCTGTGGTTTTCTCTACATACTTTGTGGGCATACTGAAAATCTTTTGGACCAGATTAAAATAACCCTTTCCCCAAATTACTGTTATTTTGAAATTTTGAAAAGTGCATTTTGCTGAAAAATACTTCTGTACCTCTGCATATATGTTATTATTCAAGTGAAAGTTGTGATATATTTTTTAATAAACTCTACCTTTGATATTATCGGTTAATTAGAAATTAAACTCATTTGAATATGTGAATTACTGCAGTCAGTTAACTATACTTATCAATTGCAAATATTTTTTCAGCTCTACCATCTTCAAGTGGCTCTGTATAATTGGCTGTGTGTTTTTATGCCTTCTACTGTTTGTGGTTCTCATGGAAGGAGTTAAGGTATGTACAGTATTGAATAATTGAAATATTAGAAATGGAATTTATTTCTGGGTCACTATAAGAAGGTTTTTACTGGCACTTCAATAGAAAGCAGCTGTGTGCATAAAATAGAAAAGTTCCAGTGTTACACACTTTGCTGTGAATGGGTTGGTCTGATCAATATATTTGAAACAATCTCTTTTCTGCTTAAAATAAAACAATAATGATACTAGAGTCATTGCAATAAAAAAAATACAAAATATTGGTCTAATAGAGCATTTATAATAATTACTAACAATATTTTTGGGGACATTGTGATGCAGTGGTTATCGGCTCAGAACGAGAGATCGGGGAGTCGAGTTCAAATTCCAGTTGAATTCCTTGCATTCACTTGATCCATCACTTCCCTCTAGTTATGAGTTAAATAACAGGACAGATTGGGTTCTATAACATTGGATGGCAACCAGTCTACTGCAGAAAGTAATGGCAATCTACTGCAGAAGATTCTTCTGCCCAGTCATGTCTCTTTCAAGACATGATCGCCCAAGCATGTATCATGTATGGCACTTAACTGACTGATGTTTTTCATGGCTTATCAGCCCTTTTTCAATGATTTTGAGGGTTATTTACAATATTCAGTGTTCCAAAATGAAAGCTTACATTGAAACACCTGTTTCCATTTGATCACTGAAGTTAAACAATTAGGTGGTTACTTCAGAATGTGGGGTGCTGTAAGCTTGGATGTGTAGGTGGTGTAATAGATAATGGCTCAAAATTGTTAATTGGTGGACCAAGTTCCAACTCCTGTTGGGTTTCTTATTTTTACTTACACACAAATACTCTTCAGAAAGGTATGAATCAATCTCTTCTACTCCCAGCTATGGGTTAATAAGTAAGACTTGTATCTCTAAATCATGATTTCTCCTTACCTACCAATTATTTCAATCTCAAAAGATTTTCTTCTTCTAAATAACCTGATAAACCATAGAAAACAAATCAATCAATCCAAAGTGGTCACTCAACTATTAACCAGGCTCAACATTACTTAACTTTGTGGATGAAACTAGCTGAGCAAATCATAATATATATATATATATATATATATATATATATATATAAACAGAAATAGGGGTTGTTTCCAACAAGAGAAATTGGTAGAGAAGATAAAGTGCAAGAAGCCGTGAACATTTTGTTTAAAGTGTAGATTTATTGTTGCTAATATTATATTTATTAGTTGCTTTCTGTATGATATATTAAGTATCCATAATGGTATTTGTGTCACTACACGTATTTCGAGTCTAAAGTTGACTCTCTTCGGGTAAATAAACTTGTGACTTTACATATCGAGATCCATTTGCTTTTCTGATGGCCAAAGTATTATGCATAAATAGATAAGTCAAGTGGTAAGTAGGTCAGAAAGTTCATATGCATGCATGTGTGTTGGGTTTTTTCACACTCACATGTTAAGTTTCTCCTGTCACCTTCATTGACTGTAGAAATTATTACTCTCTCCTCATATCCTTTAAAAGAAGAAGAAATAAACCTTCTAAAGTTAGGTCTAAAATTCTGTCCCACCCCGAAAAGTAACATTACAGACTTAAAAAAGACCTTAAAGAATTCAAATGAAAATTTAGACTTATAGAAATATTATGCAACAACAACAATACTGCTGATAACTCAATAGTAAAAAAATTTAAATATTGCCCAAATAAGAACAACAATTCAAATGAAATGAACATATTCTTTGAAAAAATCTGGGACACAGACTTCAAAACAATCACAATCCCCATAACAATCTCACACACAAGAAAAACTAGCATTAGAAAACATCCATGAGAACAATGATATAATAATAAAGGAAGCAGACAAAGGCAGTGCTGTAGTCATTATAGATAAAACTTACTACAAAACAATTATTCAAGATATGCTAGGAGACAAACATAACTACAGAATAATCAACCATAATATAGATGAAAACATCACATTAAAAATAAAAATAAAAACTTTGCCTTACACACAGTAGAATACTAATGAAAAAAAAAAGATTTTCTTACAGATTTTGTTTAAAAAACCGGCAGTTTTTATGGACTCCCAAGAATACACAAATCAAACCCAATTAAAGCAGCTATCTGGGATTAAAAATTGAAATATATTTACACCCCAAACCCTAGTGATCTTAAATTCAAACCAATTGTAGAAGGGCCAGCCTGCCCAATAAGCAGACTGAGCAACTTAATAGATAAAATATTACAACCATAGACCAAAAAAATAAAAAGCTACATCAGAGACAGCTACATTTTCTAAGCTTCATCCCACAAAAAGTAGACCAAGGTACACTCATAGTAACATTTGACATGAACTGCCTGTACAGCAACATAACCCATGACCTAGGTGAACAAGCCATTACATTTTGGATTGAGAAACACCCAGAAATACATCCAAAAAGAATTTATTATACATAGTATAGAACTAATTTTAGACAAAAATTCATTCCAATTTAATAACCTAAATTATATTCAAACAGCAGGTACCCCAATGGGGAGAAAAATGGCACCGACATATGCAACACTCACACTAGTATATCTAGAAGACAGTCTATACAACCAAAAAGGACATAAATATGAAGAAGACATAAAAACAGAATTCACTAAATCATGGAAGAGATACCTAGATGATTGTTTTATTTTTTGGAGATCAACATGGAAAAACATAAATAAACTACACAATCTACTCCAAAACTTGCGCCCCAAAACTAAGTTTATGCTAGAATATAGCTATAATGAATTGCCATTCCTAGACATACTCATAAAAAGCAAAAACAATTACATCATCACAGACATTTACTATAGACCCACGGACACCCAGCAATACCTTCATTTCACGAGTCACCACCCTAAAAGTTGTTTAAAATCCATCCCATGCTCCTAGCTGACAAAACCCTTCATAAAATACGCCTAGAGGAGCTACGAAAAACATTACAAATAAAATGATACCCCACTCAATTAATAAACAAGGGTTTTCAACTGGCAGAAGAAATATCATTAGAATCTCTTCGGAATCAAAAAAAAACAAAAAACATGAAAAAGAAAAAACATTCTCGCATACATTTCCGCACACAACAAAAACAATCCAGAATTATATGATAAAATAAAGGAAATCTTTAAGACAATTAAAATAATTAAAAACAAACGCCAACCCCAAAATTTGAAAAACATCCTAACTTCATCAAAATTCAAACAACAAACAACACAGGGGGTCACAAAATGCAACTAAAAAAGATGTAGTGTATCCAATATAATAATAGAAGGAAAACATTTCAAGTTCGAAAACACATCTAGATTCAAAATAAAAACATTCTGAGCTTAACTCTAAAAACGTAATTTATGCCCTAAAATGCAATTAATGCACAAAAATATACATGAAGGTGACACAAGACCTGAATAAAAGAATAGCCCTGCACAGAAGTAACATTAAACTAGCCAATAACAAGAAATTATGCTTTCCAACATTTGCATGAATGCAGTGGAGGTAAATTCAGAGTAATGCCGATCTACCGAAATGCAGATTATGACACACTCTTGATACAGGAAGAAATATTTATAAAAAATACAAGCCTTCCCTCAACAAAACACCATAAAAATGCAAACGCAATAAAGAAAAAACACATACATGCTAAATTTAAATAGTATCCCAAATAAAAAGAACTAGATGACCCGTAGGGTAGAACTTCATCAAAATCACTGAAAACAATTTTGGAGTATAAAGACGAAATCAAATTTTGCAAGTCAGTGAAAAAAATTTCTACAGTCAACTAAGGTGACAGGAGAAACTTAACATGTGACTGTGGAAAAAAAACAACACACACACAGCATATGAACTTTCTGACCAACTTAGCACTTGACTTATCTATCTATACATGATACCTTGGCCATCAGAAAAGCAAACGGATCTCAATATGTGAAGTCACAAGTTTATTCACCTGAAGAGAGTCAACTTTAGACTCGAAACATGTGTAGCAACACAAATACCATTTTTGATACTTAATATATCATACAAAATGCAAGTGATGACTATAATAATAGCAAGAATAAATCTACACTTTAAACAAAATGATCACAGCTTCTAGCAATTTTTCTTATATATATATATATATATATGTGTGTGTGTGTGTGTGTGTGTTTATTACTTAAACATCATTTTTAGTGGATATGCATATTTGAGTAGAGGATTTGTTTATTTATTAAACAGTTTTTATTTTCATATTTTTAGAAAAAATATGTGCTCTCTGGTAGTGTTTGAACTTGTATCCCCCTTTGTAGGAGAAACCATCATTAAATCTGACATGCTTTGACCTCTTGGCTATGAAGCATGCAGATAGCAAACAAACTCTGAATAGTTCTATTAAACACAGATTATTCTCCGACTGTGGAAATAGGAAGAAATCATGCATTTATTTTTCATCCAAAATTTTTATTACTTCAAACGCCCTTATTTAATGGATGCTCATATTTGAAATAGATGCCCCATTTTTATTCTGAAAAGTGGGTATTACATCAATCAGCCTACACACTCAGGAAATCTTAATTAAGAAAATGTGCTCACCAGTAGGGTTCAAAATATATGTCGATCTATCTTCAGATATGAAACTGAGCAGCCGATATGGGCTTTCAAGATAAATAATCTGCAAAAGGATTTTATTTGAAATACCCTGTAGGTTACTCCTTATCCAAAAACTTCAAACAGAAATAAATAATTAGTTGTTTATTATAAAGAAATTTGCAGGATTTTTCAATATTTTTAGTCTTCATATTATAATAGAATCACTCAAAAACAATAAAATATCCCTTAGTAAAAGAGGCACATTTGACCAAAAAGAGTTCTGAGACACAACTGCCTGTCATGGATTGAAACAGTGACACTCACATCTCTCATCATAATGGAAGTACATACAGTGGCCAATAGTTTTTTGGGGTTTTTTTTTATCATTTCAGCCCTAGTGCACAGGGGGTTACAGTGAAAGAAAAAAAAGCACAGTGTGTGTTGAAAAAAGGATAGGAGATAAATGTTATTCAAGAAGATAGAAGAAAGCAATTGACATTACATTTAAACTTTTGAAGATTGTAGCTATAAGAAATGCAAGTAAGTGAATAAGAGTTCCACAAGTGGGAAGTGTTAGAAAAGAAACTCTTAGAGTAGAAAAGATGGTTACATTTCACTATTTCAACAGTAAAAGGTTAGGACCTAGATACCAGTCTAGTAGCATAAGTAAATTCATGTGGTCAGAACACCAGGGACAAAAGCTCATCAGAGCAGCTGACATGAAAATATTTATAGAAAAGACAGAGGGAAGACATGTCACGTTGGTGAGAAAGTGATTAAAGTCAAGATGCCAAGTCAGGACAAATTACATTGCAGATTCTTCTTTGGATTTTGCCAAGACCCTCAAGATGAATAGCAGGAGCACCAGACCAGATATGGCAAAAGTATTCAATGCACAGACAAATTGTAGATTTATAAATATGCAAGATAGATTCTGACAAAAAAAAACCTTCTGGCTTGACACAGTGACCCAACCTTCTTAGAATTAGATGCAGCAACCAGGTAAGTAAAGTTTTCTTTCACAGAACCATTCCTGAAATTAAATTGTCACAGTTTGTACTTAGAACTTCAGAATGTTTTTTTTCTTTTTTTTCTTTTTTTTTCTTTAACAGCACACACCTTCTTGGATAGCATCAATGGCCACCCAGATTGCAGTGAACCGTCTTGTTAACCATACAGTTGTTGTACTAGCGGTTGTTATGCTTTTTCTTGTATCCTTTCTTGATATGGTAAGTGATGACATTTATCTCATGTTCTTTCATGGCCAGAGTTTGGAATCTGATCTCTCCTCAGGCCTAGCTTTAACAGCTCAGTGGGTGAAAAACTTGCTGGTCATATTTAATGCCTTGGAAACCAAACCAGTGATGTTCCATCATTACCAAGCAGAACCTGAATTTTCATGATGAACAGTTGTATTCTCTCGGGGATTCCCTTGTCTTGAGCATTTATTGAGACTTAAACTCAACTCAGAAATAAGGTCTCAGTACAAGTAATAACTATAATAATAGCAACAATAATAGCAACAATAATAATAGCAACAATAAATCTACACTTTAAACAAAATGATCACAGCTTCTAGCAATTTTTCTTATATATATATGTGTGTGTGTGTGTGAGTGTGTTTATTACTTAAACATCATTTTTAGTGGATATGCATATTTGAGTAGAGGATTTGTTTATTTATTAAACAGTTTTTATTTTCATATTTTTAGAAAAAATATGTGCTCTCTGGTAGTGTTTGAACTTGTATCCCCCTTTGTAGGAGAAACCATCATTAAATCTGACAAACCATACAAATGATCCATCGCTAAAGATGCTAGAAAAATGATTGTTTTCCTGTACTGTTCCAATAAGTACTTGACTTCTCCTACCACCTTTTAACTTTACAAGAGCCTTCTGTCAAATATGGGCAGGAGCTGCCCAGTAATCACTTGTCAGTGTTGATAGAATCCAAAAGCATCTCTGAGTTATTATTATAATTATTTTCTATGCTACAAACTCTTTCTTACGGACGAAATGTCTTTCACTACTCTATTGAAAGTGTTCAGATGAACTACATTTCTTTGTTTCAACTGGTCTAAAAGATCTGCCATATTACGCACATTTTTGAAAACCACCCTTATTTTCTATGTTCAGTTGGTGAGATGTAAGCTCTACTTGAGCAGCTTCTTCCCACAAATCACTGCTCTGTGGCACAAAATCCTGAGAGGATGCTTCCCCAATCATTACAAACTTAACGTGTTCAAATCTATCTTCCCCACATAATAGTGCCTTTTACTCTGTGATAATAACAATAAGGATCAGGACAACAGTCTGTGTGTTAATCATTTAAATAATAATAACACCTCAACCTAGAAATGCATATAGAAATAATTCCTTGTGAAAGTCAGTAACATATTTCTTAAATATCCTGGAAAGTTTCATCTCATTAACTATTGAGTGGCTCTTGAGCCTTGTCTAGGGCGAACATCAAAAAACATCACAATCATGTAAAAATAATATAGAGTAGGACCTCTTCTTTTTCTTCTTCTTCAAAGTACCATGCTCTTTCTGTACATGGACGATTATGGCCCTCTACATTTTCCTATCCATTTAAACTAAAAATCTATAGGTTTCTAAAAAATCCTGTATTAATTGTAGTTTTCTGCTTTTAACATGCTGATGCTCTTCATAACATCCAGTATTGATTATAAGAATCAAAAATAAAATTATATTAAATTAATTATAAAGTTAAAAAATATCCGATAATTATAGGTTACAGAATATATATATATATATATATATATATATATATATATATATATATATATATATTATAAGTTATAGTTTAGAACATGTACAAATTATGATTTACTACAAAAGTGTACATTTTGTTTTGACATAAAAAAAAACAATGTCTCATCAGACAGTTAATAATGATAGCTCTGTTTCTATAATGGGGCAGCATTTTAAATTAATGTTTTGAACGTTGTTAATACTTTCTTCATTTTTTTATTCACTTGGATATATATATATTGCATCCTTTTTATGTTACAAAATTTGTAGCTCATGGCATGTTGATATATATATATATATATAGTAGCGGCCATAATATAAGGAACAGAAACAACAAAGACATAAATATATGCATTACTTAAAATGTAAAGCATGATTAGCAATGAAATTTTAACTGAATAAAGATTAGGGTGTAATGCATAAATATTATACAAAGTTACAAAAATTTGCCTAATAATTTTTTGTAAATAAAGATTAAATGGGATAAAGGAAATAAGCTACTGGACAAAATTTAATATTTGGTATTAAATATTATTTTCAATGACTTCCCTGCATCATTGACCACATGATCTAATTAATTTCTTGTAAAAATCAGCAGTAATTACCACCCATTTGTCTTTCAAGAACTCTCATAGGTGATCCTGGTTTTTCAGGTTTCTTTTCTGAGCCCTTTCTCCAATTATCTTCCAAACTTTTTCTATTGGATTCAGGTTGGAGCTCCAGCCTGGCCACTTCATTAGGGTGATTCCTTCTTCTTTAAATAAAGCCATATCCTTCTGAACCTTGTGGCAAGGTGCATTGTCCTTCATGAAAATAGGAGATTCTTGGCACCACATACTACTGAAGAAGCCTTTTGTAAATCTCAGCATTGATATTGCCATGTACGCGGATGATAGGGCTAACTCCTGCAGATAAAATCATTCCCCACACCATCACACTGTCTCCACCAAACTTAACAGTTTTCTTGACACATTGAGAAGACAGTCTTTCACCTGTTCTACAGCGTACATAAGTTTTGCCCTCAAAACCAAATATAGTAAACTTGGACTCGTCACTGAAATGAATTGTATCCCATTGTGCGTCAGTCCAAACAACATGTTCTCTTGCATACTCCAGGCGTGCCCTTCGGTTTTGCTTTGAAATGAGAGGCTTCAAAGCTGGAATACGGGCATGCAATCCTTCAATTTTTAACCTGCGAGAAACTGTTTTCCTTGAGATCTTATTATCTGTGTCTTCATTAAATTTATGGGCAATTGATATAGCAGTTTCAAAACAGTTTTTTGTAGATATTCTAACAATTCTTTGATCTTCTCTTTGCAATGTTTTTGGAGGTCTGCCGGTTTTTGGTTTTGCATCTAATGTTTTATCGGTTTTATACCTCCTAATTACACGATGGACAACACTATTAGAAATTTCTGAAATTGACTTTTTTCTTGATAGTTAGCAATAATGAGCTTTTTTCTTCAAAAGAGAGTATTTTGCATGTAGAATTTGCCATATTGCTTAAAAATAAGTTTCTAATGATAAATAAACTTTTACTTATTGTTGAAAAGCTCCGTCGAGTTTTTTAACAATGGAAATTAAAAGTTTATGCAAATTATTAACATCGTTCCTTAACTTTTGTCCAGTAGCTTATTTCCTTTGTTTCATTTAATCTTTATTTAAAAAAAACTATTATGTAAATTTTTGTAACTTTGTATAATATTTATGCATTGTACTCTAATCTTTATTTGGTAAAAATTTCATTGCTAATCATGCATTACTTTTTAGGTAATACACATATTTATGTCTTTGTTGTTTCCTTTCCTTATATTATGGCTGCTACTGTATATATATATATATATATATATATATATATATATATATATGCTCAATCTGTTTCATATAGTAGCAATATGTGAGCTATTTATTACTTTATAGCCGTATACAAAGTTTAATGACTGAAATAAAAATATTTCTTAAATATCCTGAAAAGTATCATCTCATTAACACCAGCGTTCTTAAGAATGGCTGAGTCAACTAACTTTATTTCAAAGACCAAATACTTGGATTAGCAAAACAAAAACAAAATCAATGATCTTCTATTAAAGTAAAGGACAATCCTACTTGCTCTCATTGCATTCTTCTATTGTTTACCAACCTCAATATAATTCCAGGTCAATCAGTTAACTTTGTTTCTGAAACCAGATATTTGGATAAGCAAAACAAAAGATAAAAAACTCTGAATTAAAATGAAGGACAATCCTACAAGCGCTCACTGCACTCCCCAATTACTTACCAACCGCAATGTCTGTCAGTCAGTCAGTTAAGTGCCATACATGATACACACATTTGGCGATCATGTCTCAAAGGAAACATGACTGACTGGGCAGAAGATTATCCCACATTAGATTGCCAATGCATTCTGCAGTAGACTGGTTGCCAGCCAAAGCTATAGAACCCAATCTGTCCTGTTATTTGACCCATAGCTGGAGGGAAAATATGGATTAATACCTTTCCCAAGGGTATTTGCGCGTAAGTGAATGCAAGGAGTTCAAATAGAATTCAAACTCTGCAACCTGATTTGTCATTCCGAGTTGATATCCACTGCACCACAATGCACACCTAATGTAATAAGCAGAAAAAATGAGGGATTTGAAACCAGTTTTTTCTACCCTTTCATGAAAAATCAAGACAAGTTGGCTCACTCCTCTAACTACCACAGAACTAATTGGGATTACTACCTACTATAAAGGAGGAGGAGTCTGATACTCTCTCTTGTACTCACTCTCTCTCTCTCTCTCTGTTCAAGAATTACTACAACTCTGTCTCATGAGAATAATACAAATTTGTATTTGTATACAAAAGAAAATAAGCCTTCCAAGACAACATTCGCTAAACATTCATTTTTATTTTTCAAAATCAACATTCTGCTCCTGACTTTCACAAGAAATTATTTCTATATGCATTTCTTGGATGACAAACTATTATTATTTACATGATTAACATGCAGACTGTTGTCCTCATCTTCATTGTTATTATCACAACAATAAGCAGTGGAGGTAAGAAGACTTGATGAATGAAGTCAAGTAGCAAATCTCATCAGCAGGCAGATATGGTTTAAGGCTTAAAATTCTACACTCAGGATTGTCTTGAGTGGGATAAAGCCTAGTGAAATAAAGTATTATTTCATGATATATTAATTGTGAACTCAATCTTTGAGCTGAGCAGTGCAGACTTGGATTTGATGGAAATGAAGCAAGCAATAACTAAGCAGTACTAGATAATAACTAGTTAAAATCAAGTTAGACATGGTCAGAGGGCAAGAACAATAGATTAAAAAAAGGGTTGAGTTTGAAATTCTCCGAAGATTAGCTGGCTTGACAAGCACCAGATAAAGGCCAGAAAGCATAACGACCAAAATTTGATAATATTTGGACGAGTGTATAGCCTGTCTTGATACATGTGTGTTAACTCCCAAGCTTATTTTGTCAGTGTAATCAGGGATATTAAGATGAAACAGGTGCAGATATTTAAATACCTGGGAAGTGTTCTGACAGAGGACGGAAAGTGCAACACTGAGATCCAAAGATATATTGGCATGGCAAGGATGCATTCTAAATACTAAGCTGAGTATTAAGAGACAAGAAAATTTTGTTGAAAACAAAGAAAAGAGCATTAGACTGTTATGTGATATCTGTCCTCCTATATGGCAGCGAATGTTAGACAACCTCCTCAGAAATGAAGATGAAACTCAAAGCAGCAAAAATTTGGTTCTATAGAAGGATGCTGAGAATACCATGGACTGAATATGTAAGCAGCGATGGGGTTTTGGAGAGGATGCAAACAAAAAAGAAACTTATACTTAACATCTAGAACAGACAGCTGAAGTTTCATAATGAGGAAAGAGGGCCTGGAGAATCTAATACTTACAGGCTGGATAGAGGGGAAAAGAGACAACAGAAAGCAATGTGAGACATACTTGATTGACTTGATAGCGGAGTAGGATTTTGGAGAGATACTAAGAGGAAAACTGTTAAGAGTGACAAGGGATAGAGGTAAATAGAAGTTCATGATTGCTTACATCCTAAAAGATTGTTGGTTGTTTTGATTTTATGGCACATCAACCTTGGCGGGTCATTTATTGCCAACTAAATTTTATTTATTTATTGCTAGTAATACCTTTTTTCTTTTCAACAATTGTTGTTTTGTGTCTACTACTACTTTTTCTTTTCGAGTATCAAGATTCATTGGGATTTGTTTTTAAGGGCAGGATCCCCAAGTCATACCCTTGTTATTTAACCTGTTATGGGTCCTACCCTGTTATTTAAGCCATAACTGGAGGGAAGGAACGGATTAATACCTTTCCCAAGGGTACCAGTGCTTAAGTGAACGCAGGGTACTCCACTAGAATTCAAACTTGGCTCACCAATTTCACTTTCCGAGCCGATATCCACTGCAACACAATGCACATCCATCACTAAACGCTTACAGCACCTGGTATTCCCAAGCAGTCACCCATCTAAGTACTGACCAGGCTCAATGTTGCTTCACTTCGGTGATTGAGCGAGAACCTGTGTATTCAACATGGTATGGCCGTAAACCAATAAACGCTTACAGCACCTGGTATTCCCAAGTGGTCACCCATCTAAGTACTGACCAGGCTCAATGTTGCTTCACTTCGGTGATTGAGCGAGAACCTGTGTATTCAACATGATATGGCTGTAAACCAATAAATGCTTACAGCACCTGGTATTCCCAAGCAGTCACCCATCTAAGTACTGACCAGGCTCAATGTTGCTTCACTTCGGTGATTGAGCAAGAACCTGTGTATTCAAAATGATATGGCCATAAACCAATAAATGCTTACAGCACCTGGTATTCCCAAGCAGTCACCCATCTAAGTACTGACCAGGCTCAATGTTGCTTCACTTCGGTGATTGAGCGAGAACCTGTGTATTCAACATGATATGGCCGTAAACCAATAAACGCTTACAGCACCTGGTATTCCCAAGCAGTCACCCATCTAAGTACTGACCAGGCTCAATGTTGCTTCACTTCGGTGATTGAGCGAGAACCTGTGTATTCAACATGATATGGCCGTAAACCAATAAACGCTTACAGCACCTGGTATTCCCAAGTGGTCACCCATCTAAGTACTGACCAGGCTCAATGTTGCTTCACTTCGGTGATTGAGCGAGAACCTGTGTATTCAACATGATATGGCCGTAAACCAATAAACGCTTACAGCACCTGGTATTCCCAAGCAGTCACCCATCTAAGTACTGACCAGGCTCAATGTTGCTTCACTTCGGTGATTGAGCGAGAACCTGTGTATTCAACATGATATGGCCGTAAACCAATAAACGCTTACAGCACCTGGTATTCCCAAGCGGTCACCCATCTAAGTACTGACCAGGCTTTATGTTGCTTAACTTCAGTAATCGAGCGTGAGCCAGTGTATTCAACGTGATTTGGCCGTAAACCAATAAACGCTTACAGCACCTGGTATTCCCAAGTGGTCACCCATCTAAGTACTGACCAGGCTTTATGTTGCTTAACTTCAGTAATCGAGCGTGAGCCAGTGTATTCAACGTGATTTGGCCGTAAGCCTCCTAAAAGGACATTGCATATAAAGAAGAAGACAAATCTAAATAATTTAATGTGTCCATTTATTGTTTCTTTGTATTTTTTGCAGTTTGCTTTGGATAATTCAAGCATTGAAAATTGCTTACAAAACCTGACTCTCTTTGACTACAATTACACTTTGTTGGCTGACTTTAATATAACCTTAGGTAACGAGGAAAATATGTGTACCAATTACTTGCCAAGTTCTCACTTTCCTGAGGTAAATATTTAAACTTATTTTAATACCAATTTTTTAATGCTTTATTACATCTAATCTAACCCCATTGCTCCCATAGATCATCGACGACCCTATTCACATTGACAAGGGGGTCATCGATGCTTATGTAACTTGTCTTTTTTACAGGTAGGGGTGTTGACCTTATGCAAACCCTTTTATCCTCTGGGCGAGAAGTGCCTTACATGAAACACGTTTGGTGATAATATCTTTTTCAATTCATGACTGACTTGGCAGAAGATTTTTCTGCAGTAGGTTGCCATTTCTTTCTGCAATAAACTGGTTACCAACCAAGGCTAAAGAATCAAATCTGTCTTGCTATTTAATTCTTTTATCTAGATCAGTTAGTTAAGTGCCATACATGATACACACTTGATCAATAATGTCTCTTTTGAGACATGACTGACTAAGATTTTCCCACAATAGATTGCCATTTTTTATTTGCAATAAACTGATTGCCAACCAAGTCTACATAACTCAATTTGTGCTACTATTCAATTCTTTTATCCAGATCAGTCAGTTAAGTGTCAGAGGTGATACATGCTTGGGTAATCATGTCTCTTTTGATACATCACTGACTAGGTAGATTTTCTAACCAAGGTTATAGAGTCCAATCTATCTTGCTATTTAACCTATAGCTGGACAAGAGAAGAGATGGATTAATAACTTTTCTAAGGGTATTTCCACATAAGTGAATGCAACGTATTCAATGGGAACTTGAACTCAGCTCTCCAATTTCTTGTTCCCAGATGATATGCACTGCACCACACACACATCCACTTTATTACATAATCTTAACTTTTTTATTTTTTTGCTTCATTTTGTTATGGTGAAACACACCTATTCTATAGTGAATAGACTCTCCCACGTAGGAGTAGTAAGGGGAACGAGGGTCAGTCAATGTTGGACGATAGTAGTTAACAGTTAGTCAAATACAAAAGTAGTCAGTGACCTGGCAAGATTGCACTGCATAATAAATATTATATCAAGTTCCTAATGTTTTGTACGTCGAACCTATTAGGACCAACTTTTACACAAATACTAGCCTCCACTGCAAAAATAACTCCACAACACATTTACATTGGAGTAAACATTGTGGATAAACTGTTTGAATATATAGTGATACTGTCTTTGGGGAAAAAAATGATTACACAACTTCCAGGTTAATTTACACACCAAAAGAAGGCCATAAAAGAAATCTGCTGAAACCACGTGGTAGCAGTAAGAATAACGAGATCTAGACAAACTCTTTTTTTCTTTTTTTTTTTTAATCATTTCACCGCAAAAAAGGCAGAATCACTACTAGTGTGCCAGGGATTCAGTCAGGTAAGTGCTATACATGATATATGCTTTGGGTGATCATGTCTCAAAAGAGACTTGACTGACTGGGCAGAAGATTCTCCCACAGTAAGTTGCCATTGCTTTCTGCGGGAGACTGGTTGCCAGCCAAAGCTATAGAACCCAATCCATTCTATTATTTAACCTATAACTGGAGGGTTGGTTGGTTGTTTTGTTTTATGGCATATCAACCTCAGTGGGTCATTTATTGCCAACTAAATTTTATTTATTTATTGCTGGTAATACATTTTTCTTTCTTCAATTTATTGTTGTTTTTTTATATAAGTTTTGTGTCTAGTAATACTTTTTCTTTTCAACTATCAAGATTCATTGGGATTTGTTTTTAAGGGCAAGGTCCCCAAGTCCTACCCTGTTATTTAAGCCATAACTGGAGGGAAGGGATGGATTAATATTTTTCCCAAGGGTACCAGTGCTTAAGTTGATGCAGGGTATTCAACTGGAATTCAAACTCGGCTCACCAATTTCACTTTCCGAGCCAATATCCACTGCACCACAACGCACATCCATCACTAAACGCTTACAGCACCTGGTATTCCCAAGCGGTCACCCATCTAAGTACTGACCAGGCTCAATGTTGCTTAACTTCGGTGATCAAGCGAGAACCGGTGTATTCAACGTGATATGGCCGTAAACCCATAACTGGAGGGAAGAGATAGACTATTATCTTTCCCAAGGGTATTTGCATGTAAGTGAATGCAAGGAATTTTATTGGAATTTGAACTTGGCTCCCCAATTTGTCGTTCCAAGCCGATATCCACTGCACCAAAACACACATGCCAGGAATTACAGTAAGAGAAAAGACTGGGTACAGAGGGTATTGAAGAAATGAATAGGATTCAAGAAGATAGAAGACAGCATCTGACATTGCATTTAAATTTTTGGAGATTGTTGCTGTCAAGGAAACAAGTAAACAAAAGGGAGTTCCACAGGCAGGAAATGTGAGAAAAGAAACTGTTATAATAGAAGTGACAGTTACATTTAACTGATTCAATGTTAAAAGGGTGGGACCTAGATGCCAATCTAGTAGCACACTTAAATTTACAAGGACGGGGCACCAGGTAAAAAAAAAAATTTCTTTTATTGGGATTTATATGAGAATTTTTGAGAGAGGGAATTATTAGTGCACTTCAATATGACTTAGTTAACCAGAAAAATATATTCACCAGTTATTTGCCAATATTTTACTTTCCTAAAGAAAATACCTGGATTCTTACATTTTTTATTTAATTTTTCTTATGTTCTTATAATTTTCTTTTTTCTTACATATGTATCTAGAGTTATAGAAATGTTTTATTTTTTTATTATAAACAAGGGCAGCACATTCTGGCTATGTTTACAGCTGATATTATTGAATGTTGGGATTTTCTTTTTTATTAATAATGTATCTACTATTTTAGCCTTTTTTAAAATGTGGATGAGACTATTATACTTTTATGATCAATGAGTATGTTGCGGATATACTCTGATAGGTTACCATGTATATTTAAATGAGACCTGATTGAGCTCTGGTCAAGAGGTGCCACTGCCCAAATATGCAATTTAGATCACTGGTGCCCCCGAGGTATGAATTTGCATGTGATACTAGATTAGCAACTAGGTCCCACCCTTTTACAGTGAAACTGACAAAATGTAACCGCAATTTCTACTCCAACAGCTTCTTTTCTTGCACTTCCTGCCTGTGGAATTCCCTTCCACATACTTGCTTCCCCAACAGCTACAATCTCCAGGAGTTTAGATGTAAGGTCAAGAGACACCTCCTAACACACTAACTCACATCCATTCTCTCAAACACTTTTCCCATCTACATCCTTACCCAGCCATCACCCTCCTTCTGACATTTCCTATATCTAACCACTCTTTCTCACCACCTTCTCCTATGTAACCCTCTGCACAATAGTGGCAGTGGAATGCCTTGCTTGGGGTGAAATGATTTTTAAAAAAAAAAAATATATATATATATATAATAAAAGTGGTTAATACTAATGGAAGTACATTTCACAGATATATAGTTATTATTATTATTATTGTTATTATAGCATACTGCAACTTGATAGCTATAAAGTTTAGGTGTTTATTAAAACACTGAAACTTTGTAGCTATCAAGTTGCAGTCTGCTATTATTATAATAATAATCATAACTATATATATATATATATATATATATAGATAGATAGGTGTGAGATTGTGACCCTGAGTTTCATGCTCTTGCGATCGATCGCAAGAGTGTGAAACCCAGGGTCACAATATCTTTCGAGACATGACTGACTGGGCAGAAGATTATCCTGCAGTAGGTTGCCATTACTTCAGACAACTCAACTATATATATATAGTTCATTCAGTAATGAATTAGAGCATTCTGGCTATTGGGCATGTATAATGATAATATACACGCTAAAAAGTTTGCCTTCTTCTACCAAGCGCCCATAGTCCAGAGGTAAGAATCGCCGATTGACACCAATTCGGTCGGATTTCAATCCTGGGTTAAAAGCAATTGGAGTCTAACCATACTGATGAGCTGTGATACAGTGAAACAGATCTGTTTGCAGATGACTATGATTATATATATATATATATACTAAACAGTTATAGGTCAGTAAACAGTTGTATTAGAAACACATGCTTGAAGGAAGGTGAAGATTCAACATGTAGAGTGTTTGGATATTTAGATAAAGAAGATCAGCTGGTTACACTACGATGGTTTTGACCTTTTCGTTTTCACTGGGCAAAATAATTTCATTATTTTATATATATATATATATATATCAGTCAGTTAAGTGCCATACGTGATACACGCTTGGGTGATCATGTCTCAAAAGAGACATGACTGACTGATTATCCCGCAGTAGGTTGCCATTGCTTTCTGTGGTAGACTGGTTGCCGACCGAGGCTATAGAACCCAATCTGTCCTGTTATTTAACCCATAACTGGAAGGAAGAGACGGATTAATACCTTTTCCAAGGGTATTTGCACGTAAGTGAATGCAATGAATTTGTCTGGAATTCGAACTCAGCTCCACCGATTTCTCGTTCTGAGCCGATATCCAATGCACCACAACGCACATATATATATATTGGATAACAAAATAAATTTTTATATATCAAGAACAGGTTTGATAAAAAGAATTATTATAAATATTGATTTACTAAGCATAGCTTCAATGGGGCACAAGGCTATAGTTTTGGAGCACCCTATGAGAATCAAATGAATGGTGAGGTCCTAATATTGTTGTAGCATAAAATAAAATTTGTTTTTTGTTTCCATTATGAGGTGGCTATGGATTTATTGATGTGTCAACATATTTATTTCCCTTTATTTGTTTGTAATGCCCCCAAATTGGCTTCCCATCTCATACCAGAATCTTGCTTCTTTCCAGTACTTTACTTTCTCTGTTCTGATGACGCTTATCTGCAGTGCGTTGTTCCTGCAAACTGGAAGTATGTTCAAACTGGGACTGACCATCATCATAACAATGGCATACATCATCGTTTTATTCACAGCTCAAGTGAATCTCTTCGACAATAAAGACATCCTTCTCAAGGCCAATATTGAGTGAGTAGAATTTTAAACTTCATTGTTGATTTTGAAAGCCATATTGGGAAGCTTGCAAGAGTTTTATGAGTTTGCTTTTCCTTCGTTTTTGTCTTTTTCATTTTTTTCCTTTTCTTTTTGTTATTTCTTCTTTTTGTCTTTTTCATTTCACTTTTTCTTTTTCTTTTTTCTTTTTCTTTTTCTTTTTCATTTTCTTTTTTCTTTTTGTCTTTATCATTTTTTTCCTTTTCTTTTTGTTTTTTCTTCTTTTTGTCTTTTTCATTTCACTTTTTCTTTTTCTTTATTCTTTTTCTCTTTTTCATTTTCTTTTTTCTTTTTGTCTTTTTCATTTTTTCCTTTTCTTTTTGTTTTTTCTTCTTTTTATCTTTTTCATTTTACTTTCTCTTTTTCCTTTTTTCTTTTTTTCTTTTTCATTTTTTTCTTTTTTCTTTTTGTATTTTTCATTTTACCTTTTACTTTTCTTTTTCCTTCTTTTTGTCTTTTTCATTTTCTTTTTACTTTTTTTGCTTCTTCTTTTGTCGTTTCCATTTTATTTTTTTATTTTATTTTTGCTTTTTCTTCTTTTAATCTTTTTCATTTTACTTTTTCTTTTTGCTTTTCTATTTTTGTCTTTTACATTTTCTTTTTTCCTTTTCTTTTTGCTTTTTCTTCTTTTATGTTTTACTTTTTTTTCTTTTTGCTTTATCTCCTTTTCGTCTTTTTTTTTTTTTTTTTGCTTTTTTCCTTATCTACCATTTTTTTTTTCTTTGTCCTTACCCTTTTAAATTTCTTTTTTTTTTTCTGGTCTCTTATTTTCTTTCCTTCTTCCTTACCTTTTTTTTTCTTTCTCTGTTTTCTTTTATCACTTTTCTTTATTTTCTTTTTTCTCCTTTCATATCTTTTTTATATTTTTATTTATGCCTCCTATACTCACACTACAGTGCATTAATATGTCAAATTAAAATTAACTGAGATCTTATCACAAATTTTCCATATGAAATTCATTATCTAGACAGAAGAATATGTTAAAAATATTTGTGTAAAATAAATATTGTATCACATTGAGGCTACAGACATGCATATATACATACATATGTATAGATAAATAGATAAACCTTTACTTTAAGCATTATTTTAGTACATACCCATGTTTGAGTAGACGCCTATTTTTTTCTAAAAAGTGTGAATTATGCCCAATTCACATTTTTGAAAAAACTATGTACATCTACTCAAATTCAGACATAATTCCCACTGTTTATTTTTGTTTTGTTTTTTAACTGAGTTCACTCCAAGCAAGGCATTAAAGCCACCAAGATGCAAGGTGTTACTGGACATGGAAGTGTTAAAAACAGGAACATGCTAAGGAGCTATAACAGAAGAAAAGTAAACAGGAGGACAGCATATATTGATTGATATTGCATTTAACTTGTGTTACCATCTTAATAACCTCTCTGAAGATGGCACATGTGAGCCGAAAGCTTAGAACCAAATTAATAAAAAATTATCCAAATGTTGGAGAATCTTTGTCTTTATTTTCAACTGAAATTAAAGCCAAAATACAACATTTAGAACGGCTCTTGATTAAACATAATAGACATTCATTGTCTCTTATATTTAACAGTATATGTTTAGAAAATTATTTGCTGCCTCGATACACTAAATATATATATATATATATATATATATATATGTGTGTGTGTCAGTATATTGAGCACTATTTTTCTTAACACCTAAAAATATTTTCATAAATGTGCGTATACGTATATACACATATGTATATTTATTAATTCATATAGTTATATATATATATATATATATATATATATATATATATATATATATATAATATTAAAATTTTAAGAGGTTGGTTTTTTTTTTGACTATGAGTTCTCTTGTCTTTCAGCCAAAATGTAGATGCTCCCAGTTATACGATTGACTTGAAATATGAAACAACTTTTGTAATTATTCTGCTAACCGTGATTTTGTTCATTCATGCCCGACAAGTGGAATCCACAGCAAGACTAGATAGTCTTTGGAAATGGCAGGCAAGTATTAATCTTTCCTTCTTATTAATTCTTAATCTTTGGTACTAATAATTCATCAGTTTAAGTGCAGTGCTAGATTGGCAGTAAGGTCTCATCATCTTACAGTCGAAATGGCTAGATGTAATCTTAAGTTATATGCTATCAGTTTCTTCTGTTGCACTTCTCACATGTGGAACTCTCTTCCAGCTCCATGCTTTCCAGTCAACTTTGATGTTCAAAAACTTAAATGCCATGCCAATCTTTATCTTCTGTCTTCTTAAATAGAAAAATGACATCAAACACTAAAAACAAGACAAGTTGATGTAATAATGTCCAGAAGTTATATTGGATTCTCCATGATGACATATTTTTATATTCTAAAAACAAGAGTCACCTTCAATCTGAACAGCATGTGATGAACTGTGCCCAAAAAAAACACACACAGACAAATTGTTGCAAACTCAGTGAAATCTGTTTAAAATACTTTTCATCTGTTAACACATGGAGGATCACTCAGTGGCTAGTAATTAACTTTTTTATCACTTAAGGTATCCATATCAATGTTGGACATAAAATTTTTCTTGACATATGTCCCAGAAATTAAAATGAACATTCCTGTGTAATCTTCTATTTTTCTTGAAACACTTTTCTTCTGGATGGCTAATTCAAACCAGATGTTTTCTTTTTCCAAATTTCTTTGTCAACAATTCCTATGATTCTCCTTCAGACTGCTTGACAGTTCACTTAATAATTTGAAATGATTTTTTTAATGCATTTCATTTTTAATTTTTTTCTCAACTTTTCAATCTGTCTTCCAGCAAATTTCAACAATTGTCATCCAGTTAGTAGACTCTTTCTTCTTCCTTCTTTCTTTCATTCCCTTTTTGTTTGATCACCCCTCCCCACAGATCCTAGTGTCACAAACAAATGCTTTGATGACATTCACCCATATGATATCCTACAATTTCTGAAAGAAATCAAACTGTATTCCCAAATATAACTTCAACAAAACTACAACATAAAACACACATATCACCACCTCTAATAAATATGTCTATATAAACATGTATATGCACAAAAGCTGAGTATCATCTACCATGTATGCAATTGTGAAAGCTAAATAACATATATTTTATTACTTCATAGCTTCCAACAAAATTAAATTACCATTAAACAAATTACTCACTAAATCTGTCTTCTTAATAGCTGTTCTTTTATTGTTCTCTCTCCTTAATAATATTTTTATCATATTATCTCACACTCAGTAACCCCTTGCATCTTAGTGGTTTTATTGCATTGCTTAGAATGAAATTATTGAAATGAAAGTGCTCAATAGGATTAACATCTACAGAGTTTCTTATCCAGGCTAACACAATGAAGTCTTCTTCATTTTTTCTGAAACTATTTTTGTACAGTTCATGCCATGCAGCAGGGTGCATTGTCCTACTGAAAGATGTCAGTACAATTGTAGAAGACTAACTGACTCTCTACACAATGACCAATCATTGTTAAAGTTTACTCAAAGGAATATCTAGACTTTTAGAAGCTTGGAAAGACACCATTTTTCAAAGAGAAATTCCTTAAATGTTAAGTTTACAAAAATCCTTATAATCCTACCAATTTCTCTCTTTGCAGAATCATTATGCACTGTCATTGTCTGAAATAAATAATGAATCATTCCATTTTGATTGGACTATAATTTCTCATAAAACTTGAAACTGCACCGCACACTTCATCAGCCCGATTTCATGGTCATGACTGGCCGTAGAAGCATCAACAATTAAATAAAGTAATTAATCTAATACTCATTTTGCCAGTGTTTTCTCATTAGTTCTTCACACTTCATAAATCTTTCTTATAATAAAATTTTTAAAAAAAGCATGCATACAAACCCATAAATCTTTAACACTCTCAAGCATTTCTCAAATGCTTTTCTTAAGCGCAAACTACATTGAATCAATAGCTGCATTTATTACAAAGAAAGTTGGGTCACTGCATCTTACCAAAAAATTTTTATCGTCTGAATCCATCTTGCAATTTTACAAATCTACTATTCATCCACATATTGAAATTTTCAAAGAGAAATTCCTTGAATGTTAAGTTACAAAAAATCCTTATAGTCCTACCAATTCCTCTCTTTGATGAATCATTGCACACTGTCATTATCTCAGATAAATAATGAACCATTTCATTTTGATTGGGCTATAATTTCTCACAAAACTTGAGAGAAACCTTTTAAAAAAAAAAACAATTCAATAAAGATGAGGCACATATTAAAAAAAGAATTGCTTTTCACTCTCACTCACTTTCTCACATTTTTCAGTCCTTTCTACTTTACTGTCAACTTCAGTTCACTCTCTTCTGCCTTTCAGTCTATCCTCCTTCACATCACTCCCCATCTCTTGGTTTTTCCCTTTTTATTCCCCTCCCTGTCTTCAGTTTTTCTTATGATAATCACCTCCCAGCCCTTCAGTTATAAGTTTTTAATATAACTTCCAGGAAGTTTGAAATAAGAGAGAAGCTGGTCAAGAATTGGAAACATTTTCATCCATGTTTGTATGGTCTTAAAATATAACATATTTGGTCTGGCACTCTTGCTATACATCTTAAGAAGGATCTTCAATATAATCAATCCTGACCAGACTTCTTGACTTCAGTCACTTTCTCACCAATGTGATATGGCTTCTCTCTGTCTTTTCTATAAATATATTCATAGCAGATGTTCTAACAAGCTTTTTTCCTGGTGCCCTGAATACATAAAATTAAGAATGTTACTAGATTGGCATCTAGGTCCCGCCCTTTTACTGTTCAAATAGAGAGTAGCAACCACCACTTCTGCATCAACAGTTTCTTTTCTCACACTTCCCACCTGTGGAAATTCTTTCCATTTACTTGCTTTTCTGATAACTACAAACTTCAAAAATTTAAATGCAATGTCAATCACCATCTTCTGTTTCCTTGAATCCCATTCATCTTTTGTTCTTTCTTCACTCCTTCCTATTGTCAATCTTCTTTTTCACTTTCACACCCTGTTACCCGATGTGCACAAGTTGAATTCTCACCTTGCTTGGGGTGAAATGATTAAAAAGTAGTTTTCCAATGAGATCTGATGCCAGTATGTTTTTAATATCAGTTTTTGCTGCAAGTTATAGGCCAGAGGTCTGCAGAACAAACATATTCATTGAACATATTCTGTAAGTGCTCAATGGGATTAAGATCTGGAGAGTTTGATATCCAAGTCAGCACAATGAATTCTTCCTCATATTTATGAGACTATTTCTGTAAAGTTCATGTAATGTGGCAAGGTGTCCCACTGAAAGATGTCACTACCATTGTAGATGATTAACTTGTGCACTACATAATGACTAATTGTTAATTGCTTTACTACATAATGACCAATTGTTAATTGGTGCACTACATAATCATCAATTGTTAATTGGTGCACTACATAATGACTAATTGTTAACTGGTGCACTACATAATCATCAATTGTTAATTGGTGCACTACATAATGACTAATTGTTAACTGGTGCACTGCATAATCACCAATTGTTAATTGGGACACTACATAATGACCAATTGTTAATTGGGACACTACATAATAACCAGTTGTTAATTGGTGCACTACATAATGACTTATTGTTAAAGTTGTCTGCAGAAATAGCAGGATTTTAGAAGCTTGAAACCAGTTTCAAAGTATCAAAAATTAGTTAGAGATTTACAAAGGATAAAAGAATGTGCTCAGTGATTAGGAAAAGGGTTAAACAGTCTTCTTTTCTGGCTTAAGAATATTGTTGTGTTTCAGGCAATGGAAGAAATGGAACAAATGAAGAATTTGAAGGCATACAACTTAAAACTGGTCTGCAACATTTTGCCACTAAATGTAGCTGAACATTTTCTCAAAAACCAATTCAAGAAAGATGAGGTATGTATTAAAAAAAAGAATTACTTTTCACTCTCACTCACTTTCTCACATTTTTCAGTCCATTTTACTTTACTGTCAACTTCATTCCACCCTCTTCTGCCTTTCAGTCTGTCCTCCTTCACTTCACTCCCCACCTCTCAGTTTTTCCCATTTTATTCCTCTCCCTGCCTTAAGTTTTTCTTAGGGCAATCCCCTCCCAGCCCTTCAATCTGTTCTTTTTTACCATCCCACCAGCTTTTCACTTTTCCCATTTCACTCCCCATTACCCATTCTCTTTTGCTCCTCACCCAGCTTTTTATTCTATATCCTTTGCTCCCCTCCAATCTTTTTTCTCTATGCCTTTTTTCTCCCCTCCAAGTTATTCATTCTATGCCCCTTTTCTCCCCTTCCTTCTTCATTTTCTTTGCATTTCTTCAAACCAGTTAGTCTATCCCCCTTGGCTCCACTCCCCACTATTCAGTCCAGTCCAGTTCCATTCACTTCCTTTTCAGTTATTCCGAACACCACCAACCCACCACCACCTTTCTCTTGTACATGCTCTTCATTCTCTCTCCTTTCCCTCCCCTCTCAGCCATTGTCCATACCCCTACACTTCTCTCCCTCATTTTCAGTCTACCTCATTTTACTGTTCTTTGTCCCCCTTCACTTCCTTCCTACCTGTTTAGGCTGTCCTCCTTTATTTCCATTTCCACACTTCAGTCCAGCTCCCCTCACTTCATTTCCATCTATCTGGATTCATGCCTACCCTGGCCTTCAGTCTATCGCCTTCAATCTCCTGCTAGTTGTTCAAGCTGTCTACTTTTACTCCCCACTTCAGTCCCTCTACCTGTCTTCTTTTCAAGCCATTCCTCTTATAAATGATAACCGTCTCCCTTCCTGCCATTTTTCCCATAAATACAGACCTCTTTGACTTTTAATCTTTTTCTTTCTCTAGGATTTGTATTATCAGGATTGTGACAATGCCTGTGTGATGTTTGCTTCCATATCTAACTTCTCAGAATTTTACATGGAATTAGTAGGAAATAACGAAGGTGCAGAATGTCTTCGATTGCTTAATGAAATCATTGCAGATTTTGATGAGGTGAGTAAAACCACTTTTCTATGAACAAGACAGTCCAGAATTGCCTGAGGAGCAGTGGGGAGATTGTCTAGATGTAACCGTAAGATCTATGCTACCAGTTTTATTTTCTTGCAGTTCTTGGTTGTGGAACTCTCTTCTGTCTTACTGCTTTTCTGTCAACTATGATCTTCAAATATTTTACTGCAATATCACTCATCATATTTGTCTCCTTAATGTTCTTTTATTGTTGTCTCTCACTAATAATTTTTTTCTTAGATTCTTGCACACCTCTTGTGTCTTTCGCACCTTGCTTGGAATTAAATAATTTAAAATAATTAAATAATTATTAACCAGTTATTGGTCAAAATGAAATTAGACCAGTACACAGTTGTATTAAAAGTGCTCAATACATATATAATGTAGAGTTTTTAAATATTCTCCTACAGAATTCAGCAGATTACACAACCTTGGTTTCAACCTTTCAGTATCTTCAGGCATTTTATATCAACTGATTTTCAAAAATTTTTTTTTTTAAATGTATAACAGGAACTTTCAAAACACATAACTGAAAGTTTAAAATAAGAGAGAAGCTAGTCAAGAATTGTAAACATTTTTATCTGGGTTTGTATGATCTTAAAATATATTTTCCGATGTGTTTACATCCAGACATTATTTTAAATCTTTCTTTTAGCAATCTTTCTAATTCTGGAAATAATACTATGGCTAACTTCTTTTTTTTTGGCACAATCTGCAGACATCAGAACCATTGCAAAGTGTAGCCCTTTTTAATATGCTTCAAGCTACATGAGGATCATTGCCATTTTTTTCTTTTAATTCTCACATGTAATTGGCTAGTTTGGTACAATTTTTAAGGCTCTCTAGCTTGAATGTAGATTTGTGATTATACCAACATTTCTTTAAATTTAAGAAATTACACTACCATAGTTTCAACTTTTCAGTAACATCTGTAGTTATAGATTAATTGATTTCTTTATGCTTCATTTTGAACACACAACAGGAATTTCAATACACATAACAGGAAGTTTAAAATAAGGGGAGGAGTTAGTCAAGACTAGTGAAATAGTATTGTACATACTTTATCCTTGTTTGTTGTGAATGCCATTAAATGGACATTTACTTTTATCTATAAAAATAAAAGTAAATGTTTATATTTTCTGTAAAACTTCATCATTGCTCACATGTTCGGACCATGTTATTCTCAGTATCCTTCTGTCGAACCTGCTGCCTCAAGTCTCTTTCTTCAACTTTGATATTTTCCAGTATTCAGTGCCATATAGGATTGGTATTACATAACAGGTTTTTTTTTTTACTTTTAATAAATTTTTCTTGTTTCTTAATACTTTGCTTAACTTTTGGATGGCATCCTTCACTATTCCAGTGTACTTCAGATTATAGTGGTACTGAGCATGTTGGCAAACTGCATCCGGCAGCAAGGCCTCTGATTGGGAGGTTGTGATGAGCATGGAACCACCTCTTAATTGCTGTTGTTCTCAGGTCCACCCTGAACCGGAGTGATAGCACCTGTTAGGATCCCAGCTATGGGTAAACAATTAACCCCCAAACTTGGGTTACTATGAAAGTATAAAAATATGCTTTTATAGAAATATATCCATAAAAATAGACATCGATAGAAAAATATACATTTTTGAAGGAAAAATATTACCAACAATACATTTTTGAAGGAAAAATATTACCAACAATACATTTTTGAAGAAAAACTTTTTACCATAACACATTTTTGAAGGAAACATTTTTTAATACAAAACTAGAATACATTTTCACTTTTCTAAAATGGAAAAGAATAAAAATTAAAATTTTTCATTAAAATCTGACTAAATAAACCTTCTCACTATAACCAAACATTTAAAAAAAAACTTAAAACACCAACTTTTTGGCATTAAATAACCCACAGAGGTTGATATGCCATTAAACAAACTTCAAACGAACAATCAGATTACAGTGTCGCATATTTCGTCCTCTGTTAAAATATTTCCTTGAGATTTAAATTTTTGTACTTGATTGATTTTGGTGTCTAAAATTAGTAGTTTGCATGTTGTACAGGTTTTTTTTGCTAAGAACCATGCACTCTCACTTCATGCAATTGATGTTTAGTCTTTTCTTCTCCCTTTCCTTTACTAACTTCTGTAGTTTCTTTTCTGTGCCTGCTAACAACACTAAGTCATCTGCATTTAATTGGAGTAGATAGATCTATCTATTGCCCGGTTCACACTCCACCCATGTCTATTGAACAGGTTAAGAGGCTCATCCCTTGTTCCCTGTTTAGGATGTGGTTTCCAGCTTTATCTTTTCTAATCTTTCCGCTATTATGTAGCCCCCTGCACATCAGTGGCGTTAGCACCTTGCTCAGGGTGATACGATTAAAAAAAAAATATCTTATGTTAAGATTGTGGCTGCCAAGTGGGACTTCTAATTTTTTTAGATTCACTTCATTGTGTAGGCTGAAAAATTCTGGTGAGAAGACAAATCCTTACTTTACACCCCTTTCTATTTTTGTATATCAACTGAAATCATTGTCTATTTGTATACAGCTGGTTTGCTCCCAATATAAATTCTGGATTATTCTAACATCCTCCTCAAATAAATCAAGCCGAGTTAGCTGTTCAAACAGTTTTTTGTGACATATTTTATTAAATAATCTATAGGATAGGTAGACAAGGTGCATTGCAGAAATTTTGAGACTTTTTCACAAGAGCCATTTATAAAAAATAAAAACTTTAATCTTCAAGGTCTGATTTCAGAGCACTTGTAGCATTCTACCCATTTTGTGAAGGTCCCATGAGTTTAGATAAATGAAGATGTCCAGGACCCTTGTCACAGGCTACTTCATCTTCTCAATGACTTCAAAACGACTTCCCCTGAGGTACTCGTTCAGCTTAGGGAACAACCAAAAATCATAGAGAGCAAGGTTTGAATTGTAGGGAGAGTAAGGAACAGTTTTGATGTCCATCTTTGCCAACAGAAAAGTTTATTGCATCACAAGCTTCCAAACTGTCTTCACATCCCGGCTGCATTCTGCAAACCATGACAAGCCATGTTTATTAGGGCATGTTCAAAGTGTGGTTACAGCCATCTTATTCAACCTTCTTTTTTTTTTTCTTTTTTTTTTTAAGCGTATCACCCTGAACAAGGCAGTAACACCACTGATGTGCAGGGGGCTACATAAGTGTAAAAAGATTAGATAGGAGAGTGAAGAGAAAGACAAACCAGTTAGAAAGGAGCAAGAGAAGTATAGGAATACAGGTGTGATGATAGTTGCGAAGGTGGAGAGAAAGGAAAGGATATACAGGGTGGTGTAGAAAGAACTAGAGTCAAGTGGTTAAGAGATGAGTATTAATATTGCATTTAAATTCCTGGAGGTTGTAGCCATCAAGAAAGCAAGAATATGGAAATGAGTTCCATAGGCAGGAAGTGCAAGAAAAGATGCTGAAGGAGTAGAATTGTCGTCTGCATTTGGTTGATCTAACTGTGAATTGGTGAGACCCAGTTGCCAGTCTGGTTGCACGAGTAAACACCTGTTGAAGGGGCACCAGTGACTTAAGTTCATTGGAGCAGAAGCCATGAAAATATTTATAGAACAGACAGAGGAAAGCCACATCCCATCAGTGGGGAAGTGGCTGGAGTCGAGCCGATAAGTCGGTACCTATCACGTTACTGATTCTCCTTTGGGGCTTGTCAAGAACACTGAGATGAACAGCAGGGGTGCCTGACCATATATGACATCAGTCCTCCATGCAGGGATAAAAAAAAAAGTAAGCTGGTTAGCTTATTAGATGTATAGTAATGATATATGAAAATTACAATAATTTAAAATGGTTATAATTGCTGATCTTAAAAATGTTTCACAACTTTTGGAATTCCCCTCATACATCATTTTGCATTTGCTTTTTTTTCTATCTGATATTATTCTGAGCAGAACTATTGTATTTCTTGTTATAACTAATTTGTGAGAGAGAAAGAGAGAGAGAGAGAGAGAGAGTGTGTGTGTGTGTACATTTGTGTCATGTAAAGCAGAGTGATTTATTCAAATATTGTATGTAGTCATTTATGTAACAAGAGTTGTCTTTCTTGGCTTCAGTCAAAATAAAATGGAGAAAGCCACTAAAACTCAATTTCAGGTAAGTCAGGGCTAACATGCATAAAAATGCCTGCCCCATGATATTCTTATATATTAAACTGAATCTGGACAAACAACAAGGAACACGTATATATAAAAATATAATCTTATATTTTTATTCTTATTCTTCATTGATGACACTTGTGCAGAGCAGAAGGACAATCAGAGAGAGCTCACATACACAAAGGGGCCAACAGGAGTCAAAAACCAGCGAGAGTCTTATGTCTCTTCAGCCCTAAAACTCCAACATATTTTTGCTTTTTCAAGTTGTCACTCTGTCATGTACTTCATCTATATATAGACCAGATATACCTGTCAATTACCATTGTCCCCAGTTGATTTTTATCTATGGCCAGATGTATCAGTCAATTATATCCTTGCCGGCCATCACATTTGTTTTTCTTGTTGTTGTTGCACCCTACTGACATCATCCACGGCCAGATATATTTGTCAACCACCCTTGTCCTTTGTTGACCTTACCTACGGCCGGATGTACCTGTCAATTACCCCTGCTATTCATGGTAATATATTACAATATTATTTTTCTAAATCTATTTTTAGATTCTTGAAGAGCCACAATATGAATGCGTTCAGAAAATCAAGACAATCGGTTACACATTTATGGCAGCATCTGGCTTGAGTCCAGATTCCAACTTTACAGACATGAGGCATGTTGTGGCTCTCGTGGAATATGCTTTTGCCATTCAGAGGCAACTAAAAATCATCAACCAACATTCCTTCAACAATTTTAAAATGAGAATTGGTAAGGACATTCTTCTTAATTTTTTCTCCTAAATATCCACTTTATGAGATAAAGAACAGAAATTATTTTTAAAAAAACACTTTATGTTTCAATATCTATTTCAAAAATATTTTTCATTTCAGACCTAACCAAAAATATTTGATAATCATGTTAAATTTTCAAACAATTAGGAATCTTTTTTCACACAGCACCATTGAGATCTTAAAATTTGTGGCTACATCCAAGGTTATATATTATATAGTATATCGTATATAGTAATATATTATATAGTATATAGTAATATATATAGTATATAGTATATAGTAATATATTATAGCTATTTCTAAATTAAATATAGTTCTTTATGGTGTAGAGATTGGAAATAAGTCACATGGGTCACAATGAATCTCTCTTGGATAATGTGATTGCTTCTCTTCAAACTGAAGGAGAATGTAAAACTACATTATGCAACACTTTGACAATGATTTTTTTTTAAAAATGATGATCCGATGGATGATTAGAATATGAAATATAAATTAAACACAAGAAAGTGAATTTATAAATATTTTGATCTTGAAAACTGACAAAAAATAATAAACACTATATAATTATTAGACTGTTTATTTATACTATTTTTTTTATTTATTAGAATGTTGGGCAAAAAATACATTTTCTTTGTTCTTGAGAATTGACAAAAAATAATCTCACAATATATTTATAAGATTGTTTATTTACACTATTTTTTTTTTATTTTACACTTTTTTTTGGCAACAGTATGTTTTCTTTATTCTTGAGAATTGACAAAAAAATGATAAACACTATAGTTATTGGACTGTTTATTTACACTATATTTTATTTTATTTTATTAGAATGTTTGGCAACACACAGCAAATTGCCAATTAATTCAAACTTTAAAAAATGTGAAATAATAAGAATTTCTTCATTGCTTTACATATTTTAATAATTTAGTAAATGCTTACAAATTTACTATCATCATATTTAGTTTTTATTACAATTCTAATCATTGCTTTTTAAAACAATAAACATTGCCGAGGATGGAAAATAGTTAAAATAGTAACAATATCAAAGAAAAAACCATCTCTTTGACACTCTGTTTTTTGTTTTTGTTTTTTGTTTAATCATCATTGTTTAGGTTTTTATTACCATTCTAATTAGTTTTATTACCATTAGTTTTATTACCATTAGTTTTTATTACCATTAGTTTTTATTACCATTATTTTTATTACCATTAGTTTTACCATTAGTTTTATTACCATTCTAATTAGTTTTATTACCATTCTAATCATTGCTTTTTATTACCATTCTAATCATTGCTTTTTAAAGTGATTAACATGAAGAGTTAATTAAAAAATCAGTCCTATTGGGGAAATATCATCCATTTGACATGATGTCTTATTGCAGGCACATTTGTCCATGTTTGCCAAAATAAATTTTAGTTTTCTTCTTTAAATAAGATATATTTTCCATTTCAGGCATGAATGTGGGTCCCGTTGTAGCTGGAGTGATTGGTGCCCGCAAACCACACTATGACATTTGGGGAAACACGGTAAATGTAGCAAGCCGAATGGATAGTACAGGAATGCCAGAATGCATCCAGGTAAACTAATTAAAATCCAATTTCTCTTTTTATATAAACCATTCTGAAATGTTGATTTTACGGTAGCATTTCAGTCTATGTCCTCTGGCTTTGTTCTACCTTCAAGAAGTTCAAAATTGGACCATTCATGCAAATTATCATTGAAACAAATATAAGAATCTTTAAAAAATGTACATTATGCTGGTAAATAATACAGAGTATAGCAGAAATACTTTCCACATTAGACATTAGTAGCTAATATTTGTTTATATTTATGAGATGATGTATTGTAATTATTTACATTCTTTGGACTGTTGTCCTCATCTTAGTTGCCATATTCATAACCTTTCAACCATTGCACATTCCAACCTTCTTCAGGTGATTGAAATTTTGAACAGAACTCTTTATTTTGATCACTGTTCTTGTTCCATGAGTCATGCCACTTATAGATGTCTTAGTTATCTCTATTTAATTCAACTCTCTAATTTTTTTGTTAACCACTCTAGCCTGGTATTGAACTCAAAACTCTTTGAATCAAGTGACTCTATCAGCTAATGATTTCATCCATTGGGCCACTGGACAGTGAGCAATGTGTCCTTGAGCACATTAATGTATGAATTTTGAGGATTTATAAACCTAATGTCTTTGTTATAATTTTTTACCAGAGCTCATATTACAATCTTGAGGTTTGTAATTGTTTTTCTGAAGCACTCTGTATTACTGGTTCCTGGGGTGGTGAACAAAAAACTTAGAGAGTTGAGTTAAATGAAGATAACTAAGACATCCAGAAGAGGCATGATTCATGGAGCAAGAACACTCTACCCCAGTGATCAAAATAAAGGATCCAGGTCAAAACTCTATTCAAAACATACAATGACCAAAACATCATGAATATAACAAACAAGATAAGGGCAACAATGTAAATAGCGTAAATAATTATCTCTAGCTAATGTTGTAATATTATATGGTAGGTATTTATGCTGCATACTGCATATTCATTACGATATTTTAGATGAAATTTTAGCCATCGTTATGTTCTCAAAAAAGCTTAATACTTCACTGATTGTGAGCAAGCATCAAGAGGAAAACTGGAAAATAAACTTTGCAGGAAGACAATTCATGTTCAAGTTTTTCTATAAGGATCTCCTAGCAGACTTGATAGCATGATCATGTGAAAGGGCCCATGAACTATTTGGAAATGATCACCATGATTGACATGAATAATTTTGAACTGACATTAGACCTGCCTTGAAATGTTCCATTAAAAAATGTTTAAATATTTTTTGTGGCATCCAATATTTTATTATTGCAGTAATAACAGGCATATTAAAAGTCATCTAGTTGGGAAACAATGAACAACAAGGGAGAAAAAAGGAAAAATATAGGGTTTGGCAGAAATACCCCTTGGCAGAAATACATTAGTGGCAATGGTGTCTTCATTTAACTAATATCTTACTATTATGTGGAAGGTATTTCTGCTGAACCCTTATTATGATTTTAGAGATTAAATTTGAGTCATTGTTATATACTCAAAAATTTACCTTGGCCATAATCTAATTGTTCCTGTGCTGTTGAGCACGTTTAGTTACACACAAGTGTATTTGTTACTCTGGTGTTTAGTTTTGTCAAAAAGGTAGTATAAGTTATTGTTCTGAAGAAAATGGTGAATTACTTTGTCAAACCAAATGACAGTATGTCGTGTATTCTACAAGAGAAAATGTGGCGAAGAAGAAAAAATAAATAAAATTAGTAGCACAGAAAGAGCTGCTATGAGTATAAGAAGCTATGCTAATAATCCTTTCCTCCCTATCTGGCATGGCCAATCACAAAAATTGCTCAAGGAAAAAAGCCATTGCTTTTTGCTTACTAAAGAAGTTTTGATTTTTGGAATTTGGTGAGTGAAAGTGTGTTTCTGCTATTGTGAGGGGAAGATTGAATTTCTGACCTAGTTTTTGTTACTACATTGCCCACTGAACTGTTCCCAACAGATCTGCAATTGAACTTAGTGTCAGCACATAAATTTCTTACAGTTATTTTATTGTATGTTAAATAATGATTTCGTGATCTCTGAGTATTTAGGCTTAAATCCTTATTTATTGTTCATTTTTTTTTTCAGGTATCTTTTTCTAAAATTAACAAACTTTTCAATATTTGTTTGTTTATTTATATACTATTTCATAATTTGTCTTGCTTTCTAGTGTTTTTGTTTACCTACTTTTTTATATATTAAGAACTATTAATTTTTGAGGCGCTTCTAAAATACATAATGTATATAACATTCAATGAATGCCAAATTTCCTTGTAGAGTAATGGCTAATATTCCATTACTATAGTTTGAAGATGTCTTAGCATGGCCAAAGACGCATTCCAGAAGATGAGTAGAGTATTGAAAGACAGGAAATTTTTGATAGAATATACTCGACTGTTATGTGATAGCTGTCCTCCCGTATGGCAGCAAATGAAGCAATCTACTCAAAGATGAAGGAAAGACTCAAAGCAACAGAAATGTGGTTCTACAGAAGGATGCTGAAGATACTGTTGATCAAACATGTGAGCAATGATGAGGTTTTAGAGGGAATGAAAACAAAAGAAAAACTTACACTTAACATCAGGAAGAGATAGATGAACTTTCTGGAACATGCAATGAGGAAGGAGGGCTTAGAGAATCTGATACTCACAAGGTAGATAGAGGGAAAGATAGACAGGAGTAAAAAATGTGTGACATACTTGATGGGCTGGCTTAAACAAATGGATGGCAGAGCATGGTTTGTGAAAAATAACAGGACAACATTTATTAAAAGCAATGAGGAACAGGAAAAGGTGGAGGGCTATGATCGCTTACGTCCTGAAAGAACATGGCATATAAAAGAAGTAGTAGTCTTCACTCCTGTTCTGTGGTATATGCCCATAAGAAGCTAAAATGCCATAACACAATACAACAAACTTTCATATTTGTGGTAATATATATGCTTCTGGGATAGGGACCATTCTTAATTTTTTTAATCTCTCTCTCTCTCTCTCTCTCTCTCTCTCTGACAATAGTACAAACATATACCAATGAGAGATTATTAGCGTGACTGTTAGTCCGGCTTTATCTGCTAAAATAGATTCCGCTCTCCCTCTCTGCACTCTACAAAGAAAAACTGCTGCTTATATATAGTTTAGAAGAGTTCATGTGTCATATGGGTAAGTCACCATAACACCCCCCTCCTAAGAATTAACTCCGCAGGAGTCTTCATATTTTTTCTCTTTGGATTCACGACGAGAAAATCCCGTCATTTCTTTTTCCCTCCGTAAGCGGCACTATTCCGTGGCCGCTTGCAGAATTGTCATGTCAAAAGTATTGTAAATGGCATTCATCACTTTTTTCTTCAGAAGGATCACTGTCAGCATCGTCTGAAAGGTGCTTTCTGATTTGATTTAAATGTCTTTTGTGAGTGAATTGGGGACTTTTAATTATGGAAACTATATTTCCTACTGTTTTGTCAATTGTACCCATTTCCCAGAAATATTTATTATATCCAAAACATCCAGAAAAAAACTTTCTCTCCGGGTTGGTAGCGTTTCGTAGGTACCGTGTACTTCTCAATTTGCAAGTTATTCTTTTTCTGCGGGAAGACGTGTTCTCGATGCATGAGCCATTGGTTTGTAAAATCCATCTGGCATTTTGTGCAGAATACATGCTCCAATGCTATACGAGCTGGCGTCGCTGGCAACTATAACGTCCAAGTCTGAGTTCTAGTGGGTGAGAAACATGTCTGACGTTAATGTAATATAACAATCTGGCCCCACCCGAGGAAGTGATGCAAGCGATGGTGTTTCCCGTCGGTGAAGGGGGCGGCGAAGCGACAAGACAGGTGTTTGTGAAATACATCCTGTCGAGGCCGGAGCGGATGTCATTTGACCTTATTTCCGACAGCGGCGGAAATGGCTACAGAGGCAAACAGATCAGGTGTCTCTTAGAATTACGTGGGCGTTGCGTGGGCGAGGCAAAACCGGAAGGAAAGTCCCGGTTCTAGAAGACTATATAAAGACCTCGACACACGGATTCGCCAGCAGAGAACGGCCAGTGGAAGCAGAGAAACACCACAGGCAAAACTACACTCCCGTCAACCCATTCTGTGTGCGCTCTCACTCTTCCGTTCTCTATTCCACACGGTTCGTCGTCACTAATAAAAATATAACCTTATATTTTTATATATGCGTGTTTGTTGTTTTGTCGTCGTACGGCGATATATAACATACGCAAATTGGTGCCTAGTGACTTGCTGTTTTGAGACAACAACAACAGCAAAACAGATAGATACGAGCTTGGTTACCACGGCGACAATTGAAATTCGATGGAATTAAAACAACTAGATAGAGGAAGAAAAAGAAAAAAGAAGACGAAAATAGAAAGCAGCCGGACGACCATAGACGACAGGTAGGTGACTTTTGATTCGATCTTGTGTGTGTTCTGCTCTTGTTCATAAGTCTAATTAAAAAAAAAAAAAAAAATGGAACAGCATACTTTTGCCGATTTTGTTCAAGGTCTGACCCTAGAATTGAGAAATGTGGCTTGTTCGGTGTCGAACACTTTAAGGGGAGAATCTTTTTTTAAAAATATACAGCCATTAGCATGCAAAGAAGATGGTGGTTGTAGTGCTTGGTTGGAGGATATGGAGAGGTATTTTAGAGTTGTGCGCGTGGCAGAAGAAGACAAGTGTCAGGCAGCTCTTCTCACAACAAGGGGAGCTGTTGGACACTATGTATATAGACTAATCTCTAGTAACCCACAACTCACATGGAAGGAGTTAAAAACTTCTTTAAAGGAATATTACGGATTGGTTTTAGACCCCGACGCACGGTTAGTCGAATTAGTGAACATTAAGCAGGGTAGAACGGAGGGGGTGCAGGACTACATGCAGAGAGTAGTACGCCTAGCGGAGGGCGCATATGTTGGGGTTGACGGGAGGAATGAAGTGATAAAACAAGTTCTAGGATTTTTTATAAAAGGTCTAAGGGATCGGGAAATAAAGATGGCAGTTATGAAGGATGAGCCACAAACACTAGAGGCTGCCTATCAGAAAGCGTTATCTGAGTTGAGATGGAAAATTCGACTCGACGCAAACTCTGAATACGAAGAGGAGCCTATGGAAATTTGTCACTCTCGGAGACGGGTACCGATAGAAGCCGTAAGCCCCGCTAAATCTAATAATAATAATGATAATAATAGGAATAAGAACAATAGAAAAGTTGGGACTCGTGAGCGGGAGAGGAACGGGAGCGTTGTTAGGTGTTGGAATTGTGGGAAAGAAGGCCACATAGCGAAATTTTGTAGACGCGCCCCGGGAAACGGCAGAGGTCCGTTCGTGCGACGCCCAACGAACGGAACAAGACGGTACCAACGCACATAGTTGGTAATATGGGCGCGCCAAATTCCATCTTTATTAGAATAGAACGTAGACCTTATAGGGCATTGGTAGATACGGGAGCAGAGGTATCGGTTATAAGCTGTAGGGTATTTAAAAAATTGCGACTGGGACTTGAACTGCAAAAGAGGGACATTAAACTTCGAACTGCGAATGGATCCCCGTTATACGTTGAAGGCCTTTGTCGTCTACAGGTTCAGATAGGAAGTAAGTCCATACCCCATGATTTTTTAGTCGTGAAAAATCTCAATAGAAACGTTATACTTGGCCGAGATTGGCTGATGCAGAACGGGGTGAGAATGTATTTCGATTTGGGGGCATTGAAGATTGGTGAAGAATACGTGGCATTAGAGGAGGATGTTCATATTTCCTCTATTGTTAGGTTAGCTCAAAAAGTAACATTAAGACCTCAACACCTGCATGCTTGTCTGGGATTAACCAGGCTGAGAAATGGACGTGGCAAAGAATATGAAATCGAACAGCTGAGTAGTGGATATGTTAGCAACTTATGTGGTATATCAGTAGCCAACGCAGTTGTAAAAATGCCAAAGTCTCGTAAGTTTCAGTTGCTGATAATGAATAACACTAACCAGACAATCACTTTGAGACGGGGGTGTCCGCTGGCTAAATTGGAAAGGGCAGGTAATATTACTGAAATTACTATGCCCGATAAACAAAATAATAAAAGTCCTGATGTAGATTTGGAACAGGTACATGTACCGGAGGAATTCAAGCCTGAAATTAACAAATTGCTAAAAAGAAATAGGGACATGTTCGTTAGTGACGACAAGAACCTGGGCAGAACCGATACTGTGGAGATGCGTATCGATACTGGAACGCATGAGCCCATAAGAAAACGCCCATATCGCACACCCCTCAAACAAAGAAAGACAATGAATTCAGCAATCGACGAAATGATGCAGGCAGGTGTAATTGAGAGATCCAATAGCCCGTGGGGTTTTCCAGTAGTTTTAGTAGAGAAGAAAGACGGTGGTAAGAGATTTTGTGTAGACTTTAGAGCACTTAATAAGATTACAAAGAAATATGCTCGACCTCTTCCTGTCATCGATGATATACTGGCATCACTTAGTTCGGCAAGGTACTTTTCGAAGCTTGATTTAAAATCAGGGTACTGGCAAGTTAAGCTTCATGATGATGACAAAGAAAAAAGTGCATTCACCTGCCACAAGGGTCTGTTTCATTTTAATGTTATGCCATTTGGACTTGCAAACGCACCCGGCATCTTCCAGGAATTAATGTCAGTTGTTTTACAGGGACAGGAAGATTTTGCTCTGGCATATTTAGATGATATTCTGATATTTTCAAATACGGTGGAAGATCATTTAAGACATATAGACACAGTCTTGAGTAGTCTACGTAAGCACAACCTTAAACTGAAGCCAGCTAAGTGTGAGTTCTTTAAGAAAGAGACCCAATACCCGGGGTTCAAGATAAGTGAAGAGGGAATACAACCAGACCTCAATAAAGTCAAGGCTATAAAGTCAGTTTCTACTCCAACCACTGTTAGGCAAGTAAGAGCTTTTATTGGGATGACCTCATACTATCGCCGCTTTATTAGAAATTTCTCTGATATAGCCGAACCGCTGGTCAATTTGACAAGGAAATATGCACGATTCCAATGGGACGATGCTTGCCAAACCGCTTTCGATACACTAAAAACGAAGCTCGCGGATATGGTAACACTAGCCTATCCCAACCCAAATAAGGCGTATAGGTTATATACTGATGCATCCGATCAATCGATTGGCGCATGCCTATCCCAGGTGGTGTATGATAAGGAAAATAGGAAGGATGTAGAAAAACCAATTTATTTATTGTCCCATAAATTAAGTGACACACAAACGAGGTGGTCAACTATAGAGAAAGAGGCTTATGCCATACACTATGCTCTTCAAAAACTGAATCACTATCTGCATGGCGCAACATTCACAATATACACTGATCATAGGCCCGTGGAGCACTTACTTAACTCGCCCATACAAAATAAGAAGATACAGACTTGGGCTCTGAGCATGTCTGGCTACAATTGCAGCATACAGTATCTTAAGGGTAAGGATAATGTTTGCGCGGATCTCTTATCACGCGCTGTTGATGTGAACGAAGACCATATTGCTTCTCCAGTAGATATAGATGATAGAAATTACTTGGTTGGTGTTATAAACTCCAACCTAATGGAGCCGGAAGAATTAGCAGCCCATAAAAATGTCGGAAATTCGTCAGTGGCACCCGAACGGCCCACATTGAAAGGAATAGACATAATCAGGGAGCAAGAATCAGACAAAAACATCTTAGACCTGAAGATTAGATTACGAAATGGTAGGGCTACCAAAGCAGAACAGAAGAGATATATAGTAATGGATGAGGTGGTGTACTATTTGTCTCAACCTGATGATGGACCCCTCATCAGGCTGTATGTACCATCTTACCTTAGAAAAATGGTGCTAGTTCAATACCATGATGACAGTGGCCATATGGGGGTGGATAAGACATTCCACTCAATAAAACAAAAGTATTTCTGGCCTTGTTTACTTAGAGAAATAAATGATTTCGTAGGTAAATGTATCCCGTGTCAGACAAGAAACCTAAAGAAGCAGCAACCCCACATACAGGAATGTGACTTCCCTCCTTTTCCTTTCGCAAAGGTTGCTTTAGAATCCAGTGATTCGGATGACGAATCCGGAGCGGAACAGACCGACTTTCCAGTGCACAAAAATCGACACCAACGTGTGGAATCAGACGATGAGTCTGATGTTCCATTAATGGAGCGTCGCATCATGACGCGACGTAAAATGGCGAATAAAAACGTGTCAACTATTGATAGTGATGATAGAATCGGTGGTATAAATAATGTTTCATCCACGTTCGAGGATGATTGCTCAAAGTGCGAAACGTCTGTTGGGGCAAAAAGCACGGATAGACCTGCAGATTCCACAGTTGATCGGAACAAAAAGAAAGAACAACTGAAAAGTCTTGTAGACTTATTGGCTGATATGCTATAGGATTGGGAAAGAAAGCAGTGGGAGGATTAACGATAGTTTAAGTGAAATAGTTAGGTCACCTTCCTTATAGCAAAACATGCGGAAGATACAAACTAAGGAATTACGAGTCACGGGTCCATTTTTTTTAGACTAAATTAAGATTGATGAAACCTCTAATCCTCCACAAGTAAATTGCATGCGGATTAACGTTGGAATCAGGGTAATTTTCTTCGTTTTCTATTGAACATTTCTCGGCCAGACTATGAATGATATGTACTACAGATAATGGCAGTTTTTCTGTGTTCAAACATAGTATGTTTGAAATTAAATTAAATTAAATGAAGTTACATGTGTAACAATAAACTCGAGCGGAAACACGCATGGTGTTGGTCAAAGGTCATTTACTCGATGTCAGTTTAGAAACTGGGGCGCGGTTACCGCCTATGATCATATGGTCGTGCATCGAGGCGTCTACGCGTATGGACAGAGTCGAGAAAGGAAACGAACATTGAAAGTTACAGAAACTTAAAAAAAAAAAAAAAAAGAACAATGAAACATCGAATGGGAGAACATTATCCTCTGTATAAGTCCCAAGTAATTCTATCATCACTTTTGTAGCAGTCTCACTCATTTTGGCTTCCAACACTGCATCATGAAGCATACGCAAGAGATTCTGTGTTTTTTGTACAGGAAAATTCCACAATGGACACGAACATTGTTGGGTTGCCGATGTAGGCTCCCCCATATATTTTTTTTTTGTTGTTGTGTTTGTTTCGGCGTGCACATGTTTTGTTGTTTCGGCGTGCACATGTTTTGTACAATTGTCGGGCTTGTGTGGCATGGGGGGGTGTGAGGGTGTTGCGCTTAAAATGTTCTTAGATGAACATTTTGGAAAATGGGAGGGCGAGGAGTGTAATATAACAATCTGGCCCCACCCGAGGAAGTGATGCAAGCGATGGTGTTTCCCGTCGGTGAAGGGGGCGGCGAAGCGACAAGACAGGTGTTTGTGAAATACATCCTGTCGAGGCCGGAGCGGATGTCATTTGACCTTATTTCCGACAGCGGCGGAAATGGCTACAGAGGCAAACAGATCAGGTGTCTCTTAGAATTACGTGGGCGTTGCGTGGGCGAGGCAAAACCGGAAGGAAAGTCCCGGTTCTAGAAGACTATATAAAGACCTCGACACACGGATTCGCCAGCAGAGAACGGCCAGTGGAAGCAGAGAAACACCACAGGCAAAACTACACTCCCGTCAACCCATTCTGTGTGCGCTCTCACCCTTCCGTTCTCTATTCCACACGGTTCGTCGTCACTAATAAAAATATAACCTTATATTTTTATATATGCGTGTTTGTTGTTTTGTCGCCGTACGGCGATATATAACAGTTAAGACTTTATTTATTTTGATGAATGCCTCTTGGAATTCAGGTATCCACTCCCAGTTTGCGTTTTTTTTTTTTTTGTTTTTTGTTTTTTTTTTTCAAAAGCTCGTTTAGCGGAACACGTAAATTGTGCATATTCGGCATAAGCACCTGATAGTAATTTGCCAATCCTAAAAAACTTTGTAAGCTAGATACATCTTCGGGAGTTGGTATGTCTTTGGTTTCCAGTTCTGGATCTGGTCTCATGACCTCTTTATCGATAATGTGTCCCAAGTACTTAATATTCTCCATAAAGCAGTTGCATTTCGATTCTTTCAATTTGAACCTGTACTCCTGAATACTTAACACTTATGAACATGTTCCTTATGCTGCTCTACATTTTGACTGATCATTAATATGTCGTTCAAATATGCAACCGCGAAGTCAAAGTCGCTCAGTATAGCATCCATCACTTGTTAGAAAATTGCCGGCGCAACGGTAAACGTTCCAACTTGTACAACCTACAATGGGTGTTGACACATAACAACTTAGAACATTCTTCCTCTACCGGTATTTGAAGATACGCGTCAATGAGGTCAATATTTAAGAACATTTCCTCCATTTAGTTTCGCGAACATTTCATCTGGTTTAGGTAAAGCATAATTATAGTCTTTGAGTGCCTCATTTAAGCCCCGTCGAAAAATCGGTGCAAACCCGGGTCTCGTTAGACTTTACATGGAGGGATGGTGAAGCCTATTGACTGTACACAATTTTCAACAAGACACCAGCCCTTTTTAGTCTGTCGAGTTCTTCCTTTATTTTTGGTAAAGAAGCAAAAAGCACATTCTTTTTTTCTTTTTTTTTTTTTCTTAAACACTGGTTGGATGTCATCTTTTAACTCGAATTTTAAAGTCATTTTATTACACCGACTAATGCCCCTAAAAAACTTCAGGAAAAGTTTCTTTTAAGTCTTTTATTAGATTATTTGTCTCTGTGGTGAAGTTTTCAAGTTTTCAGCATAAAAGAATTAATTGGCATGCTGATTTTCTAAGCACCGCTTAGATGTTTTCACTACTTAGATGTGGCACAAGGCCGAAAGTATGGGGTACCCAGTGAGGCTCGAACTCACTACTTAATTGTAACAGGTTCTAGTGAGACAAGCTTGCTAACCATTACACCATGTCGGGGTGCTCAAGAATTAATGTGCCACATGTGCCACAACTTAAATTTCTCCATCCAGTCGGTGCTGAATAAATTTTCTGTATTCTTTAATACGAAAGTTTTTAATTTTTTATGTCCTTCCTTGAAAAGTTACATTAGTGATAAGTTCTCCCGTAAACTTGATTTTCTTCCCTGTCACGGACCTGGCCATTTTATTAGTTCTTGGCAAGGTTGATTTTCCCAACTTTATCCAAGTGTGTAGATTCATGATTGTTAAATATGAACCAGAATCCAACTGCAGTTTAATATTTTTATTTAGGATTTATACTTGCACATACTTCCTAATATTTAACCCATCTTGTTCATCTGCTTTTGTGTTTTTTACGCGGCTATTAACCTTTTTTCTCGCTTGACAAAGTGAACTCTTGTGCTCGATATGGCTACAATTTAGGCATTTTTTTATTCCGGTAAGGGCAGTCTTTATACCAATGTAATGATCCACAATTGAAACACGAGTTAGGGAGCAAGTTTTTTTATTGATATGATTTAGAGGGATAATTAAATTGTTTTATTTTTTTTTTCTTTTGGGGTACTTTTCTTATGTCAGCTATGCCAGATTCCTTGATATTTTTCGAATTTTGGTGTACGCTTACAAATCTCTGACAGTCTTCTGTTATTTGTTGGAGAGTAAGATTTGGCTCATTTATCACTTTATTTAGAACTCTACGTCTAATTTCAGCGTCTTTAGCTGAAACGTGTCCCTGAACAAATATCAGACAATTGAAATTATTTGCACTCAATTCTGACAGTTTGAAATCGCTGCAATGCTTGTTCACAACCGACGCGAACGTAGTGCAATCACAATCCTTTCTGACTGAATTCATGCACTTCCAGCTCTTATGAAAGAGTGAAGTTTTAGGACTAAAAAGTTCTGTAAGAAGTTTAACCGTTTCAGTGAATGTCAGTTCGGGGTAAAATATAATTCACAAATTTGGTGTGCTCTGTGGTGCCCAGTTTTCGAAGAAGAAGGCAAACTTTCTTAGAGTCTGACCAATTTATGCAATCTGTGGCATATAAATCCTCAAATCTTCTAAAATATAAGGCAAAAGTTTTATCCTTGTCCGGAGAATATGTAAAAGTGTCTATTGTGTCCCAGATCATGTTTTGTGAGAACGCATTTTTGTCCCCTAATTTGTCCCCAGTTTGCCAGTTTAAACAAGTTTCTTTGCTCTTGTTGAGTTTGAAGTAGTATTTCTTTGAGTTTCTGATGTCTGACTTCAGTTTTTTTTTTTTAATTCAAGACGTTCTTTTTCAGCTTGCTTTAGCATTTCAAGTTGTTCTTTCTCAGTTTGCTTCTGAATTACAAGTCGTTCTTTTTGTATATTCAGCTTGAGTTGCTCTATTCTTTTGCTGCTCAAGTTGCTTTTCTTACTATTTAAGTTTCTGTTCACTTTGCTTCTTTTGCCATTTAAGCTCTAGTTAGTTTTGCTGTTTAAGTTGGAACTTAAAAAAGTCGAACATGGCGGATTAAAACTCGTCCGTGTTTATCTGTATCTTTTTATTTTAAGGATTACCTGAATACAAATTAAATTCAAGTGAAAACTTTTCTTTGAATAGCAAAAAAAGCTTTAGTTTCTTACTCAGTAACAAAATAACAATTAATTGAAAGTGAATAACTAATTTCTTACTCACTCAGAGAATCAAGGGTGCTTTTTTTCTCGAAAAATATGAATTCTCGTAGTTTAGCAACTCCTGTTCAAGTTCAGTGTAAGTTAGTTACACTTTTTTTCATTCGGGTTTCTTTTCTGGATTGTCAAGTACTGTTGAACAAAACAAAGTGTGACGAAAAATAGAATTCCGTGCGCACAATGTTGAACCAGTATTGTCAATTTCCACTCAGTTCTTTTGTGGTCCTCAAAGGTCCTTAAGAATCCACGTTGCCAAGTTCTTGAGGCCTTGTTGGGCCAGAAATAAAGACACAAAGAAGAAATAGAGTTAAACATATATATTTAACAAAGACAGTAGTAAAAACAAATACCAATGAGAGATTATTAGCGTGACTGTTAGTCCGGCTTTCAGAGTTATCTGCTGAAATAGATTCCATTCACACTCTCTACAAAAAGAACTGCTGCTTATATATAGTTCAGAAGAATTCTTGTGTCATATGGGTAAGTCACCATAAATATTTTTGAGGAGTAGCATATTTTGAAATACCTTTTTAATACTTAAAATTCTATATCACACACCAACATTCTCAATCAGTAACAATTTTCTGTAAAGTTGCTCGTCACCCACTCAACAGATGAAATCGCCCACTCAACAGATGAAATCGCCCACTGGTGGGCAATATCACCAAGGTTGAGAGAGCCTGGTATAGGCATACAATTTAACTAATTTCATTCAGCTTCCCAATCTTTTTACTTTTATTGTTATTGTTTTTATTAGGATAAGATATCTATATTGCAAAAGCAGAAGATTCGTCAAGAAAGCAGAAATATGGCATGAATCTGGATGCAACTTTATAATGGAAGGCTCAGAAATCATTCCATTTTCAAATACATTTTTGCCTTAGTGAATTAATTTTACATTCGGTCTTTTGAAGGATGAAATACATTATATAGAAATTGTTTCCATTTTCTCAATGAATTACCAACCACTTGTCTGTTGTATAAATTTTATAGATAATATTTTTTGATACGACTTATTCGATCAATGAAACTATTATTTGTTAGAAGACGTTCCTTCTAGAGACAAAATGTGTTACTTAGAAGATTTTTTCATTTCATTGTTTGATTACACACTAATGTCAATGGTAATGTTAACTGTTTCTTTATAAAGAAACATTTGTCATTCATTGACTGGGCAGCCAGTTTTGCTTTCAGTTGAAATTTATGAGATCTTTATCTTGAAACAATTTTTCACGAAAAATAGGTTTCTCAAGTCCAGTAGTTGTTATTGCTCTTTCCATTATTGATGAGGAGTTTCTTTTCTAATCTTTTATTTGATGGCTTTCCACGTCTCCCTATCCCTGGTGGCTCTTATCATGCTTTCTCCTGTAACGTCTCTCAGCTCCCGTTCTGTCATCCACCTGCTCAGGCCTTTTAAATATGTTACCCGCTGCTTTCCTCTGTCTCTTTTCCCTCTATCTGGCCTGTTAGTATCAGGTTCTCCAAGCCCTCCTTCCTCAGTGCATGTCCCAGGAACTTCATTTGTCTCTTCCTGATGCTTAATATTAGTTTCCTTTTCGTTTCCATCATTTCCAACACCTCGTCGTTGCTCACATGCCCAGTTCACGATATCTCCAGCACCCTTCTGTAGAACCACATTTCAGCTGCTTCAAGTTTTCCCTTTATCTTTGTTGATATTGTCCAACATTCGCTACCATATTGAAGAACTGACATCACATAGCAATCCAGTACTCTCTTCTTTATTTCTAGTGAAAGTTTCCTGTGTCTTAATACTTTACTCAGCTTCTGGAACGCGTCTTTCGCCATGCCAATTCGCCTTTGGATCTCTGTGTCGCACTTTCCGTCTTCAGTTAGAACACTTCCCAGATATTTGAATTTTCGGACCTGCTTGATTTTAACACCCTCCACCTGTATTTGGCACTTTGGGCTGCTCTTTTTGCTGATGACCATGCATTCGGTTTTCTTGCAGTTTATTTGTAATCCCTTCATGTCACTCTCTTTATCTATCTTCTGTAGGAGGTCCTGCAGTTTTTTTTCTGTGTCTGCAATCAACACTGTGTCATCTGCATATCTTATGTTGTTTAAATTGTGACCTCCGATGACAAATCCTGACATAACATCTAAGGTCCTCAAAATATTCTCACTGTACGAGTTAAATAAATCCGGTGAAAATACACATCCCTGTCTTACGCCTTTTTCTATTTTTGTATAACTGCTGAATTCGTTACCTGTCTGTATGCAGGCAGTTTGCTGCAAGTAGAGGTTTTTAATTACCCTAATGTCTTTCCCAAATATGTCGAGCCTCTTGAGCATCTCCATCAATTCTTTGTGGCGTATTTTGTCGAATGTTTTTGCATAGTCAATAAAGAACAGGTATAAGTCCTTCTTCATTTGTATTGCCCTTTCAGAGAGCATCCTAATCATAAATATGGCGTTCCTTGTCCCAGTGTCTTTGATGAACCTGCACTATTCTTGTCCTATCTCTGGCCTGATTCTACTTCTTGTTCTATTCATCAGTATTCGGACGATCAGTTTTGTAATGTGACTCATTAAGCTGATAGTTCGGTGTAGTTCACACTCGTTTGCACCTGGCTTCTTGGGCAATGCTATGAAAATGGATTTGCATAGGTCGTCTGGCATTATACCACTATTATAAATTTCATTTATTATTTCCGTAAATTTTTCTATGCCGAATTCTTCCAGGACTAACAGCAGCTCTATTACAATGCCATCTGGACCAGGTGCTTTATTTGTATTCAGCTCGGCCATTGCAGCTTCCACTTCGGACTTTAATATTTCCGGTCCATCCGCATCTTTGCGTGTTATCGGTGGCTTTCTCTTGTCGTGGAAAAGATCTTCTATATATTCTTTCCATCGCTTGAGTATTTCCTTACAAAATTGAAATTAGAAACTCAACTATTTCTGGCTAGAGAAATGGTTTTCTCACTCTATCACTCATGCAAAAAGCCTGACTTCTTTTTGCTTGCTTCATTTTTACAAGATTGAAATTAAACAGAAACTGCACTATTTCTGGTTGGGAAATGGTTGTCTCACTCTATCACTCCAGAAAAAATCTGACTTCTTTTCCTTGGTTCATCTTTACAAGATTGAAATTAGACAGAAACTGTACTATTACTGGCATATTTGGACTGCTCAAGAATCCTTTTCCAGTTTTAATAGGGTCCAAAATTATTTACACAGTCATATTGGGGAAAACTTACTCTCCTCTCTGTAGCCCCTTTCTCACAAATGCAGAGATGCAAACCATTACAACTTCACCACTATTTCCATGTGCGTGCTACTAAATTAGCAACTAGGTCTCACTGTTTTGCTGTTGAACTAACCAGATTTAACCATCACTTCTATTCAAATAGTATGTTGTTTTTTCGCACATTTCACTTGTGGAACTCGCTTTTGATTCCTTGCTTCCCTGCCACCTACAATCTACAAAAATTTAAATGTAATATCATATTTAAATTTACATTTGATTTAATTTCAAAAATTTAATTGATATTACATGTAATAAATTTAAAATATTTATATATATTAAAATATATTAAAATATATATAAAATATATATAAAATACATATTTTATATATATTTTATATATATAAATATATTTCATATATAAAAATATATATATAAAATATTAATGTATATAAATATAAGATATATTTTATATAAAATTTTATATATATATATATTTTTTTTAATTATTTCACCCCGAGCAAGGCAGAAACGCCACTGATGTGCAGGGGGTTACATAAATGTAAAAAGATTAATTAGAAAAGAGTGAGGAGTACAAGCTAGTTAGAAAGGAACAATAGAAAGCTGAGAAAGCAGGTGCAATGACAGATACATAGGCGGAGAGAAAGTGAAGGTTATACAGGGGAGGGGAGAGAGCTAGAGTCCAGTGGTTAATCAATGGGTATTGACTTTGCATTTAAATTTCTGGAGATTGTAGCCGTCAGGAAAGCAACAATACGGGAATGAGTTCCACAGGCGGGAAGTGCGAGAGAGGAAGCTGCAGGAGTAGAATTGTCGTCTGCATTTGGCTAACCTGACTGTGAATGGGTGGGACCCAGTTGCCAGTCTGGTTGCACTGGTAAACACCTGTTGAGGAGGCATCAGTGACTTAAGCTCATCCGAGCAGAAGCCATGAAAGTATTTATAGAAGAGACAGAGGGAGGCCACATTTCGACGATGGGAAAGTGGCTGCAGTCGAGTCGCCAGATCAGTACCTATCACATTACAGACTCTCCTTTGGAGCTTGTCAAGAACACTGAGGAGAACGGCAGGGGCACCTGACCATAAATGGCAGCAGTACTCCATGCACGGACGGATGGTTGACTTGTATATATGCAGGATGGATTCAGGTGGAAAAAACATCCTGGATCGACATAGTGACCCAATCTTCTTAGCAGTAGATTTTGCTATGGATTCAATATAGTGGTTCCATTTGAGGTCTGAGGACAGGGTAAGTCCGAGGAGGCATAGTGTATTACTCTCCGGGAGAATCATCTGGTCCATGCTTATGGGAGGCAGAAGAGGTTGCCTGTAATGGTTGACAGACAACAGCTTGGTCTTAGACGAATTGAAGTTGACAAGCCACTTCTTGCCCCAGTTCACCACAGAGTGTAGATCCCGCTCAAGGTCAGCAGCGAGATTATGTCTGTCCACCACAACAGTTAAGATTATATATATTATGATATATCAATATATATATATATATATATATATATATATTATTATATATTATTATATATTATATCTTATCATATATTATTATATATTATTATATAATATTATATATATTATGTATAAAATTATATAAATTATATATTTATATAGAATACATTTATAAATATAAAATATATATATAAAATATATAAATATATATATATAAATATTTTATATATTTAAAATATGTATTAAAATATATATAAAATATATTAAAATATATTTATATTACATGTAAAAAAAATTTAATTTATTTTTAAAAATATTTAATTTAAAATTAGAAAATTTGAATACAATATCATCTTCCGTCTAATTGAACTATGTTCTTTTATTGCCCTTTCCTCAGTTTTTCTCACTAAAGTCTTGTACATTGTGGTGCAGTGAATATCAGCTTGGAATGAGAAATCGGAGAGCCAAGTTTAAATTCCAGTTGGATTTGTTGCATTCACTTTTCTACAAATACTCTTAGGAAAGGTATTGATCCATCTCTTCCCTCCAGTTATTGGTCAAATAACAAGAAAGATTGGGGTGTGTAGATTTGGTTGGAAACCAGTCTACCACAGAAAGTAATGGCTACCTATTGTGGGTAAATCTTCTACCCAGTCAGTCATGTCTCTTTCGAGACATGATCACCCAAGCATGTATCTCGTCTGGCACTTAACTGACTAAAAGTCTTCTCATTTTCTTTCTACTCTGCATTGTAGTGGCATTGTCATCTTGCTTGCAATAAAACAATTAGATAAAAATCACTCAAATGTGTTCCATTCTTTAGTTCCACCAGTTTAGACTTTTATAATTAAAATACGCCAAGATATTTTGATAAAGAAAAGATGTTACAAATCACAGAAACCTCATCACTTGAAGACTTCCAGCAGCAGCAACAATTAAAATGGATAGCACATGTAACTTGAAGAGAACATAATGACATAATCAAAATGTTGATATTCCATACCCCTTCAAACAAAAGTTTAGGAAGGAAACCAGCATCAATACTGAAAAGAGCAATAACAGTTACTGAACATGAGAAAACTGTTTTCATGAAAAATTGTTTTAAGAAAAAGATTTTATAAATAAATGCTTAATGTTTTAACATAATGCTTTAAACTTTATATATATTGAAAAAACAAAAGACTTATCTTAACCTATGTATTTCATCCTCTGAGAGACTTTAACAAGGCAAATGCAAGGATTTTATTTTGTAACAAGTATTTATATTATAGAGCAAAAATGTTATTGATTTATCAAAATTTTCAGGTATAGGAAGGCTCATAAATATTCATCAAGTTAACTAAAAATTTTATAATTTTTTATGGATATGATCAGAACCAAAAATACCCACAACAATAATAATTCTGAAGCATGAATTTATAAAATAAATTTTCATAACTGTTTCTCACAAGACATTAGGGAAACATGCAAAGATTTACAAAAAAATGTATCTATGAACAGAAAAGGGACTTTATACACAACAATTTATGAAATGCATTACTCATACATAGAAATAAATTCAGCCACAACTTTGATTTAAAGAATGCTACACTTATTAAAAGAGAAGCTAACTTATTTAAAAAGAAAATTCTTGAGAGTGCTGCCATCAAATCTTATCAAAAATATAAATCTTATCAAAAATATAAATCTGCAAACCAGATTTTTCTAATATCTTCATTCCAAAAAGAATTACTTCCCCAGCCAAAATGTTAAAAGAATTAAAAGAAAATGGCTAAATCCATAATCTCATGTTATTCAAAATATATAATACATAAATCAATCCCAAACTAAAATAAATTAAATACTAATTTGCATATAAAAAATTCAAAAATGTCACTTACTACATTTTTATTTATTAAACATTGATTTCTTCATTTCATATCTTCCATGACCGGCCTAATTTTTCCACTAACCTGAGGCATATTCATGAGCATTCATATGCATAAAAATTTGGAAAAGCCAATAACATTTTTGCTCTTCTATATAAATATTCGTTACAAAATAACATTTTTGCATTTGCCTGGACAAAATCTGTTAGCTAAGATAAGGTTTCCATTTTTTTTTTATAACCATTTCACCCCAAGCAATGCAGTACTACCACTGATGTGCAGGGTATTAGAGAGGAAAGCGAGAAAAGAAAAGAAAAAAACTGTATGTCAAAGAAATGGTAAAAGAGAGGTGGGAGTCAAGGAGATAGAAGATAGGAATTGGCATTGCATTTAAACCTTTTGAGATTGTAGCTACGAGGGAAAAAAATTCCACAGGCAGGAGGTGTGAGAAAAGAAACTGATAGAATAGAAGTGGCAGTTACATTTGCCTATTTTGATGGTAAAAGGGTGGAACCTAGTTGCCAATCTATTTGCATGAGTAAATTAATAAAAGCAGGCCACCAGGGAATTAAGCTTATCAGAGTAGAAGCCATGAAAATACTTTTCCTTTATTCATATTGTCCTTTTACTGAATTTTTTATATATTAATATATAAATATAATTTCTTTTCTCTTCTTTATAGATAACACAGGAGCTAAATGATATCTTATCCCCACGTGGTTATCAAACAACACGGAGGGGCTTTATTAAAGTGAAAGGAAAAGGAGATATGCTGACTTACTTCCTCCATCCTCCACCTGATGACAGCTGAAAGTGCCACCTGGTGATATAAATCTGCTAAAGGCCAACAATACATTTTTTTATCATCACACTGTTTCCAAAGAAGATAGACATTTTAACAGAAGTGATACGAATTTTTAAACAAAAAAAAATTTTGTTTGTCCAAATTTTTTTTTAAATCTTGATTTTTTTTCTTTTCTTTAAAGAAAAAAATTCTATTGCAAAGTGTTTTAGATTTTTAATTCCCAAATCTTAATTCTTTGTCATCGACGTTGCGCTTATGGCTTGTCGATTTCTCATTCAACAGGTAACAGAACAGCTTTCTAATTTTTTTTGCTTGTCTGGTAAGAATGAGGGGTAGACATTGAGGATTGAACTCTTTACACTAGCCATAATCTACAAGATTAATATGCTCACTGATGTTTTATGGCCCTGCCCAAAAGCTGAAACACCATAGCATAATAAAAAAAAACTTTCATATTTGTAATGATACATATGCTTCCAGATTAGGGACCGTTCTTAATTTTTTAAATCTCTCTCTCTCTCTCTCTCTCTCTCTCTCGTTTTTTAACCAAGTTATGCATTGTAACTAAAAAATCTTTATTCTATGTGCCATGTCCATTCTGAATGTTGGCTCTCCACAACTTCCTGTCCCTTGTAGCCCTTAGTAAAGTTTGTCTTTTCGTTAGCTCTCCTATCCCTGTTCTGCCATCCATTTACACAAGCTTGTTAGGTAGGTTATGCACTGCTTTTCTTTGACCCTCTTGCTTTCTCTATTTCCTGTGAGTATCAAATTTTCCAAGACTTCTTTCCTCATTATGTGCCCTAGAAATTTCAACTGTTTCTTTCTGATGTCAAGTATAAGTGTCCTTTTTGTTTCTATTTTCTCAAAAAAACTCTGTCATTGCTCAGATGTTTGGTCCATGTTGTTCTAAGCATCCTTCTGTATCACCTAAAGTTTCTTCTTCATCTGTACCAAGATTATTCAGTATTCAGTGCAATATAGGACTGATATCATATAACAATTCAGCACTCATTTCTTTGTTTCTAATGAAAATTTCCTGTTTCTTAATACTTTGCTCAGCTTCTAGAAGTTGTCTTTTGCTATTCTAATTCACCTTCAAATTTCAGAATCACACTTTCCACCCTCTATTAAAAGCCTTCCCAGACATTTAAATTGTTGTACTTGCTTATTTTGGTATCCCCAATTTGTAATCTGCATGTCGGTCTATTTCTTTTGCTAGCCAGAATTATATAAAAAATAAAAAAAGTAAAAAGGATGCCTAACATTCTCGAATCTGTTAAACATAGCAATTAACTATACACAGTAATTAATTTTGCTGATCAGAATTATATATATAAAGAAATAGAAAAAGATGCCTAACTTTCTGAAATCTGTTAAACATAACAATTAGATATACACAGTAATTCATTTTGCTGATCAGAATTATATAAAGAAATAAAATGATGCCTAACTTTCTAAAATCTGTTAAACATAACAATTAGATATACACAGTAATTCATTTTGCTGATCGGAATTATATAAAGAAATAAAATAAAATGATATCTAACATTCTTGAATCTGTTAAACATAGCAATTAGATATACACAATAATTCATTTTGCTAAGAAATATATAAAGAAAAAAAAGATGCCTACCTTTCTGGAATCTGTTAAACATAACAATTAGATATACACAGTAATTCATTTTGCTGATCAGATATATATATAGAAATAAAATAAAAGGCAATCTAACTTTCTTGGATCTGTTAAACATAGCAATTAGATATGCACAGAATTGCTGAAAAGTTCTCAGTCCAGCCAAGAAACCCTTCTAAAAAACTAATATCTGATGTTTAGTCATTTGTTCAGATTTTGGGATAGGAATCAGAATGAGAACTTTTCAGTACCAGAACTTTTTCATAAAGTTATTTGTGTTTCTCATTTATCTTTTTTATTGTTTGTCTGTAGTTAATAGTTGCCCTAATAGTTTTACTTGAATTTCTTAACTGAAAAACTTCTGTTATTTTAATGAAATCTATGTTGTGTTAGTAGTTTCACACAATACCACAAGTTGCTGCAAAACCAAGACATTAGCCTAAAAACTCTAGTCATGTTCTTAAATTTCCTTGTCAGATTAAGACCTTCCTATAAATGTCATGCATGGTACAAAATCAATTAAGAAATATATAAACTCTCAGCTGTATACAACTGCTTTCTCAGATCAGTAACTAAAAATGGTTTCAATGAATAAAGACTGTAGGTGCAACAGAATCATAAAGAACTGTGCCAAATAAAAGAAACCACATCACTTGAGGACTTCCAACAATAGAAACATCTAGAATGGATAGCAAATGTAACTTGAAGAGAAAATAATAACATAATCAAGATACTGATGTTCCACACTACTTCATAAAAATAGTTAAGAAGGAAATCTCTGTCAATACCGGAAATAGCAATAACAGCTACTATTTGAGAAACCTATTTTCCTGAAAAATTGTTTTAATAGAGTAATTTTATAAATTTCAACCATAAGCAGTAGCATTGACTGTTTGAGGAATAAATACTGAATATTTCCTTATAAGGAAATGGCTAATATTATCATTAAGCAACACCTCTACTGACATCAATGTGCTTTAGACAACTCAAAATAACAAAAAAAATAAAATGGAAATAAGAAAAAGGAAAATGTAAAATAAAATAAAAAATTATTAAACACATCATTTTATACTGTATTCAAGAATAAAATAATGCATCAGGTGCATGGGTATTGGTTAATAAACTAGTCTATTAATCATTATAAATGAATGAAGAGTTTGATCATTGTTGCTGCTGTGGTTTCTATAGCAAGTAGGATTTTTTACAGAGTAGAGTTGCCAGCCTCACACTCAAGTAATTTCAAACTTAGCATTGTCTTTCTCTGAGACTGGTTGCCAACCAAACCTGGAGAACCCAGTGTACCCTTCTAATTAACCCCTAGTCGGGGGAAGAAGAGATGGATTTATAATTTTCCAAAGGTATTTGTGCAAAAGTGAAATCAAACAGACTCAACATGGCTACCAGCACAGAAAGTGAGATTGGTATGTCAAGCTAAGTATGCCGCATGCACTTTCGCACAAATACATTTCTAAAAACTATAAATCTATCTCTTCTTAATCCAGCTAGGGGTGAAATAGAAGAGCAGACTGGGCTCTCCAGCTATGGTTGGTTAAAAACTAGAAGAAAAACTGAATACAAGCATAAAATATTTATTTGCTCAAAAAAAAATGCTTTATAAATAATGAACCTATTGTTTGTAATATTATAAAGTTGTTTACATACATACATCCATATATATATATAAGTGGACATTAAGGTGAACACCCAGTGGCAACAGTCTGTTTCATGTTTAAATGCATTCTTCATGCCCTGAAAATGTTTAAGCATGAAAGAGACTGTCATCACTTGGTGTGTGTTGACCCCAATGTCCACTTTTATATTTACATACTCTCTATTCCTGATATTCAGCACCCATAAATATAACAAACCTTAAAACTATATATATATATATGTCAAATCTGCAAAAAGACAGGATAATCCAATAATCTAAGAAGATTTATTTAATATAAAATATTAAAGAGATAGATCGATATAGTGAGCTTAATGGATATTAACCAGAGCAATATGATATACAGAAAGGAATATAATTGCTTTAGATGATGTGTAAGTTTTCTTTTATATATATATATTTAGTTGGTTTGGTGTGAGTTTGTGACCTGGGGTTTCAGGCTTTTGGGATCATCAGACAAACTGATTAATTTTTTTTAAATTTGGATATATGTAGGGTTGCATATATTAGTGTTTTTGTGGAAGTGGCAGGGAAATTTGTCATCACACATCTGTCATACAAACGCAAACATACATACACACTTGTACACCCATTGGCATATGCAGACACACACACATGTTCGCCCACTGAGGCTCACACAAACATAACTATATGTATATATGTGCCATTGTGTATATACATACACATTTGATTGGTGTATTCAAATAGTGTATGTACCAACTTTGATTGTAGCAACAATCAAATGCATATGTATGTACACAACAGCACACATATACATAATATGCTAAGTCCCATATTGTTCACATATAGTTATGTTTATGTGAGCCCCGGTGGGCAAACGTATGTGTGTGTGTGTGTGCATACATCAATGGCTGTGCAAGTATGTATGTATGTTTACATTTGTATGAGAGATGCCAATATACGCAACCCTACATATATCCAAACTTTTAAAAAATTAATCAGTTTGTCTGACGATCACAAAAGCGTGAAACCGAGGGTCACAAACTCACACCAATCCCACTGAATATGTTAGCTCTATCACTGATATTGAGTGCTTTCAAATAAGTACCGTGTATATATAATATATAAATAATATAATATATATAACAAATTCAAATTGCATATATATATATATATATATATATATATATATATATATATGTACACACTCAATAAACTTGTAACTATTGAGTTCTCGATATGTAAAGTCACAAGTTTATTCACGTGAAGAGAATCAACTTTGGACTCAAAACACATGTAGAGACACAAATACTATTATGGATACTTTTTATATTACACAAAAAGCAAGTAATATTTAATAAGAATTAATCTACACTTTAAATAAAACATCCACAGCTTCTCGCACTTTTTCTTATATATATAGTGTACCCTCTCATTGTAGACATCAAATGAGGGCTTAGTAAAATCAAGATATGCTCAACTTTTAAGGACACACATGTCTTCCAAGGCCTGTAGGTGTTTTGCAAACTTTTAGACAGATAGAATAGAGCGTTTGGTAGAATAGAGAGCGTTTGAGAATCAATTGGCATATGTTTCCGTAAGTGGACACCAAGGCCTGCTTTTCTGTGTGAGACAAAGCCACAGTGGCAGGTGTGGTTGTTATTAAGTGAAGTATTTGCACACAATTGATCTCATTGTTCAAGTCAGCTTTGCTCAAGCCTTTTGTATAGATGAGAAGCAGGACAGGCGCCAGTTCCTTTACACTGAAAAGGTGATGATGCATTATTCATTCCTATATATATATATATATATATATATATATATATATATATAGGGCAAAGAATTTGTCACTATATATATATATATATATATATATATATATATATAGGGCAAAGAATTTGTCACTATATATATATATATATATATATATATATATATAAAGTGCAAAGAATTTGTCACTTTAACTGAGCACCGTTATGATATCTTCCCTTATCGAGGCTGAAGATAAGTGAAGACATCATAATGCCATCCTCACAAAACTTCAAAGTCAGCATGAATCTGCTCAGTTAAAGTGACAAATTCTTTGCATTAAACCTATCAACGCTCTATCTACACCCCAATATCAAGCACTTTATGATAAAAAGCCTGCTTGCCAAAATACATTTTATCCATAAAACTACTGAAAAAACAGCAATCTTGGCACTAAATATAATCACAATTCAACACTATATATATATATATATATATATATATATATATATATATATAGCATAATGATGATCCACGTATACTGTCTTAATATGTATAGGAAAAACTACATACTATATATACTACACATAGTTAATTCAGTAATGAATTAGAACACTCTCAGCCACTGGCGTATGTTTACATAGTATATCACATGCTAAAATTCTGCCTTCTTCTACCAAGTGCCAATATCTCAGAGGTAGAATCGCTGACTGATGTCAATTTGGTCGGATTTCAATCCTGGTTAAAAGCAATTGGATGTCTAACCATACTGATGAGCTGTGATACAGTGAAACAGATCTGTCTGCAGATGACTGTATATATATATATTTTATTGTAATATAATTAATTAAACATATTTGCAACACAGAATTTCCTATATTTCAAAACCATATTTTAAATATGACTCCATCTTTAAGCAATCATTTTTGGAATGACTAACAAAAAGTTTTTTACAAGGACTCTTTAAAAAAAATTCCCATTAGTCACCTCAATATGATTCAGAAACATGGAAAATTCTGTTGCAAAAATGGTGAATTAATTATATTACAATAGTATTTAGCTGTACTTTTGTATTGAACACTGTCAAATTAAAAATAAACATTAAGGAACAGTAAATTTTTTACTGTTCTTTCTTCATGTTATTGTATATATATATATATATATATATATATATATATATATATTAAAGATACAAGAGGAAACACTGTACTAAGCCAACACATTTTCTCCTCTGAGAATCTTTACCAAGACAATGTAGGAATTTTTATGCTGTATATGTGTATATACACAGAGGGAAGGATGTCATTGGTTTATCAAGGTTTTTAAATTTGAGAATGTTCATCAGGTGGTTGATATGTCAGCCAAAACATGAGGAGGGCACAATGTGTCCTAATTCAATGTTTGATGAAAAGTAAAGTGAGAGAGTAATTTTCAATAAATGTTTTTTTTAAACGAATATTATTTGGATTGTGATTAGGTTAAAAAGATAGACATTTATACTGTACATCTTCAAAGTTTGAAGTGAAGGAATTTACCATTTTCTTTTGATTTTTCAACATATTTGTTCTTGTGTATCTTGGCTTCAGAAAGTAGTAATTCTTTTAGAAAAGGTGAGATTGACAAAGAAACCTAAACAAATTAAAAAACATAGTCATTAAAAACAAATATATGGCCAGTTTAGAATAAAATCTTTATACACTAACATCTCTTTAAAGAAGTGCCTAAATCTACTAAAAACACACTTCACAAAAAACAGAAATAAAATTGTAAAAATATGCCAGCTAATCAAACAAGGTTTCTTCACTTTTGGTAACCACTTATATTGATAAAACTTTTGCTTACTAATGGGATCTCCTCTCAGCAGCATTCTTGCTTGTCCATTTTTAGAATTCCTAGAAAGTGGATCTTTCAAAAACATTCTACCACCAAACTCTTCTTCTTTCAGATACATAGACAACTCTACTAATATATCTGCAAAACACTATTTTAACCAATTTTTTATCAACTAACTGAACAATATCTACAATAAACTTCACCTTTGAACCTGAAGCCAACTATACTCTTCCCTTCACTAGATAGCATGTAACACAGAAACAATAGCAAATTCAACTTTGACATTTATAGAAAAACCACCAACAAACCCAACCTGCTCAACTTCTACTCAAACCACTCCTATAAAATTAAATCTGGTATAACTATAGGTTTCTACTTAAGCATATTAAGAATTTGTAGCCCTCAATACCTATCCAAAGAAGAAACACATAGAAAATACATTCAATAACCTCCAATATCCTTATCCCTTCACCACAATGCAAAGATAAAGGTACACAAAATACACTACTGCAATAAAACAACAACATTATTCATACTAATAAATTAAACAAAAACAGATACATAACACTATCTACAAACTCTATAACATTCACTATCCAGAACAACTTATCACCTCCAAACAACATCTAAATAGTCACAATCACTTTCAAAACCTTTATGGTTATAATCAGAGTGAAAAACACGATAATAATAATAATAATTTTGAAGCAGGCATATATAAAACAAACTATCAAAACTATTCTTCACAATACATTGGGAAAACATGCAGAAATTTAAAAAATGTATCTATGAACACAAAAAGAATCTCATAAATAACAATTTAACAAATGCACTAGTCATACACAGAATCTAAAAAATGCCACATTCATCAAAAAAGATAGTAATTTACTTAGAAAGAAAATCCTCAAGAGTACCGCTATTCAATATTATCAAAATACAAATCTACACCCAGGTTTCTCTGCCAATCTCACCTTTACTTAAAGAAGTACTACTTTTCCAAGACAACATACATAAGAACAAAAACATTCTCAAATTTAGAAACCTTGATAAACCAATGACATCCTTGCCACTGTATATAAAAATATGTGCAGCATGTTAAATCCTACATTGCTTTCATAAAAACCCTTAGAGGACGAAATGTCTTAGCTTAGTACAGTATTTCCTCTTGTTTCTTTTTTATTAATTTATCACTTCTACAGAGACACTCTATCTGATATTAAAAAAAAACTCATTTGTAGACAACTGTACTTAATTTGACTAAATCTTAAGCAACTTTACTTGTGACATCAGTGTGAGTTTAAGTAACCAAAGAAAAAATGTAAAATTAAACAAAAAGACATTACAAGTATATTATTTTATCTTGTAGTCAAAGAATTCTACCAATTTTACTCGGTGAGTTACAGTAAAATGTCTTTCTTTTCAATTGATTAGATCCAAACATGGTGTAATGGATAACATGAAGTTGCTCAAACAAACTACATTCCCTGGTCCTGCCAATTCAAATCTTCATGGCAAGAATCCACCATACCACTTACATAGTAGCAAACCACCCACATTTCCTTCATATTCCATTGGTGAGAAGTAAGTTCCACTCTAACAGCTTCTTTCCTGCGAACAGCTGCTCTGTGGAACTGACTCCCAAGAGGATGTTTTCCTGATCACTACAATCTTAACCTGTTCAATGCTAGGATTAACAGTTATCTTCCACTCCTATCCACACACATTGTCTCCTAATATAACTGTCTACCTTGAGTTGCCTCTTGTCCTTGTCAAGGGTGAACATTGCCACCCGGTTCACACTCCACCCACATCTATTGAGCAGATGAAGAGGCTCATCCCTTGTTTCCTGTTTAGGATGCGGTTTCCGGTTTTTCTCTTTTCCAATCTGTTCACTCTTTTTTTTTTCAATTGGAGTAGATAGACTAAACTATCGCCTGGTTCACACTCCACCCACGTCTATTGAACAGGTGAAGAGGCTCATCCCTTGTTTCCTGTTTAGGATGTGGTTTCCAGCTTTCTCTTTTCCAATCTTTTTACTCTTACATAGCCCCCTGCGCATCAGTGGCGTTATCACCTTGCTTGGGGTGATATGATATGATATGATTAAAAAAAACAAACATCTAAGCTTACAGCAGTTGACATTCCCAAGCAGCTACCAGTCTAGGTACTGACCAAACTCAACATTGCTGAACTTCAGTCATCAAGTGGTATTTCAATATAGTTATAAAATCAAAAAGAGTTACTAAATACATTATTTTATACTGTATTCAAGAATCCTACCAATTCTTTTAGTTATGTCTTTCTTTAGACCCCAACCTGAAAGCAACCTGAATATTAATTTTTGTACAAAAACATAGCCACACGTACTGGTTAAAAACCTATCTTGCTTATAAAGTATTGTGAAGTTAATGCAGATGACCAGTGACAATTCTATAGGGGGCCAGAAGTGGGTCAGGGCTGCCCCAAAATTTTGGCTAGCCCCTCAATTATCCCCACTCTTTTATAAGCTTGAAAAATTTATGAAACTGATCAGTCTTTGATTTTGATAAGATTTGATCTTCAGTACTTTTCCCTCTATATTTTCTTTCTTATTTAGCTTTTTAAGGAGACGTACAGAGACTAGTTAAAAAAAAAAAAAACAAAATAAAACAACCAGGTAGATAGAAACAGACGTTGTTAGGGAGAGAAAGAGACTCAATAGTCATATTTTCATATCTGAAGGAAAATGTTAATTAGAAATAATGTCCTCAATTTGATATGTAGATACATAGGCAGTCAGTGATTTATGGCTGAGTGAAAGAATTGGTCAGTAATTACGCTGCTTGTGTTTTCCCCGCCCCCACCCCCTCAGAAAACTCTCGGCCTCTGCTCCCCAACTTTCAGAGTTCCATAACTGCTACTGCAGATGATCATACCGTTTATTACAGTTTTAAAAGCAAATTTATCAGACCTGACAAAGTAAACCTGTAAGCTGTTCTTAAAAAGAACCTCTCATCAGTGGACAAGAAATGGCTTGTAAATTGTAATGCCTCCAAGACAAAACAGCTTCCATTTAACCACCATAGAGAACCTTTTTCTTCCTGTCATCAGAATGACTGATGCTAGACTCCTGGAGAGCAACACACTGCACCTTCTTAGCCTTCTTATGTTTTCATCTGGCTTGAAGGGAAGCAACTACATCAAATCAAAAGCTGAGCTAAGGTTTGGTCATTGTGTTGGGAAAATTTTGAGTCCATTTTGCATATATACGAATCTACCATTTATCTGTGCATTGAATACTGTTGCCATATCTGATCAGGTGCTCCTGTTATTCATCTCTAGGTTCTTGACAAAATCCAAAGCAGGATCTGCAATGTAATTGGTCCTGACTTGGCATCTTGACTTCAGTCACTTTCTCACCAATGTGACATGGCTTCCTCTGTCTTTTCTACAAATATTTTCATGTCAACTACTCTGACAAGCTTTTTTCCTGGTGCCCCAACTACATGAATTTAAGTATGCTACTGTGCGTTATGGGGCAGTGGATATTGGCTCAGAACGAGAAATCAAGAAGCCGAGTTCGAATTCCAGTTGAATTCATTGTATTCACTTACGTGCAAATACCCTTGGGAAAGGTATTAATCTGTCTATTCCTTCCAGTTATAGGTTAAATAACAGGACAGATTGGGTTCTATAGCCTTGGTCGGCAACCAGTCTACCACAGAAAGCAATGGCAACCTACTGCAGAATAATCTTCTGCCCAGTCAGTAATGTCTCTTTCAAGACATGATCACCCAACTGACTGACTAGATTGCCATCCGGGTTCCAACTTTTACTGTTGAAATAGTGAAATACAACCATCTCTTCTGCTCAAACAGTTTCTTTTCTCACACTTCTCACCTGTGGAACTCCTTTCCTTTTACTTTCTTCTCTGATAACTACAAACTTCAAAAATTTAAATGCAATGTCAATTGCCATCTTCTGTCTTCTTGAACATTGTTCCTTTTTTTTTGTTCTTTCCTCAATTCTCCCTTTTCTCAGTTTTCTCTTTCACTTTCACTCATGGTAACCCCCTTTGTACTTGCAGCATTGCCATTCATCTCTTGTTCTTTCTTCAATTTACCCTATTCTCAGTCTTCTCTTTCACTTTCACTCGCGATAACCTCCTGCATACTCGTGGCATTCTCATTTTGTTTTGGTTAAAAAAAAACTAAATTTCTTAAATTTCTCATTGTTTGTAATTTCTCTAAATTCATCCATGCATTAAAATTGCTGGTTTGGTGCTTCTGCTGTATATCTTGAGATTCTCAATAAAATCAAAAATGGGTCTCTAATTTTATCAATCCTAACCTGGTATCTTGATTTTTTTCACTTTCCCACTGCCATGACATGGGTTCCCTCTGGATTTTCTGTACATATTTTCATGGCAATTGTTCTAATGAGCATTTCTGCTTGGTGTCTCAACCTCATGAATTTGAATGCACAACTAGATTGGCAACTAGGTCTCGTTATTTTACTGATGGAATAGTGAGATGTAAGCGAAAGTTCTATTCTAGTAGTTTCTTTTCTCTCCTCTAGAAATCACTCCCCATTTGTTGCTTCCCTGCTGCCTATAATCTTCAAAAATTTTAGTCTTAAAATTATCTGAATTTCTTAGATGAAGAATTGCCAATGATGATTCATTTTTATTGGGTTATTTTTTCATCTTATTTCTCTTGCTTTTTATTGCAATTTGTTGTTAGTAAGCAATACAAGTCAGAAATATAGAATAAGCTACCACATGAATTTAAGCATACTACTAGATTGGCTATTAGGTCTCATTGTTTTACTGTTGAAATAGCTAGATGTAACTGTAAGTTTTATTTTTAAAATTTATATTATAAATCTACCAATCATCGATGAATTGAATATTGCCTCCATATCTGGTCTGTAATATTATTGGTCCTGACTTGGCATCTTGACTTTAGTCACTTTCCCACTGTCATGATATGGTTTCCCTCAGGCGTTTCTGTAAATATTTTCATGGCAATTGTTCTGATGACCTTAGACCTTGTCTGCATGAATTTAACCATACCACTAGAATGGCTATTGTTTTCCTGTTGAAATAGCTAAATGCAACCATAGGTTCTATTCTAACCGTTGCATTTCTCACCTATGGAACTCTTTTCCAGTTTCTTTCTACTCTGTCACCGATGATCTTCCTGAATCCTCTTCCTTTATTGTCCTTTCTTTTTCCTAATGTCTTCTCATTTTCTTACTCTCAATATCTCGCTGTGTCTTAGTGGCTTTATTGTACTTTGCGGGGAGAAATGATTAAAAAACATGTAAATGCAAGAGAAATACGATGAAAGGAATACTAGTCAGAAAATAAATAATAATTGCAAAAGCTTCATTTAGACAACAAGTCAGTCAGTTAAGTGCCATACCTGATACACGCTTTGGGTGATCATGTCTCGAATGAGACATGACTGGCTGGGCAGAAGATTATCCTGCAGTAGGTTGACATTGTTTTCTGTGGTAGACTGGTTGCCAGCCAAGGCTATAGAATCCAGTTTGTCCTATTATTTAACCTATAACTGGAGGGAAGAGACAGATTAATACTTTTCCCAAGGGTATTTGTGCATAAGTGAATGCAAGGAATTAAACTGGAATTCAAACTCAGCTCTCCGAGTTCTCGTTCCGAGTCGATATCCACTGCACCATAATGCATATCATAGACAACAGGACTCATGCTTATTGTAGAGACTTACGGCCATATCACGTTGAATACACCAGTTCTCGCTCGATCACCGAAGTTAAGCAATGTTGAGCCTGGTCAGTAATTAGATGGGTGACTGCTTGGGAATACCAGGTGCTGTAAGCGTTTTGTGACGGATGTGCATGCTTACGGCCATATCACGTTGAATACACCGGTTCTCGCTCAATCACCAAAGTTAAGCAATGTTGAGCTTGGTCAGTACTTAGATGGGAATACCGCTTGGGAATACCAGGTGCTGTAAACTTTTAGTGACAGATGTGCATTGTGGTGCAGTGGATATCAGCTCGGAAAGAAAAACCAGTGAGCCGAGTTTGAATTCCAGTTGAATACTCTGCATTCACTTAAGCACTGGTACTCTTGGGAAAGGTATTAATCCATCCCTTTCCTCCAGTTATGGGTTAAATAACAAGGGTAGGACTTGGGAACCCTGCCCTTAAAAGCAAATCCCAATAAATCTTGATACTCAAAAAGAAAAAATTATTACTAGACACAAAACTTATATAAAAACAATAACTTGTTGAAAGAAAAAGGTATTACCAGCAATAAATAAAATTTAGTTGGCAATAAATGACCTGCCAAGGTTTATATGCCATAAAAACAAAACAACCAACAACCAACTTATTGTAGAAGCTGAAAGACAAACTGAGTTTTTATAAAAATGAGATAAGTTAAAAATTAGTCATTTTTATTGTTGTATTAAATTTCATGCAGACAAAGATAATTGCTTAAATCTATGAAAGGATAGGAAGCTGTGGAGAGTGATGATCATGCACTACCTGAAGAAACATGATATATGAAAGAAAATATGTATTTAGAGTAAGCTTGTAGTTTATTTCATTATTAATGTCCAAGTAAAAAATATTTGCCTGCTTTGAAAACCCAGTTTTTCAAAACAATTATCTGCATACATGCCTAATGAGCTTGTTTAAATGAATAGCAAGACAAGGAATGGAGATGACAGTAAGAAGATAAACATTGTTTAAAGCTACAAAAGGATAGGAAGCAGTGAAGAGCCATCATCATTCTTATCTTGAAGAGAGAGAGAGCATCAGCAGGTAATGTAAATAAAAAACTTATGTAAATAGATACCAGAGCAGGGACTATAAGGAATAGTAACATGTCAAACATTGCTTAAAACTACAAAGATAGGAAGTTGTGGAGAGTCATGATCATCCATTTCTTGAAGGGGCAGAGGGAAACTACAAGTACTTTATTTAACAAGCTTGTGTAAACAGATGGTACAACATGTACAGGGTGGAAGACTAAAAGAACAAACATTGCTGAATGCGACAGAGGATAGGAAGTTGTGGAGAGTCATGATCGCCCATGACTTGAAGAAACATAACATGTAAAAGAAGATATGTATTTGGAGTAAGCTTGCAATTTCTTTTATTATTAATGCCTGAGAAAAAATATTTGTCTGCTTTGAAAACCCAGTCCCACAAAACAATACAAATTTTCACACATAGACAACACAATTCGTTATGGATCAAGTGTTGCCTGCCATATTTTCAGCTATTATACGTTCGAGAATTGAGAAATAAATTTTGGAAAAAAAACTAGTAATATTTAAATGAACGCTTGTCTACATTATGTATCAGTTTTATATTTTAACATTATTTTGATTTGTAAAACTAATTGAATCATATCTGTTGAGGATGGCATGAACAGATCGCATGAGCAACGACAAGGTTTTAGAGAGGATGGAAATGAAAAGGAAACTAATACTTAACATCAGGAAAAGACAGCTGAAGATTCTGGGATATGTAATGAGGAAGGAGGGCTTGGAGAATCTGATACTTACAGGTTAGAGGGAAAAAGAGACAGAGGAAAGCAACTTGTGACATACTTGATAGATTTGAGATGGATGGTAGAGCAGGGTTTGGAAGGGGTAACAAGAGAAGGGGTGTCAAGAGCTACAAGGGATAAAGAGATGTGGAGGGCCATAATTGCCTATGTTCTGAAGAAACACAGCACAGAAGAAGAAGATAATCATATATATTTAATTTTGGGGTCATCAGAGGACTAGTGTATCCAGCAGGATTTTTTTTAAATATTTTAACATTCTGATTTGTATTCTTTTATATATATATATATATATATATATATATATATATATATATTATATAAATATATATATATATATATATATATATTATATATATATATATTATATAACATATATATATATATATACATATATTATATAACATATATATATTATATAACATATATATATATATATATATATACATATATTATATAACATATATATATTATATATATATATATATATATATATATTACGGAAATCAATGAATTTTTAATGAAACTTGGTTATAAGCAACCGACAATTTGAAATGAATTGTTTGAACATTATTTTTTATCAATACTCGTATTTAAATAGATATTCTGTTTTTAATGAAACAGTATTATATATTTATATCTACCGGCCTGATTATTAACGATAAATTTTTATTACGAAAATATATATGTGTGCCATATATAGATAGGGGTCACAGGTTCGAATCCTGCCAAATGGCACACATTTTCATAATAAAAATTTATCGTAAATAATCAGGCCGGTAGATATAAATATATAATACTGTTTCATTAAAAACAGAATATCTACTTAAATATGAGTATCGAGAAAAAATAATGTTCAAATAATTCATATATATATATATATATATATATATATTATATCACATATATATATGCAAGTTTCATTGAAAATGACAAACAAGGTATTATCATTAAGATTTTATATAATTTCTTATGAGTTCTTATGATTTTTTTTCTTTTCCGAACTCAAATTATAAAGAATTGTCCAAAGGTCATGTATTTTCAAGCACTTTCAGTTATACTTTTAGCTATTATAAAGAATTAATTTTGTTTTACTTGTAAATTAATGTGTAAAGTTTATGTATATAGAGTTATGTGTATATTAAGTTCCAAACAGAATAAGCAAAAAAAAGATTTAAAATAATGGAGGCATTACTAATAAAAAAGAGAAATTCTACAATTAATAATATCAATTATGAACATAGTAACACACTTGAAAATGCAAAACCTTTGAACAATTCTGATATAATTTGAGTTCTGAAAAGAAAAAAAATTCAAGAACACATGAAAAATTATATAAAAAACAATTTAATGACAATACCTTGTCTGTCATTTTCAATAAAACCTGCATAAAAAAGAGATTGTTGCCCAAATACACAATATATATATATATATAAACTTATTTATAAATGGAACTTTGTCTGTGTGTGTGTGTGTGTGTCTGTGTGTGTATGTGTGTGTCCATTACCTATAGACTCTGAAACAGCTGAACTGATTTTCTTGAAAATTTACACAGTTGTACTATAAGCGTCTGCGAGTGTTCTTAGCTAAGTTTTGTGTCAAGATACCCCCAATAAATATAAAAAATCGATAATCGAAAAAAATCGGGTTATAGAAGAAGTGGTCCGATTTTAATCAAATTTGATACACTCATAGACAAAGACATAAGAAACGATATTCAGAAGTTTCAAGGTTGCAGTTCTTACAATAGTGCAGGAAATCAATATATATATATATATATATATATAAGGCAAGATGTTTGTGTGTCTGTCTGTTTATCTGTCTGTATGTCCTTTATACAAATCCACAATTTTTATCTGATTCTCACCAAACTTCACACAGATATTCTTTAGGCTGAGTGTGAGCTCCAGAACCATGGATTAGTTTTAAAGCTTCCATTACACCCAAGCAACGTCGGGCTATACTGCTAGTATATATATAATTTCACCCCCAAACAAGGAATTAATGTCACTAACATGAAAAGGGTAACTGGGGCTGAAATAAAATGAAAAGTCTTTAAGAGAAGTAACCAGAAACCCAATCTTAAATAAAAAATAATGGATAAAATTCTACTTCTGTTCAAAAATGAGGAAGGAGTCTGAACCGGACAATCATTCATAATTATATACATTTCATTTTGGGCTCTTCGGTGACTAATCAGGTGTTTTTTGTTTTTTGGTTTTTTTTTCGTATTTTAACATTACTTTCATTTGTAATTCTAATTTTATTATTTGTAATCATATATTTTTTCTATTTTTCATAGTATTTATTCATAGGAGATTTACTAAAATGTAATGTATTGTTTTTCTTGTTTATTTATTGTTTTCATTTTTTTTTTTTTTTACTGATGCATGTTTAAAAAAACAAAAAAGAGAAAGAGAGAGAGAAAGCAAAGTAAAAAAATTTATATTCGTTATTGGTGTTTACAAAAATGAACCTTGAATATTAACAACGTTTTATTTTTATTAACAATAAAGATTGTAAAATAGATACTCGTTTCACCTTGACAAATGGGACTACTTTTCAGGACAATAAATTGTTTTATTGTCATTACAGCCAGCCGCAAGCCAAGTCTTACCTTCTTCATTTTCTTTTCTTTTCTTTTTTTTTTTCATCTTTCCAAAAATAAAATATTTGTTTTATGAACTTTTTTTTCTCTCAAATGCAATTAATCCAAACACTGGTCTTTTCTTCCAAACTTTTTAAAGTGTCCCAATTTTTAATCTCTCAAAATCTGAGCTATATCATAACTTAGATTTTTTGTCTCTAACTTGACATCTACATATATTTACTGTCTTGAGGTAAGCCACTAAAAGATAACTTGTTTCTTACTGGGAACTGTTGCAGGGTTGATGATGATGCTATGTAGAAAATTTTTCTCTTCAAAATCCTAATCAACAGTTTTAAGCATATCACAGTGAATTCCTTCCTTTTAATACACTTCAACACTGCTACCTTCAAAAAAAAAAAAATAAATTCATATTTGAGACGAAGGTAAAAAAAAAACAATAGACCTTGGTGGGTAGATAAGATTTGACTTTGTTAAAATCTTCTACAAAATGAACTACAAATATAAAATCTTATGTTCCATGATTCATGACGTTTTACAAATAAGGTTTTTGAATCAAGTTTTTTATTTTAAAGACAAGTTTTTCATGCAACCAAAAATAGCCTTGACAAGGAAAGATTTTCTTTAACTTGACAGACATTGTCTCATGTTTATGCAAAACATGAACAGAGTATTTGTCTATACTTCTGAGATAAGGTAGTATTTACATTATTTACGCTGTTCAGACTGTTGTCCTCATCTTTATTACCAGGTTTACAACATTTCGGCAATTGTACACTCCAGCCTTCTTCAGGTGCTAGGAATTTTGAACTGAACCCTTTATTTTGATCACTGGGGTATATTATTCTCATTCCATGTGCAATGCGACTTCCCGATGTCATGTAGTTATCTCCCTTTAACACAACTCTATAAGTTATTTGTTCACCACTGTTGTAGCGAGGTATTGAACTCACAACTCTTTGGGTCAACTCACTGGAACTAACCAACACCTATATGCAGTGAGTCATATGTCCTTGAGGACAAAGCATCATAAACATGGAAATAAAGATGAGGATAACAGTCCAAACAATGTAAATAATAGACTGAATAGTAGATATAAGAAATGGTTTTTTTTTGTCTTTTTTGCAGTAGGGTTCATCCTGTAGTAGGCCCAGGGGTCACTCAAGGTAAAGGTTTACAGTAAGAGGCAGTTTATGCAACTAAGAAATAAAGATAACGGCTAACCCTTGACTTGAACAGATTAAGATAGTATTGATTGGAAAAGCATCCTCTTGGGAGTGTTGCTTTCAAGTCAGCATCGGGTACACCCATTTTTGTTTTTCTTAAATAACCATTATCAGGTATCCTAGTTTATTTTGTTTTTTTACAGTTCACCCTGCACGAGGCCTCGTGGGCATTTGGGATAGAGAGTACCAGTAAGAAGCAGTTAATGCAGATCAGTCAATTAAGTGCCATACGTGAAACACGCTTAGGCGATCATGCCACAAATAGACTGGGCAGAAGATTATCCCACAGTAGATTTCCATTGCTTTCTGCGGTAGACTGGTTGCCAGCCAAGGCTATAGAACCCAATCTGTTCTATTATTTAACCCATAACTAGGAGGAAGAGATAGGAAGATATGCAGATAGGAAGTGAAAATAACAGTTAACCTTAGACTTATAAAGGTTAAGATTGTAGGGATCAAAGAAACATCCTCTTGGGATTCGGTTCCACAGAGCAGTAGCTCATAGGAAGAGGTTGTTCAAGTGGAACTTACTTCTCACTAATAGAATATGGAGGGATGTGGGTGGTTTGTTACAATGTAAGTAGCAGGGTGGGTACTAGCCATGAACATTAGATCAGTCAAAACCAGGTTCATCCAAGCACTTTCCATGGATGTAGCAACAGAGCGGTGATAGGCTTGAAAGTGTGGAGAGGGCAACTCCCACCAAATACCTATGAGAAAAAGGTGGGAGGGTTGAAAATAATTTTTTACCAACAAGGACTCTGAGATACTTTTGGACTCTACCAAGACTGGAAAGTGAGAACAACGCAGCTCCCACCCAAATATGCCAACAGTACTTTGTTTAAGCCCAATCTGGCTCTTGTTATACATAACCTCAGGAAAAGACAACTGAAGTATCTGAGACATGTAACCAAGAAGATTGTGGTGCAGTGGATATCAACTCAAAATGACAAATCAGGAAGCCAAATTTGAATTTCAGTTAAATTCCTTGCATTCACTTATGTGCAAATACTCTTGAGAAAGGTATGAAACCGTTTCTTTCCTCTAGTTATGGGTTAAATAATAGGACAGATTGGGTTTTATGGCTTTGGCTGGCAACCAATTTACTGCAGAAAGCAATGTCAACCTACTGCGGGATAATCTTCTGCTCAGTCAGTCATATCTCTTTCGAGACATGATCGCCCAAAGCGTGTATCATGTATGACACTTAACTGACTGACTGACTGACTGAATGAGGAAAGAAGTCTTGGAGAATCTGATACTCACAGAGGGAAAAAGAGACAGGTGAAGGTAATGCATGACATACATGATAGGATTGAGCAAATAGATGGCAGGACAGGGTTTGGGTAGAGTAACAAGAGGAAGGGTGTTAAGAGCTACAAGGGATAAGGAGATGTGGAAGTCCATGACTGCCTATGTCTTGAAGGGACGCAGCATGTAGAAAAAGAATGTCTGCTACAATTTGAATCTTAAGTTTTTCATGTTACCAAATATTGATTTATATGGATTTTTAAAGTTTTTTCTTTGCAATTACTAAAGAATGAATGTTACTTATTCTCAGTTATCTTAAGATTATTTACCTCTCTCTCTCTCTCTCTCTCTCTCTCTCTCATATTAAAGTAACAAAAGAAAAAAAAAGAAGGCGGCAAATAAATCTGTCTCTGCCAATTTCTTTCTAATTATCTCTCTTTCACCCTCCCTCTGTCTCTCTCTCTCTCTCTTTGTCTCTCTCTCTTGCTTGCCCATTTCTCTCTGTCTATCTCTCTATGTATACATCTGTCTTAATCTCTGCCAATTCCTCTCTTCTCATCTCTTTCTGTTCATTTTCCTTTGCATCTCTCTCTATCAACCTCCTTCTCTTTTTATCTCTCTCTCTCTCTGCATCATCATTTCTCTCTGTCTATGTATCTCTCTCAATCTCTTCCAGTTACTCTCTCCCCATTTCTTTCTACTTAACTCTCTTTGCATCTCTCTCTGCCAACTATCCCTCTGTGTTTATCTCTCTCTCTCTCTCTCTGTATCACCATTTCTCTCCGTCTATGTATATATCTCTCTCAATCTCTGCCAGTTCCTCTCCCTCTCTATCTCTTTCTACTTAACTCTCTTTGCATCTCTTTCTACCAACTCTCTCTCTCTCTCTCTCTCTCTCTCTCTATGTATAAATCTCTCTCTATCTTTGGTCAAGGATGCTAAAATCAAGCAGGTACAGAAATTTAAATACCTGGGAAATGTTCTAACAGAGAACGGAAAGTGCAACACTGAAATCCAAAGGACTCATTCCAAAAGCCAAGCAGAGAATTGAAAGACAGGAAAATTTCATGAAAACAAAGAAACAAGTACTGGACTGTTATGTGATATCTGTCCTCTTATATGACAGCAAATACTGGACAATCTTATCAAAGATGAAGGAAAAACTTAAAGCAACCAAAAGTGGGTTCTGTAAAAGGATGCTGAGGGTACCATGGACCAAACATGCGTGCAACGACAAGGTTTTGGAGAGGATGGGAAGAAAAAGAAACTTATACTTAATATCAGGAAGAGACAGTTGAAATGTTTGGGAGACATAATGATGAAGTAGGGTTTGGAGAAACTGATACTCACAGGGTGGATAGAGGGAAAGAGAGTTGGGAAAACAGTGCATAAAACATACTTGATGAACTTAGGCAAATGGATGGCAGAACAGGGTTTGGGAGAAATAACAAGAAAAAACTTAAAAGCTACAAGAGACAGGAAGATGTGGAGGGTTATGATCACCTACATTCTGAAAGAGCACAGTACATAGAAGAAGATACATTGAATCAGAAAGAGACTGTTGAAATTTATAGGGCACATAATGAGGAAAGAGAGCTTGAAAAATTTGACACTCACAGGAATAGACCTACCTAAACCTACCTAACAAGCTTGTGTTAATGGATGGCAGAACAGAGTTTACTAAGAGCAAAAAAGGGCAGAAAACTATGGAAAGCCATAATTGTCAATGTCCTGAAGGAAAAACAAAAAGTCTTAAATTTTCCAAAAAAATCTCTTGGAATGATAAATTCTCTAAATTTTCATTTTTATATTTAATTATTTTTTATTTTTAAGGTATGAAAAAAATGGCAAACTTTGACATTCATGGCTGCTAAAAAAACCAAGTGTCAAAAAGGCAGTTTTTCTTTTGACACCACTATTATTTTAACTACCTCCACTCCTTGGCAATGATTATTGTTTTAAGAAGCGATGATTAGAATTGTAATAAAAGTGAATTTATACATATTTTTTTGGTTCTTGAGAATTGACAAAAAGAATATTAAACATTTATTTATTTATTTATTTAATTGTTTATTGAAATGGTTGACAAAACATTTGCTAATTGCCAATTGATTCGAACTTTACAAGTTGATAAATGATAAGGATTTCTTTATAGTTACTTCAAATATTTTAATACTTTACTAAATGTTTGTAAATTTATGAATAAAAAATTGTTTCCACATTTATTTCTTTATAAACCTGCTACCTGACTTGGGAAACCTATTTTCCTGAAAAATTTCAACTGACATCAGTACTAACGACTTGGTAAATGAATGTTTGATGTTTCCTTATAAGGAAAAAAACCAACTAAGATCAGAAATGAGGAGAAAGAGATGCTACACTTAGATCCCAGTGCAATGACCAGGGAGTGAAGAAACATTTAACTCGATTAACACTGACTAAATGGTCACTGAATGCCAAATTGGAGTAGATAGACTAAACTATCGCCCGGTTCACACTCCACCCACGTCTATTGAACAGGTGAAGAGGTTCATCCCTTGTTTCCTGTTTAGGATGCGGTTTCCGGTTTTCTCTTTTCTAATCTTCTCACTTTTTTTTTTCAATTGGAGTAGATAGACTAAACTATCGCCCGGTTCACACTCCACCCACGTCTATCGAACAGGTGAAGAGGTTCATCCCTTGTTTCCTGTTTAGGATGCGGTTTCCGGTTTTCTCTTTTCTAATCTTCTCACTTTTTTTTTTCAATTGGAGTAGATAGACTAAACTATCGCCCGGTTCACACTCCACCCACGTCTATTGAACAGGTGAAGAGGTTCATCCCTTGTTTCCTGTTTAGGATGCGGTTTCTGGTTTTCTCTTTTCCAATCTTCTCACTCCTATGTAGCCCCCTGCACATCAGTGGCCTTACTGCCTTGCTTGGGGTAATATGATTAAAAAAAAAAAAAAAAAATTGTTTTCTTATAAGGAAACAGTTAATATTAACATTACCATTTCTGCTAATCGTTCTCAAACATTATCTTAATTCACAAGTGATAAAATTTGAAATAAGAATTAATGATTAAAATGATGTACAATCTCAACCCATTAGAATCCTTTATTTCTACAAATCACCGACATAGCATTTGTTTCATTTTATTCTATTCAGACAAAGGAGGGGTGAAAAGTTCTCATTTTATTCAAAAACCCTCCAGAAAAAAAGACTCTGGCCTACAGCTACTTCGGTCAAATTTTCATTATGACACGTGGTTTGGGGCACAAACTTTTCATCACCATCTCAAAAAAGAGAGCAGAAATGAATTTGTGATAAAACTACATGTGTTTCATTTAGTCACAATCTTTTAGTCATAATCTTTTAGTCACAATCTTTTAGTCATAATCTTCCAGGATGTTAAAATGCTTTAGTCATAATTCTTTAGTCACAATCTTTTAGTCATAATCTTCCAGGATGTTAAAATGCTTTAGTCATAATTCTTTAGTCACAATCTTTTAGTCACAATCTTTTAGTCATAATCTTTTAGTCATAATCTTCCAGGATGTTAAAATGCTTTAGTCATAATTCTTTAGTCACAATCTTTTAGTCATAATCTTCCAGGATGTTAAAATGCTTTAGTCATAATTCTTTAGTCACAATCTTTTAGTCATAATCTTCCAGGATGTTAAAATGCTTTAGTCATAATTCTTTAGTCACAATCTTTTAGTCATAATCTTTTAGTCATAATCTTCCAGGATGTTAAAATGCTTTAGTCATAATTCTTTAGTCACAATCTTTTAGTCATAATCTTCCAGGATGTTAAAATGCTTTAGTCATAATTCTTTAGTCACAATCTTTTAGTCATAATCTTTTAGTCATAATCTTCCAGGATGTTAAAATGCTTTAGTCATAATTCTTTAGTCACAATCTTTTAGTCATAATCTTCCAGGATGTTAAAATGCTTTAGTCATAATTCTTTAGTCACAATCTTTTAGTCATAATCTTTTAGTCATAATCTTCCAGGATGTTAAAATGCTTTAGTCATAATTCTTTAGTCACAATCTTTTAGTCATAATCTTCCAGGATGTTAAAATGCTTTAGTCATAATTCTTTAGTCACAATCTTTTAGTCATAATCTTTTAGTCATAATCTTCCAGGATGTTAAAATGCTTTAGTCATAATTCTTTAGTCACAATCTTTTAGTCATAATCTTTTAGTCATAATCTTCCAGGATGTTAAAATGCTTTAGTCATAATTCTTTAGTCACAATCTTTTAGTCATAATCTTCCAGGATGTTAAAATGCTTTAGTCATAATTCTTTAGTCACAATCTTTTAGTCACAATCTTTTAGTCATAATCTTCCAGGATGTTAAAATGCTTTAGTCATAATTCTTTAGTCATAATCTTCCAAGATGAAGAACAATTAAAATATTAACAAACTACGTGTGTTTTTTATAGTCATAATCTTTTAGCCATAATCTTCCAAGATGTCATAATTTTTTAGTCATAATTCTTTTAATCATAATCTTCCAAGATGAAGAATAATTAAAATATTAACAAAAACCAGGACATTATTTTAACTCTGAAAGAGATGAAAATTTTAGTTAAAAAATTAGTCCTTTATCATTCAAGTCATTTAAAATCAGATGTCAATGTTCAACCCAACGTCAATCCCCACCACCACCACCACCCATGTACACTCTGCCATAATATATGATGACATTATTACAAATAACAGGAAGTTACACAAACAGTGAGACTTCGAGAGATGATAATTACAGTAGCAGGTTTGGGCAGGTTGAATAGTAAATAGTTAATATTTCATTTCATCAATATTTTTTAGCAAACTTGACCTTTGTGCCTGCAAAAACAATGGAGTATCAAAAGGACAGTTTTTTCCTTGACACCACGAATATTTTAACTATCTTCACTCCTCAGCAATGTTTATTGCTTTAAAAACTGGTCATAAAAAATTGAAATAAAACCTCAACATATGATGAAAGTGAATTTATACATATTTTTTCTTCTTGAGAATTTATAACAAAAATATTAAACATTATTTAGATTGTTAGATCATTTCCAATATTGATGGGGGTTTCCTTCCTAACCATTTATTTGAAGTAGTGTGGAGCGTCAACATCTTGATTATGTCCTTATTTTCTCTTTCCATGTAACAAAGGACACTTTCCTTGTCTAAGCCTTTACTTCAAGTGGCTCTTTGGCCTTGTACAGGGTGAATATCATTGTAAAAAAATTACTCATTCATCAGAGAAGGTGGTCAAATATGGACTTGTTTTAACAGATCTGTGTACATGGTGAAATGGGCAAATTGTTGTAATTTTATATGATTTATTTCTGCATTGATGAAAAGCAAAAGTGTGACTCTTTTCCCCAGAATCTAAACTTATTTATAAATGGAACTGTGTGTGTGTGTGTGTGTGTGTGTGTGTGTGTGTGTGTGTGTGTGTGTGTGTATCCATTACCTATAAACTCCGAAACGGCTGAACCAATTTTCTTGAAAGTTTACACAGTTGTACTATAAGCATCTGCAAGTGTTCTTAGCTAGGTTTTGTGTCGCGGTACCCCCAATAAATATCGAAAATCGAAAAAATCTGGTTAGAGAATGAGTGGTCCGATTTTAATCAAATTTGATACACTCATAGACAAAGACATAAGAAACGATATTCAGAAGTTTCAAGGTTGCAGTTCTTACAATAGTGCAGAAAATCGATTATATATATATATAAGGTAAGATGTTTGTGTGTGTGCCTGTTTATCTACCTGTATGTCTTTATTTTTTCAGCCCTTTTATTTTAGTTTTTGCTTCGAGTTTGGCTCTAAGTAGGTATAATTGTAGTTCTTAGTCTCAGCCATGATACCATTTACTCAGAGGACTTATTTAGCCTTCAAAATTCAGTTTACAACGAAAAAAACTTATTTGATAACAATACCAGGAAATCAAAATTTGACTTACATTTTTCTTTCAGTCTACGGTTCCACTTTAACTGGAAACAACTATTGATTTTTAGTCTTTCGTGCCAACGTCCAGGACTATGGATTAGTTTTAAAGCTTTATTACACCTGAGCAACGCCGGGCTATACTGCTAGTTAGCAATAAAAACAGGAGTAGGAGTTTGTCTCTTGTTTCATGTTTAAGATTGGGTTTCCAGTTCCTTTTAAAATCTACTTCAAGTGTATATATCGACAGTTTCTGCCTAAAATTTTGTACATTTTATTTACTATGGAATTTTTTTTCTCAGTAGGAGTAGATAGGCTCACCTACTGTCTGATTCACATGCTTTCCCAGTCTTTTGAACAAGTGTAGAAGCGTATCCCTTGTTTCCTGTTTAGGATTGATGTTTGGATTCCTTCAAAGCCTTCCACCTCGAGTGGCTTTTGGGCTTTGTACAGGGTGAAAATCATTATAAAAAACTTTTAACCATTCATCATAGAAAGTGGTCATATACAGACAGCTCAGTTTAGATGTTTTTGAATGAATTTGGCCCCCCGTAACTGACATAAAAGTTTTAAGCTATTGAAGAACATGACTCCAGTTATTAGGTTACTGTTTTGGTTTTATAGCAATTTGTAGAGACAACTAAAATTAGCACTGGTGCAGCCTATTTCTAGGTTCTAATTTCTTATCCCATATCTATGTTTTAACTGATCCATGTCCACTGAGGTATTGAAAGTGGTTAGTAGTGAAAAAGTGAAAGTTCTTAATAAGGAGGGGAAAATCATATGGTGATGTTACTAAGATCTACAATCAAAACAAATCTTTAACAATCTCATAATTTTAATTATAATATATATATGCCAAGTTTGCTAAGATCTATATTAAGAAGATATTTCTCTCATCACATAAATTCTTACAGTTCTTTGTGATTCTAGGGCATCAGTCCACAAGGTTTGAAGGACCGTTCTTCAAAGTCATTTTTAATCATTAATCTGATAAAGTGGTTAAATATAACTGACAGTTTAGGTATTTCTGAATGAGTTTAGCACCATAGATGGCATCCATGAAGCATTTTAATTGGTTGAAACTGAGTTTTTAACTTCAGTCTTGCTTTTTGGAGAACATGATAGAGGATATTGAATATATTTCTTTTTTGTTTGTGAAGTATTAAGAAACAATGTGTCACTTGATGGTTCTAAAGTGAAACAGTAACGATGCTGGCAATTCAGATATGCCAAAGAAAAGTTCTAAAGTGCTTCTGATAAGTGAAACTATGAAATGTTTTAATAAGGAGAAAATCATATGCCGAGATTGATAAGATCTACACTCAAAACAAATCTTTAAGCGATCACATAATTTTAATTATATGTATGCTGTGGTTGCTAAAATCTATTGTAAGATATTTCTCTGATCACAGAGTTTATTACAGTAAATCGTTTCATTTTTCTATTTTATTATTGGTTATTCGTGTTATTTGTGAAATATTAAGAAATAATGTGTCAATGTTTCTAAAGCAAAACATTAATGGTACTGTCAATTCAGATATGCCAAAGAAAAGCTCTAAAAAATAAGATAAGTGAAAAGATAAAATGTTTTTAAGATGGAGGGAAAATCATATGCCAAAGTTACTAAGGTGATTTTCTAAGCGCAGCTTAGATGTGGCACAAGGCCAAAAGTATGGGACACCCAGTGAGGATTGAATTCACTAATCAATTGTAATGATTCTAACAAGACAATCTTGCTAACCAGTACTCCAACTCAAGGTGCCCATATGCCAAAGTTACTAAGATCTACAATCAAAACAAATCTTTGAGCAATCACATAATTTTAATTACAATATATGTTTGCCAAAGTTGGTAAGATCTGTGGTACCCACGTCTATTGAACAGATAAAGAGGCTCTCATCCCTTGTTCCCTGTTTAGGATGTGGTTTCCGGCTTTCTTTTTTCCAATCTTTTCACTCTTACGTAGCCCCCTGCACATCAGTGGCATTACCGCTTTGCTTGGGGTGATATGATTTTTAAAAAAAAAAAAAAAAAAAAAAAAAAAGAAGCTATTTCTCTCATCACATAAATTCTTACAGTTCTTTGTGATTCTAGTGCATCAGTCCACAAGGTTTGAAGGATGGTCCTTGCTAAGACCTACAGGCATCATTTGCTGGCAAGAAATTCAGATAAGACTTTAATTTTTTTAAAATATTATACCACTTCAGAATGTAGGTCATGACTCTCCACGGTGTCCTTTACTCTATTATAAGTGAATTGCCATGAAATATTGGGAAAGATAGTTGCTGCCAATTGCCTAAGCCACAGTTTGCGATTCAACATTTTCCTTAGCTTAGATTATCAATCAAGGCAAGAGAGACCAGTCTAGTTACCTATTTAACCCATAGCTACTGGAGAGAGTATGGTTTGCTCCAGATGTGAAAGTAAATGCAACAGACTAGCCAAAAATTTGAAATCAGCTGTCTCATTTCTCACACAGCATTGATATCCAATGCTTCATCTAAAAAAAATCCAAACAACTTAACTTTACCATGTTGCTACAGAATGTTAGTAATCATGGCTCTCCACAACTTCCTATCTTTTGTATCTCTTAGTAAAGCTTATATCTCAACTATCTATATTAATCCCTGTTCTGCCAACCATTTACACAAGCTCATTCTATATGCCATGTCTCTTCAGGACATTAAAAACATGGCTCTCCACAACTTCCTATCCTATGTACCTCTTAATAAGGTTTGTCATTTTTCTATCTCTTCTAATCCCTGTTCTGCCAACCATTTACCGAAGCCCCTTCTTCTATGTGCCATGTTGCTTCAGGACAAGTAGCAATCATGGTTCTCCACAACTTCCTCTCTTTTGTAACTCTTAGTAAAGTTTTTTTTTTTTTTTTTACTGTCTTTCTTAATTACTTTTCTGCCAACCATTTACACAAGCCCCTTCTTTTATGTGCTGTGACCCTCCGGGATATAGGCGATCACAGATCTCCACAACTTCTTATCATTTGTATTCTTTAGTAAAGTTTGTCTTTTTGCTATATCTGCTAATCCTTGTTCTCATTAGATAGGTTATGTGCTGCTTTCCTCTGTTCTTCTTGCTTCTAATGTGTACTGTGAGTGTCAAATGCTCCAAGCTCTCTTTCCACATTATGTACCCAGGAAATTTCAACTGTCTTTTTCTGATGCTACACATCACTTGTCACGAGAAGTCAGTCAGTTAAGTGCCATATGTGATACACACTTGGGCGATCATGTCTCGAAAGAGACATGACTGACTGGGCAGAAGATTATTCCACAGTAGGTTGCCATTGCTTTCTGCGGTAGACTGGTTGCTAACCAAGGCTATAAAACCCAATCTGTCCTGTTATTTAACCCATAACTGGAAGGAATAGACGGACTAATACCTTTCCCAAGGGTATTTGCGCATAAGTGAATGCAATGAATTCGGCTGGAATTTGAACTTGGCACCCCGATTTCTCGTTCCAAGCTGATATCCAATGCACCACAACGCACATAAGATGTAAAAAACATTAGTAAAATGTATAATAATTCATACATTTTACAATGATGTTCACTCTTCACAAGGCCCAAGAGCCACTCAAAATAGAAGGTTACAGAGTAAGAAGTACTGTTGATGTAGGGAGGATGACTAATTGACCCTAAACTTGATCAGGTTAAGATTGGAGGCATTAGGGATTCCACAAAGCAATAATTCTTGGCTGGAAAGAAGTTGTTCAAATGGAATTTACATCTGCACCAATGGAATACAGGGAATGAGGATTGTTCATTACATAAGAAATCTAAGATAAGAATTGCAGTCATTTTTTTATTTTTCTCCTACCATCACTCAAAAAAAAATACTGAACAAATTTGATTTTTTTCAAAATTTATATTAAACATAAAGGTGGCCACATTCACAATTAACAAACTTGTCTTGCTAGATCAGTTATAACTGAGTAGTGACTTTGATCCTCACTGGGTACCCCATACTTTCAGCCTTGTGCTACATCTAAGCTATGCTTAGAAAATCACCATATCAAATATGAGGGTGAATAAATAAATCCATAGCCTGACATGTACTTATTAGCTGAATTTTTATATGAAATTTTCACTGTATAACATTCAAAACATGTGATTGATAGAAAAGTGTTTGGTTAAGTGCATTGACAAGGAGATTATGTTAAAACAAATATTTATAGTGTAAAATAAATGTTGTGTTTTTTCCTTCAGCCTTTGATATGTTTAAATGAAACTTCAGAAATTATTTTGGTTGGCATTGAGTTTCTATTTAATTTAATAACAGAGTTTACCATTTTAGCATTTGTACAGTTTTTGTCATGTTTCACCTGAGCCCAACTTTGTTGGACTTTCTGTCTTCAGACATAGAGGAACCCAGATGAGGCTAAGCTGAAAGACAGTCTCATCTGGGGAAAAACAGACAAGAGCCCAATCCTGCCTTATGCAGGGTTTACAGGAAAGTTTTTTCCGAACTTAGGGGCTTTGATACCCACATTTAAAACAGCCATGTGTTACATGCAGCATCAGTGGGGATGTTTCTGCTAAATAACCAATGTTTGTCTTTAAAAGGAACAAAATGTTGTCAAATTTAAATCACCAACATTCCATATCAGTAATCAATATTTTTTTACTTCTGAATTCCCTATAAAAAAATTTAAGTGTATAAAAAATATTTTCATTTTTTGAGTTACTATCCCTGTGTTATTTGCTTGCTTCTTTTGTTTTGTTTTTTATTTTTTATCGAATAGTAAAATTAATAACAACCAACCTTTATTGAGAAGTCCTCTTTGGCTCAAAAAGTGGCTTCTATGATAAGAAAAAGGGATACAGGTTCAATTCTTGTTGAAAGCAAAATGTTTTTTTCATAAGACTTCACAATTCCAGCCAGTTGTTATTAATTTTGTTATTTAATAAAATCAAAAAATTAACAGGAATAGCAACAGAAACACATGTACCCATTAAACACATGTACACAGTAAACACATATATCCACTAAACATGTGTACACACTAAACATGTATATCCACTAAACATGTGTACTTACTAAATATGTGTCCCACTAAACACATATATCCACTAAACACGTGTTCCCACTAAACATGTATAGCCACTAAACATGTGTACTTACTAAATATGTGTACTTACTAAATACATGTATCCACTGCACATGTGTACCCACTAAGCATATATATCCACTAAACACATGTACTTACTAAAGATGTGTATTTACTAAATATGTGTACCCACTACATATGTATTTCCACTAAACACATGTAACCACTAAAAGTAATAATTATACTAATAAGAAATAACGTCAGATAAACAATCCTTTCAAATATATATATATATATATATATATATATATATATATATATATATATGTTCATCAGGTAGATTGTTCTAGTTCCATGAGCTATGCTTCTTCCAGATGTCTCAATATCAGTTATCTACCCTTATCTCAACTCTCTAAGGTCTTGTTCACCTCTGCTGTATTTAACCTCAAGGGCACATGGTCCATTGGATAAAAGCATTGAGAGGATGCTGTGACTAGACCCAAAGAGTTGTAATTTCAATACCTGGCTACAGCATAAAATTTAAAAAGATATCACAAAGTCTATCAATTTAATTTTTTCATTGTATTTTTTGAATTTTTAAATAAGGTGTTGAATATGCTGAATATAATTATAGATAGATGCTCAAAGTTCATGTTGCATTGTGTTTGGCTCAAGTCCTTTTGATCATCTCAGTCATTTTCAAGAACAATGTGGTGCCTTTTTTGTTTATCTTCTGGTATTCTCTGTAAAGCTGAAACTTTAAAATCATCTACAGGGACACCATGTATAAGAGATATAGAATTAGATGCACCAAAAAGAATGCAATCTATATATATATATATATATATATATATATTCTTCATTTGTAAATGAATTATTATGCAACCTAGGTTTCTACCATGTGGTGTCTTGCAATAACAAATAGCCTGAAGACACCACATGGTAGAAACCTAGGTCGCATAATAACCTGTTTACAAATGAAGAATATTCAAAAGTTCTACAATACAATTGTATTGAACACTTTTTAATACAACTGTGTACCAGTCTGATTTTATTATGACCAAAACTAAGTAATTAATATATATATATATATATATATATATATATATATATATATATATACACACACACATTTGTGCAGCAACCTTTCTTTTATATATCTTTCCATAATCTTTCCATAATAATTAAATCTTAAATAATTATATATCTTTCCATAATAATTAAATCTTCCTTGCCTGACAAGGAAGATTTAATTAATTTTTTAAATTTTCTAGCATCCTTACATTTTTATCATTTTGAAGGAGTAAAGGAGTACAAAAACTTTCCATAATTTATATTGTCCCAAGCACTTTCAGTTACTTCTATAGTCATTTTCAAGGGCTCTTTGTTTCTGGTGTTGTTATTTTTTCTTCATGTTTTGATTGTTATGTTGTAATTTATCTTTGTGTTGATGGTGAATAGAAGCATTCATTATGAGCCTTCAATTGTTGCATGTGTGCATCTTTCTATTTTTAAAAAAATTTTGCCACTCCATTTTCACTGTTGAATAACGTGAGGTTGATAGGAGGAGGGAAATGTTTGATATGCAGGGCCTCTCTAATAGTAAGATGTTTCAGATAATGTAATTTATATAGAATTCTAGTGTTTTTGACCATCATTTTTTTAAAGATTCTTGTAAATTATGGGTTGATAGATAGATTTTTATAGCACCTTGGTCTGATAAGGCATCTACTCAAGGAGGTGGTAGTATATCCAACATAGGTGACTGATTTGTGACAAGAAACACAGTCTTGTACTGGGCAGTGAAATTCATACATTATACTGGTCATCGCTAGTTTAGATTTGATAAGATTAGTTTGATTAGTGACAAGGTTTGCAGTCTTCCTTTTTCTGTAACATATTATAAATTTTACATGTTTTTCAGGAATTATATCAGAAATATGGTGTTTAATGATTCTTCAAATAACGAATTCATCCTACATAAGTAGGATGAATTCGTTATTTGAAGAATCATATTGCACATCTGCTTCCAGTAAAATATGTTAATGTTTTGTTGTGTATTATTTTTATTACTGGTGTCATTATTTTTTTGTAAGAATAATTTTATTTATTAATGATGTAGTTGCGGAAATTATTGTTGACTAACTTTGTTTTAGGTGTTATAGTTCACTCAAAAATATTATTTGGGAATCGGAATTTTCGTGTGCTTTGTTTAACAAGTTTATTATCACTGCTATTTTATACTTTTCCAGGCATTGGCTATCATAGTTAAGAAAACAATAGTTTGTACTGGTGATTTTTTGTGTTTGTTTGATATATATATATATATATATATGGGTAAGTGGTAAATTTTTTGGATTTCAGTTCTATATCAACATCAAGGAATGTGAACCATCTGTTCATATGTAAATTTTAACATTGAGTTTTTTTCAAAAATTGATTTTAAGAGTGAATGAGAAATAACCAAAACAGAGTTCGGAAAATGAAATCGTAATCTTTATAACATCAACAAAATACAATACTTGTCAGCTGTGTGAAGTAGTTTACCACTGCTGGTGGTGAACTGCTAGACAGCAATATCAGTATTTAGCTGCCTCCCCACTTCAGACAAAATGTGGCACAAGGTCTTTTAATGTGAGTAATCCGAGCCGTAGAGCTCGGGCAAAAATTAAATGCCTACTTTTCCCCAAACCAGACTCTACTCTTCAACAAAGTCTTGTCTCGATTAAAATCTGCTCAAAGAGCGACGTAAAATGCTAGACAGCAATATCAGTATTTAGTTCCCTCCCCACTTGAGACAAAATGTGGCATTAGGCCTTTTTTAATGTGGGTGATCCGAGCCATATAGCTCGGGCAAAAATTGTCTAATTTTTCCCAAACGAGACTCTACCCTTCGGCAGAGCCTCGTCTGGATTACACTCCGCACGAGGGTAGAGAGTCCGACAATGTCAGACAAGCGTCTGAATGACATTAATCGCGAGACGGTAATATGTTCCCAACCCCTTCATATCAGTGTCCTACGTATTTATGAGGATTGGGACATAAGCATTAATGTTCATAGGTACGTATATAATAGATTTATAATTTTTTTTCTTTATTCTTATCTAAACAAAAAAGTTGTCAACATACATTACGTAAATTTGTCGTGTCTCAATTGTTTTAAACAGTTTGTTTAGTTTGTTTTAATTTAAGACATGTAAATGTTAAAGAAAACAGAACCAAGTTGATTTCCCATGCTGACGCCATTAGTTCGAATGTAAGTGTTGCCATTTTGATCATAAAATGAGGGTTTCTTCGTACAGGCGAGTAGTAGTCTACGGAAAATTGCTGGTCAGATTTTGAGAGGAGGAGGGATTGATGTGTGTTTGTTGATGTAGTCACTATGTTGAATTGTTTCTTCAACTGGAACATTGGTAAAAATATTTTCAACATCAAGCAAAGCTATGGTACTACCTGTGGGATTTGAAGGAATTCATTAGTTAATGCGATGCTGTAATTGTTGGGTGTGTATGGAGAAATGAAGTGTTTGAAGGTTTTTGAATTGATAGCTGATATATATATATATATATATATATATATATATATATATATATATATATTTGTAAAAAAAAAATATTTAAAATTATGACATGAAATAAGGGGAGTGCACCCAATAACGAAAATAAAATATAAGACATTCAAACTAAAATTAAAATATGTTAGTAGGGCTCATCCACCCCATACGAGTGTCCACTGTATTCTGCCGCTAAGAAGAACCAAGCCGCTCACTTGCTAAAGGCTATGGAGATATAAAATAATTTATAAAATAATTTATAAAATAATTTATAAAATAAATTAGGGAGTGGAGAAATATTAAAGGCTGATCCACTCAAAATAAAGTGGGTCGGAAGACAAAATCAAAAATGGGGAGGTTGAGAATCTTGATATGCATCATAACAAAAGAGAATGACAGGAGAAGGCTGCAACAATTATTCACATGAACTATCTAAACAAAAGTGTCTAGCTTAACCAAGGAAGGGGTCTGACAGGAAACCACCCTGTTGTGCCAAAAGGCGTCTAACAAAAAAAAATCAAGACAGACCTCATTCACACAAACTAAACTCACCACTTTTACCCATTTTTTCGTTGTAACCTGCCGATAACAAATGCTTTCTGTCAACTCTGATCTTCCTTTTGAGCTGATGTCAAAAGTATCCAACCAGATCCTGATGAGAATAACGTTCGTATTCTAAGATTCCTTTCATCCACGTCGTCCACGCCACCATCCTTGCTACGGCTTGCTAGTCAGAATCAGAAACACCTTCCGTCTCACCCCAGAACACGGTGGGGGGGGGGGGGACACACATTATTGCACAAGTGTGCAAGATGAATGGACACAAAATATTTGGGATCGATACGAGCCGTCAACTCGCCAACATTATACCAGAACAAGTGCACCTGAAGGCAATGATAGAAGGTGTGTGCAGCCATTTCTTCAAAACAAAAGTCACACTGATGATAGTCTTGCATATCTGCCCAACCTACGTCATTGAGAAATAGCACATTCCGGGTCAATCGCTGAGTAAACCAAAAAACTCAGGGTTGATAAAGTAATTCGCTGCTGGCGCCCAGGGCGGGTTCGGCGCAATCTTTTCCACTAGTTTCCAATACAATGTACTCCAAGGCCGTAAAAAATCACTGGACCTCGAAGTAGCACTAATTCGGACTGTTTTCGAGGCTTACGACGGCATTCAGCCTCAGAAGTGAATGGAATGGAGTATTAGGTTAGGCTACTTAACGCTCCTCATCCAGAGCGAATCTTCTCTCAACACTGCGTGTAGGAAAACCAACCTCGAAGTGTGTTGACGACACTCCAAGGGTTGCATGCCCAGCACCCCCACCCATCCATGACACAAACATTAGATACAGACTTCTCTACAGACTTTCGAATTTGCGTCCACCACACAAGAGGGAAAACAGCAAACACTCGATTGCCTCCCTACTTTCCTTGCAGGGAGAGAGTACTGACAACCAGTAAAGGATAAGGGGAAAGATACACACGGATCACACCTTGGCCCTACCCTTAAAGAACAACCTTCAGAGCAAAGTATCTCTGACCAATTCTTCCTTAGCTGCAGATCCAACCCGAACCACACTTCATGAATGCAAAAGTAGCCGTCAGTTCAACTGAAGGGCTCTTTCCAAGTACCTAACCGCAAACCGGAAAACTTGTTAATCTCTGCCCCCGTGAATTCATACTATTCAAGCACCTTCTGCACGACCTCAATTTTGCGCTGATCAATTGCAGGTTGCTCTGAATTTTTTGGCCCTTCACTTCACAAGTCTGCTCCAGTCCCAACAGAATACTGGCAACTGACTGCAAACGCTCCATTAGGATCTTGGCCAAAATCTTTAACTCTGTGTTTAGCAGAGTTATGAACCTGTAATCGTCTAAATCCCCGCCTGCCCTTTCTCAACATCGTGATCACACCCCTGGAGATCCAATTGGGGACGAACCCCTGCCGGAACCAATTGTTGTACCAAATCGGTACAAACGTCTGCGACAATCTAAAGTACAATTCGTAGGCCAGACAATCAAGTCCTGGAGACTTGTCCCGGCTGACCCTCTTCAACGCCAAGTGGACTTTGCCCTCTGTGATCTCACCCTCTCAGCAGAGCTGCTTCAGTCAACTAGAGTCGAAGAAAGTCTCATAAATAGCTGCGAAACTCTTCGTTGCTGAGACCACGCTTTTTTTAGATTGGTTCTGGGAACACTGTCAAAACGTCCCACACATATCGTTGGTCGACCGCAGACAGCGTCTATCCGGGTGTCGACCTCAAGAATGTAGCAATCGGATCCTCGACGTAATTCTGCACCCATATTCACAGCTTCGTTATATATCTTGTTTAACCCATGTCTAACTGCTTGACCCTGGTAGCACTTGCTAGTAAATCGCTCCAGAGTCTGCCTAGCTAGGCCTATCTCTAGAGAATCGCCCTCCAGCCTCCACCCGAGCCAGACTCTCTCTAATTACCGTAACATTCTTAGTCTCATCTAGGACAATTCGTTGGCTAAATTCGGTAGTTAAAGACCTAATTCTATTCTTAAGCCTCTCCCACTACTTATTCTCAATAACCGCCCCCACCAACTCCCGCAGCACTAAACTAGTCAGCTGTTGCCGGAAGTCTCACCTGTCCAGTAAAGACGAGTTGAACTTCCAGTCTCAAGCCAGTCTAGGCCCAATGTCTAAAGCCATCTGGACACAAACATTTTTATGGTCCGAATAACCAGTGGAATGTGGGGCAATCTAGCAGATCTAGATCGACCCTTCTACCTAACATTTTATTCAAGTAGCTGACCACCTGGGTAGATAGTCACTTTAGAGCCCACGTCCAAACCTCCCTCCCCGGGTGATAGACTCGGTATCTGTTGATGAGACCAAATTCGCCAGTCAGATCAACCAGGCTACGATCATTCACCTTCCTGTTAGCTCCCCACCTCTATCCAAGTTGGGGTTCAGGGCGGCATTCCAGTCTGCCATTTACTCCTGCAGCTTCTTCTCTCGCACTTCCCGCCTGTGGAACTCGCTCCCGTATTCTTGCTTTCCTGACGGCTACAACCTCCAGAAATTTAAATGCAAAGTCAATACTCATCTACTAACCACTGGACTCTAGCTCACTCCCCACCCCTGTATAACCTTCCCTTTCTCTCCACCTATGTATCTGTCATCTCACCTGCTTTCTATTGTTCCTTTCTAACTAGTTTGTACTCCTCACTCTTTTCTAATTAATCTTTATGTAACCCCCTGCACATCAGTGGCATTTCCGCCTTGCTCGGGGTGAAATGATTAAAAAAAAAAAAAGACTAGGCGCGCCGAATCTACCAGCTGACGAAAAAAAGAGACACGCTCTGTTCGGTCTTTGGGTGCATATACCGAAACGATCCGAAACGAACTGCTTTTCACAGCAATACTAGCCACGATCACCACTCCCCGCCATTAGCACGGACAAGGTCCACATTCACGCCCAAGGTACGCTTCCTCAGCAAAGAAGCACATTGGTCTCGCCAGTCCCCGTATGATGCAGCCACATCCAGGAATGACAAGAGGTTATGAAGCAAGTGGACAGCTTTACTCCGATCCCTCATGCCCTTCGTATTAATGTATGTCAGCTTGATAGATATTTTTCAGAGATACTTTTATACACACCTTGGTCGGAAATCTGCGGATGACAAACCTCGACGAACTGGAGCCTAGGTCAAACGTAATATGTCCAGCCACGACAACCCCGCCAACGTCCATAGGGAATGTTTGATTTAGAGCCCTCACAGATCACAGTTTTTCCAATTTATTGAGTTCGAGTGACTTAAATTGAACCAACCTGGTGTTGGAGAACGGGTCCTTAGCAGCGGCCAACAGAGTTCCTTATTAGAGAGCTGATTTTCGGAGTTTCCGAGACATTCTTGGGGTCAGAAATTTGACGGAATTAAACTTGAATAAAGGCCTCAGTAAGGTCTTCCTCTGGGAGGAAAGGTCCCTCTCGCGGATCTATCTTTCAATAAAACAAATGGTATCCACCTTGGTTAATGAGGTGTTCTTTTTTCATATTTGAGGTGGGTTGTGGAAGGAGGAGGAAGAGATGCTAAGGAGCCCTAACAGGAGAAGTGTGGAAAATTCCTAGACTTACCTTAGTTCGAGTTTTCTTTTCTGTCTAGCAAAACAGAGGCGGATTGAGACTTGGCGTGAAAAGAAAGAGACTTGGCGTGAAAAGAAAGTTAAGCAGGGTGGAACGAGCCATGGCTCCTTCCACCCTGCTTAACTTTTTTTTCTTTTTTTACATCTTTTTTCTTCTTCGTTGTTATCCTTCTCCCTCCTCCTTTTCAAGGAAGAGGACAGAGACGAGGCATTTCCTCCGCCTCCAATCAGATTCCAACTGCTTTTGTTGATTCGGCAGTTGTTTCTTCTGTGATTGTCGCTGTTATTTCTGATGCTGGTGTTGTTGTAGTTTCTGATGCTGTTGCTGATGCTGCACTTGTTGCTTCTGCTGAGGCTACTTCTCTTGTTGCTGTCGTGGTTACTTCTCTTGAGGCTGCTGCTTCTTCTAACGCTGATTTTGTTGACGTTGCTGCTGCTTCTTGGTCTGCGGGGCATCCTGTAAGAGAGAAGAAGTTGCAGCCCTTGGTCCCCTCCTCTCAACTTTCTTCCGTTCACTGAGGATTTCGGGCGTCTTGCCAGATTTCTCCGCTCTCACTGCTTCCGTTGGTGATTTTGGCTGTGGTTGTGACGCTTGTTTTTCCCCGGCGCCTGTGGCTCTACATGACCAGCAAGTGGGGTCGTCGATCGTCTACAACTATCAGTATTTTCCGGTCCCGATACTCAAAAACATTCAGGACAAAAATCTTCAGTGACAATGCCCGTTTTGCTTATTACAGGGGAGATATTCCCTTCCCGGCCTGTTCAATTTTCGAAAAGTAACCACCCAGCCGGTCCTCGGTAATATCGACGAGCACTCAGTGTACTGACACCCTTATCTTTCAGGTGCTCATATACTCCATCTGAAGATGAACAGTCCTTGCAATCAAAGTATTTCGGCAAACTGAATGGCCTCTTCTTCTGTTACTAGCAGAATGTCTCCCAGAGCATTTGATATTTTGCCCAAGACTTTTGGCTCTATTTTAAGATTTTTAAACACCTCCTCAATTATTTCTCTTGTGATGCCAATTAATTTTTGAATTTTTATATCCGTGGTCAGCAGGAAGATTTTCTTTGTTATCACAGTGTCCAAAGTTTCTGATATTGTGAGGAACTGTTTAAATATTGGGAAAATCTTTTCTGTTGTTGGGTATATTAGCCCGCATCTTCTTTTTTTCGGTCTATTCTCAGCCCAAGCTCTTTTATTTATTTATTTTTTTTTTTTTTTGTCGTTGCTTTTTTTTTTTTTTTTATGGGTAGAGATTGTTCCACATGTTCCTTCGGTGGCTGAGGAGAATTTTCCGCCATAGCTGTCAGAGCTCCACCCCAGCAAAAACAATGTGTAGTAGGTTTCTCCAATAATTCGCTGAAAAAACAGCATAACATGAAGAAAAAAGCCACCAAACTTAATAAAAACGTTTTTCCATCAAAATGTTAATATTAAGAGGAAAGATCAACCCTTTAATCTTTTCTTACCCATTCGAAATTTTGGTAAAAAAAGAAACTTTTTTTTTACCGTCAGCGGATAATCAAATTGTTACCAGAATTGTTACCAAATTGTTACTATGAATAATTTAATATTACGCATCACATTTTTTCCGGTGAAAAACACATTAATTTTTAAATTCATGCAAAAATCAAATAATTGTTGGATTTTAATGAAACTTTCAGAACTTATTCACAAATGAATAAAAATATTTTTTAATCATTATTTTTATAAAATCTTAGTAAAAATATTTTTTTACATCTGTTACACTCCTACCCGTAAATTCATGAAATTTCAAGAAATTAAATTTTGTATCAAAAATTTATTTTCTTAGTTAAACGCAGGACTCTTTGGAGAATGTAAATCATCTATTTTTTTTTTCATTCAATTAGCTGTTTTTCCTAAAATCTGCTCCGAATAGTAAAATAAAAAATGCAATGAAACTATGATATTATTTAATTAGATAAGCTTTTTCATTGCTTTTAGTTTAAAGAAAAAAAATTTGATGAAAAATATATTTTTACAAGAATTGTTTTCATTTTTTCTTTTTTAATTATGACAATTTCTAAAGTTTCAAAAATACTTTTAAATTTCTTCACAGCCTTGTCGCGGTTAGGTTATTAAGTGAAAACTATATTTACTAATCGAAAATTGAAAAGTTTAATACAAATCTTCGAGACCGAAAGATGTTTAAATAATTTTTAATTTTTTTTTTTTTTGTGTATATAAAGCTTTTTGAAAGTATGGCATTTTCTGTGTTACATTAAAAGGTCACGTGTTTTACAGTTTTTTCTCCTTGCAAGATAAAAATTTGAACAATTATGTCAACCATACTTAGCTGTCATCAATGACTTAACGTCATCTGGCAAAATCAGAGCTTCATTATTAAGAAATACTTTTATTCTAAATTCCATGCTATAAACAAGTAATACTTGTGTAAATCAGATTAATTTAACTTTAAATTTGTTAAGTTTCCAAAAATAATGTGTTGAAGATGTATATTTTGTTTTTGCAAGATTTTTAAAGCCGCGAATTAACTTTTGTTTACAAACTTGTCAAAATTGATGCAAAAAATAATTAATTTTGAAAACTCGAAATAAGTTGAGATTCCAATCAATATAATTTCTATTTGAAATTCACCAGAGTATTTTGCTTACTGGAAAAAATAAATTTAATCATTTAGCTTTCAATTAAAGCTAAAATGAAAACTTCACGAAAACATTTTTATTTTTAAAAATTCACTTAAAAACTTAAGTATCGAAAATGAGTGAAGGTAGTTAACCTATAGTGTATATCAAGAAAGAAATATGTGTGTGGGTTTTGTATATATGTACATTTAATATATCATATTAGCTTTCCAAAGAATACTAGCATATAGATAAAGAAATTCTGCCTATCACACAGACACTACATTGGTTCTTGAAAATGACTGAGACAGTCAAAAGAACTTGAACAAAAATCAATAAAACAACACAAAAGTCTGATATTGGACAGTTTATTTCCAGTTTCGGGCACAATACTTAACACCTTATATAAGCAATGGAAAAATACAATAAAACATTAAACAGACAGACTTTATCAGTGCTGTCAAATCAAGCTTGTTTGGGTGAATACTTACTGTTTAAATATACCTTATTCACACACACACACACACACACACACACACACACACACACACATATCACTTTAAATGTTATTAGCAGACACTTGTATTTAAATAGATACTCCATATATTAAACCGTATTTAATTTATTTGTTTGAACATTATTTTTAATAGATACTCGTATTTGAGTAGATATTCTGTTATTAATTAAACAGTATATCTAAACTTATTTATAAATGGAATTTTGTCTGTGTGTGTGTCCGTTACCTATAGACTCCGAAACGGCTGAACCGATTTTCTTGAAAATTTACACAGTTGTACTATAAGCGTCTGCGAGTGTTCTTAGCTACGTTTTGTGTCGCGGTACCCCCGATAAATATCGAAAATCGATAATCGAAAAATTCGGGTTATTGAAGGAGTGGTCCGATTTTAATCAAATTTGATACACTCATAGACAAAGACATAAGAAACGATATTCAGAAGTTTCAAGGTTGCAGTTCTTACAATAGTGCAGAAAATCGGTTATATATATAAGCTTTCATTACACCCGAGCAACGCCGGGCTATACTTTCCGTAACAAATGAAACCGTATATTTATTTAATTTAACCTACCTGCCTGAATGCTCAAGTAATCTTATTAAAAACAAATCATGGTGTCTCCCTCTACCCTGAGTGATGCAGGTTCAATTCCTGCAGAAGCACTGGCCTTAAAAATTTCCAATCCATAGTAGTATCAATGCTTATCTGAAACAGCAACATGATTACGAAAAGCTATTTGTGTTGCAATTACAGATTCACCAATTTTCAAAAACGTTTCAACTGCACTGGTCTAAGCCATCATGGTAATTGATGGTGTCTTAAAAATCTGAAAAATGGTAAGACATTAGCAAGATAAAAACACCGCTACCACTTGCCTAAGTTCACTAGCAACACACAGGAAAGTAAAATGTGGGAATTATTTCTGTTGTTCCATATATATATTTTCTATTATATATTATATAATATAATATACAATTTATCTAATAATATATTATATATATTATATATACAATATATTATTGTATGTTATTTATATTGCTTAATTGTAATATATATATATTACTAATAACCCACTACATATATTGGTTTTACTACAACCACGCTCTCCCGTAGATTTACCTGTCACCTTTCTGATCAGAGTTCAATTAAACAACATTTCTTAGAAAAGAAAAACATAGCCATGTAGGTAATATTAGACAGATTTTAGTCGATAACACAATAATACTCACTCATACACACAGTAAAAATAACCTTCAGATATTGAATAAAAACAATCCACATTTAATAAAATCACATTTCAATCTATATTGCATTTAGACATATAGTTCTATTAACGTTTCGGTCTCTCACGTGGTGTGACGTCATAGAACCGCATTACAAATTTACGAACTGCGTCTGCTATTCGGTGACTATTATCGTTGAATAGCAATGTTTTATGTCATTACAAAATAAAATCATCTTTAATGATGGAAATCTTTATGCTAACGTCCCTGTAACTTCTCTGAAAATGGCTCATGTGAGCCGAAAGCTTAGAACCAGCATAATAAAATAAATATCCAAATGTTGGACAATTTTTGTCTTTATTTTCACTTGAAATTAAAGCCAAAATACGATGTTTAGAACGGCTCATGATTAAACATAATAGACGTTCATTGTCTGTTATATTTAACAGTATATGTTTAGAAAATTATCTGCTGCCGCGATACACTACATATATATATATATATATATATATATATATATATATATATATAGTCATCCGCAGACAGATCTGTTTCGCAGCTCATCAGTATGGTTAGACTCCGATTGCTTTTAACCCAGGATTGAAACCCGACCGAATTGGCGTCAGTCGGCGATTCTACCCTCTGGGCTATGGGCGCTCGGTAGAAGAAGGCAAACTTTTTAGCATGTATATTGTCATTATACCCGCCCAATAGCCAGAGAATGAACGAGCGATGCGTACATGCCAGAGTAGCTACTGTTTTTCAAAGTTTACCATTCTTCCAGAGTGTTCAATCAGGGTGTGAGAGCGTAATATATATATATATATATATATATATATATATATATATATATATATATATATATATATCATTTACTAGTTGTTGGTTAAAGTCAAATTAGAACAGTAAAAAGGTGTATCAGAAAGTGAAATACATATTTAAAGAAAAAATAAAATTTTCACATGTTGAGCTTTTAAATATTCTTATTCGGAAAAATCAGCCAATGACATTACCTTGATTTCAAACTTCCAGAAAACAGTGAGCACAATCATAAAAAAGAAAAATCCAGCACTTAATAATATCAACTATGAACATGGCAACAATACTGTGTTCGGACATTTACATACACAGTGTATAGATAAACTTTGCGGATGTGCGTTGTGGTGCAGTGGATATCGGCTCGGAACGAGAAATTGTGGAGCCGAGTTCGAATTCCAGTTGAATTCATCGCATTCACTTATGCACAAATACCCTTGGGAAAGGTATTAATCTGTCTCTTCCTTCCAGTTATGGGTTAAATAACAGGACAGATTGGGTTCTATAGGCTTGGCTGACAACCAGGATACTGCAGAAATCTATGGCAGCCTACTACGGGATGATATTCTGGCCAACACTTAATAATATCAACAGTGAACATGGCAACAATGTGCTTACTATTTTCATAATATAAAACATTACCAATGACTACACATACATACATGCACAAACACGTTATTTATTCAGTCAAAGTAAAATAAAATTGATCCTTGATAATAGCTAAAAGTATAACCGAAATTGTTTTGAAAATAAAACATTTGGACAATTTTTACATAATTTACGTCCTGAAAAGAAAAAAATTATAAGATCACCATAAGAGCTTGTCATTTTTAATGAAACTTGCATAAAAGAGAGATTGCTGTCTGAATGCACACACTATATATATATATATATATATATATATATATATATATATATATATATATATATAGTAAATAGCTAACCTAGACAGCCAACGAACCTACCAAGATTTCACCAAATTTGATCTTCAGAGAAAGAGACAACTTTCCCTGAAGATCCAATTTTTAGGATACTTGTCTCGGTTTTTTTGGGCTACGTATTTGACTGATATTCAAGTGCTTAGCTCGTTCTTTTTCTATTACCATTTTTTCCTTCCGCGTATGTACTCGGAGGGTTTTTCGAAACGAATATAATGACACATTTACATTGATATATATATATATATATATATATATATATATATATATATATATATATATATATTGTTAAATTGTGATAATGCTTAGCGCGAAAATTGTTATGATTTTTTTCAGTAGTTTTTACTGATAAAATTTATTTTGGCAAGCAGGTTTTTATCATAAAGTCATCAATATCGGAGTGGAGATAGAGATTAATAAGTACAAAATGTTTGTCTCTTTAACTGAACAGATTCATGCCTACTTCAAAGTTTCGTGAAGACACCGTAATGATGTTCTCACTTGTCGAAGTTATTTGCCATTAGGTTCCAGATTTTTCTTGTTCATATAGAACATGGCGTGATTTTTGTGGGAGTGGTCTTGTTTGTGATTGGTTGATTTTGGTTTTTCTTTTTGTTTATTTCTCCTTTTTCTTTTTATTGTGTAGTTGTTTGACTTATTTTTATTTTTATTACTTGTTTTTTGTTGTGCGCTTGCATGAGTTTTTCTTTAATTGTTTTATATTGGGTTGGGCTCTTTTGTTGCATTGACCTTTTTTTATTGGTTTGACCTTTACCTGATGTGTTGGCATGTCTTGTCATGTGACGATTTATTTTTTCTAGATCAAAATCACAAACAAAAAGAAAAAGAAAAATCAACCAATCACAAACAAAACCACTCTCACAAAAATCACACTATGTTATTTATTTCAAAAACTTGCTATAATAGGCATCTTAGAACATTGTTACTATATTCATAATTGATTTTGTTTAGTGTCTGTTTAATTTTTTAATAAAGATGGCCTTAAGAATTTGAAGTTTCTGCTTGTCATTCTCAGGGTGGAATAAACATGTACTATCAATTAATATTTCTCTAAATCATGAATGTGGAGAGAAATGTTCCTGTAAATTAGCAAAGTTGTTTGTTACAAGTTTCTTGTGATCAAATTGTTATGAATTTGGAGCTTTCACACAGGATGCAATGCCAAATTTGAAATGAATGAATCAGATATGCATAATGCAGACCTCCTTGATACTACAAAAATATGAAATGCTGGTGCAACCCAAAAGATTACCTGCTAAAAGAGATTGCCCCCAGCCTTAAAAGAAGAAAATGAAAAAACTTATCTTAGGAAAAAAATCAAACTAAGAAAGAATAAACAACCCAAAGGCAGATTCGGATCTAAGCAGTAAACAACATTGCTCAATACCTAGGCTATCCAGACAGAGCAAGAAACGCTTCACAGTGTCAAAATGAGACAAAGCTCAAGGCACTACTTAAGTTTCATTCATGCACTTTGCATTTTCACCCAGTCAGAACACACACACACACACGCATATCATCATCATCATCATCATCCGTTACACCCAATGGTGTGTAGAGCAGCATTTTTGCTGTTTCCATAACAAACTGTTTTTTAGGGGGCAAGGTTGTTAGTCCTGTGCCCAACCCCCAAACCTGGAGGAAGATGATTTTCTAAGCAAGGGACACCCAGTGAGGATCAAATTCACTACTCAATTGTAATGATTCAAGTGAGACAAGCTTGCTAACCATTACACCACCGCTAGGTGCCCACACACACACACACACAAACACACACACACACACATATATATATATATATATATATATATATATATATATATATATATATATAGTAGCTTTGTCATTTAACTGACTGATGTTACCTTCAGCTCTTGACTCCAAAGTTTTGTAGACGGATCCTCCGGAAATTACTCCATCCACTTGTCAGTGGGTATCATCAATTGACTGTTCATACTTCTCAATTTTTCTTTTTTTTATGTACTTTTCATTGATGTAAGTTTCTTTTTTGAATCGTGTATATATATTAAAACACACACACACACACACACACACACACACACACACACACACACACATATATATATATATATATATATATATTAAAAAACATCTATATATTTTTATTTTTAAAGAAATTTGGAAAATTTATCCATTTTAATTCTGTCAAAACAACTGAAGACTTAAAAAATTGGACAGATAAACCATGTCAATGTCATTCAATAAATCTTGTTTAAAAGAATTTTTGCTGCCCAAACACACATATTTCATAAAAGATTTTAGATTATTACAATGGGTAATACATATTTCATTGTGTCCTGATGTTATTATCACGGCTCATCAGACCCAAATGGTACAACAGTTAGTCCTATATATATATATATATATATATATATATATATATATGTATATTAATAAATATTTATACTATCCTACCTCTAAAGCAGAGTTTCAGAGTTTCATGCACTACACAATTATCTGGCTCCGAGTCATGCTTCATACATAGGATAATATGTATATTTATTAATATATTCTTCAAAGCTCTGTTACATTACATCAACCGCTGTTTTATTAACACCAGAAAATATATTTATATATGTGAGTGTACTTGCATGTATATCCATATGCATATGCATACATGCACAAACATGTTATTTATTCAAAGTAAAATAAAATTAATCCTTGATAATAGCTGAAAGTATAACCGAAATTGCTTGGAAAAATAAAACATTTGGACAATATATATTATCAGTGTTATTTATCAGTACCTATAATTTTCAGTGTTATAATAACAGATATAAATATTGAAAATATGCCAATTTTCAGGGATTATTTTAGTGAGGCCACAAAGTCACTGAAATGATTTGGAGAATTTGGCAAGTGAAAGGAAATGAAACAATATTTGAACATACTGACCAGAAGTGGTGAAAAATTGTTATAAGTGCTGTGACTTGTTCTTTTGGGTACAATCATCACTTGCTGGTTATGATGCCTTAAGATGAATGGTTGTGGAGAGCCGGTCACCAGTACTTGTAAACGTTGAGAAGAACTTCAAAATATAATGTGCATTGCACGTGAAATATGCTTGTATGAACTGCAGTAAAAGTGTCTATTAAAAAAAACATGCAAATTCTTTTGATACATCCAAATGCAGTTGAGCATATTTTTCTCTCAAACCAGAAAAAGATAGTCAACATTGATATGAACTGTCTGAAAATAGACAAACTGAAAAACAAAGGAAGCCATTTTGATCTGCCATTTTTATTTTTGAAAATGCTAGATCAAACTGTTATCTTTTGTCAAACTGCTCATTATAAACACTGGTTATAACCTTTCCTTATTTTTATATATGATTCTCTCTTGTCTTGTAATATATATTTTAAAAATATCGATTATGTATGAATATTGTTGTATTGTTAAATAACATTGATAAGCTGTTGTGTAATGTTGTTGAATTTTGAAACATTAGAGCCGATAGATATATTTTATCACAATTTAAAAAATTCTGTTGCCAAATTTTATACATTTGTATATCATTCAAGTGTATATGCATACATATGTATATATATGTATGTATATATATATATATATATATATATATATATACATAGCCTTATTTATTTGTTTTGTTTTGTTTATTAAAAACATTTTGTTGAAAAACATAATTTTGTACATATATTTTTTGGAAAAATTATATATATATATATATATATATATATATATATATATATATATATTCAAAATGTGAAAAAGAATCTTAAAATATATCCAATGATTATTGTAAAATGACAAATTTATTTATCCAGTGATAACAATTTTTTGCTCTTGTTTAAAAAATCTGTGAAAATCAAATGAAAATGTTTTTTTTTATCTGCCATTAAGTGTCAAAAAACATCAGAAGAATGTCATTGAACAAATGAAAAATGAGGAATAAAATTGCACATATATATATAGAATAAACAGACAATAAAGGATAATTGCGTATACAAAATAAAAGACAAAAACATCTAATCTGAACTCATTTAAATTTGGTTAAGAAAGAAAATCATTTCAAACTAATGGGAGAAATATTAAGATTTAAATATATACTTTTGTTTAATCAATTGTATATTTTTCTTAATATTTTTTGAGAAAAAATACGAATTCTTCTAAAAAACAGTTTTAAAATAGCTCATTGTAAGTTTGCAAATTGTTATCTGATTTTAAGTCATTTCTTGTTTTTTTTTCTTGAAACAGTTAATTATAACTATTTTTCAAAGTTTATTCTCAGTTTTATAAACAGTTTACTGTGTTTACTTTTCTAAAAACTACTTGTACTATTTTTAACATTTTAACCTCCCTAGTATTTTGAAATAGTTTGTTGATTCCTAAATTTTAAAAATAGTTTGTTTCCTATTTTCAAAAACAGTCTATTCCTAACTTTTAAAGAAGTTTATTCCTAGTTTTTTTGTTTTTTTAACAGTTTGTTCCAAGTTTTTTAAAATAGTCTGTTTCTTATTTTTTTAAATGTTCTATTTCTAGTTTTTGTAAAATGTTTATATTTCTGGTTTTTTAAAACTTTATCAAAGATTTTTAAAATAATTCATTTCCTACTTTTTAAAACAGTCTCTACCTAGTTTTTTAACGTTTTATTCATAATTTTTTAAACATTTTATTGTTCCTATTTTTAGCAGTTTTTCTTTGAAGCTGTAAATTGCAACTTGGCTGATTTTTAAAATAGTTTTGTTATTCCTAATATTTTCCTTTCCTTATGAATTATGTTTTTATTATTTACTCTTTTTTTAATAATTGCAAATATATGTTTTCCTAATGACAAGGTGTAAATTCTATATAACTGTATACAAAATATATGTTTTCCTAATGACAAGGTGTAAATTCTATATAACTGTATAAAAAAATGTAAAATCTAATTTCAGTCACTTCTGAAAAATAACAGAACAAAGTCAGTTTAATAAGAATCATAAAAAATTGATTATCATTTTAATATTTTCCTTATTAAAAATTACATTCAGTTCTGTAATTTTTCTCTCCCTCCCATATTTGAAATACAAAATAAAACCAGTGAATAAAATTCAATTTTTTTTTATTTACAATTGAACTAATATTCTTATTTTTGTTGTTGGCCAGTATGTCTTCTGGCCTTCTTAGAATGTCTGTCACTATGGCTAACCTTCTGGGAATGTCAAAGTGAAAGTTTATTTAAACTACAGCAGTAGATTGTTCACTTTCCTCTGACAATGTCTAAGGATATCTCATTTTTTTAATTTTTTTAGTACTGCTTATCTTTTTGTTTGTTTTCTTTCCACTATGTCTGAGTCTTTACTATCCAGCCGAGGAACACATGATTACTAGGTTACCAAATTTCAAAGATCTACTTGACTATGTGTTCATTTACTTATACCTACTATAAAATCCATTTCTAATATAAAAATTAAAAATATAATCAAGTACTTATTATAAAAATTAAAATTAAAAAATCTAGCAATAATTATAAAAATTAAAATTAAAATCTAGTATTAATATAAAAGTTAAAATTCAAATTCAGAATTAATTATAAAAATTAGAATTAAAATCCAGTATTAATAATAAAATTAAAATTGAAATTTAGAATTAATTATAAAAATTAAAATTGAAATCCAGTATTAATATAAAAATTAAAATTGAAAATTAGAATTAATTATAAAAATTAAAATTAAAATCTAGTATTAATATAAAAATTAAAATTAAAATCCAGTATTTTTCATAAAAATTGAAATCAAAATCTAGTACCCATTATAAAATAAGATTAAAATTTAGTATTTATTATAAAAATTGAAATTAAAATCCAATATTAATTATAAAAAATTAAAATCTAGTATTAATATAAAATAAAATTAAAATTTAGGTTTAATTATAAAAATTAAAATTAAAATCTAGTATTAGTATAAAAACTAAAATTAAAATCCACTATTTAATATAAAAATTAAAATTAAAATCTGATATTTATCATAAAAATTAAAATTAAAATCTAATATTTATTATAAAAATTAAAATTTAAATCCAATACTATAAAAATTAAAATTTAGATCTAGTATCATTTACAGGTTTCTAAAAAATCCAGCATTAATTGTGTTTCTATAATTGTTTTCTAATTACAGTTTTTAACTTATAAACCATTAATTTTTATGACACTAGAAGTTAAGAGGTTTAGCTTATATAATAAATAGAGCTGATATATTTCTAGAAGCAGAAAATGTGTGAGCATATTATATAAGGTAGAAAGTTTGTCAAACCAATTTTTATAAAAAAAATTGTCAACAAAAGTCTAAATCATCCAGAAAATGTTTAAAAAATGTGCTGAAAAAATTTTGGAGGGGTAATAATGGAAGGATTTTGAAAAAAATTTACAAAATTTTCATTTTTTTTAAAAACAACTAACCTAACCAAAAGTAATCTTCATATTTAACACACTCACACATAACCATGCACATAACACAAATATACAAACACATGCATAAACACACACACTCACACAACACACACTAACACACATAAACACACACAGGCACACATGCTCACACAAACACACACATAGGCACACATACTCACACAAACACATGAATAAACACATAAACACGCATACTCATACACACACACATGCACATAGATACACACACACTCACACAAACACATAAACACACACACAAATACAAAAACATGCATAAACACAGAGACACTAACACAAACACACAAAGATACACACTCACAAAACACACACACATAAACACCCACATTCACAAAAACACAAGAATATATACACACACCTACACAAACACAAAACTGCACATACATAAACACACACACACACACACATAAACACACACATAGGATTTCTGTTGGTTTCTGTTGGTTTCTATGATTCATGATCAAACATGGTTTGTTTGAATAATAGCATTTAAGAGTATATACTAGGTGTGGTATATATATATATATATATATATATATTAAGCAATAAATTTCAAATCACCTCATGTGGGGAATAGTCTATTTCGGCAGATGAAGATATCAGTCATCTGTCTTGTCAATTCTCATATTGACTGATTTTGTGTCAGAAATACAAATATATATGTATATATGGTAACCAGTGAAGACAGAGAGGATAATCCAAATGATTTTATCTAATTAAATTATCAATTAGATAGAAATAGAGAGCTCAATGGATATTATCCAGAGCAAATATATTGAAGAGAATTATGTGATGAGTTTTCTTCTTGGTATATATATATATATATATATATATATATATATATATATATATATATATATATATATATATATATATATATACCTTTGCTTATGGTCATATCATGTTGAATACACCGGTTCTTGCTCAATCACCGAAGTTAAGCAACGTTGAGCCTGGTCAGTATTTAGATGGGTGACCACTTGGGAATACCAGGTGCTGTAAACGTAATTGATGGATGTGCGTTGTGGTGCAGTAGATGTTAGCTCAGAGGGGGAAATCAGTGAGCCGAGTTCCAATTCCAGTCAAACACTTTGCATTCACTTATGCACTGGTACGCTTGGGAAAGGTGTTAATCTGTCCCTTCCCTCCAGTTATGGGTTAAACAACTGAGGTCTGTTGTTCGGGCAATCTGTGGCAGACTTCAGCACCGATTGCTTGTTATCAGCAGTTTCAAAAAGTGTGGATGGTGCTACACAAGCCTTCACCACTTTAAACAATTCTTTGTGTAGTAGTCTAACTGAGTTAGACGCTCATACATCATAATCGACGGGAGAGTCCATAATATATATACCACACTCAGTATATATATATATATATATATATATATATGCCACATCCAGTATGGTGTAGCATATACACCTTTGTGCAAATTAATTGAAACAACTGTTTTAGTTTCCTTTCTTTCACTATACGGTCAGTTTTAGACCCACTTGTGTGGCAGGGTGTAATTGATTTCTGTTTTTTTCTCAGATTACGTCCTTTGCAGTGGTGTGCAGTGATATGAATCTATTTTTGGGGTGTATGATGAAATTTGTTTGGCCGTGAAAAATATTGCGCCATCCACATTCGCATCAGATTTTTATCATGCCCTGACACTATTCTGTTGACTGTTGATTAGGTGTCTTACAACCATTTTCTGTGATAGACGTTACTCCAAGAAAGCATGCAAAAATTGCAACACTGCATGAACACACTGGCAAGCCTTACAGAGATATATGGATATTGTTGGTGTCACTCTTTCAACTGTCAATCATGTCATCAAGGCAAAGAAATAAACTGGATCCATCAGTCCAAAACGTAAAGGAAAATGCGGTCGGAAGGAAATAACAACACCAAGAAATATGTGATCAGGGAAACAGTGAAAGATCCTAGGAAGACATTGTTCATTTTGTTTCAATTAATTTACATAAAAATATATATATATACTTTTATAATATAAAATTGCCATATAATATATATGGCAATTAATTTGCATAAAAGTATATATATATATATATATATATATATACCTATTATTCATTTTTTGCCAGAATCATAGTGAAGTTTCTGGTGCAAATGCCAAACTGTACACCATGCCATTTCCAAATTTCTGGCAGAGTGAATTACATCATGGTGCTCTTTTTCTCACAGGTAGTGCCCATCTCTCCCTACTATTCTGTGCAGTTAATAAAATAAAAAACAAACAATGTGTATGTGCAAAATTAAATATATAAAATGGCGACAATTTACCTATAATTCTAGTATCTTATTAACATTATGTTGCTTGGTGGGAAATGATTAAAATGTGTGTGTGTATGTGTGTGTGTGTGTGTGTGTGTGTGCATACACACAAGGTGAGACACAAAAGAGCCGCCATTATAAAGATAATTTAAATTAAACATCTTTTTTAAAACACCCGTAATAAATTGCCAGAGATTTCCAAGTCATATTTTACCATTCTAATCTAAATCATTAATACCGGTATAAAAATAAAATAGAAATAAAAGCAGCCAAGATGCCATATAAGAGCAAATAATATTGCAGATTATTCTTCAGTTTTTGTTAAAAAGATGAATATCAGAAGTAACAGACCTGTGAATGGTGGCTTACAATATACAGATGTCTCAAACACATATTCTGTGTAGGTCGGCTGCTAGAAGCGTTAGTTCTCTGTGTTATGCTGGACATGATTTTTGGCTCCAGAATCTAGCTATGTGATAACATCAACAAAGATGAAGATGTTATTCTGAATGTAAATAATGATAACATCTAGTCTGGTGCTCCTGCTATATATTTAGAGATTCTTAATAAAATCCAAAAAAGAATCTGCAATATTGTTGGCCCTGACCTGGTATCTCAGCTTTAGTCATTTTCCAACTACTGTAATGTAGCTTGCCTATGCCTTTTCCATAAATAATTTCATGGTAATTGTTCTGACTAAATTTCTACTATGTTCCTAGCAGCCTTTGAGATTTCACTTGCCCGACTGACTCAGTCGGTTAAAAACTTAATTGGGCAATTAAAATTTATTGCTTTACTTGCCCGCGGTCAATTAAAAATTTCACAATAAAATGTGTCCCTTCAAATATAAAAAAAGAAAATCTGATTCCTTTTAGAACCCAAAAGTATGCCATTGAAGATTCACAAGTTACTTAGAATGACTTACAATGACATTATTGAACTCTTTGGTCTTATGCATGGCACCTGATTTACATCAAAATGCATGGTTAAACAAAAGACAGTAACATCCCACAATCATCAAAGCAAGACCTGACAAATGTAATTTAGATAGACAAGCTCTCATCTTGCTTTTATCGTCCCAGTCAGTGTAAGCATTCGTTTAATTAACACTTCCAGAGTGGAGCCAAAATGTCTCTTTCACCCAGATTAAAGACTCTCACAGATTTTTAGAAACTCATTTGGAAAAATATTATCCTTGACTCAACATCTATATTGACGAAAGTAAAAATGAACATTTGAAAGAAAGAAAAAAAATATGCATACTTCTTTCAACCACGCACCGAAAAACAAATTATACAAGTATAATATTTTTTATAGAAAATCGTTGAGAAAATCAGATTTGTTATTTTTATCATCTATGAAATGGACTTTGTAGTCAAACAGAAGAAAGAAACTACGAATTTAGGTACCCCCACTCAATTGCCAAAAAAAACAGCATATCATGATGTTAAAAGGATTCAAACTTAATAAAAACAAAAGTTTTATCATCAAAATGTTTATGCTGTTATTAAGAGGAAAGATCAAAGTTTGTTGTTATTATTTTTAAACACTTTTTAAATCCTTTCTAACAAGTTCAAAATTTTAATTAAACTTCATTTTTTGTTTTCCGTCACCGATTCAAACTATGTTTACGTAAGGCAACTATTAAGAAAATGGAGTTGATCGAGTAAAATGATTTGGGGATGAGTAAATTTTCCCTCGCTCTCAACCTCCAATCAAGTGATTTCTTTTTCAGATCTCAAAGGCGGGTCCCTAGACTTCAATTTAAGTGTTGTACTACATTGGATCAGAATAAGAAATTGGAGAGCCATGTTCAAATTTCACTTGAATTCATTTCATTCACTTATGCAAAAATACTCTTGGGAAAGGTATTAATCTATTTCTTCTCCCTCCAGCTATGGGTTGAAAGGCAGGACAGATTTGGTTCTATAGCCTTGGTTGGCAACTGGTCTACCACAGAAAGTAATGGCAACCTACTGCAGGAAAATTTTATGCCTAGTCAGTCATGGAACAAAAGAGACATGATTGCCCAATCATGGATCACGTATGGCACTGAACCAACTGACTTGATTAGCAATAGGGTCTCATCAGTTTACAGTTGAAATGGTGAGATGCAACTGTAAGTTCTATGCTAATATTTTCTTCTATTAGTTGTGGAACTCTCTTCTGGCTGCTTCGTGCTTTCAAGGCAACTTTGGTCTTCAAAACTTTAAATGCACTGTCAATCATTATTTACTGCTATCTCTTCTTTTATTGTTCTCACTCCATGATAATCATTCTTTTTTTTTCTTATTCTTTCACACTCAATAACCTTTTGTGTCTTAGTGGCTTTACTATCTTGCTTGGGGAGAAAAATTACTTTTAAAAAAAGTTGTTAATACATCAAAGAAGACCAGTTGATTTTCTGCTTTTGTTTCCATTGTGAACTGTATTTTGTTTTTATATTCCAAACAAGGCAATAAAGCTGCTAAGACACAATGAGTTAATGAGAGTGAAATAATCAAAGAAAAACATTATTAAGGAGAGCAGACAATAAAAGAATAGGATTCAAGGAGACAGAAAATAACAATTGATGTTTATTTATATTTTTGAAGGTCATAGTTTAGAAGAAAACAAAAAGCCAGAAGAGAGTTCAAGAAGCAAGAGAAGAAACTGTTAACATAGTACTTACAGTTACATCTCATAATTTCAACAGTAAAATGATGAGACCTAACTACCAATCTAGCGAGTCAGTTAAATGCCATACATGATATATGCTTGGGTAATCATGTTTCTTTTGATTTATACTGATTAGGTAGAAGATTTTCTGGCAGTAGGTTATCATTGCTTTCTGTGGTAGGTCAGTTGCCAACTAAGGCTATAGGAGCCAGTCTGCCCTGCTATTTAACCCATAGCTGGAGGGAGAAAAGATGGATTAATACCTTTCCGAAGAGTATTTGCCTGTAAGTTAATGTAATGAACCCAACTGGAATTTGAACTTGGCTCTCTGATTTCTCATATTGAGCTGCTACTCATTGCATCATAACACAACCAAATCTAGTCAGTCAGTCTGTTAAGTGCTATATGTGATACATACTTGGACGATCATGTCTCTTTCAATTCATAAATGACTAGGCAGAAGATTTTCTCACAGTAGGTTTTTGTTTCTTTCTGTGGTAGACTGGCTGCCAAACAAGGCTACAGAACTCAATCTGTCTTGCTATTGAACCCATAGCTGAGAGGAGAAATGATAGATTGATACTTTTCTTAGCCTAAATTCATAAGATGAGATACCAAAGTGGAAAGTTCATCAAAACAATTAGCATGAAAAGATTTATAGAAGATAAAAAGGGTTGCTACATCACAATTGTGGGAAATTAACTAAAACTGGAATGCCGGGTCAGGACTGATAATGTCGCAGATTCTTCTTTAAAAAGTGCTATTGGAAAATATATGCACATTCCGAAGGCAGTTTTTCCCCTTCAATATGTAATATTGTCTCAAAATTTGCTGTGCTTTTCTGTCATTTTCTAGGGGTTGGAGTAAGTCTCGTGAAAAAAAAATAAGATAAAATATATAAAAATTTAGAAAGTTCAAATTAAAATATTTTAATTCATATTTTAATAATTTAATAAAGTAAATGTTTCTAAATTTATGAATAAAAAATTGTTTTTATATTTATTCCTTTATAAATCAGTAAATGATAAATAAATAGTAAATTGGACTTTTTTTAGTTTTAAATGCAATTTTGTTAATTTTTAGAATGTTGTAAATATAAAATCATTCTTATTGATAAGCAATCTAATATAATAAATAAATAGTGTTTGATATTTTCATTGTCAATTCTCAAGTAGCAAAAAGAATTGTATAAATTCACTTTTTTGTCATACATCTAGGTTTTATTAAAATTCTCATGATCACTTTTTAAAACAGTAAACATTACAAAAGAGTGCAGGTAGTTAAAAGAGCAGTGTCATGGGAAAAACTGTCTTTTTGACAATCCGTTTTTTCCAGGTAAAAAGGCCTAAAATTGCTAAGGCATCATCTTTAAGCTACATGTCTGGATTTAGTGGTGACATTCCTGTAGCAATTTTCTTGACATATTCTATCATTCAGGATGTGCGTTGTGGCACAGTGGATATCAACTCGGAATGAGAAATCGGAGAGCCGAGTTCGAATTCCAGTTGAATTCATTGCATTCACTTACGTGCAAATACCCTTGGGAAAGGTATTAATTCGTCTATTCCTTCCAGTTATGGGTTAAATAGCAGGACAGATTGGGTTCTATAGCCTTGGTCGGCAACCAGTCTACCGCAGAAAGTAATGGCAACCTACTACGGGATAATCTTCTGCCCAGTCAGTCATGTCTCTTTCGAGACATGATCGCCCAAGCATGTTTCATGTATGGCAATTAACTGACTGATTCTATCATTCAATTACAAAAACAATCTATGCTCATGCACAAAAATAATGGGTTTGCTCCAAAATTTCAAGGTTACAAATTATGACAGATATCTGAAGAAGGCAATAATCAAAACATTTTGAGTCTAATGAACATATTAGTACAATAAAAATGCACATAAGAATCACTAACATTTACTTATTCAATGGGATTAACCACAATAAATATGAGATAGGTTCAAAAATTATCCCTTGAAAAGCAACACTATTTTTTTAACATATATATATGATGAGAGCAATTTTTTTGTATTTACTTAAGACATGGATTGCCAGTGATCCCTTCAATGAGCCTATCAGACCCAGGGTATAATATGTGGCTTACCTTTTGAATGTGGCCTACAGAATTCTGTCACGAGTATAGTATATGGCCGACCTTAAAAAGCGTTCTATAAGGAAGTATTATAACTGTCTGGTTAGGGTTAGAGAAAATAATTAGTTTCAATAAATACTCGAATACTTATATATATAAATATACTCCTACTGAAGTAGGACACATTCAAATTGGGTAGGCCACATACAATACCAGAATCAAAGAGGTAGGCCACATACTATACCCATATCAATTTTGATGGCTTTTTAGTTTAAGGGCATCATATTTTTTGTTTATATTTCTGAGATGAGGTATTTACATTATTTACATTGTTCAGACTGTTGTTCTCATCTTCATTGTCATGTTCACAAGGTTACGGCCATTGTACAGGTTTGGTTCAAAATTCCAATCCCCTGAAGAAGGCTAGAAACATTGTGAATATGACAATAAAGATGAAAACAACAGTTTGAACAGTGTAAATAATCAAATTTTTTTTTAATATTTTCAAAATACTATTTTTATATGTTGTCTTTTATATTTATTTAAATCTATTTAGTAAAGAAAATAAAATAATAAAATTGTTTTAATTTTGAACATGAAAGTATTCCTGTTTGGGTCAACTGCAAAAAAAATGAAACTAGTTGTGCATATCAGCAGATAGTGAAGTCAAACTGCATTCAGTCATTAATTGTTTTTGTTTGTTTTTACTTAAAATATATAATTATTTTTTCTTCAATGAATCATATATAATGTGTGTAAGTAAACAAAATGAATTTGACTTGAATTTGGACTCAGCTCTCCTATTTCTCATCCGAAGCCGATATCCATTAACCCACAACACACATGCAGATATCGTAGACATTTTAACCGATGTACATGCTGTGCATTGTGACATAATGGATATTGGCTCAGAATGGAAAATCATTGAGCCAAGTTCAATTTTCAGTTGAATTCATTGCATTCACTTACGTATAAATACTTTTGAGAAAAGTATGAATCCATCTGTTCCTCCTCCAGCTATGGGTTAAATAGCAGGACAGATAGGGTTTAATAACCTTGGTTGGCAACCAATCTTCCACAGAAAGAAACAGCAACCTACTGCAGGAAAATCTTCTACCTAGTCAGTCATAGCTCAAAAGAAACATGATTACCCAAATCAAGTGTGTATCATGTATATCATTTAACTGATGATCTGTATAAAAGAATTGAATAGCAGGACAGATTGGGTTCTATAGCCTTGGTTAGCAACCAGTCTACCACAGAAATAAATGACAACCTACAGCAAGAAAAATCTTCTGTCTAGTCAGTCATGGACCGAAAGAGACATGATCGCCTAAATGTGTATCTTGTAAGGCACTCAGCTGACTGATCTGAATAAAAGAATTGAATAGCAGGACAGATTGGGTTCTATAGCCTTGGTTGGAAACCAGTTTACCGCAGAAAGAAATGGCAAACTACTGCGGGAAAATCTACTATCTAGTCAGTTATGAATCAAAAGAGACATCACCCATGTGTGTATCACATATGGCACTTAATTGATTGACTGACAAGCTGTTTATCGCTAGCATATAAATAGAATACTTTTTTAAAATATTTCAATTACATTTTTTCCATTCCAAAATAAAATTTTTATGGTCAAGATATTTTTTCCTGTGTAGATAACAAGATAAATTAGCACAAACCGTTATTTCTCCTAAATAACATAAATTTCACTTTTTGTTTTTTCTTAAGCTTATAGAACACCATAGTGTTGCAGAGTAAAGATTATTTGAGTTAATATCAGAAGGAAAATATTTTGGGGGCTATGTGAAATCACTCCAGCAACATTTCAAATTTTTTTATGGATGGAACAAGGATACTGTTTTGCAAGAAAAATTACAAACCAAAAGAAAATTCCTGGAAAAATAAGAATTTATATAAAAATATACATCTATCAACGAACAAATCTTAACAAGAAAATTTCTTAAAGAAACTGCAATGGCAAAATTTATATATGTTTAAGTTGCCTGCAAAATTTTCTGATTCATGGATATTGAGTCAAGGTTCTGGATTAAGAAAAATGTCTTCAAATGTAATTTTGTTGTGCATATTTACTGATGTTTTGTAATCAATTAATTGAACTGTCTCTCAACAAATCAAATAAAGAAATATTCAAATTTTAAGTTGTCTACCTTTAACTGTTTTTGGTGTGCTGGAGTCAAATGTTTTTGTAGTGTTGACAATAAACTTGAATAGCCTGAAGAAGATTGTTTCATTTAAGTTGATGCCTGATAAATGCTTGTGGAAGAGTATTTTGTGTGCAGTTGTTGAAACTTTTGGATGTCAAAATTTTTTAATGAAGAAAGTTTACGTCAGTATTAAATAATTTAACTTTTTAAACTTTCGCATTGAGTTTGTTTGAGTGAGAAAAAAGAATTAAAAAGATCAATTGTTGAATCAATATGACGAGTATTTTTTAAGTTTCAAATCGTTTAGAAAGGTTCTTGAAGCCTGCTTCTTCCAAGTTCAGGATTCTCACTAAAGATTTTTGTTTCATGCTGCATGGTGAATGACGTGGACGATTTTCGCTTCTGTCCATTATATGGTGAATGTCATGGATGTTCTTCATTTCCTCGTTGCTCACTGGTTCTGACCACACATAGGACTTTCTTCTTCTTCTATGTGCCTTGTCCTTTCAGTACGTAGGTGATCATGGCTTTCCACGTCTCCCTATCCCTGATGGCTCTTAGCACGCTTTCTCCTGTTACACCACGCAATCCTCATTCTGTCATCCACCTGCTCAGGCGCTTCAAATATGTTATCCATTGCTTTCCCTTGTCTCTTTTTCCCCTCTATCTGGCCTGTTAGTATCAGGTTCTCTAAGCCCTCCTTCCACATTGCGTGTCCCAGGAACTTTAGCTGCCTCTTCCTGATGCTCAGTAAGTATTTTAATTTGGTGCAATTTTCAAACTAAATGTATTGTGTAGGCGTTTTGAAATATACTAAACAATTAGTGCTGGTTATTCAAAAAATTAGCCATCTGATCCACTTTTTGCTTGCACAAATCTTTTACAGTTAATACTCGCGATGGATAAATTGTCGCTCCAGCCATGATGTAAAAATTGTTGTCATAGCATCTTACAACAGTAGCCTTCTACCTTGATTGGCTCTTTGCCTTGTATTAGGGGAACATTAGTAGTATAAAAGAAATTGTACTCGACTTCCTGCACGTACATCTTTCATTTTTAATACTCATGTTATAATTTTTTTAATACTTAATACAACGATTATCTTATGGAGGATTTTATAAATACCATTACTTATTCTATCGTTATTTATAATCAAATGTTATTAGTTTCAATCGTACTACATTAAAAAATTGAAATGTGTCTCCCGATTCCATCATGGTCTCTTATCCAGCTTTCTCTCCAACACCATAAGGCTTATCCAAGGGAGACCACTCCTCTTTTGATACCGAATTGGTTATTTATCTTACATTCAGTCAGTTAAGTGCCATACGTGAAACACGCTTGGGCGATCATGTCTCGAAAGAGACATGACTGACTGGGCAGAAGATTATACAGCAGTAGGTTACCATTGCTTTCTGCGGTAGACTGGTTGCCAGCCAAGGCTATAGAACCCAATCTGTCCTGTTATTTAACACATAACTGGAAGGAATAGACGGATAATGCCCAAAGTTATTTGCGCGTAAGTGAATGCAATGAATTCAACTGGAATTTGAACTCGGCTCCCCGATTTCTCATTCCGAGCCGATATCCACTGCACCACAGCGCACATTCCATCTAACATTACGTATCCTTAAAAAGGACGTTATTCATGTAATTTAAATAAATATCAAAAAATTGTTGTTCTGTATTTCCTTGTTTATGTTTAATACTTCTTGAATATTATGATGTAGGTACCTCCACTAAATTGCTGAAAAAACATCATAGTGTAAAGAAAGAAAGACCCCAAACTTAATAAAAACGAAGTTCTCCCGTCAACATTTTTTGAGGGGAAAGATCAAGGTATTTTTTTTTAATGTTTAATTCTTTCTAACACGTTCAAAATTTTGATAAAAAAAACTCTTGTTTTGATTTTCGTTTGTGGGTAACCAAAACGTTACGAGCGTTTACAATCGAAAAAGTAATATATGTTTTTTGTTTTTTTTTCGGTGTAAAACACATTAATTTGGAAATTCTTAGAATCAAATAATTATCGGATTTTAATGAAACTCACAGGACTTATTCACAAATAAAATTATTTTTAAAATTGTTAATGTTTAAAAATCTTGGCAAAAAATATACTTTTTTTTACATCTGTTACCCTCCTTCCACGTAAATTCATGAAACTTTAAGAAGTTCAATTTTATTGGGGAAATTGGTTTTATTAATTAAACGCAGGACTCATTGGTCAATGTAAATCATCTATTTTTTTTTTTTTTTTTTTTAAGCATTTGGCCTTTATTTCCGAAAATCTGCTCCCAATAGTAAAATAAAAACTGCAATAAAACTATGACATTATTTAATTTTATAAACTTTTAATTGCTTTAATAAATAATATATATAAGGACATTCTAATCTGAAAAAAAAAAACATTCTTTTTTACGATTAATAATGAAATTTTAAAAGAATTGTTTTCATTTTCTTTTTTTAATTATAATAATTTATTTCAAAAATATTTATAAAATTCTTTAAAGATTTGTTGTTAGTTTATTAACTTATTAAGTGAAGACTATACCTACTAATCGAAAATTGAAAAGTTTAATACAAATCATCGTGGCTTCGTATTTTTTTTTTTTTTTTTTTTTTTGTCTGTATTTGAATTTTTTTTATTTTTTAGTGGAGGGTTGTATGCTAATTTCTATGTGTACGTTTCACGGTTTCTTTGCTTACAGGAAAAAAACATTTGCACAATTTTGTCAATTCCAGTCGTTATACACTTATCTCGCACCTGTTTGGCTGTCATCACATATCAAATATAAGAGGAAGAGGTCAGAAGGATCAACACTCCGTGATTAAGAAATAGTTTTATTCTAAATGTCATGCTATACGTAATACTTGTGTAAATCAGATTAATTTAATTTTAAATTTGTTAATTCTTCCAAATATAACGTGTCACAGTGTATATTTTATTTTTGCAAGATTTTTAAAACCGATAATTAACTTTCGTTTACAAATGTGCCGATTGCTAAAAAATGGCAGAGAAATTGAAAAAACTTTTTTAAATCTCAAAATTTTAGATTGCAATCAATATAATTTATGTTTGAAATACACCAGAATATTTTGATTACTGGAAATAGTAAATTTAGTCATTTAGCTTTCAATTAAAACTAAAATAAAAATTTCAAGAAAACTTTTCTATTTTTAAAACGTCAATTTAAAAGTTAGGTATAGAAAATGGGTGGAGGTACCTCTAGGTACCTCCAATTAATCGCTAAAAAAAACAGCATGAAACAGCATAGTATGAATAAAAAAGTTCATAAACTTAATAAAACAAACTTTTTCCATCAAAATATTTATATTATTATGAAGAGGAAAGATCAAAGCAATTTTTAATTATTTTTAAAAAAAATTTAATCCCTGCTAACATTTTCGAAATTTTGATAGAAAATGTTGTTTTTATTTGAGTTAAAAAAAAAAGTTTACGACTGTTTTACAATGGGTAGCGTAATGATGACACAACACACTTTTTTCCCGGTGACAAACACATTAATTTGGAAATTCTCGCAAAAATCAAATATTAGTCAGATTTGAATGAAACTTTCAGTACTCATTCACAAATGAATGAAATTATTTTTGAAATTATTATTTTTTTAAATAACTTGATGAAAATATTTTTAACTCTGTTACCCCCCTCTACGTAAATCCATGAAATTTTAATAAATTTTAATTAGCTGTAAATTTTTTTTATTAGTTAAATGCAGGACCTATTGGGGCATATAAATCATCTTTGTTTTTTATTTTAAAGTGGACAACCTGACCGAAAATCTGCTCCGAAGAGTAAGATAAAAATGCAATAAAACTCTGATATAATTTAATTTGATAAACTTTTAATTGCTGGAATAAATAATAATTATTAAGGACATTATAGTCTGAAGAAAAAAATTTTCATTTACAAATAAATTTTGAAATAATTGTTTTTATTTTTTTTATTATAATAATTCTCATAAAAGTGTTACAAATATTTTAAAAACCTTTTATAAAAACGTTGTTGAATTTCTTTTTTACTTAAGAACTGATTATTATATTGCCTATCGAAAATTGAAACGTTTAATAAAAATCATTCACCAATTTTATTTTTAAAATAATTAAACAAAAAAAAAACATTTGGTAATTTTTATTAAGTACAGTGTTCCATAGGGGTCATAACAAGTTTCCGTAGAGGTCGTATTGTTTTTAGAAGTTAACAAGTGTTTGAATGAATTCCCCTTACATGGAAAACGATACAAATCACACTTTGATTCTAATTTCATTCTTTTTTTTATTAAATTAAAATTATTCTAAAAGAAATATATATTTTTTTAATTTTTCAGAAAGCATATTAATAAATAATTTCAGAAAAATATGTAATATTTAAACATAAAAATATTTAATATTTCAGAAAAATATTAATAAATAACATAATATAACTTAGTTCTGTTATTTGAATTTAATTCTTTCTTATTAAATTATTTTAAAAGAAATTTAATTTTTTATTTATTCAGAAAGCATATTTTTATTTATTCAGAAAGCATAGTCTGGCTATAAATCTAAACTAAAATTCTATAAAATATTATATACTTGCTGAAAATATTATGTTAAATTTTTAATTTTACTATTTAGTTAAAAAAACAAAAAAATTTTAATTTCCAAATGTTACGTTTTAAGCTACATGAATTTTTTGTCACTTTCGGTCGCCATCCAAACGTCATTAACACCTACTTGCTTGTCAATAAATCATTTGTAAGCTAAGATATAAGAAGGCTACCGTAGTTAAAGAGGGATTTATATCGTAAATTTCCAGGCAGTAAGCACTTACTATCTGTTTGAAATAAGATAAAGGTAAGTTTCAATTATAAAAATCGACTTAACGTGTCAAGGAGGTATATATATATATATATATATATATATATATATATATATATATATATATATATATATTGCAAGATTTTTAAAGCAGAAACTTGGCTACTGTTTACATAATGTGTCGATCAATCAATAATGGCGATAAATTTTTTAAAAGATTTTTCATCAGTTAAATTTTTGATTTCGATCAATATAATTTCGTTTTGAATTAAACCAGGGTATTTTGCTTACTGTAATTAGTAAATTTAATCTATTGGCTTTCAATTAAAGCTAAAATCAAAGCTTCAAGAAAACATTTTTGTTTTTAGAAATTAAATTTAAATTGAGGTATCGAGAATGAGCAGTGATTTATTGGAGGTACCTAACTATTCTTTTCTGTTAGTAGTGGAGAGTCCGTTCTAGTGAAGGGTAGTTGTATACTGTTGCAGGTTAACGGAATTTCGCCTTGTTGTAGATAGCCCACTATAAGTCATAAAATGATTACAATTGAAGTAATACTTAAAATATAGGTCCAACGGAGGTTAAAATGTTCATGGCAATAAAATGCTGAAAGAGAATTAATGCTTAGGAATTTGGGAGCGTATGAGTAAGGAATGTCATTGATGTATTCGCTCCTTAGGTCAGTAAGTAGTTTTTGAGGCAGGGAAGAAGGAATGAGGTAAGGGAGGCGAGCGTAGTAGCCGCTTGACTTAGGTCAAGGGGATATTAATTACTCTCTTTTCCTCGAATCGGTCAGCCTGTAGATGCTTTCTGTATCCGCTTTTTATATCTTCTTTTTGGATCACAGCAGCTCATTTGGGATTTCACACTTGTATTTGATTCTGGGCTTCCCATTGGCTGATAAATAAAATTCGCGTAGGCTCAAGAACTGGAAATTTAATATTTAATTAATTTTTAGTTTTCAACCGGAACATCTGCGCGGAGCTGGCGGCGCACGGAAGACTTTTGGTCATTTGCTTTTTGGTCGTGGAAGCGCTAACATCCGGTCCATTGCTTTTGCTCGGTATCACCACAAAGGTGAATATTGGTCGTATTCCACTACAACTGACACTCTACAGAAAAAGTTAGGTACTTCCACTCATTCGCTAAAAAAAAAAACAGCATAGCATTATGTTCCCCAAACTTAATAAAAACCAAGTTTTATCATCAAAATTTTTATGTTATTATCAAGAGGAAAGATCAAATTTTGTCATTTTTTTTTAATTTTTTAACCCTTTCTAACACGTTCGAAATTTCAGTTAACATTTCTGTTTTTTTCTTTTTGTTTTTTTTGTTTTCCGTCAGCGATTCACAACATGTTACATAATGTGACTATTAAGGAAAGCCTAATATTACGCAAGTCGATTTTTGGCTTTGAAAGACACATTATTAATTTGAAATTTTTTTATTATTATTAATTTGATTTTTTGTTTTTTTTTTTTTTGTTTTCCGTCAGCGATTCACAACATGTTACATAATGTGACTATTAAGGAAAGCCTAATATTACGCAAGTCGATTTTTGGCTTTGAAAGACACATTATTAATTTGAAAATTCTTGCAAAAATCAACTCTGACGATTTTAATGAAACTTTCAGGAAAATAAATGGCTGAAAAATTTAATTTTTTTTTTTATCTCAAAATTCTAAATTTCAATGAATATTTGTTTAACACCAGAGTATTTTGCTTCGTGGTAATAGTAAATCATTTAGCTTTCAATTAAGCTAAAATTAGTCTCAAGAAAAAGTATTTTATTTTAAAAAATTAATTTTAAAACTTAGGTATCGAAAATGGAGTGGAGGTACCTTGTATTTCTTAACCTTTACTTAATCTACTCACCACGATAGTTCCCTTCCAAGATGTTAACGTGGCGTTTTCTTTATGAAAATAGTAGTATTCGTTCTGTTTTCCCATATAACATGCCTACCTGCTCTATGTTTTTAGTATTACTATTATATTATCAATAACTCCCCAAAAGAAGTAGAAGGTTAATAAACCACTACTTGAAAGGGTCGGACAGTTTACTCGAGTTCTTAAAAACTGCAACTACAGATGATGACTTCCAGCAGCCACGAAAGCAAGATGCATCGAGGCATTTAAAATTTACAGAAGACAGGAGCTAGTCCAGAGCATACTTCTTAATGACTATTACAGGGATACTGTGGGTGGCAGAATTACACAACAGTCAACAAACACTCATATAGTTTATATTAAATTTTGAAGGCAATTGAGGAAACAAAACAAACTTGTTATAATGTTGTATTTCCACAAATATACAAACAAGATGAAAGAAGACCATGTCAGTTGCAAGCCGTGTTTGACGAGATTAAAAAAGTTCACAAGTGAAGTCAAGGTAAAAAATATGTAAATACACAAATTAAGAGTTGTCTCGCTTAGACTGTATTTTGAAATAGACTGCTGAAATGGGGATGTGCGTTGCGGTACAGTGGATACCGGGGAGCCGAGTTCGAATTCCAGTTGAATCCATTGTATTCACTTACGCGCAAATACCCTTGGGAAAGGTATTTAATCCGTCTCTTCCTTCCAGTTATGGGTTAAATAGCAGGTCAGATTGGGTTCTATAGCCTTGGTCGGCAACCAGTCTACCGCAGAAAGCAATGGCAACCTACTACTGCGGGATAATCTTCTGCCCAGTCAGTCATGTCTCTTGCGAGACATGATCGCCCAAGCGTGTATCACGTATGGCACTTCAGATTATCACTCCAACACTAACAGTTTCAGTTCTAAGTGGGAAGTTAGAAATATCTCTAGTCTCCAGATGAGTCAAAAACTAGAGGTTAAGTAGAATTTTACAGTTGCAACATTCCAGTTTTATCAGCAGAAAATAACACCTCAGATTAATTGAAGAGATGTAGAAGAGAGACTTTGCACTTAATACATTCAGAGACGTTGTTAGTAATCATTCTCATTCTCTCAGCAAAATTCTGTTTGCTGAGACAATGTGACATTGTATTAATTTTGGCTTTCGTGATTAATCATTACTGACAGTTCTGTGATAGTAAAATAAAATAAAATGTAAAAAGGTCTCTATTTCTGTTCAAGTTATTATTTTTTTTAATATTTTTTAATGTCAATTAACTTTATTAGAATTAGAAACTAAATTACATTGCGAATTACTTTATTTAAAATGTTTAACGACAAAATCTGCTTTTTTATTTTGTTTAACATTTTTCGACTTACTTATTGAAAAATAAATAAAAATTAAAAAATAATAGCAAGCGTGTTTTTTTTGTTTTGTATTGAATTATTTTTATGTCAATTTACTTTATTAAAAAAATAAATTTCTTTGCGATTTATTTTGTTAAAAATAAAAAAACTGGTTTATATTTTAATTAATTTCAAATGTTTTATTTGCAGAAAAATATTCACTAAGATTTTAATCCTTAATAAATTACTTTTTGATTCAGTTTGAGTTATGAGTTATGAATTTTAATTTAATTGTTCCATGCTTCATTCAGTGTGCTTCTGTAGATTTTAGAAAAAAAGCAGTTTTTGTTTGTTCGTTTTTTTTTTTTGGTTTATTTTGTTTTTTAACAGGTAGCGAGGCTTTCATTCATTTTTTTGTTTTCGGCTTTTTCATATTGTGAAATTCTGTGTTCTCCACGTCAAACTAATAAGAGGAACAAATTTCCACTTACACCGGTTATACGGCATTTGGAAATCGTCGTTTCGTTGTATGCGACCACGCGTTTATAGCGGACGATGAGGAAAACTTTTTTCCATGTTTAATTGTTCTTTATATTTTCATTGAATGATGGGAGGTGCCAGGTCTATACTAAGAAAACCATTTCAAAAATTTAATTTTGAATCAAGAGCACATAAAGAACTTGAAAAACATTTAGAAAAACCTAAAGTTGCTCCTCGTCACAAACTCAACCAAGGACAAATTATACAAGGTGAGTTTAATTTTTTTTTTCTTTTTATTCTTTTCGTTTTGTCGATTTTAAACGAAATATGTTATTGTTGCTGCATCTCATATTGCAGCTTCATAAAATGTAATTTGAAAATAAAAATGCGACAATGCATTCGCTTTCCTCCACCTCTAAAGGTGGCAAGAATTGATCGCAAAAGGGCAAAAAAATCATTAACATAGGTCATTTTTTATTTTTAGTATTAACTGTTGAAAACTGCATCTGAAACGATGTCTAAAAAGTAAAAACAAAATTACTAGCAATTATTCAAATTTTATTATTTATCCCTAATTTAGAAAAATTATTAAAATTAACTAAAAAACCAATGTTACTCAACCTTTTTCTATATATTGGTTCCCTTTTTAAAAGACGGTTTTATGCCTTCCTCCTGGCCGTTTACTTTAATAAAAGTTCATTTTACTTACAATTTACGAAACAATAAATCAACACCAACAGTACTTTGCAGTAATTTTAAACAACTTCAGATATTTTTTTTCTTTTTGTTAAAAAAAGTTATATAATGTTAATATTCATAACAATAGCATAAATTTCCAGTGTTTTTTTTTTGTTGTTGGTGTTTTTTTGTTTTGTTTGTTTGTTTGTTTGTTTGTTTGTTTTCGCGATGAGCAAACTGCAAAATTATTTCACGATTTGAACGAAAAAAGGGGAAAAAAAAAACAAAAAACAGAATGACGTGAAAATCCCTCATAATTTTTCATCCAGCAAGAATAAAAGACCCTGAACAAACTTAAGAACGAAAAGAGAAAAAATCAAAGTATTTTTTAATTATTTTAAAAAAAAAATTTCATCCTTTTTAATACGTTCGAAGTTTTGGTAAAAAAAAATTTTTTGGATTTTTTAGTAACCAAATCGTTACTAGAGTTTACAATGAAAAATTTAATATTTACGTAATTTAACTCCGTTTTTTGTTTGTTTTTGTTTGTTGTTGTTGTTGTTGTTTTTTGTCTTCTTTTTCTTTTCGTTTCCGTTTTAAAAACACATTTTTAATTTGGAAATTCTTGCAAAAATCAAATAATTGTCAGATTTTAATGAAACTTTCAGGACTTATTAACAAATAATGAAATTATTTATGAAATTCTTGATAAAAATATTTTTTCATCTGTTCCCTCCTGCTCCACTTAATAATGAAATTTTAAAAGAATTGTTTTTAATTTTTTTTTTTATAATGTTTGTCGGAAATTAATTCGACCTAGAGTGATCCGAGTTGCAAAAGAAAATGTCCTTCCTTTTCGACCATCTCCGAATTCCGGTTCACACTCCACCCACGTCTATTGTACAGGTGAAGAGGCTCATCCCTTGTTCCCTGTTTAGGATGTGGTTTCCGGCTTTCTCTTTTCCAATCTTTTTACTTTTTTTTTTCAATTTGAGTAGGTAGACTAAACTATCACCTTGTTCACACTCCACCCACGTTTATTGAACAGGTGAAGACGCTCATGCTTTGTTCCCTGTTTAGGATATGGTTTCCGGCTTTCTCTTTTCCAATCTTTTCACTCTTTTATTTTTTTTTTTTCAATTGGAGTAGATAGACTAAACTATTGCCCAGTTCACACTCCACCCACGTCTATTGAACAGGTGAAGAGGCTCATCAGTGGCGTTACCGCCTTGCTCGGGGTGATATGATTTTGAAAAAAAAAAGGTCAGGTAACAAAATGGATCACTCTAAAAAAGGGGGGCTGCTAATAAGAAGTTCTTTTATCATGTAACCTCTGTTCATCCTGCCACTCCTGAAAGATGGCTATAAATGCGAAGATAAATGGGGCATTCGTGCCTTAGAATCCCCAAACTACAGACACGGTGGCCTCACTCTGGTAAGTCCTCATTACTTCCGACACACTGGCAACATCAACAGAAGAAAAAAAAAGAAATAATGAGGAAAACTCGTAACCCAGATGGGGAGTTAACAGGTGCCAGGCTCCAATCATGTGCCACCTGGGGGTAACAGCAATTCAGGGTACCCTCATTCTGTCCCTCAGCCTAGCCCCCCCACTGTAAGATGCAGTTTTCAGTCATACCCAGAACCAACTTTTTTTTTAAACAGGAAGGAGACTAGGATGACCTCTTCGTCTTTTCAGTGGAGCGCAGTCCAGGCAATACCATTTCTGTCTTACTGTGAGAGGTTCTTCAACGCCGACACATCTAAAATGATACCACTCATCACATGAGTTACATCCAATCATATCCTGCTCTCCTTGATGTGCATCACAAGCAGGACACAGCCAAATGGTCATGTCTTCAAAGGCAGGTGAGCCAGCATGACTTAGTTCACTGTTATTGTTGCTACTGCCAGAGGCTACTGTGGGGCAGGAAGCCAGACAATTAGCCTAAATTTTACCCGGTTCATTGGAACTAGGTGAAAGCTCCATGGGATATAAGTGTCTCAAGGAGTGGACCTTTACATGTCCATCACCCTGCTTGACACGAGCAGATCTTACAACACCACCCTTTTTCCTGAATGAGGTCGACAATAGTGTCCAATAACCAAAAGGAGCATGGTTTAAGAGGGCTTTTGACCACAACTACATCATTTTTTCGGAGGCGGTTCTGGAATGGTACCCTGGGTTCCTCCCTCTAAGGTTAAGAAGATACTTCTACCAAAGTTCACGGAATCAATCCAAGCATTTATTCCTGAGCTCCATGCTTTCAATCAACCTTTTCCGGCTGGGAGGAGCCTCAGTAGAGAGCTCATCTCTCTTTACTTGCAGCAATAATCCAGGTCTCTTATCAGGTCTCAAGAACATATTCGGGGTGAGGGCAACTAATTGTCTCTCAGAGGATTTTTGGTATGCTAGAGGTCGGTCATTCACAGCTCTCTGGACATCAGTGACAATCGTCAAAAAGGGAAAATAATCAACCCTACTCCTGCTGATGACCTTATACAAGCACAATTTCAATGTTGGATGTTGTGCTCCCTATTACCTCCATACCAAGGAGAAAATAAAGGAATAGTTTCAGCTTAATGTTGCAGTGCCCAAACTTAGCTTGATATTCTTGCATGAGAGAAAGGCGACTGAACAATCTTCTGCTACTCAAAAATGTTTTTGCATTATCACAATAAAGTGACTCAGGGACGCCATACACATTCGTAAACCTGACAAGGGCCTGAAAAAAGGATAGAAAATTTCGAAAACTCATGCGGTCAGTTTCCATTTCTCATCCATTAAATGTAGGTCCGGTGATCTGGACCTGAGGAAGTTTCACAGAAAATGAGGAAAAAGTTCCACTTGGAGCCAACCTCAAGGTAAACATTAGGGAAGATTGATCCATACTGACATTGATCTCTAGAGGAAGTAGAGTGGAATCGAGATGGTCTAGTTCTCTACGCGTAGCTATTCTCAAGGCCAGCCAACTGGATTCTATTTCTTCCCCCTCTTCTTTAGAGGTCAAGGATATTTCTAGTTTACAATTACATATTTCTACTTTTGTAATATCCTCCAAAATCTCCTGACGGAACTCCTTATTGTGGGTATGATCTCATCTCCATGAGATGACTTTAGTCTTCTCTTGATCTTCATTTTTAGCACTAAGATCCTTTGCAGTAATTGATCCCAAGAATCTGCCATTCTTGAGGAATTCATAATCAGGAAAAATAAGACAACGAATGGTAGAAAAAATGCGTATTGTTTGGTTACACCAAATAAATTTTCTTTTGCAAAATGTCGAAAATTAATTTGACCTACCAGGTTTCAAGAGAAAATGTCCTTCCTTCGCAACCCTCTCCACTTAGGTCAGGTAACAAAATAGATCACTATCAAAAAAAAAAAAAGGGCTGCTGCTACTACTAATGAAGGGAAGGTCTTTTATCATGTAACTTCCATCTTCCCCTCATTCTGCCACTGCTGAAAATGCGGAGATAAATGGGGCATTCATGCCTTAGAACCCCCAAACTACAGATGTGGTTGCCTCACCCTGGTAAGTCCTCATTACTTCTGACATGTTTAATAGTTTCAAAAATATTTTTAAAATATTTCAAATACTTGTATACGTCATGATATTAAGTGAAGACTATATTTACTCATTGAAAAGTTTAATACAAATCATCAAGCCATCATGTTTTTGAAATATTTTTTTTTTGTATGGTAATTTCTGTGTGTACATTAAAAAGTCGTGTTTCACAGTTTTTAAAAATTCAATTTAAAAGTTAGTTATCAAAAATGAGTGGAGGTTGTGCTTATTTATAATGGTTAGATAGGAAAACGCAAATGTTCATAAGAAAATGAAGGTCACAATCACTGTCGGTTGATTGGAGTGTTTGTAGTAATACCCTCTGGCCATAGTTAGGGACTCCTAAGTACATCATAGGGCCCAATTTTGTGAAGAAAGTCTCAATTTGAATTAAAAGTTCCTTGAATTTTCCATTTCTGGGATTTTGTTCTTTTTTTTTTTTCTCCTGTAACTTCTTCTTACCTGAATTCTTTAGAGTTTTGATTGTACCTACAGATCATTGTTCCACAATCAAGCAGCATATTTTTTAATGTATACAGGATGTGATGGGTAAATTGTCGCCCTTTTTTCTTTTTTTTTTCCAATTCTGTGTATGTGAATGTTTTTTTATTTTTTTAATTGCACAGTAGAGTAGGGTTAGTTGAGAAAAAAAAGCACCATTATGCAATTCACTCCACCAGAAACCGCATACTGTAATGCTTGGCATACACACCAGAAGATCCAATATGAACATTTCAGAGTGCTTGGATGTCAATCTGACAAAAGTGCAGTGGATTTCGAAAGAGTTGGATGAGTCTAATGGTGATTATGAAGGTATAGCAGCTTGGAAAACTCACTCTGACTGATCTGATAAAAAAAGAACTCCCAAATTTGTTGGTGAGGCCCTCAGACTAAATACAAAGGCCTACATCAAATGCTTTGAGGTGGTAAGTGCTGCCCTGGGTCAAGAGGGTGACTGCTGAAAGACTTTGTCTGGCAACAGGACTCAGTACCATGCCATGCATGCAGGAGAACCCAGTCATGACTGTAAAATCTTTCTGCAACTACATCACCTCCTTACATCTGGCCACCTAACTCCCCAGTCTGCAATCCTCTTGATTATGTGGAGTGCAATTGAATGAGACACCAACAAAACTTATTGTAACACCAAAAATGAACTGAAAGCAAGGATTATGGCACTATTCACCAACTTAAACAAGGAGACTGTCCAGAAGAGATTCCAAAGTCATCTGGAGGCCATGGTTGAAACCAATGGCGATTTTATTGAATAAATTTACTCTTTAGTATTTCAAGATATTTTTGTGTTATTTTAGTAAATATATCTGTTAAAATGTGTTTTCATTTTTACATATTTTGAGCAACAGTTTATGCATCGCACCCTATATATTACTTGAACAAGGCTCTGTGAAATTTCAAACTCACTTGGGGAGTTTTCTTTTTTATTGTAACAATAATGTTCTACATTTTTACTGTTTTTTCTTTACTGCAATGTTTCTTCAAGGCGTAGGTGATCATAGCTTTCTGCAGATTCTTTCACTACTTATTATCTCAGCAACTGAATGAATTTCAAAATCATACCAAAACATTACAAGTAATTTTTTTGAAAATAAATATTGAATGTAGATTTTTTTTTTCCTGTCAAATATGATCTTGCACTTTTTCACATTAAATTATTTTTTGAATGCTTCTCTGATGTTCACATCAGTTGCATGACCAACAACATTATACTGCCATGCCACTAAAACAAAAACAAAAAAAAATTATGCCATGATGAAAAAATGCCACAATAAGAATAAAATTTTATCATCAAAATCTTTGTTATTATTAAGAGGAAAAACCAAAGTATTTTTTCATTATTTAATCTTTTTTAGCATGTTTGAAATTCTTGTTAAAAAATCTCATTTTTGTTGCATCAGCAGGTGGGACTAATTAGTAAAGGAAATTTTAGTGTCTTTTTGTGGTTAAAAAAAGTGATTTTGAAATCATTTGCTAAAATCAAATGATTGTTTGATTTTAATTAAACTCTTAACACTTATTCACAAATTAATGAAATTATTTTAATTTTGGAATTTTTTTTTTTTTTCTCCATTTGTTACCCACCCCATTATTTATTTAAATTTGAGAAATTTTAAGAATTTAAATGTTGGTCAATCATAATGTTTATATTACTTAAAAGTAGAACTCCTTACAAAATTTAAATTTTTTTTTTTTTTAATAGAAACACCATTTACTGAAAATATGCTCTGAATCATAAAATAAAAATTGCAATACAACTAATTCAAAAAGCTTTTAATTACTTTTAGGAATAAGATGTATTGAGGACACTATTGTCCTTTTTAAGAAAAAATAACTTTTCAATAAATAATAAATTTTTATATGAATCATTTTTTGTTGATTTTTTTTTTTTAATTTTCAGTAGAATAATTTATTCAATTTTAAATCTTATTATTAAGTAAAAACTATATTTACTATTCATCTCACATTATTAATTTCAAAAGAATTTTGAATTTTTTTTTTTTTTTGCATGTTCATAAATGTGCCAATTTTTGTAGATACAGATGTTCATATGCAACATTATCAGAAAATAAGAGCAACAACTATACTAAATTCAAAGCCAAATAGGATCTAAAATGTTAGATTACAGAGAATATTTTTTTAGTTTTTTAAGATTACTGAGTATTTAAAAATTATTTAAAAAGGGTGCTCATATTCTTAAATTATTTTTTTACATATGTAGGTCATAATACATTTTGTCTTGTTATTTCTCTCAAACCCTGCTCTAAGCCCATCATGTATGTCATGCACTGTTTTCCCTTACCTCTACTCACCTTGTGAGTATCAGATTCTCCAAATCCTCCTTCCTCATTGTGTCTCTCAGAAACATTAGCTGTCTCTTCCTGATGTCAAGTTTGTTTCCTTTTCATTTCCATCCTCTCCAAAATCTCATCATTGTTCACACGTTCAGTCCGTGGTCTCCTCAGCATCTTTCTGAAGAACCACATTTCTGTAGATTCAAGATTTTCCTTCATCTTTGAGAAGACTATCATATAGAAGGATTGATATCACATAACAGACCAGTACTTTTTTTCTTTGTTTCCAATGAAATTTTCCTGTCTCTCAGTACTTGATTCCACTTTTGAAATGCATCCTTGGCTGTAAAATTTTAGGTACCTGCATTTTTTCAAATGATAATTAAAAAAAAGCCCTCAAACTTAATAAAAATAAAGTTTTATCTTCAAAATTTTCATGTTCTTATTAAGAAGGAAAGACCGGTGTATTTTTAAATTATTCTTTTAATCATTTCTAACACATTCAAAATTTTGGTGAAAAAAAATTTTTTTTCTCTCTTATTTTTTTTTCTTTGTGTATGTGTGTGTTAGTACTACTCTTAAATTAAGTTGAAGTCCCATAGAAAAAGTTCATCACAACAATTACTATAAAACTATTTTATAATCCCATATTGTCACAAAAAAAGATTAAATCATCAACAGATGATGCCTGTTGTTTATGGGTTAGTATCTCAAAAAGGAGCTTCAGTCTTATCTATATTGTATTGCCAAAGATTGATGGGATATACAGAAAAGGTGTGCTGTGTACTTTATTCAGTACAATATCTGGTGCTAAACAGATAGGCACAGAACAGTCAGTCAGTTAAGTGCCATACATGATACACGCTTAGGCAATCATGCCTCAAACAAGACATGACTGACTGGGCAGAAGATTATCCCGCAGTAGGTTGCCATTGCTTTTTGCGGTAGACTGGTTGCCAGCCAAGGCTATATAACCCAATCTGTCCTGTTATTTAACCCATAACTGGAGGGAAGTGACGGATTAATACCTTTCCCAAAGGTATTTGCGCGTAAGTGAATACAGTACAATAGTTATAATGATAGACAAGACATAACTTACAACACAGAGAGGAGGGGTTTAGATCACAATAGTTGCCAAAATAATCAGTTTGAATATTACTCAAATGGCACTAAAATATTATGCCTCAAATGCTACTATTCTTTACTTAAACAGACTTCAGCTCTTGAGCCATACCATCATTGAGAATGCTGCAGGGGCATCAGCCACTCTAATAAACATGTAACCAGCAAAATTGATTACCATTGATATTTAACTAGTACAAAACCACAGGTATGTATTCGAGTGGAGGTGGAGAGGGGAGCAAAACAATGAGAGTTGAACTCCAGGTGGTAGTTACTGTTTGTTCACCATTAAAACCTGGCAAAAATCACCTCAGTATCATAGGGTGATGATAAAACCGACTTGGCCAAATTATAATAGGCTTCCTTCACATATTGTTTATTGGGGCCACTTTATAATGCTTGTTCTCCTTCATGATTCAGGAGTCCTTGGGGAATGCTAAGCTAGTCTCTTTTTCTTTTTTCCTAAATTAGCTCTTTTTCAGAAAATCTGCTTCAAATAGTAAAAACAAAAATGTAATAAAACTATGCTTTCTTTTTTTTTTTTTTTTTTTTTTTAAATTTTTAATTGGTTTTATAAACAATATATATTAAGGATATCATAGTCTGAAAAGAAAACATTTTTTGAAATTTCCTCCTTTATTGTTCACTCCAGGTTGTTAATACATGAAGACTATATTTACTAATCAAAAAATAATCGAGCCATTTGTTTCTTAAAATAAAACATTTTGTGTCTGCATGATGACCCGTATTTTTCTTTTATGGGTGGCCGTATGTGATATACGTGTTGCAAAGGGTGTGCTTCTTACAGGGGAAAAAAAGAAGTATATAAACATTTTTTGGCAGGGTACAATTCTTTCATTCTCTTCTGTGTTTCCTATGCCCTACATTTCTTTACAAATCATCCATTCAAAATTTAAAGCAAGTTTTATACTTTAAATCCTAGTTTCCTAATTTTGTTAAAAAGAAACATGAATTGTGAGATTCACAATTTGTTGAGAGGTACCTAATAAAGAATATAAAAAAATAGATATTAAAAATAAAAATTAATAAACGTCATAACATTTCATAAATTGAGTTACCTATGTCATGTTATATAATTTCATTGATATTAAATTGAAAAAATTATTTTAAAAGAAAGTTTTATATTCTTATTTTTCATAAAACATCTTCAGACATAAGGCTGAACTTAAATTCTATAAAATATTAGGTAATTATTAAAATATTGTTAAATTTTTAATTTTACTATGTAGTTAAAAACTAAAACCAAAGTGTACGATTATGTCAAATTCGTCTTCCATACTTAGCCTTTTTTTTTTTGACATCATCCATCTGACATGTCAATTATAACCCCTGATAACAAGGCTACCATAATTAAGAAAAGCTTTTATAGTACATTTCAAGCAGTAAACAAGTAATTTTTGTTTCAGATCAAGTAAAGGTAAGTTTAAATTTGTTAGTTTGAATAAAATAATGTGTCAGCAAGGTATATTTTATTTTTGCAAGATTCTTTAAAACCTAGAATCAACTTCTGTTCACAAAACGTCGATCGATGAAAAATGGCCGCAAATTTGAAATTATTTTAAAATCAAAAAGATTTTGGGTTTCAATCAATATAATTTTGGTTTGAAATGCACCAGAGTATTTTGCTTACTAGAATTAGTAAATTTAATCTCTTGGCTTTCAATTAAAGCTTCAAGAAAACTCTTATTTTTAAAAATTCAATTTAAATTTAGGTATCAAAAATAAGAGGAGGTACCTACATAAAATCCCTATAATATCTTAGAATTTCTTAAAGAAATCAAAGTGTATTGCAAAATACAACTTCAACAAAACTACAATACACACATCACCACCTCTAATAATTATATTCACACAAATCTGTGTATTAACAAAAACAGAGTGTCATCTACCATTGTGAAAGCAGAATAACATGTATCATGTTTTTATTATTGCAAAACTCCCAAGAAAATTAAATTTAGGCATTAAAAGACTCATAATGAGTTGATATGCTGTAAATGAAACTAAATCCCAATTCTAAAAAGATATTTTTTTTTAATAATTGAGCAGATATTAATTCACCTGGAGAAGAAGAAATTGGAAAGAAAGATGAAGTTCTTCATAAAATGCTCCAATCAGTTTGGGTTGATTCCAAAGGACCACCTCCACCTGTAAGTAAATTCTTCTTGCTTATTCTTGAAAGAAAAACGAAAAATCTTTTTCTGCAGACAATAATGCTGCATATGATGCATTGTAATATGTCCCATAATAGTTACTACATTTGTCTATGCATTTCATAAATTCAATGTATAAAGTATTATGCTGTTTTATGAGTTCAACCATTCTTTCAATTTATTATGGTGATGATGGCTATTATTTAGAATTACAAATAAATCGCGAGTCCATGGGAGATAACTCTAGTATAACAAAGATTAACATGTTGACCTCCAGAAGTCAATTACAAAATCTGACTTCAAACGCCAACTTAGGCAAGAAAAACGTTTCTTGACTTGATTTTTAGCCTCAACTGAGGACTTAACATTATGCCATTGGTAAATACAAACCACCATCTCCCTCTCATTGTTGTTTCAAAATCATTAGTCAGTCAATTAAGTACCATACATGATACTCGCTTGGACAGCTCGAGGTGGTGTAATGGTTAGCTAGCACATTAGCAAGCTTGTCTCACCAGAATCGTTACAACTGAGTAGTGAGTTCAATCCTCACTGGGTGTCCCTTTCTTTCAGCCTTGTGCCACATCTAAGCTACACTTAGTAAACCATATTTGCTTGGGTGATCATGTCTCAAAAGAGACATGACTGACTGGGCAGAAGATTTTCCAGCAGTAGGTTGCCAATCTGTTCACTTATATAACCCATAGCTGGAGGGTAGAGACTAATTAATACCTTTCTCAATAGTATTTGCACGCAAGAGAATGCAACAAATTAAATTCAACTAGCATTCAAACTTGACTCTCCAATTTCCACTGCACCACAACATACTCAGCACCTAGTTTGATTATTAGACACTCACTTTTCAAATGCTTCATTCATGTGTTATATTTTCAATAAATTTTTCTTATGAAAAGTTTGTTTTTTATAGTTGGCAGTACAATTTTTTTATAGTTGCCTTAGGTACTATTTATTTGCATTGAAAATGATTAAAAAAAAAAACTTATGGCTGTAGCCTTGATGGCACGACCACAAAAACAAGAAATAAATGTCATAAAAACTTGCAGCCATGAGTTATCTTCTGTCTATATTTCTGAAATAAGGCATTGTAGGTATTTACATTATTTGGACTGTTGTCCTCAACTTTATTCAACTTGTTATATATCGATAAACAACAAACGCGCATATATATAAAAATATGAAGTTATATTTTTATTAATGACGATGAACCGTGTAGCCTAGGGAACAGAGAGTGAGAGAGCGCGCCTCTAAGGGGTTGACGGGGGGGTCGTATCTGTTGCTCCTCTGGTCTGGTCTGGCTCTCTCGTCTGCCTCTGTCTCTCTGCCTGGTGAAATCCGTGCGCCGAGGTCTTTTATAATCTCCAAACCGGTACTTCCGGATTTTGCCTCGCCCACGCACGCCCACGTAATTCTCAGAGACACCTGTTCTGTCTGCCTCTTGTAGCCATTTCCGCTACTGCCGGAAATAAGGTCAAACAAACATCCGTTCCTTTCAACGACCGGAAAACACCCCCGCTTGCATCAGCCTTTCCTCGGGTGGGGCGGGATTGTTATATTACACACTCTGGTCTTCTTCATGTGGTATACATTGGAATTTCAAACTAGTCCACTGGGGAAGATTGTACCCAAGGACACATGACCCAGTAGTTAAAAGCATTGGTTGAAGTAATATTTTGTAGAGTTGAGTTAGTAAAGGGAAATAACTGAAACTAAGATATCCAGAAAAGGCATGGCACATGGAATTAGAACAATTTACCTCTGTTGATTAAATAAGGGTCTAGCTCAAAATTGCTCTTTTATCCATTTGCACAAACTCAAGTAGATTACTCAATGCTTTTCTCTTTTGACCCACCTATGTGAATGTCTTAAAAACCACCTTTAATTGATGCAAAGAGCTACTAGGGGTGAACAAGAATTAAGACTTGAGAAGGAACTGGAAACCTAATCCTAACCAGAGATAAATCTCTAGTCCTGTTCAAAAATACTGCAGAGTAGTGTGAATCTATCTCTTACTATTGTGGAGAAGTAAAAAAGAAAATCAATAGTAAATAAAATTTTAGTTTAGGTCATGGAGATGTTAGAAGTAAAGAGCTGAAGTAGACTTTAGAAGAAATCCTGAACAGAAGAGAATTATTAAGTTTCATCATAGTTTTTGTTCTTAAAAATGATATATTTTCACATTCCTTGTCCATGAGTGTACCAACATTTTTCAGTTGTCATCCATTTTTACTTTGTCTTTTATTTCCTCAACTGACTTCTTTGTGTAGTTTTTAGGTGGCTTTGATATCGGCTTGGAATGAGAAGTTGGGGAGCAGAGTATGAATTTCAGTTAAATTCCTTGCATTCGCTTATGCACAAATTCACTTGGGAAAGGTATTAATCCATCTCTTCCCTCCAGTTATGGGTTACTATAGCCTTGGTTAGCAACCAGTCTACTGCAGAAAGTAATGGCAACCTACTGCAGGATAATCTTCGGCCCAGTCAGTTATGTCTCTTTCGAAACATGAACACCCAAGTGTGTATCACATATGGCACTTAACTGACTGACCAATCAATACTGCTTGGTCTTTTTTAATTCTTAAAATTAACTCACTACTGCATTGTATAAGTCATACCTTCAAACTTTATATTGATAAATGCAGGAAAACCTTTGGTGGCTCTGGAAGCATGCTTTGTACGATGCAGTAGTGAGTTACTCTTGAGGTGGCGGGGGGGTCCCAAAAGAGACAAAAAGTTTTTCATAGAAAAGGGGGGAAAAAAAAAATAACTTATTTTTGTCCTCTTTTCTGGGCATTGGTTTCTTTTTATTTTTTTGCTTTTTTGCCAAACAGACAATTGTTCAAAGTCCATATTCAGAATGGTGGTTATCATTTTTATCCAATAAGAAGTTTCCATTTGGCTCCAGGTGTTTTAAAATAAAAAATAAAAATAAAAAAAATAAAAGTATTTTTTTTTAACTTTGTTAATTTACTGTTAATCTACAGAGTGCGATGTGTAAATTGCTGTTATTTTACATTTTTAATTTTACACATGTGATTTGTTCTTGATTTTGTTGAATGAACTGTAAGAGAGCACCATGATATAATTTACTCCACTAGAAATTTGAAAACTGCATACTGTACTACTTGGCATTTGCAGCAGAATATTCTGAGGATAGTGCAAAGGATTCAGAAAGAGTTGGAAGATACATCATGGTGTTTGGAGTGATTATTGGTGATGTGATGCCTCCATTCATCTTCCCACAGGGCCTTAGACTCAGCATGGAGACCTACATTAAGTGGATTGAGAAGGTAGTTCTGCCTTGAGTTAATAGGTTGGCTGCTGGAAGCCCTATGTCTGGCAACAGAACTCTGCACCATGCCACACAAGCAGGAGAACTAACCTCAAGGCTGTGGTTGAAACCAATGGTGATGTTATTAAATAAATTTATTCTTCAGTATTTCAAGATGTTTTTGTGTAACTTTGGTAAATATACCCATCACACACTTTATTAAAAAAAAAAAAAATACATTTAATTAAATCTTCTTTTACTTCAGACTCTCACCAATCTGCAATTTAAAAACATTTCCCTCCTCTTTAATTAATAATTTTACTTTTAGAGTAGGTAAATATTTTACATGTACACACTTCTTACATTCAGTGAATATTTTTCTTTTTTTTTTTACTTTAAAAACATCCAATGTCTGAAGCAGGCAGTGTGGAGAGAAAAAAACAAACACAAACTAAATATATACCTTTCGCTTTCTTTCTCAGAATCCTAAAGATCGTCCGCTTCCAGAAGAAATTACTGCAAAACCTTTCCCAGAATATGGAATTGCTGAACCGAAGAACATCCCACCAGGTAAACTGTCCATTCGGCAGGCACTTGACATGATATCGCAGTATCAAGCCAATCCAAAGACATTTAACAGTGCACGTCTTGCAAGCGAGTATAAGTTGGAACTCTACGATACCCAACAGATTCTTAAACATTTTCAGACCTTTCACATGCACATACCAAAGAAAATGGAAGAACGTTTTCCTCATCTTTTGGACGCTTTAAAAGAAAAGGTTTCAACTCTGGAATCTGAGAAGCAAAAACAGCTTCTAGATGTTGCAAAAGAATTTGATAACCCAGAGACAAAAAATATAGGAAAGTCTTAGGAAGTTTAATTTTACACATGTAGAAATTGAATTAAATAATTTTTTTTTTGTTGTGACATGATTAATGAGTTTAATCTACAATGTTCTCACTACTGTGGCCTTGTACCATGCATGCTGTTCACTGAAGATTGGGACCCCAACTCTACTGACTAGAAAGAATTTCTTTTAAATTGTAATTTAGAATAGTTGCTGGATTGTACATCTCCAAATCATAGAAATGTTCTATCAAGAATTCTGAGACCAAGTTCAAATTATTATTAATTTTTTGGCTCCTTCAGTCAACTGTGATCTTTGTTAATCTTTTGTCTCATTGTTGTCCACCACCACACTTTCCTCAATGTTTTCTCTTGGTAATCCCTTGTGTCTTAAGATTTTTTAAACCTTTTCACTCCAAACAAAATAAATCCATTAAGTTTTTTTTTTTTTTTTTAATATAACAATGTAATTGTGCATTTCCAGACTGACTTAAGAGAAAACCAAATATCAACAAATTATATACTCTGTATATCTATACTTCTGCAATGAGGTCGTATTTACATTAAAAATGAGAACAAAAGTCCAAATATTGTCATGAGTAAAGAAAGACCCTACGTTGAAAACAGAACAGATCTTAATCAAGAACAACGATATGAGCTTCAGTAAAAAAAAGTCATAGCTTGATGTAGTGGTGAGACAACTGCCTCTATCTCACAAAAGACTGTATGTATGCTATTCCATGTAACTGAGAAAAAAAATACATAAAAGAGAAACAGGCCACCCACTTAAGGGGAGATAATGCCTGATTTTTCTGTGGCGAGAGAAAGGGGATCAAGTTGAAATAATTGATAGAGAACATTATCGAAAACTGTAAACTTAATGAATCAGCATATATGCAAAACCACAAATAAATAAGGTTACTGAGACATTAAGGTTATAAGTACCAAAAATTTATGTACTGATGTCTTCAAGGACAGTTGGTTAGTTCCAGTGATTTGACCCATGTTCGGTCTATGATACTCTCATGTTGAACCATCTCTATCATGCCCTTTCAGCTTTGATTATGTGACTTAAGTGGTGTAAAACTCAGTGGTGGACTACACAAATAAATGCTTACCCAGTTTAAAGGAGTTTATTTAAGGTGGCTTCAGTGAAGGATCATATAAACGCAGTGGTTTCAAAAAACATTGGGAATTTGAACCTGAGAAGAAAACATGTCTAGTTTTTATCTTATTCACAGTCACCCTCTTGGGCATTTAATTCGTAGTAGCAAAGGTCAAATCTTACCTTCAGTTTTTTTTTTTTAAGCAGATGGAAAGAGAAAAAAAAATCACATTAAATTTATTTCTTTTATTCAGAAATACTTTTTAGAAATTTCAAGATCAGATTTTACCCTTTTTAGTTAAGAAATTTGGCATGGAACCTGATGTGATCTTCAATAAATGTTGCAATGAAATAATAGCTGTGGTCATAGCCCTAAGGAGGAAAGAAAAGAATAAAAAATCCAGTTAATATTAGCACAAATACATGTAAATGAGAGAGGTTTTTCTATTGATTTTTTACAAGTTAAAAATTTTTAAGTGGACACTGAAGGCAACACTCAAAAATGCAATTATCAGGCCATGCGTGTTGTTTTTACTCAACTTTTCATATGTACAGATCATCAATTTCTTTTTGTAAAACCGGATCCCCACCCCACACTTTTAATTAGATTGATTGTATGAATTAGATATTATAAACACTATTGTCTTAAAAAAATATTTTTTCAATTAATTTTCATAAGAATTGTTTTCTTTTTTCTTTAATAAAAATCATATTGACTAATCATTAATAGAAAAGTTTATTGCCCTCCCCTATATTTTAATAAGAATTTGTGTAAGAAATTAATAAGAAGTTTCCAATTGGTTAACATATTTTGTATTAATCATTACCTCCCCCTACTCTCCTCTTTATACATGTAAACAAAAAATAGTTGATTCCACAGAGACTAAGCAACAATTATTCAACATCAAAATACAGCCATTAATGTTAACAAACAATATCTCAGTAGAGGAGATCAGGCTGCTAACAGATTGCTTCAGATTTCATGTTAGCTTTTAATGATTTTAAAAGTAAAATTCTTTTGGGTATGTGACAACTGAACTAATTGTAAAGAGAACCCCTTCACCCTCATTTGCACAAAAGAACGAAGACAAATTCCAGCTTAAATAATCTCACCCCTCCTAAATAACACAGGTTAATTCATAACAGCAAAATAGATAGTACAAATATCTCAATATTTACCTCTTGTCTCCTGAGAGTCAAGGGGACATTTTTCTCGGCGCAGACCTTCTCCATTGCATCTGGATTCAACTGACCATCAATTAAAAAGTTGTCGGCACTTCCCTACAAAGATTTTATTTTTAATTTTTTAAAACAGAGGTGTAAAACCCCTCCCACTAAAGACAAGGATAGGGGGGGGGGTCATCTTTCAAAAGAGAAGGAACAGGTGCTACATTCTGATCTTACTACAAGTCAGTGTTTATGAAAAACAAGTTATTTTTTTTTTTTACTTCATTATAAAGAAATGTTTAACAAGACCATTCATGACCATTACTACTGTGGCAAGTTCAATCCTTATTGCCTGCTCAAATTCTCATAGCTTTGTATCAAGCTAAGTAAGTATAAATAATTTTAACTTTCACTTTTTATATTCTTTAACATTCAGGAAGTTTTTAGCAAAAAAATTTTTAATGACATGACTACTGAGAGTGGCAGACAATTGTCTTATTCTGACAATCTGCCATTGAAGAGAATTCGCAGATAATACTGAAAGTAGTATGTTCACCATGTTCAACTAAGAATGGTTGATGAGATGAGTTTTCACTAACAACACACACACAATATGTAAGAGGCTAATTGTTATAGGAAGTGGGGGTAAAGTTTTTGCTTTTTTATGAGGAGCATTTCCAATTCAATATGATCTGCTAGTCATCTTGTGGTTATCAACGAAATCCAAAGGAGGATCTGCAATATAATCGATCCTGACTTGGTAGCCCTCCTTCAGTCACTTTCTCACCAAAGTGATGTGGCTTCCCTCTGTCTTTTCTACAAGTATTTTCATGGCAACTGCTCTGACAAGTTCCCCACCCCCAGTAACCCAACAACATTTACTTGTGCTGCTAGATTGGCATCAAAGTTCCACCCTTTTACCATCAAACTAGTTAAATATAAGCATCTCTTCTACTTTAATAGTTTCTTTTCTCACGCTTTCAGTTTGTGGAACTAACTTCCATTTGCTTGCTTCCCTGATAGCTGCAATCTCCAAAAGTTTAAATGTAACATCAATTACCATCTTTATACTTGATTCCCATCCAATCTCTTATCTTTTCTTTGACATCCCCTGTACCGCTTTTTTATTCTCTCACAGTAATCACCCTGCACACCAGTGGCATTTCTGAACTGATTATAAAAAAGTATTGGAATGCCTGTTGGTGTTTTTGGTAAACCTTAATGTTTGGGTATTTTGGAATGGTATTCAATCAAATCTTCTTCATTATCAACTAATATCAGTCAGTTCAGTGATACATGATTGGGCAGATTTTCCCGCAGTAGATTACCTTACTTTATGCTGTAGACTGATTGCCAAACAAGGCTATAGAGCCAAATCTGTCCTGCTATTTAACCCATTGCTGGAGGGAGAAGCGACAGATTAATACCTTTCCCAAGGGTATTTGTGTGTAATTGAATGCAATGAATTCAACTGGAATTCAAACTCAGCTTCCCAATTTCTCATTCTGAGCCAGTATCCACAACACGTATCCAAACTTGTTCAATATTCATACCTTGGAAATCATTTTATGTTCATTGACATTTTATATATATATATTTGGTTGTAAGTATTTTTATGATAACAATCTCTCTTCCAGTGATAGAGAAGACTTCATTTTTGACTGATTTTTTCTTTTTTCCCTGATAGCTGCAATCTCCAAAAGTTTAAATGCAACATCAATTACCATCTTGATTCCCATCCAATCTCTTATCTTTTCTTTGACATCCCCTGTACCTTTTTTATTCTCTCACAGTAATCACCTTGCACACCAGTGGCATTTCTGAACTGATTATAAAAAAGTATTGTCTTTCTGATAATATTTTCTTTGTACCTAAAGTGGTAATGATTAATGCTTGTATGATACCCAGACTTTATGGTCTACCAAACAAAGAAAGCAGGTATTTCTATGATTTCTACCTGGGATAAAAAAAAGTGCTACCTATAGCTATTCACATTAGAAATTGCAGCAAATTTATTGAAATATAAAAAAGCATACATATATGTATGTATGCATGTATATGCCATGGTTAAAAACCAATATTGTATTTTCTCAATGAAAAAAAAAAAAAAAAAAAGAATTGAATCAAACATTTTTTGTCAATTATCTGAACTGAACCTATTCTAATCATTCATCTTGAACAGACATTTTGAGAATTTGGAAAACCATGCTCAATATATGATAAAATAATTTTCATATTTTTAAAGGGGAAATATGGAGATGGTTTGCAATTTGTCAGTGATAAAAAACACACACACACACACACACTATAAAATGCAGAAAAGCAAATTCTTACCTGGTCAATCAAAATGTCAGGGTAAGTACTTCCATGTTTCTTAATTAAGCAGCAGGCATCATATTCCTTGAGTAAAGGAGAAAAAAAATTCATAAAACATTCTGGTTTTAAAAAATGAGGATAGCCAAAAATCATGTCTCCCTATTCTATAGTATGGCTGCCTGTTTGTATCCAATTTTGCCTGTTTGCTAAGTTGTTTAGTTAATCTCTGTTGCAGGCACACTTGAGGTTTATACAGCAACGAGTGGACCTGTGTCTTCAAAAATGATTGCAGAACATTTATAGGGATAAGCCATCTAAATGACAACACATATATTGATGCACCTACTACATTAAGACATAAGAAGAAAAATAATAATTCAAACCTCTGAGCATGATAGGAGGGAAATTATATATATATATATATATATATATATATATAATAAATGTAAACTTATCACTGTACTCATTTCAAAAAACCCTCTGAGTATATAGGCGAAAGGAAAAAATGGGTGTAAAATAAGAAAGAGCTAAGCACGTGAACATCAGTCAAAGTACGTAGCTCAAAGAAAAATCTGAAACGAGTAATCTATAACAAAAAAGCGCTCAATACGTAAGCAGAGCAGACAAAGTAGATAACCTAAAGAGCTAACAAACCTACCTAGGGTTTTTTTTTTAATCATTTCATCCTGAGCAAGGCAGAAATGCCACTGATGAGCAGGGGGCTACATAACTGTAAAAAGATTAATTAGAAAAGAGTGAGGAGTACAAACTAGTTAGAAAGGAGCAATAGAAAGCTGAGAATGCAGGTGCGATGACAGATACATAGGTGGAGAGAAAGGGAAGGATATATGGGGGTGGGGAGAGAGCTAGAGTCCAGCGGTTAATAGATGAGTATTGACATTGCATTTAAATTTCTGGAGGTTGTAGCCGTCAGGAAAGCAAGAATATGGGAGAGAGTTCCACAGGCGGGAAGTGCGAGAGAAGAAGCTGCAGGAGTAGGATTGTCGTCTGCATTTGGCTAACCTGACTGTGAATGGGTGGGACCCAGTTGCCAGTCTGGTTGCACGAGTAAACACCTGTTGAGGAGGCACCAGTGACTTAAATTCGTCCGAGCAGAAGCCATGAAAGTATTTATAGAACAGACAAAGGGAGGCCACATTTCGATGATGGGGAAGTGGCTGCAGTCGAGCCGCCAGATCAGTACCTATCACATTGCAGACTCTCCTTTGGAGCCTGTCAAGAACACTGAGGAGAACAGCAGGGGCACCTGACCATAAATGGCAGCAGTACTACATGCACAGACGGATGGTTGACTTCTATATATGCAGGATGGATTCAGGCGGAAAAAACATCCTGGATCGACATAATGACCCAACCTTCTTAGCAGGAGATTTAGCTAGGGATTCAATATAGTGGTTTCATTTGAGGTCTGAGGAGAGGGTAAGGCTGAGGAGGCGTAGTGTGTTGCTCTCAGGGAGAATTGCTTGGTCCATGCTTATGGGAGGCAGGAGAGGTTGCCTGTGATGGGTGACAGACAACAGCTTGGTCTTAGACGCATTGAAGTTGACAAGCCACTTCTTGTCCCAATTCACCACAGAGTGTAGATCCTGTTCAAGGTCAGCAGCGAGATTATGTCTGTCCGCCACGACAAGTTTCTTACTGGTGCGGGAGTATATTGTGGTGTCGTCTGCATAGATGCCTACTTGGGAACTGATCTCATCTGGGAGGTCGTTGATGAAAATAAGGAAGAGCCCCGTGGGACACCAGCATTTGTGCTGTAGGATGAAGTGGCATGCCCATTCAAAACGACCTTCATTTTGCGGTTATCTAAAAATGATTGGATTAGGTCAAGCAGGCGACTGGTAATACCGTAACACCGTACCTTGTATAGGAGGCCAGAGTGCCAAACCCTGTCAAAGGCCTTGGAGATGTCCAGAGCAACCGCGCAAGCCTTGTCAGACTCATCAAGGGCCTGGAGCATGTACTCCGTTACGGCTGTTAGCAAGTCGGCCGTGGACCTGGCAAAGCAGAAGCCATATTGCCTGTCAGAGAAGAGTTTGTGGGCAGTAAGATGTTGAACTATTTCAGCATTGATTATGGCCTCGAATACTTTCCCAAATATCGGTAAAAGACTGATAGGACAATAGTTGGATGGGTCCAAGGGTTCACCACAATTCTTAAATGCAAGAACGACTGAAGAGAACTTCCAGCATGCAGGAAGCAGAAAGGCAGTAGTTAAACAGTTTAGAGAGGACAGGAGAAAGTTCGGGAGCACACCTCTTAAGGACTATCACCGGGATTCCATCGTCTCCACTCGCCTTATGGGGGTCGAGTTTTGAAATTACTCGGGATACTACTGTCGGGGTAATATATATGTCATGCAGTTTGACCTCAGTTCTAATAGGGAAGTCAGGTGGGTGTACTCTAGATGAGTCAAATGTGGAGTTGGATGAGAATCTGCGGGCAAAGCACTCAGCTTTGTCTGCAGATGACGTGAGAACCTCAAATTCATGTATTAAAGGAGGTATTGAGGATTTGCTATTGTTGAGCACTCGTTTGCAAATCCTCCAACAGTCCTTGGAGCTGAACTTGCGGTCAGCTATGCGCTGTCGCATTCTCTCAGCAAACAACCGTTTGGCGTCATTTAGGGTTCTCTTGCACTCATTGCGAGCAGACGTGAACAGGCGCCTATTGTGATCAGATGGCTGTCTCTGGAATAGACGGAAGTAATGGTTCCTGTGGGCAATGGAAGCTGAGCAGGCAGGAGAGAACCATGGAGAGGAATGAGGTTTTAGGAAATACATCCTGGTGGGTATGAAGGCATCAATGCCAGCTTTCACCCATGACGAGACCTCAGAGGCACAGTCATCAGCTGATAGATCAAACACTTTTCCCCAAGGGACGTCGCAGAGGAAATCGCGAAAGGCATCCCAGTCAGCTTTTTGGTATAGGTAGGAGGTCCTATAGGTAGAGGGCTCCTGGGGGGAGTGGGAATGGAAAGAAATAGAGAGAGACTACAGCAGGGTCGGAGTTGCCGAAAGGGCATAGCTGCGAGACTTGACAGGCGTCAGGCACAGAGGTGAAACATATCTAGTAGTGAGGAATGACCCGAGGAGAGACAGGCGGAGACATATGTATTGGTGGTCAGTAGATTCAAGTGAAGTCACCCTAGCTATAAGGAGGTGTTCGTTGACGTAGACACCCAGCCCATGCATGTGGACAGTGGAATCCTTCCTTAAGAGGGGAAGATAACCAGGGATGGAGAGGTCAGAGGAGGGAATAGCTGAGTTGAAGTTAGTTCTGCAGAGCGCAAGGATGTCAGGGGACTTTTCATGCAGGAATGCTTCTACACTAGGAAAGTTAGTACGAATGCCCCAGATATTAGTGAAAGAAAGGTTAATGGGTTTGGGTGGTTTGATTTTAACTGGTTTAGGGTCGTTTCTGATTTATTTCTTCATATGTTTTTGTTTATAGAAAGGGACCTAGAGTAGAGGATACAGGCAGTCATTATCCACAATCTGTGCTGGGAGGGAAACTGGCTAGGGCTGCAACAAGGTCTGGCCTCAGGGTTGCCCACCGAAAGCACTTGCAGGGACACCTATCCATGCTCGACATGGCACTACAAGAACCCCAATATTATACAACTGTTGATCAGAGCAGCCGCTCTTGACGCTATGCAAGAGTTAGGACTCCTAACTACCAGTCAGAAGCAGCAACCAGGAAAATGCCAACCCGGTACCCTCACAGTGATGAGCCATTGCCACCAGCCGGCCAGATCGAAGGAAAATCACGGAAGCACCAATACCAAGGTCTGAAGAGAGAAGAGAAAGCCGGAAACCACATCCTAAACAGGAAACAAGGGGCAAGCCTCTACTCCAGTTCAATAGATGTGGGAGGAGTATGGACCGGGCGATAGTGTGATAAAAAAATAAACAAATAAAAAATTCCAAGGGTGGTGAGTTAAAGTCCAAATGGAGCATAAACGCCAAAAAATATTAGTAAAAAAAAATTAGTTTTCACCTCACCGGATCTTCAGGGAAGGCTGGTTTGTTGGCTCTTTATATATATATATATATATATATATATATATATGAGAGAGAGAGAGATAGGATTAAACCAAGCAGACCTTAGCTACCATTTCTAGGAGAGAGTGTATAACCTGGCACTATTAGTTGAATAATGTTAGGATACTCAAACCATACGTCATAATGATTTGTGGCTTTGTACTAGCATAACCAATGATAGCTTCTCTCACAAGTCTTGGGCCAACACAATGTATAATTTTCATGCACTTCCTTGGGCCAGTATTATCAAGAATTCACCTCCCTGATAAATCAGCAGTGATGAGATTTGAACCCGCATCTCCTGGCCAGAATCCTAATATTCTAATCACTCAACCATAGACATAAAAAACTATCCAAAATATCTTGAACCAATCAAGATATGGAACCGACACATCAACAAGCTGTCAATGTTCAAGGTGAGGATTAACCATTGATTGTACAAGTTCCAAGAGTCACTTAAGGTAGAGGATTACACAACCCTAAACAATGCAATAATGCCCCCAAGATTCAAAGTGCCACCAAAAATGAAAGAGAAGGAAAAGGCTTTAGAAAGAACCAGAAACCTATTCCTAAACAGGAAATCAGCAATAAACCTCTATTCCTGTTTAAAATAACGGGGAGGAGTATGAACCAGACGATATTACAAAAACTTACAGAAACAAACAGAACTGACAAAATTTGCAATAAACAGTAACAAAATGAAAATAGGTAAAAAAATAATATTGAGCTGAGAACGCAATAAGAAAAAGAAGGGAAAGACAGAACAAAAACAATACCAAGCAAACAATATAAGAAAGAAAAAAAAAGTAGATAAACCAAAAGTAATGAACCAAAAAGTTCACAAACTAAGAATGATGTTAACACAAAAAGGAATATAGACAATTGATCACAACATTCTGGTTTCAGGACAAGAATAAACAGAACTCAGTCAAATGAAACCAAGAAACTAATTTATTGACAAGGAAGAAATCCCAGCATGCATCTGTATGTTTTGTCTATAGATTTGGGGAGAGGTTTTTGCAGTCATTCCTAAGCTGATTGGATGAGTTCTTATGGTAAATGTACAAATTATAATGTATAATTGGATGGGTCATGAATCTGATTAGCTGGGTCTAGGATAGAAAGCATTGACCAACCTTACCCCCCCTCCCACACACACACACACACCTTTGGCCACGTGCCACAATTATTGTATCATTTACAATAATAAATATTAATTCCTAAACTGACTGGAACTGACAAGACTGATGGGATATGTTGAATTTTCTAACGTTACAGAATATCTTACAAATACAAAATAGAGTTCAATAAACATTTGTTTTTCACAACATGCAATTTTATAGAATTTTAATAAACATGAGGAGGGTAACATAGTGCAGATTATCTCTTTATTTTCATAAGCATACACGCCTGTTTATTCAAGCAGCAAGAGTACAGGTTTGTAAGTAGGAGAGTGCCTGCATTTTGAAATGTCAAATCTTTTCTGAAGAGGAAAGAAACAAGCACTTTGTCTCCCACATTCAATGATTCTGCTAGAGATCTTAGAATTGATCTTTCTTGATCTACATGTTGAACTTTTGACCTTCCAGTATAACAAAAACAAACAAGGATGTTTGTATACATATACTGGGTGGTCCAAAAGTAGGTGTGTAAATTGTGATGGACAACAACTGATAAATTTTAAGCACTTTTGAATTATCGTACATTTAATTGTCAATGTAATAACTGTATTAGCAAATATAATTGTATATGTAATCTCAAAATAAATGCTGTCATTTACTGTCCATCTACATTTTGGACCACTCCGGATATATATTTAATTGCTAATGTAAGAATTGTGTTAGCAAATATAATTGTATATGTAATCTCAAAATAAATGTTATCATTTACTGTCCATCTACTTTTGACCCACCCTGCAAAGGTTGCCATGAGTATTATATTGGTCAAACTGGCCAGACACTGCAATGAAGGATGACAGTTCATTGTCAAATCAGGGTTCTGCACACTAGAAAAATTCCACTTAGCCATCGTATAAAGAAATCCTGGGAAACAAAATCTACCAAACTTCAATATCTCTACTAACGTAACTACAAGACCACTGAACAAAAGTGCATTAACAAAGAAAAATTTTTCATCAGCAAATTTAAACCAAGACTCAACTTGTTGCACAAACCAGGGTTCAGTCTGTCAGTTAAGTGCTATACAGGATACACATTTAGGGGATCATGTCTCAAAAGAGACATGATTAACTGGGAAGAAGATTTTCCCACAGTAGACTGATTTCCAACCAAGGTTATAGATCTTAATCTGTCCTGCTATTCAATTCTTTTATCCAGATCATTCAGTTAAGTGCCATATGTAATATACACTTTGGTGATCATGTCTCTTTCAATCCATGACTAACTAGGCAGAAGATTTTCCTGCAGCAGGTTGCCATTTCTTTCTGCAGTAGACTGGTTGCCAACCAAGGCTATATAACCCAATCTCTCCTACTTGGAAGGAGAAGAGATAGATTATTCTTTCTCAAGGGTATTTGTGCATAAGTGAATGCAATGAATTCAACTGGAACTCGAATTTGGCTCTGAATTCTTGTTTCAAGCTAATATACAATGCACCACAATTATATCCCTCAAAATGGACTTTTTTCTTTCAACATAAGTTAGAGAGAAAAGCAGTTGCATCCCTTGTGTCTTTATCCCAAACTTAAACAACAGTACACGGTAATCTGATAAACATTTAAAAACTACTAAACAAACTTTACAAAACAACACAGGAAAACCGGTAAAGTAAAACATTTTTTTTTCTGAAAATTTGTAAGTGAAACAATTTAAATAGTTTTTTCTTAAAACCTAAATGTATTATGAATATTACAAATAAATATATAAAAATATCAGGTGCATTTTCAAATCTCATTATTTTCTCTATATAGCAAGATTTGTATAAACCTCTCTTAACACTTTTCATTTTATATAATATATATATATGATTGCTTTTTAACCCAAGATTGAAACCCGACTGAATTGGCGTCAGTCGGCAGTTCTACTTCTGGACTATGGGCATTCGGTACAAGAAGACAGACTTTTTAGCATGTATATTATCATTATACGCGCCCAATAGCCAGAGTGTTCTAATTCATTTTACTGAATGAGCAATGCGTATATATATATATATATATATATATATATATATATATATATATATATCTATCTAGTTTAGTGTATCAAGGCAGCAAATAATTTTCTAAACATATACTGTTAAATATAACAGACAATGAATGTCTATTATGTTTAATCATGAGCTGTTTTAAACGTCGTATTTTGGCCTTAATTTCAGTTGAAAATAAAGACAAAATTTCTCCAACATTTGGATAATTTTTTTTTATTAATTTGGTTCTAAGCTTTCAGCTCACATGAGCCATCTTCAGAAAGGTTATTAAGACGGTAACAAAATAACATCCACCATCAGTGAAGATTTTATTTTGTGTTGACATAAAACTCTGCTAGGCAACAGCAATAGTTACCAAAAATAACAAACGCAGTTTGCAAATTTGCAATGCGGTTCTATGACGTCACACCATGTGATAGCGCAAAATGACAACAGAACCATATATCCAAATGCAATGTAATATGTTATGGCCAGATTTAAAAGTGGGTTTATTAAGTGTGGGTTGTTTGGATTTAATGTATATGGCCTCCAATATATATATATATATAGATAGATAGATAGATAGATAGAGTGAGATGGATAAATTGTCACCTAAATTATTATTTTAGATATATGAGATAGATATGACAAAAGGAAAAATTTCTGATTTAATTTTGTTCCTCAAGGAACTTTATCAAGGTAAATGTAACGATTTTATTTCACAACATGTATCCAAAATCTTTACATTTACCTTGATAAAGACGTTCACGGGGACAAAACACATTGGTAAATAAAAGTTGTTCTTTTGTTCTCATTTATGTTGTCTTTTCACAGGTATTTTTAGTTATATCTGAAATTTTACACACACACTTACCTCCCAGGCAGTTTTATCTTCGCCTAAATATCCCATGAAAGCCTTAATGCCCCAAGGACAGTTGACTGGATTACAGATTGGTGAAAAGGCACTTACAGACTTGTATTTATCAGAGTTCTTCAGAGCTATCTGCAGGGCTCCTAAGCCACCCATACTAAATGTAAGGAAAAAAAAATATATAAACATTACAACATAAATAAAAAAAAATTATAGCACACACACACATTTGTCTGGTAGTGACTTCCTGATGTTTCATCCTGAATCAACTTGATAGCATCTTATCCATATATAAGCGGTTGCTGGGGGTATGGTTGTTTCCTTGTCACAGAACTCAATTGCAATTGGTTGGTTTGCTGCACCAAACAAAATTGAGTGGATCTGGTTTATTTGTCAGTATCAGCCTGGGAACAAGTGCCAATAAGGCTGATAAGTTTTTCTGTCCCACTTCACATGAACAGAAATTAAAGCCTTTCTAAATTCCACCTGTCTGTTTAACTGCAATTATCAGTAGTTGAACCAAAATTCTGTCATTGGGTTCCAATAGGAAGGGAAAAAAAAAATTCAATGAAATTAATCTCCTGCAGAGCATGGTAATCCTTCACTTTTGGTTGCTGGTAGTCAGCTTCAGAGGGAGTGAACCGAATGTGTTCTCTAAACTTAACAAAATTTAATGTGAAAAGAAAAAAAAAGTTTACAGAATTTAACTTCTATGAATTGATGTCTAAGGGTTCAGCAAAATGCAGATGTCTTTGAACCTGGTCAGTTTCCTCCTCTCATGGAAAATGACTACCAAGTAAAAATGTCTTTATATCAGAAAATATTTTCCAACAACAATGATTAATGATTTCACTTCACCTAGCCAAGAGCATGATCTGTATATGGACTATAAACATAAAAATAGTCTAAGGTCATGTCAAGCCTAACATTTTTGTTCAGAGTCAGAGGCTCAAATATTGATATCTTTATCCACCTTGGAAGTACTCTTGTGAGAGATGGTTCTTTGGATTCCAAAATCAATTGTTGAATCAAAAAAAAAAACCCAGCAAAGTGTTCAGTATTTTACTTTCATTTACCAACCTAGAACCCCAATCACCCCACCCCCAAAAAACAAAAGATTCTTTGTCCCCCTGATGTCAATGAAGTTACAAATGCAGTAATGCAAAATCTTACCTGTGACCAAATATAGATTTCTTATCAGGATTTACAGGAAAATTTGCTTCAATAAAAGCAGGTAACTACAAGAAAATAAAAATAAAATGAGAATAGAAAGGGGAAAAAATGAACAATTATGACTGTCACATTTAATTTTTGAGAAAAAAAAAATATCAATACAAGCAGTACCTATGAAAATTTCAGTTTTCTGATAATAATTCTTAAGTTAATGAGTAAATTAACTACTTGCAAATTCCATGACTACCTGTGGAAATTTGAGAACAACTTGGACAACCATTGCAGTAGAAAATCATATGCATGAATGTAGGTCATTATTTAACTATCTTCCTTTTTTTTTCTTACTATGTATGCTTTCTCTTTTTCACTAAAACTAGTAGCTGATATATCTTTTTCTTGTTCATCCTTGCAATCAAAACAGAATGGTCTATTATTTATCTGAGGTAATGGCAAATCAAATAAATAGGTACTCACCACAAGACTTGCTTTTATACTTTTATTTCTAGCAACATATATAGAGCTTGAAACAAGTAATTGGTCATACACCAACATGAGGCTAAGCGTAGTAAGGAAACAATACGGGTCAGAGATTTGTGGGAAGGGAATAGGCAAGCCATTACAGATATAATACACATGCTAACAAATGGAGAAACAAGCAGAATTTAAATGGTTATTTCCTTTATTCAAAGTACTGTTGCCTTTGGGTGACACAAATGCTATCAAGCTAAAGATATGGATTAAATCTGATAGAATGACCGAATAAGGAACAAGTAGGAAATCTTTATAAATTTGATGCTTCACTATTTAGCTTAAAGAAGTAAGGGAGTACAAATAAAGATTTAAAAATTTGTGGATACTATAGATAGTGCAGTGTCACATACCTGCAGTGATTTTAATGGCTTGCTTGTCCCCTGTCCATTAAATTCTTGAGTTAGGTTTTAGTTTTTAAGTTCTAGGTCTTGTTTTTGTTAACATCTTAAAAAAACAAAAAAAAAACAAAAACAAAAAAAACAAAGATGAGAATAATAGTTCTAAGAAATGAAAGTATACTGGCATATCTAAGTAATGCTATCTCAGATTTTTATCTACTGTCATATTAGCAGCCTGATCTCCCTTACTAATGAGATTAGTTTTGTGACCAATAAAGAGATACTTTAACATAAAAACAATTCAGTTAAAAATAATTACCTCATTGACAATGTAAGAATACATTCTATAATTTGTCTTCCATTTTGGCTCTGTGGCATTCAAGTAGAAGCCAGCACCAGACCCGAAATCATAGGCATCATCCTCTCCTTCGATTTTACAACCACCTGAAAAAAAAGTTTAGATCCCTGCTTTAAATTTCCTTTTAAGTTTGGTACATTACCTTTAAGGTTTGTCTATAACACTCTGGAGTTGGGGTGCTGAAGATAATATCATTCAGTAAGTGACAAATTTCATAATTTTATTAATCCTATAAATATCTGTTTTGTTGGCAGATTATAGTTTAAACAATTTGAGATTATGTGTTATTTATATCCTATTGCTCTGGATAATATCCATTGAGCTCTCTATACAGATCTATCTGTTAATGTTTTATATTAAATAGATCTTTTTGGATTATACTTAAAGTGGAAAAATTCTCTGTAACATTTTTCATTCTGTAGACCAGTGTTTCTCACCCCTTTTAAGCAACAGCACACCTAGGAGCAAATGAAAATATCACAGCACACTTAGCAAAATTTTTAAAGAGCATACAGTTGAATGTTATGAAATAATACCAGTTTTTTAAAAATACACACACAAATATGAAGTTATTTTACTTCAGTGTTGCTATTCCTATTTTCTCTCTCACACACAACAATATTTAGCAGCACACTTAAGGGGATAGTGTGGCACAGTAGTGTGGTGGGAAGGACTGACTGATGGAATATTTTTTTTTACAGTAAGTTTCACCCTTTCCAAGGCCCAGGAGCTACTCAAGGTAGAGGGTTATGTTAGGAGGCAATTTGTGCAAATAGGAGTGGAAGATAACAGTTAAACCAAGTCTTGAACAGGTTATGATTGTTGTGATTTGGGGAATACCAGAATTGTAAGACACATTGCAGTGTAAGCAAAGAGGAAGCTGGTGAGTCAATCCTCCCATTCTCGAATATGGGTCACACTTCAGATCATGCAGAATAGACTTTGCATTCAGTGTAAAGTTAGAGTTGATTTATTTTTCATGGCTTATCACCCCATTATGGGTTATTTAAAGCCAAAGCAAAGTCTGAACTAGAATGGAAATACATAGAAACATTGATGCAGTAACATTCTTAGTAGAGTGAACAAAAAAATGGAAACCAATAAACAAGGAGAGGTAATATAAAATTTATGTGTATTTGTTTTTTTATGTAAAAAAACTTTCTTGTTTTTTTTGCAAATGAATATTGCATTAGCAATTTTTTGATATTTTTGACTCCAACGGACAACTGCTGATTCATTTAGAGTTCTTTATTTAATGAGTCTTGTATAGTTCATTTGTGTTACCAGGAGTGTTTTATTTACTTCACAACAGGTAGACAAACTTGTTTATAATAAATTAAATTGTGGCCCGTAAACTGCATGTAAAAAAAACAATATTGGTCAATCACAAAAATGACCGCTTTTCAATCATTTCAACTAAAATCAATCGGTATCCAGAAGTTCTTAGACTGAATAATGGACTAACAAGAATCCAAATAAAATTGAGGACTATAGATTGCCCACAAATCTCCAGACATGTGAAGCTGAATGATTCATAGTATCTCAGTCTATCATTTAGGAATACAATAAGACATCCTATTAGAACAGAAAAGGTATACATGGCTATTATTTGTGAGGAGGAAAAGGAGGGGGTATTTTCTAGCCCAGCCTATATTATATCCAGGGTTATAAACTGGCCATAATCTAACTTGTCCCTTGAGTATAATTTGTATTGTTACATCAGGCAAAAGGAAAAATAAAAACAGAGGAGGAAGGGATGGGGAGAGAAGAGGTGAGTTTGAAAAGTGGATGGGAATGTGTATTAGAGTGGCTGACACCCCTACAGCACTCTCAATGTGGAATGGTCCATAGTCTGAAATGGTATATTTAAGTAAAGAAATGGTAGTATTCAAGCTGTACTATTCAAGTGTCATTTGAGTAATATTTGGACTGATTACTTCGGCAGATGTGCGTTGTGGTGCAGTGGATATCAGCTCGGAACAAGAAATTGGGAAGCCGAGTTCGAATTCAAGTTGAATTCGTTGCATTCACTCACACGCAAATACCCTTGGGAAAGGTATTAATCCGTTTCTTCCTTCAAGTTATGAGTTAAATAACAGGACAGATTGGGTTCTATAGCCTTGGTCGGCAACCAATGTACTGCAGAAAGTAATGGCAACCTACTGTGGGATAATCACCTGTTCAGTCATGTCTCTTTTGAGACATGATCACCCAAGCGTGTATCACATATGGCACATAACTGACTGACTGACTTCAGCAATTATTGCAATCTAAACCCCTCCTCTCTGTGTTGTAAGTTCTGTCTTGTCTGTCATTGTAACTATTGTACTGTTCTGTGTATATCCGTTTAGCACCCAATATTGTGCCGAACAATACTGCAGTTCACTTTCTCTGTGTACCGTATCTACTTTAGTGATACAACAAAATGGAAATACATAAAACCTTTGATGCAGTAACATTCTTAGTTGAGTGAGCAAAAAAATAAAAACCAATAAACAAGAAGAGGTAATACAATATTTACGTGTATTCCTTTTGTTTTTTGTACATGGAATACATGTTTGGTTGCAGCGGACTTTGTATAATAATATACAAGACAATACATGGGGAAAGGAGGGAGCATATTTTAGGTTAGAATTATATGCTTGTTATAAGCTGGCTTCTCCTAGGGCACTTCAACTTGGTTTAATGGTTAACAAGCTTGTCTCACTAGATCAATTATGATTAAGGAGTTTGATCCCTACTGAGTGCTCCACACTTCCGGCATTGTGCCACATCTAAACTATGCTTATAAAATCAAGGACACTTTACCATGGTGTAATGGTTAACAAGCTTGTATTGCTAGATCAATTACAACTGAGTAAGGAGTACGATCCTGTTGGAGCGCTCTCCACCTTTCCATGGAAATGGACTATTCAAATCACTATATAAAATAGTAGTGATTATACCTCCAGGGTGAAAGTCGAGTGAGCAAGTCAGTCGGGCATTTTCGGTATTGCACCAGAAGTGTTCTACTAGTCAATCTATCACGTGTCTACGATGATACTTTATACTAATTACCTTGTTCTGTATTCTACTAATCCTCACTCTTGTAAATACTTCTCTTTTCCTGTCAATACACCTACTTTTATACTATTACGTTGTTTTGTATTATTTCACATAATTCTGTTACCCGACGCAACAGATCCTTACTGGATTCGGCTTTGTTCCACAAATAAACCAGGCTTATTAAATACCTTGATATATTCTGTATTGTTACACCAAGCAAAAGAAAAAACTGAGCAGGCATAGAATAAAAAGGAATTGTAAAAAAGAAAAAAGTCAAAGGTTGAAAGGTGGATAGGCATGGAAATGCATAATTGAGTATTGCTGCCATATCTGGTTCAGTGCTCCTGCTATCAACTTAGATGTCCTCAACCAAATCCAATAGAGAATCTGTAATGTGATCGACCCTAACTTGGCAGCTAGGATACAGTCGCTTTCTCACTGGCACAGTGCGACTTCCCTGTGTCTCTTCTACAAATACTTTCACAGCTTCTGCTCCGATGAACTTAGCTCACTGGTACCCCCTATATACGAATTTCCTCGAGCCACAAGATTAGCAACTAGGCCCCACCTTTTACTGTGAAACCAATAAATTGTAAATACAAATTCTACTCCAGCAGCTTCTTTTCTTGCATTTCCCACCTGTGGAAATCCCTTCTGCATACTTGCTTTCCCGACAGTTAAATCTCCAAGAATTTAAATGTAAAGTCAATAGTCATCTCCTGTCTCACTAACTTACATCCTCTCTCATGCTTTTCTACATCCACCCCACTCTCATCAGTTCTCTCTTCCCTCTCCTACTCTCTTCCTGACAACCAATGCAAACCTCTCACTCATCATGACATTCCTCCTATGTAACCCCCGGCACAACAGTGGCAGTAAAACGCCTTGCTTGGGGCAACACGATTATAAAAAAGAAAAAAATTGTAATGCATTGAAATTCTTCAAATAAGCAAAAAGAGAAAAGGAAAATGGTCAAAGAGGAGGCAATAGAAAAATTCCCTTTATTTTTTTTACATATGGAACTAATCTATGAATTTGAATAAAGATTGAACAGGATAAGGAAGAAAACAAGATGATGCAGACAAAATGTGAGAGAAGAGTAGAGGCTTTAGATAATGGAATAGCTTCATTGTCAATGCCAATGGAATTATCATAAACTGAAATTATTCAATCAAAAATAATACTGAAATCAGCAAGAATAGTGGGGAAAGTTCTGGAATTTTAAAAAGATTTAGTCTACAATTGCAGCTAACTCAAATTCATCAGTATAATAAATAAAAATAATTTTTCAAATCAGTTAGCAAAGAATAACAGGAAAAAAAAAAACAGTAACTCACGAGGGCTGGTGTCAGGCACCACAACAATGAGTTTACATTCAGCTGCATATTTCTGACAACCAGCCTTTGTAATAAAGTTTTGCTCTGTGCAGGTCAAACCTAAAGAAAAAGAAGAGAACAAAGTATGATAGAAGAAAGAAAAAACAAAAGAAATTTAGAATCCAATACCTATTTTTATCTTAATAGGAAAGAAAAAAAATCAAAATAATCTATATACACATACCAACATATATATTGTGCACAAACATTTTCTAAACAAGTAATGAATTTCTTTTTATTAATTGAACAGATTTTATTACTTTAAACATTATTTTTAGTGGATACTCATATTTAAGTACATATTCCATTTATTTATTAAACAATATATTTATTTTCTTCTACTGGCTTAAATATTCAAGAACTCTTACTAAAAAAAAAAAAAAAAGTCGATATAAGCTTGTTGGATCTAACAGCAGTTTCTACCAACAATGGGACACATATTTTTCTTTAATATTTCCACTAAAAATTACATTTAAAGTGGTAATATATATATATATATATATAAAAATAATGGTAAGTGGACAGTTAAAACAACAGCCTAATTCACATGACCTTTATTTTCAACAAGATGAGACTTCTCTACAATGTGGAAGAGCAGTTTGTGAGTATCTTGATAAAACATTTCCTGAGAAATGGATTGGCCGAAGAGGTCCAATTGATTGACCCCAATGAATTTCTTTTTTGGGGGGAGTACTCAAGGACAAAGTTTATAGTCGAAAACCAAGAAGTGTTAGTGATACGAAACATTACATAAGAGATGCAGTTTAAGAAATTAATATCCAAAGAAACTAGTGCAAAAATGATTGTCAAAACGTGAGGGGTAGACTTCAAAACCATGTAATTTGTGATGGATAACATTTTGAGCACTTGCATTGACAAAATTTAATTACTTTTGTATTATTGAATTGTATATGTAATCTCAAAATAAATGTTATCATTTACTGTCCACCTACTTTTGGACCACCCTGTAGATATTTGGGCAGCAAGCTTTCTCTCGAACCCATTTCATTGAATATGGTATTGGTAGAAAAGGAAAAATTTTTTAAATTTTTTGAGTTTTCTAGTATACTTTGGCTATAATACTAAAAGGAAATGCACACAAATGGAGTGAGGTTTACTGTAATACTATTACTACTGTTGTAGCAGTTTTAGTAACAAACTTTTTTCATCCAATCAATTAAACTCTTTAAATAAATAAATAAAATTTAACACTTTCTTTTAAATTCTATCAGATTTTAACAGACAGCTGTTGCTTTAACATTTAAACTGCTTTATTTTTTTTCTTTTATGGCCAGGTCGTGTGCGAGCATGCCTTTAGAAAAATATTTTCTTTGAGTGAACTATTTTTGCCAGTTTGTTGTGTTTCTGTCACACAAATACTAAGTAACATTCCAGCTGACCAAATGGATGTGAAGCAAATAATTTTGATGTCATTCTGGTTTTTTTTGTCCACATCCATGAATTTGCTTTGCTTAATACTAAATCTAAAGAAAAAATAAATTATTATTATTATATATATATATATTTTTTTTAATAAAAAAAAAAAAGAAAAAGAAAAAAAAGTGTATATAGGTAAAATCCCAATAACCAAATCCTATTAACATTAATTTTATCAATATTAAAAATGATCCAGGTGGAGGGTTTGATGTAAATAGTCTTATCTATTTTACAGAGCCAAATATGTATATTATATCAATAAATTCCAAAAATTACATTTCATTAAATAGCTATTTCAGCGAGAAAATTCTCACTTCATCAGCAACGATCCAAAACAAAAATTTATTAATTCAAATATGTTACAAAAATTCACTTACTGGAAGGAAGCCAAAAGCATCCATACACAGGAAGTTAAAAAAGGAGACAGATTTAGAAAGAAAGAAAATTTTTATTTAAAATTTATTGTCCAGACATATACACACACATATATATATATATATATATAGTAAGGAAGTTATAGAACATGTAGGTTTTAAACCCACTGTTCATGCATTTACTTTTATAAAGAGTGCTCAATACAACATAGAGCTTTATATAGTGATGGTTGTTACAATGGTTTCTAAAAACAGTATCACTACACAAAAATCTTTGTGTTTCGAAGCTACGTCTGCCGCTCATCTGGTGATAAGATGAAATCCATTTCAACTTATCACCAGATGAGGGGCACACGTAGCTCCGAAACGCAAAGATTTTTGTGTAGTGATACTTTGCTTTTAGAAACCATTGTAACAACCATCACTATATACATATATATATATATATATATATATATATATATATATATATATAGATATATGATTGATTCACTATTTTTATCCATAATGTCAAAGGTGCCAAATTGTTTAACTTTTTAACAAGAAAAATCTCCAGTTGATTTTAAAACTTGCCACAAAACATTGATGAAATGATCTATTATAACATCTTTAATTTGTATTTAGAAACATTGCATTTGTTTTCATTTTTCTAGTTAAATTCTTCACCTAGGTTATATATGATCAATTATTGTAGAGAATTATACAATACAATAAAGTTTGTATTTTATATGAATACTAACTACCTTATGAAAATTGAAATGACAAGACCCTTGCACCAGCCCTGTACCCAGGTACAAATCTGACACCCCTAAAAGTTATATGCAGTATGAACACAAGTAAATTTATGTCCAAATTAGATGATATAAATTAACTTTGTTACAAGATAACTGCTCATGATCAATATGGCCCACCATCTCACAACAAAATAAAACCAATCTGAAATTACCCGAAAGCCAATAAACGACAGGATATTTGGTCTTGTCCGCATCAGGAGGCAGGAAGATGCCAAATTTCATTTCACACTTGAGTTCTGAGCTAAAAAACAGATTTTTAAATATTCAAAATTGTTTTTCAAGGTATATTTTAACAAGAGAATGTGATGCATTTTGGGCAAACTTGGAACTTTATGTCCCAAAAATTTACAGAAAAAAGAAGAGAGGATAGTTTTACCCTTGACACTAACTATTTTTTTACTATCTTCACTCTGGGCAATATTTATTATTTTAAAAAGAAAAAAACAATTAGGATTATAATAAAACCTAAACATATCAAACTGAATTTGCAACAGAAATATTAAACACTATTTATTTACAAGAATATTTTATATTTACAGCATTCTAAAAACTAATACAATTATTAGTTTTAATACAATTATTAATACTAACGCAATGTAATATTTATCATTTACCAATTTATAAAGAAATAAAATGTGTAAACAATTTTTTCTTCATAAATTTATAAAACATTTAATAAAATGATAAAAGTATTTGAACCAACTATAAGGAAATCCTTATTTACAATTTTATAAAGTTTAAAATTTATTTGTGATTTTCTAACCATTTCAATAAACACTATAATAGTGTTTATTATATTTGTTGTCATTTCTCAAGAACAAAGAAAATTTATGAATTCACTTTCATATGTTTACATTTTATTACAAATCTAATCATCATTTTTTAAAAACAAACATTGCTGATGAGTGAAGGTAGTTAAAACAATAGCAGTGTTAAGAGGAAAACTGTCTTTTTGACATTTTTTTTTTTTTGCAGACATGAAAGCCCATGTTTACCAAAATTTCTAAGGACAAGCATGAACTTCTAACCTTGACAAGTAAACCACGTTAATACAAAAATTGCCTTTGCATGCATGTCCTCAATAGATAACAGCACTCAAAAAAAAGGTCAATAAGTGTTAGATTAGAAAGAGAAAAAGAATAGACAGACAGGAAAACAATGTCTATTATTAAAAAAAAAAAAATATATATATATATATATATATATATATATATATATATATATATATAAGGCAAGATGTTTGTGCATGTCTGTCTGTCTGTCTGTATGTCCTTTATACAAATCCACAATTTTTATCTGATTATCACCAAACTTCACACAAGTATTCTTTAGGCTTTCGATCAGGTCATGGGCTACTTATTTTTTCTGATTCCCCCCCCAATATCATAAATCAATACCCCAATGTCTGATCAAGATCAGGATTTCAGCCCTTTTTATTGTGATTCTTGCAGAATTTGCTTAGTCTCAGACATTACTAGATCTTCTCAGATGACTCATTTTCCCCAATATCGGAAATCGATACCCCTGATATTCTATTGAATCTGATCAATATGGCTCATTTTCTCCAATTTTACTCTTAGGACTTATTTAGCCTTCAAAATTCAGTTTGCAACGCAACAGAAAACTTATTTCACATCAATACCAGAAATCAAAATTTGACTTACATCCATTCATTTTTCTTTCAACCTACAGTTTTACTTTGACTGGAAACAACTATTGCTTTTTAGTCTTTCATGCCAACGTCCAAAGAGTCTGAGCTCCAGGACCATGGATTAGTTTTAAAGCTTTCATTACACCCGAGCAACGCCGGGCTATACTGCTAGTCAGTAATAATTATAAAGATTAGAGAAAATACAATTATTATAATGGTTAGAGAATGCTGATACATTATAGGTTTTAAACCCATTAAAGTCTTCAAAAATGAGAGAGTGGGTGATATTAGGTTAAAATTAGAGTTTACAATATTCAGAAATTATCACCCACAGATCACCAGAACAAATTATTGAACTGTCATTAAATACAGATTTACTCATCCTCAAAATCATGTCTAAAAATGTTTCTCTTCAATACAGGCAAAGTATTTAAATGAAAATTTTATTAACCTTTGGATAATTACAATTTCTGTCTACGTCACCAGAAATAAAATGACAAGAATTTAAGAGTTAATAAATAAAATAGAATAAAATACGCATTGTGTTTTATATATATGTATATATAGTTTCTTCTATACAAGGCCCAAGAACCACTCAAAGTAGAGTTACTGAATGAGATTGTTGTAAGGTGTAAAAAGGTGCATATTTTTCCCTTGACACTGCAATTATTTTAACTACCTTCATTTGTTTCTTTTTCATTTCTTCTTTTACATCTTGATTTGTTTCTTTGTTGTTTTTTTTTTACTACTTTTGTTTCTTATTTATTCTTTTGGTTTTTTTGTTTCTTCTATAGAAGTCCCAAGAGCCACTCAAAGTAGAAGGTTACTGAATGAGATTGTTGTAAGGGTATAAAAGGAGGAAGTAAGAGGTGCATACTGTGAGGTCAGGTAGGATAGATATCAATTGACCCTAGACTTGAAGAGGTTAAGATTGTAGTGGTCGGCCGGGGGAGGGGAGCATCCTCTTTTCAGTGTTCCACAAAGTGACAGTTTTGGGGGAAGAAACTGAAAGACACTCCCTCCTTATCAAAGAGAATGAGGATGATTTGACAACATGTACATGGTATGGCAAGTCCTTGATTTGAACATCTGAACTGGTAAAACTAAGTAATGTAGTTCGTTTGAACCTTTGGCATAGTAATAGCGATAGAATAACAAGAAGCTAGCAATGTTTGATCAGTTGGGAAAGAGGTTGCAGGGTGGGAAATAATTCATCACCCACAAGGCCAAGTTTGGTTCATTTTGGAATCATCCCCCAAATGCATTTTCATTGTTTGTTACTCTGCCCTTCCTGGCAGATGTAAGTTATGTTTTATTTCATCTATTCAACAACAGACTAGATAAGGTGAAAATCAGGACAATTCATACCAGTTTACCCATGCCATAAAATATTGATAAATAAAAGAAATAAGTAAAAATAAGTCAATTTTTTTTTTTTTTAATTATAATTTTAAAAAATAAATAAAAATAAAAAAAAAATTGAAATTGAAAAAAAAAATCTCAATTAAAAATTACACAAATAATCAAGTAATTTTACACTTGCATTCTTATATGTGCCGTGTCCTTTTAAGACATGGGTGATCAAGGCTCTCCATAGCTTCCTTTTTCTTGTGGCCGTTTGCCAAGCCTCTTGCTCCACCATTCATTAACATAAGCGCATCAGGTAAGTGGCTATCCACCCTTCTCTCTCTTGCCTTCAATATGCCCTAATTCTTTAAGCCCACCTTCCTCATTAGATGGTCAAGATATTTCTACACGCAAACACCCCTGGGAAAGGTATTACTTCGTTTTTTCCCTCCAGTTATGCGTTAAATGATAGGACAGATTGGGTTCTATAACCTTGGTTGGCAACCAGTCTACTGCAGAAAGTAATGGCAACCTACTGCGGGATAATCTTCTGCTCAGTCAATCATGTCTCTTTCGCAAAATAATAGCCCAAGCGTGTTATTATTGAATAATTATGGAATTTTATTTACCAAGTTTAACATGACAATAGAATTTTATGTTGACAAGAAAATGTTATACATAACTTACTGGGGGCTGACAAAGTAATTTGAAGGGAATGAATTTCATAGGAATGTTTATCAAGTACTTTTAATGCAATTTTTGTTTTATAGATATATATTTTACACACACACACACACACACACATCTTTGTTATCTAAGAGGATAACATCTCAAAATGACTAAAATAACTGTGCTTTGTACATAAAAGCATTTTCCTATAAACTAGTACAAGTACCACAAAGTCACACTGAATTCATCCAAAAAATTACATGAAAAGAAAAAAGGGGGTGTAGTAAGAAAAAAAAAGTGAACAAAAAATGAGAGAAAAGGGCAGAAAAAGAGTGAGAGAGAGAGAGAGAAGGAAAACAGAGACAGAATGGAACATATGATTGAGCAAATAGAGAATGGAAAAGTGAAAGAGAGAGAAGGGGTCGAACTGAGTGGGCAGGAGGAGGGGCGGACAGAGGGGTCGAACTGAGTGGGCAGGAGGAGGGGCGGACAGAGGGGTCGAACTGAGTGGGCAGGAGGAGGGGCGGACAGAGGGGTCGAACTGAGTGGGCAAAAGGAGAGTTTGAGCTTTGTTTAAAAGCATATCAACCTCTGTGGGTTATCTAATGCCAATGGGATTTAAATTTTTTATTATTATTTTAAAAAAGTTAATTTTGTCAGATTTTGATGAAAAAGTTTGCTTTTTTTGTTTATTTTTAAAAAACTCATGTTTTCAGGTTTTGTATTTTTGAAAAGAACTTTCAAATTTCTTCTTTGTTGTTGTTTTGAACAAGTTTGTCTGAAAGAGTTACATTTTAAGAGAATGTGTTTAACTGTAAAAGGTAGATTGCACATTGTGCACTTGGAGTGTCTTCCCTTTTTAGAAGTTGTGAGTGGGTGATGTGGGTGTGACCAATGCAAAGTCTGGAAAGTATCACTTCTTTCTTTCTGTTTCTTTTGTAACCTGCGGTCACTCACCAATGGTGTCTTGTATGTAGTGGGGCTTGTTGTGTATTTGATCACCCCCATGATTCTTGCCATTTGACATGTATGAATTTGTTAATAATTGGTTTTAGATCAGTGTATAGGATTTTTGTTTTGAATATGTCTGTCAGGAGTGCTTTTTTTGCAGCTTTTTCTGCCCTTTCATTTTCATATATACCAATATAGCGTGGTATCCAACTGAGGATGATGATGATGATATTTTTGTTAAGAGTGTTCATTTTGTTTAGGAGTGATGAGAGGGTTTGATGTATCTTTGTTCTGTACTGCTGAGGTGGGTGATTTGGAACCAGAGTAGATAAATCTGGAAGATTTGTGGTTAACAATAATGTTCATGGCTAGGTCCATAGCTGTGACTCCTGCATTGATGATTCATTTGGAAGACGTTTTAGTGATTCTTGGTTTTGGAAGATAGCAGCACAACCAACTTTCTTTCCGTTTAGACCCATCTGTGTAGATGTGGTGATGGTCTGGGAAATTATTTTGGATGTTAAGGAATTTTTCTTGGAAAGTGATGGGGTGTGTTTTGGTTTTAGATAATTTGTTTAGTTCAAGTTTTACTATGGGTTGATTTATGGTCAATTTTGATTTCATTGAGCAAGTTTTCTTAGATTAAGAGGTTTGATGGCCTTTGCTTTACTTTCAAATAGGTTTTGGGGGCATGAGATGAGCTTGGTATAGAATTGAAAGGCAAGTTATCGTTTTCTTAAAGAGAGCGAGGGTTTGTTAGCTTCTATGTATAAGCTTTCTACTGGAGAGGTAGTGAAGGCTCTCATGGCAATACGGAGTCACTGGTGGCGAATGGTTTCAAGTTCTTGAAGGTATGACTTTCTAGCTGATCCATATAGAAAGAAGGCATAATCAAGCTTTGATCAAATAAGAGATCTTTATAATTTCATTAGGGTCTTTTTGTCAGCACCCCAGTCTGTGCAGGCTATGGCTCTCAGAAGTTGGATGGTTTGATTGCATTTGGTTCTCAGATGTTTGATGTGAGGGATAAAAGATAGTTTTGAATCAAGAATAATGCCTAGGAATTTGTGTTGATGGGTTATGGGTATTTTGGTATCATTTAGTATTAAGGTAGGGTGGTTGTGCATTTTGTGGATTTGGCAGAAATGCATTCATTTGGTTTTGTTATTTGAGATTTTGAATCCATTTTCCATGCTCCATCTTGATATCTTGATGATACATTGTTGTATTTTTCTTTCTATGGTAGTCATATTTTTGGAGCTGTAGCAAATTAGGAAGTCATCAACATATATTGATTCATTGATTTCTGAGGGAAGACAGGTTGTTATTTTATTGATTTTAATTATAAATAGGATCACTGATAGGATATTACCCTGAGGAACATCTATTTCTTGTGGTCTTGGATCGGAGAATGTATTATTTACTAGTGTTTGAAATGTTCAGTCCTGTAAGAATTGTTTTATGAAGATTGGGAGTCTGCCTCGTAGGCTAAGATCTTTGAGTATGTTATATGGCCATGCTGCGTTGTAGGCTTTCTCAAGAACAAAAAAGACAGCAACCAGATGTTCCTTTCTAATAAATGCTTCTCGAATTAGGGTATCTACACGAACTAGTTGGTCTATGGTACTTTTTTTGGCTCTAAAGTCTGTTTGTAGATCTGAGAAAAGATTGACATGGTTCCTTGAATCAAACAGTTTTAGACTGATCATTCTTTTGAAGATTTTGCAACAACAGTTAAAGCAATAGGTCTATAACGGGTAGAATTTGTGGAATCTTTTTTGTTTTTTGAGGATAGGAATGGTTGTGGCTTGCTTCCATCTCTGTTACCAGAAATCCAGATATTGTTGTATATATTTAGGAGATATTCCAGGGATATTGTTTGAAGTTCTTTGAAGAAGGTGTTGTGGATTTCATCTGGGCTAGTAGCTGAGTTATTGAATTTGGATATTGGGTTTTGGCTTTCAATTAGGGTAAAAGGTTGGTTAAAGCTTTCAGTATTGTCAGAGGTTAATTTTATTATGTTCTTTTCTTCTTTGGATCTAATTTGGTTAAATTTATTGAAGTAGTTTTTTTGTTGATGATGCTTGAGCAAAGTTTTCTGTGATTAGGTTGGCTATATGTGTTTCGCTTGTGCAAGTTGTGTTTCCTTGAGAGAGGTGATTTATTGGAGTGTCGATGTTTTTATTTGATATTTTCTTTATAAAGTTTCAAATTATTTTGGGTTTGGTATTGCAATTTACTTTTGAGACAAAGGTTCTCCAAGAGGACCTTTTGGCTTCTTTAATGGTATGTTGAGTTTTAGCTCTTTGTTATTTATATTTGATTAGATTTTCTGATGAAGGGTTTGTTTTGAATTTCCTGAGGGTTGCTTGAAATTCTCTTATGCCTTCACACTCTTCTGTGAACCATGGTTTGTTGTGTTTTTGAGATTGTGGTTTGGGGGGTAGTTTTGTTGGCTATAGTAATGAGGGTGTTGTTAAAATGTATTATGGGTTCTTCTTGATTTGTATTTGTTTCTGGGATTAGTGTAGTAAGACAGTTCTTTGTAGGATCGTCAATTTGCTTTTTTAAAATTTCATCATGGGGGTCTTGGAATCGTCTATTATTGGGCAGTGGTCACTGCTGCAGGAATTCTTGTATTTTTTTTTTTTTTATAAGCGTTTCACCCCAAGCAAGGCATGTCACTGCCACTACTGCGCAGGGGGCTACGTAGAGTGGAGAAAGGATGATTAAATATAGGAAATGTCAGAGGGTGGGTGATAGGCGGGTAAGGATACCGAGAATGAGGGTTGGGTAGATGAGAGTGTTGTGAGAATAGTTGGGAGTTAGTGTGATAGGAGGTGTCTATTGACACCTACATTTAAACACCTGGAGATTGTAACTGTCGGGAAAGCAGACTTGTGGAAGGGAGTTCCACAGGCGGGAAGCGCAAGAAAAGAAGCTGTTGGAGTAGAATTTACGGTTACATCTTATTTGTTTAACTGTAAAAGGGTGGGACCTAGTTGCTAATCTAGTATCTCGTGTAAATTCGTGCTTAGGCGGCACCAGTGATCTAAGCTCATCGGAGCAGAAGCCATGAAAGTACTTGTAGAAGAAGCACAGGGAAGCCACATCACGCCCCACTAGTTATATTCTAGAAAGATTGATGGATCACTGAGAGTTAGATCTATGGCAGAGAATGTACCTGAAGATGCATGAAAGTGAGATAGAGATTTCTGATTGTGGAGGCATAAATTGTTGTTATTGATGATTTTTTTCAAGAGTCTGGTCTCTTTTGCTCGTCATTTTACTTCCCTATATTATATTATGACCATTAAAGTCTCCCATTAAGATAAACGGTTTAGGGAGTTGTTTTATTAAATTGTTTAGCTCTTTCATTTATGGGGTTACTAGCAGTATAGCCTGGCGTTGCTCGGGTGAAATGAAAGCTTTAAAACTAATCCATGGTCCTGGAGCTCAGACTCTTTGGACGTTGGCACAAAAGACTAAAAAGCAATAGTTGTTTCCAGTTAAAGCGGAACCGTAGATTGAAAGAAAAATGAATGGATGTAAGTCAAATTTTGATTTTTTGGTTTCAATATCAAATAAGTTTTTTTTCGTCGTAAACTGAATTTTGAAGGCTAAATAAATCCTCTGAGTAAATGGTATCATGGCTTAGACTAAGAACTACAATTATACCTACTTAGAACCAAACTAAGTAAAAATTAAAATAAAAGGGCTGAAAAAAATGTAGACATACAGTCAGATAAACAGGCACACACACAAACATCTTGCCTTATATATATATATAGGAAAAACTACTAAAAAGTTGTAACTTTAAAAATGTATTTTTTGACAGTATTTATTTATTTCCATTATTATATTTGATATTTCAGACCGTCCTCGGCCTTTCATCAGAAACAAATGATTTTAAAATTTAAATTAGAAGCATTTTCGCAAGGAGCATTCATCCAAGAGATTGTTTACATTACGTGACGCAGAAAGCAACAGATTTTTTTAATATTTGTAAACGTAAATCTATCTTTAATAATACTTATAAATGTTGTTTTAAAGAAAATTTTTTAAGTGTATCTAAAAAATGTTTAACTATTGAAATATTTATAAAGATTCAAAACACCTAAGTCCCTATTTAACCCTAGCCTGTATGTATTTAATTTTAAAATCCAGTATTTTTCTTTCTTTCTGCGTAAGTATGTAGAACTAAAATCAGAATCTATTAGTAAACATTTGCAGTTTTCTAATGTGTGTCCTGGTTGATTGAAGTGTTCTGCTATGGGTGAATACAGGTTGTTTTGGCATATGCTTAGTTTATGATTATTGAAACGGAATCTAAAGCTATTTCCAGATTCACCAATATATCCACTATTTGGACATATTGAACAGAAGAGAAAATATATTATGTTTTGGCTGTCACAGATGAGGCGTAGTGGGTGTAATTTGATGTTGGTGTTGGGTAGAGAAAATACTGCATCGTTTACTAAATGTTTGCAAACTAGACAGCAAGATTTCTTACATTTGAAATTCCCAGATAGGTTTGTATTTTTTAGATATTTGGTAGAAGTGAGGATAGCTGATAGGTTGGGTGTTTGTTTCATTGCATTTATGGGTGGTTTATCGAAAATGTCTGATTTTTTTGTTTGATTGGAGGTTCTTGTAATCATTTTTTAAATTTTGAATAAGTGTGTGGGAATATTGATTGTGGTTAAAAACCATGGGAATTCGGTTGTTGTTTTTTCTTTTCTTGTATGTGAGAAGTGTGTTACGATTTATGTGGATGGTTTTATTTAGTGCTTCTTTTATTATTTTTATTGGGTATTTACATTTTAGAAATTGCTTTGTTAGGTTGTTAATGTTGTATAGAAAATCTGGATGGTCTGAGCATATGCGTTTGATTCTTAGAAATGAGCTGTCTACGATAGATTTTTTTAATTTAAGGGGATGACAACTGTTAAAGTGTAGGAATTTATGTTGGTTTGTGGGTTTGTTGTATAGACTGGTGGAAAGTGTATGTTTGTTTAATTTTATCATGATGTCTAAGAAAGGGACGGATGTGTAGGAGTACTCCCTGATAAATTTAATTGTATTGTGGAAGTTGTTGCAGAAAGTAAAAAAGTTTTTTCTTAATTTTTCTAATCCATGAGTCCATAATAAGAAAATGTCATCAATGTATGTAAAATAATGTGATGGTTTATATTCTGAATTGTCTAGTATCTTTCTTTCTGTAATGTGCATAAAGATATTGGCATAACTAGGTGCCATTTTCATGCCCATTGCTGTGCCACTAATCTGTAAATAGTGTTTGTTATTGAATTTAAAATTATTATGTGTTAAAATGAAATTTATTAATTGGCATATATCTGTAATTTGGTTGTTAGGTAATTTGCTATTACTAAGGAACTCATGGCAAGCTGATACTCCTTCAACATGTGGAATGTTCGTGTACAGAGACGTAACATCCATCGTTACTAGGATATTATCATCGTGGACTAAGTTAATGTTTTGTAATTTGTTGAGAAAGTCAGTAGTGTCTCTAATATAACTAGGTATGTCAGGCAATAAAGGTTTTAGGATATTGTCTATGTACCCAGATATAAGTTCTGTGAGGGTACCAATGCCTGATATTATGAGTCTGCCAGGTGGTGTGATTTTAAGGGCTTTTGAAATTTTATAGATCTCTTCATTATTTGAGATATATATATATATATATTATTGATTTTCTGCACTATTGTAAGAACTGCAACCTTGAAACTTCTGAATATCGTTTATGTCTTTATCTATGAGTGCATAAAATTTGATTAAAATCGGACCACTCCTTCTATAACCCAACTTTTTCGATTATCGATATTTATCGGGGATACCTCGACACAAAACCTAAGAACACTTGCAGATGCTTATAGTACAATTGTGTAAATTTTCAAGAAAATCAGTTCAGCCGTTTCGGAGTCTATAGGTAACAGAGACACACAAAGTTCCATTTATAAATAAGTTTAGATGAGGTGGGATGTTCAGTGAGCAAATTGATAGTTTTGTGTAATGCTACTGAAATCACAATTGCTTGTAAGTGAGCATTCATGTTGATTTTTCTTTGGGGGATATGTTTCCTAAGTAGGATTGATACTCCAACTGAAGTTCCAAGTCCAGTATAGTGTATACAATCATATTGCTCAAAGTCTTTCATATATGTTTGATCACTGATTTTTTTTTTAAGGTTTCTTGGAGGTATATGGTGATAGAGTTTAGTTTAGCTATTCATAGAAATAGCTCATTGTAATTTGCCTTACAGCCACGACAATTCCATTGGATGATTTTATGAGTCATGTTTTTTAGTCTTTGTTGTGCGATTGAAATTTATTATTTTGATGTACTTTTGATGTTTTTGTTTGGTTGGATTCATTTATTTCCATGGTTTCTATGCTTTTGGCACACTTTTCTTTGTGGTATCCAAATCTTTGGCAATTGTGACACCTGAGAAGATTTGGGATATATACATTTATTTTTGTTGTAGTATATCCTATCTTCACGTCAGTTGGGGGTTCGTATGGTGTTGAAGGGGTCAGTATGTATGTATGTGTGCATTTGTATTATTGTTCTTTCTAATAGAGATTCTGCGAGCATCAATGACACCTTATCTCATCTAGGGTGCAAAGAGAGATTGGGACTTCTCACTACACCCTTTGATTAGTTCAAGGAATCGTGGGGGTATGTTTTTATTTTCAGATTATGAAATGATTTTTGTTTCAATAGTAGGTCTGAGTATGTTTTTTTGTTATTTCTACTAGTAAGGTATTATTAGCTAATTTTTTTAAAACGATTTTGGTTTTATTTTAGAGTTGATGATTTTCTGTGGTGAAAGAGAACAACATCATAATTGGGGTTTCTTCTATTGATTCTAGTACAATAAATGTAGAGAAGAATGTCTCGTCTGAATCATTTTCTGAATCAGTTTCAATATGTAGGCACTTTGGGGTTTTTGAATTTTTGCTTAGCTCTTTTCTTGTTTTTGGAATCCATAAGAGTTCTTTTTTTTTTTTAATGAGTTTACTGACTGTGCTCTCCACCTACCACATAGCCGTATAATGGAAAATGTCAAGGAGGAAACCTATTTGTCTTGTCAAATCAGGGCTACACAGTCAGTATACTTACACTGAGGAAAAGAAACCAATAATTTGAAATCACTAGGTTTTCATTCCCAAGATGACGACTCACCAATTGAGTGAGCAAAAGGAAAGAGAAGGGAAATTAGTAAGCAAAAGAAGATAGAAAAGAATATAGAGGGGGCAAAATATCTGTAATGATGAAGACAATGGACAACCAAATAGAGAAATCCTTATTTTGATACATACCTGTCATGGCTGTAGACTTTTTGAAATCCACCAAAACTCTTGACAGATGAAATTTCTTTCAGGTTGCCCATGATTAACCTCAAACTGAAAAAAAAAAAAATATTGTATGTAAGACAATGCAAAGAGTGTCTCAGTAAAGAATTATGGTTGACAAGCAAGTCGCAGACCATCATATATATTTGGGGGGGGGGGGGGGTAATTTAATCTTTAGAAAAGGAATACTTGAGAAGATTAAATCACAATGATTACACAAAACAAAAAGAAGCCATCTTAATCTGTCAAAAATTAGTTTCTAGGCAAACTAAATTTAACACGTAAATTGAATATTTGAACCCTAACATAATGTCATGTATTATTAAAGTTACCATTAGAACTTGCTCTATAAGACAACTTAATATGTTATTTCCCAAAATAAATTAAAAAAAAAAAACTATAAAATAATGTCCTTAAGAATGTTAAAGACTAAATCATACCAAATCCAATCTTTCAATAATGATCTACGCCATATAAATAATGCAGATTTTACAAGTATTAAGCAGACTGATCATTAATTAGGTAATTTTAACATATTTGCAGATTAGCCCTTGAGCATTCAATGTGCCCTATAAATATCAGCTCTCAATGTTCAATTTGCTCCATGCATACTCTTAGGAAGTAATGCAAACATGGATACTTCAAGAGCCAATATTGAGCGTGTCGAATGCTAAAGGGTTAAAGTTTCTTTTCTACAAGCCTGGATTAAATATGTCATAACATGAATTTTGATGAAATATAATTACGCAACATAAATACCTTTTTCACAATTAACCTCTATATATGGCATATATATATATATATATATATATATATTATATTTGAGAACATATACAAAATCTTTTATATCCACTACAAATTGTAGATTTTGTTTCGACATTGAAATTACAATGTCTCATCAGGTGGTGTGGAAAGGAATGGAAAGCCTCTTTTCTTATATTTGGCCAGTTGTATGTGGGATATTTGTGGGGGTTAGCGATAAGGGAATAAGTCTTGTAAATTATCCATTAGAATTTTGAAAGAAGTGGGGTGGATAGCGAATATAGTTGATTAATGAAAGTGTCTGGAATTTTGTATACAGATTTAACATTAGAAGATTAGGTGTGTTTTATGGCCTCATGACTAGATGTTAATTTTTGGGTTTCTTAGAGAAGGAGAGTAGGGAAGTGTAAATGATGGGGAGGGATGGGATTGGACCTATCTTTAATGTTTATTCATACAACTATAGAATATTTTGTATTTAAGCATAGTTTTTATAATTAATCTAATTTTGTATATTTAACCTAAATTTTGAATTTAGGAAATTTATTTTTTCTATAAAATTTTAAATTAGATCAGTTTGTTGTGCATAATAGGTAAAATTTAATGTAAGAATGTTGTTAGTACTATGAAGGTTTATTGTCTCAAAGAGATCTTAGCTTTGGCTTTTGTAATATTTTTTAGCATGATTGTAAGGTTAGTTCTTTAATGTGTTTGCAGTTTACTGTGGTCTCATATCTCTGGTTTAAAAGTTTGTTGCTATTCATATATTTAATGATTTCAATTTTTTCTTGAAGACAAAGGAAACATAGTTCCTTTATTGATTTAGCTGTTCTTGATTGTTTGAGGATTTTCCATTTAACTTTAGGTGTCTTATTTTCGTTTTTAACTTTCAAAAGTATTTGGAAAGAGATATCATGTTTTGTTTTTCATTATTGAAGGATGAGAGGTGATTATAAAAGCACTTTTTAAATATGTTCATGGTGTTTCCGATATACATTTTTTCATCTTTAGGATTCTCCATGGATGAAATCGAACACATATATATCATGGATTTCATTAAACATTTATTAGGAATCGGGCATTGGTTTGGGTTTCTACAGTTACAAAGGTTGTTATTATGGGGCAGACTGGTATTCGTGTTGGAGTTATTTTTGTTGTGTGCTTTTAATATTTTGTTGTTATGTATTTTAATTATTGGAGCAGCTCCAACAATCTAGAAAAATAATTAAAGTACATATAGTAATGATGCACTAGTCAACACTACTATAGCAGGTGACCCCGTCCAATGAGAAAACTATCTAGCCAATCTTATATCAAGCTTGAGGGGATTACTATAGAGAAAGGTTTAATACAAGAAAAAAATTAATATATGGCTACCTATTGTGGAACAATTGTAAATAATCTATCTCAAAGACTATTGCTAGTAAGAACAAGCCTTACAGATTTATACAGCAGATAACATAATGAAAATTTTGCACAAAGATTGTTGCTTCTAATCTAAGTTTTTAAGAAATTTGATCATCATTGCAAAAGATTTTCAGACTATTCAAGCTATTGGGTGGCTTATGGTGCTATAACATTTCAGCTGACGCATTCTTTGATTCTCATATGTGCAACTCATGAAAAAGTTTTTTTTTCTTTCATGGAAAAAGATGGTTAACAAAAAGTGATAGATAATATAGTAACCCAGTTTATTTCCGAGCAATTTAAAACATAACCCATTTACTGATAACAAACCCTGTGTTTTTTCTCTTTTCTTCCCATTCATAAGTTGCTAGCTTGGTTACATACCAACTTTACAAACAATAGGTTTTCTTTTCTCTTGCTAGTTAGGGTTAGGGTGTTTCTAGCTAGGATTGTTTCAGTTTTTCCAAAATCTTATGAAATTGGGATTGACAGAGAAGTCTAGTGTGAACTGTCTTATATATGTTGTGTACTACAGGCAGAACTGTACAACCCCAAAGATTATGTAATTCCTGTCATTTATAGTAAGGGATTCTACTGAGTCCTACTTGTTAATACAAAAAGTTTTCATTCACGAAGTAGTTGTACAATAGAGAAATTAAGAATAGAATGTTTGAAATATTCTAGATCATTCCAGTATATTTGAGAAAAATCTAGATGATTCGAGAAAAATCGAGAAATATGCTAATTAAAGTAGGTTTTTGGAAGAGAGTTGTCAGTTGTAAAAAAGGAATTTCTGATATTATCAACTCCAGCTTTTGATTCATGGATTATTATATCCAGCCGAAAGAATCTCTATGAAAAGTTACCAACCAACAAAAAACAAAAGACCTACTAAAACTAAACTGGTAAATAGAGTTTTTGAATATTTTCATCGACCAAACTAAAAATTATACTATATGTACATATATTTGTGGATTTCCTGTAGTAGCACATATATTACTTTGCTAGCCCTCATATGGTAAAAATACTTGACTCACTTTCTTCTTCTCCTTCGTAACACTTCGCTAGTAGACCTGAACCTCTACGTTTTCTGTTTTGATTGACACAGTTGTTTCTTTGTATACATGTTATTTTGTGGGTTTTTTTTTAGAAAATTAAATATTTGTTTGTGATTTAGCTCTGTATTTTGGTAAATCATTTTCTTTTTTGTTACAACCTCTAACACATAACAGTGCTCAATGGAACTCAGGCTGGAAAAAAACAAAACTTTTCAATGAAATGCACAACACAGGTTGATAACTAACAATTGGTTTATTTAATATAAAGGAAACTAGTTGAATAATGTATCTATTAGCTACTGCAAATCAAAATACTCTACTACTAGTGCAGGATTGGTGATTTGGAGATTCTGGTTGTACCTATTAAAGTGATGCTCATTCAGCTCTTTAGGTAAGCATGAGAGGTTTTTTTTAATTATATCTGCTCAGGTAATGATCCCTCATCAATTTTTCAATTCTTCTGCCATGTGTGTGTCAGTGTCTTCATACTGATCTGGAAGTCATGGGTGTGCTCTTTAGCGACAATGATAGCAATTCTGGGTATATTGCCGAAATGCAAGACACCTGCCTACATCTGATGTCCACTCCACACTCAGGGAAGAATTACTCATCAAATACATGCTCAACATATATAGAGGAATCTTTATTGATAACAATGACTGAGGAATTTTTTTACCTGTACAAAAAACAGCAGACAATGGCAATTCCTATATTTCCATCATCTCCATCTCCCGTAAGCCAAAATCTGACTTGTCTCACTCATGCCAAAAATCTAAAAGAAAATCATCTATAAACATTTTTGACAAAGAAATTAAGATAAAATGAACACATCTCCAATTTCAGAAACAAACCTTTATTTTTGTAAAGATATTTTTTTCTGACTGGATGACAACATTTTTACATAAACCAAATGTTTTCTTGGTTCCTTGTACAGAATAATTATAGATTGTTATTTTCAGTGATCACTCATTTTCTTTACTAATAATATTATTTTCCAGGACAAACATCTTTGACAACACATTGATGGTCTCTTATCTGCAGAAAGTAGGGGAGGGTTAGGAGTTTTGGTTTTTGTTCAATCTTAATGAATTCCATCCAGTTAAATTGGGTTCAATTCTATTTAGAACTGTTATTAATTTCATTATTTTCAAACATCATTTTTCACGCATTTTATTTTTAATTTTCTTCACCAAATCTACTTTCCTGACAATTCCGACAATCACCATCCAGTTTAGTGGTCTCTCCAAATCACCAACCTGCAATTTCACACGCTTAAACATTTAAACAGGGCCAGTGTCCTGTTACAACATTATTCTAAATTACACAAGGGGAGAATTCATCATACATCCCCACCCAACAAGAATTCAGTTAAATAAAGTTCCCCCCAGCCACGTTCTTCAAGATTAGTTTGTGGTAACAAACCATCTTTATCATTCAAATCTCAAACTGACTGTGACTGCCCCTAAAATTTAGGTATACATGAAAAAACAGTAGAGGTCAAGGTAAATTATATTCACAACTGCTTGAAAATAGTTGATAACAGATAAGTCGAGACACTTAAGAAAATATACAACTAAAATGTACAAGTGCATATTTTGTATCTATTTACTCTTTCAATTAAGTGTCCTAAATTATCTTAAAAAAAAAAAAAAAAAAAAAAAAAGGTAGGGTCACTTGTATCAAGTAGTTGTTCCTAAGTTGTTACTCTGAAAAGCTTTGACAAAATCATTAACCATATACTCCCTTCTGCAAATTATTTAGAACAAGACGAATAAGGTCTTCCTAGGATCTTTCACACTTTCCCTGATCACATATCTCATCTTTTGGTGTTGTTTTTCTCTTTCAGCAGCATTTTCCTTTATGTTTTGGACTGATGGATCCAGTTTTTTCTTCGCTTCGATGACATACCTGACAGTTGAAAGGCTGACACCAACAATATCCATGATCTCTCTGTAAGGCTGGTCAGTGTATTTGTGCAGCATTACAATTTTTATACACTTCCTCGAAGTAACATTCATCACCGATAATGACCATATGACAACGGATCAACAGCCGAGACAATAGTGTCTGGGCGTGATACAAATCTGATACAATCACAGGTGACACTATTTTTCAAAGCTGAACAAATTTCATCATACACCCCCCCGCAAAAAAAAAAAAATTAATATTATTGCACACCACTGCAAATGACTTAATCTGAGGAAAAAATAGAAATTGATTACACCCTGTAACTCCAGTGGGTCTAAAACTAACCATATAGTGAAAGAAAGGAAACTAAAGCAGTTTTTTCAATAAATTTACACAAGGGTGTAAATACCACATGGAAGCCATTAATAAAAAAATGAGAAACAGCAAAGAAACCAAGTTTGACAGCAAGGCTTCAGAATTTAAAGATAGCAATAAGAACATTAAGTTTAAAGTTCTAGTGTTAGAATTGCGCCACAAGAAAAAAGTCGAGTGAATTAAAGTGTTGGTTCACAAATGTGATGGCATAATTGTGAACTTAATTCATAAGCTGAAAGAAGAAATAAAAATCCTAACCAAAGGATTATAGGGTTAGCAAATCTTCAGACACATAATTTAACAAAACAATTAAAATGGTATTTTCACCTTTTAGCAAAAAGATTAAATAAGAATATTTTAGCCTTTACAGAGTCAAATTTACCTTATTCCATATTATAGAAAGCAAAGACAGTTTAAATAAGAATATTTTAGCCTTTACAGAGTCAAATTTACCTTATTCCATATTATAGAAAGCAAAGACAGTTTAAATAAGAATATTTTAGCCTTTACAGAGTCAAATTTACCTTATTCCATATTATAGAAAGCAAAGACAGTTTAAATAAGAATATTTTAGCCTTTACAGAGTCAAATTTACCTTATTCCATATTATAGAAAGCAAAGACAGTTTAAATAAGAATATTTTAGCCTTTACAGAGTCAAATTTACCTTATTCCATATTATAGAAAGCAAAGACAGTTTAAATAAGAATATTTTAGCCTTTACAGAGTCAAATTTACCTTATTCCATATTATAGAAAGCAAAGACAGTTTAAATAAGAATATTTTAGCCTTTACAGAGTCAAATTTACCTTATTCCATATTATAGAAAGCAAAGACAGTTTAAATAAGAATATTTTAGCCTTTACAGAGTCAAATTTACCTTATTCCATATTATAGAAAGCAAAGACAGTTTAAATAAGAATATTTTAGCCTTTACAGAGTCAAATTTACCTTATTCCATATTATAGAAAGCAAAGACAGTTTAAATAAGAATATTTTAGCCTTTACAGAGTCAAATTTACCTTATTCCATATTATAGAAAGCAAAGACAGTTTAAATAAGAATATTTTAGCCTTTACAGAGTCAAATTTACCTTATTCCATATTATAGAAAGCAAAGACAGTTTAAATAAGAATATTTTAGCCTTTACAGAGTCAAATTTACCTTATTCCATATTATAGAAAGCAAAGACAGTTTAAATAAGAATATTTTAGCCTTTACAGAGTCAAATTTACCTTATTCCATATTATAGAAAGCAAAGACAGTTTAAATAAGAATATTTTAGCCTTTACAGAGTCAAATTTACCTTATTCCATATTATAGAAAGCAAAGACAGTTTAAATAAGAATATTTTAGCCTTTACAGAGTCAAATTTACCTTATTCCATATTATAGAAAGCAAAGACAGTTTAAATAAGAATATTTTAGCCTTTACAGAGTCAAATTTACCTTATTCCATATTATAGAAAGCAAAGACAGTTTAAATAAGAATATTTTAGCCTTTACAGAGTCAAATTTACCTTATTCCATATTATAGAAAGCAAAGACAGTTTACTTTATTCACTATCATAAATACATGTATAGTAGCACAGAATAACAAATGAAATAACAGTACCACTAATGAGGCAAAAAATAAAGCTAAGAATTGTAAATATAAAATTCTTTTGTATTAACAATACATTAGATGTAAGTGAGATGTAGCATTTTGGAGGAAGGTTGGTTGAATTTGTTTAAAAGCATATCAACTCTTAAGAACATTTAATGCCAAAATCTAAATTTGAACAATTTCATAGCTTCAGCTAAATATATTTTGAGGGCAATTGTTTGCCTACAACTACAGATCAACTGCATTGTTGGTAATTTTTTTTTTTTTTTAATGTTTAGTGGTATATCAACTCCTTAGGAGTCATTTAATATCAAAATTTGATTTTCTTTGGTGCACTCTTTTACAAAAATGTTGAATTTGTTGCATTAATTTTTGCACAAATACTCTTGGGAAAGATATGAATCCATCTCTTCTTCCTCCAACTATGGGTTAAATAACAGGACAAATTAAGTTCTTTAGCCTTGGTTGGCAACCAGTCTACCACAGAAAGTAATGACAACCTACTACAGGAAAAACTTCTGCCCAGTCAGTCATGTTTCGAAAGAGACATGATCGCTCAAAGCATGTATCACATATGACAACTTAACTGACTGATTGCTGGTAATATTTTTATTTTTACAAAAACATATTGCTGGTATTTTTACGATAAAAATGTAATTTCAATGTTTTGCCCCCAGTTTGGTGGGGGTAACTATATGCCCATAGCCTAACTGTTCAGTGTGAACCCAGAAACAACAGCAATTATGAAGTGTAATTTGAAGGAGGGTGGGTTTTGAGTGAACATGTGTGCCACATGGGTTAACTGAGGTGATGATGATGACGTTAAGATCATGCCAGGCATCAGCAGCTGGCCTGTTCATCATGATTCTGTGGCAGTCACTTTTTCAGTGGTTTGCTTAAAAGCAAATTGTAGAGGCTCCAAAGCTCATCTTTTCTTAAGGTTTTTTTTTTCTTTTCCCCCCCTTTGGCAGCAACATTCATAATTTGCTTATTTTAATAATTTTTGAGGGGCTTTTTTATTTTTGTACTGGATGTGATACTTGAAGCTTCTATGCAGAAGATGACTTTTTCTATTTTGGGTTTTGCTTTCTTATCATCCATATCTGGATAATAGTAATAAAGCCAAATGTAAAGCCAGTATTTGGCCTTGAACAACTATGGCATTATAAAATACTTTTGTAAAAGTATCAATGATGATTTAAAGATGTAAGGTTTTTTGTGTTTGTGTGTGATGGTGCAATCTTTACCAGCATACTACCTGTCAAAAATGATAGAGTGTTTTTTATGTAGAAACTAGCAGTATAGTCCGGCATTTCTCAAGTGTAATGAAAGCTTTAAAACTGGAGCTCAGACTCAGCCTAAAGAATATTTGTGTGAAGTTTGATGAGAATCGGATAAAAATTGTGGATTTGTATAAAGGACATACAGACAGATAAACAGACACACTCACACAAACATCTTGCTTTTATATATATATATATATATATATATATATATATATAAATAATCGATATTCTGCACTATTGTAAGAACTGCAACCTTGAAACTTCTGAATATCGTTTCTTATGTCTTTGTCTATGAGTGTATCAAATTTGATTAAAATCAGACGCTCCTTCTATAACCCAATTTTTTTTATATTTATTGGGGGTACCGACACAAAACCTAGCTAAGAACACTCACAGATGCTTATTGTACAACTGTGTAAATTTTCAAGAAAATCGGTTCAGCCATTTCGGAGTCTATAGGTAACGGACACACAGACACAAAGTTCCATTTATAAATAAGTTTAAATCAACCCTTCTGTATGAAAAGAATTAATGTCACTGATACCATTAACTTTGCAAAACAAGGATAGATTATTTCTACTTTTGAGAGAGAGAAAAAAAAAGTTTCTATACAAACAAAGATTTTTTTTCCTGAATATTCTTGCCAGAGCAAAGTATTAAAAGTTTGCACTTTTCAATAGCTAAGCCACAAAATAATGTAGCCTAAACAGCTCGTGATAATTATATTCCATTGTTGAAGGTCAAACCTTAGAATTTGCTATTGTCACATTGACTGCATTGTCACCATATATTAGTGACAGGTTATTTTAATTTTACACTGCTTCACCAAATGTTAGAGACTATGCCTATTTCTATATTATTTATAAATGAAACTTTGTGTGTGTATGTGTGTATGTTACTTATAGACTCTGAAATGGCTGAACCGATTTTCTTGAAAATTTACACAGTTGTACTATAAGCGTTTGTGAGTGTTCTTAGCTAGGTTTTGTTTCGAGGTACCCCGATAAATATCGAAAATTGATAATCAAAAAAATTGGGTTATAGAAGGAGCTGTCCGATTTTAATCAAATTTGATACACTCATAGACAAAGACATAAGAAACGATATTCAGAAGTTTTAAGGTTGTAGATTTTACAATAGTGCAGAAAATCGATAATATATATATGAAAGGCATAACGTTTGTGTGTGTGTGCGTGTGTGTATCTGTCTGTATGTATTTTTTTCAGTCCTTTTATTTTAGTTTTTGCTTCGGGTTTGGCTCTAAGTAGGTATAATTGTAGTTCTTAGTCTCAGCCATGATACCATTTACTCAGAGGACTTATCTAGCCTTCAAAATTCAGTTTACAACAAAAAAAACTTATTTGATATTGATACCAGGAAATCAAAATTTGACTTACATTCATTCATTTTTCTTTCAGTCTACTTTAACTGGAAACAACTATTGCTTTTTAGTCTTTCATGCCAACATCCAAAGAGTCTGAGCTCCAGGACCATGGATTAGTTTTAAAGCTTTCATTACACCCGAGCAACGCCGGGCTATACTGCTAGTTTCTATATAAAGAGATGTCTGTAGCTTCCTGTGAAATTTTAAGAAAAGGCATCAAGCACTTAACTTTTTCTTGAAGGCTTTCAAATTTAGGTACAATAGTAGGGATAATTTTTTTTTTAAATCTCTTGGTTCAAATTAGCAATATTTGTAGAATTAACTTGAAAATTCCATAGAGCAAGTAATCAACAAGGAAGTCTTCAGAAAATGGCAACAAAAAAAAAAAAAATACTCAGACTCAAAAGAGAGTTGAAATTCCTTGGACAAATAATGAGAAAAGAAGGCTTGGAAAACTTAACTCTCACAAGGGATAGAGTAGCAGTTCCCAAATAGTGCAGCAGAAAAGGATAGCAGGTGAGGCAGAATGATCCATTAAGAAACAGTTTCAAAAAAATTCATATGCAAAATAAATGATCTCAAAATTTGAAAAATATTATGGATTACTTGTAATTGCATGCATGAGTCCCAGAATAAATAGTTATAAATAATTATTGTCTGATTTTATCATTGTGATATTTTTGCCTTACATCAAGTATTAAGAATATAGTAACTAGGGTCTGCAAATTGAAGGAGAGAGTTATCAATAATTTTCTAACTTCGAATTCACAGTTATCTCCATTTAACTGTTTTTTTTTTATTTTTAAATGTAGTTTTTATCACATAAAATTTGGTGAATCATGAGTAAATTTTAATTACAAAAATGCTGTCCAGAGAAAAAAAATTTGGAACTAATGAGATAGAGAAAGGCATCAAGTTGATGAGCTTTAGTGAAGGGATCGTAGAATGTGGGGTGGGAAGCAAAGGGAGAAAAACTGCTAAGAGCAACACAAAAGTAGAGAGTTGTAGAGAGCTATGACCATCTATGTCCTGAAGAGAGACATCAAATCTATAGCTGCTTCTACCACTAGAAAGGTTGTGTCACTGTCGGGTCAGAAACTTTTTCTCATCAGAATCCGTCTGGCACATTTATAAATCTACCATTCGTCCACACATTAAATACTGTTGCCATATATGATTAGGTACTCCTGCTATTCATCTCAAGGTTCTTGACAAAATCCAAAAGAAGGATCTACAATATAATTGGTATTGACTTAGCAACTCATCTTTAATCACTTTCTCACTGACGGTATGTGGCTTCTCTCTGTCTTTTCTACAAATACTTTCACAGATTCTGCTCTGACAAGCTTCTTTTCCAGGTGCCCTGAACACATGAATTTACTCATGAGTACTAGTTTACTATCAGTCAGTTAAGTGCCATACATGATACACGCTTGGGCGATCATATCTCTTTTGAGACATGACTGACTGGGCAGAAGATTATCCCGCAGTAGGTTGCCATTGCTTTCTGCGGTAGATTGGTTGCCAGCCAAGGCTATAGAACCCAATCTGTCCTGTTATTTAACCCATAACTGGAAGGAAGAGATGGATTAATACCTTTCCCAAGGGTATTTGCGCGCAAGTGAATGCAATGAATTCAACTGGAATTTGAACTCGGCTCCCCGATTTCTCTTTCCAAGCCAATATCCACTGTACCACAACGCACATCCTTACCATCAAAATAGCTAAATGTAATCATCATTTCTGCTCTAACAGTTTCATTTCTTACACTTCACGTCTGTAGAACTCCCTTCCATATACTTGCTTCCCTGATGGCTACAATCTCCAAAAATTTAAATTCAATATCAATTGCCAGTTTCAATCTCCTTAAATCCCATCCATCTCCTACGCTTTCTTCGGCATCCTCTGTACCTTTTTTTTTTTCTCTAACCCCCTGAACACCAGTGGCAGTCCTGCCTTGCTGAGGGTGAAATATTTATATATATATTTTCCATTTTTAAATGAGTTATTTCACTAACCAGGTTTCTACCATGAGTGGTGTCTTCAGGCGATTTTTAATAACCATGGTAAAAACCTGAATAGCGAAATAACTCATTTAAAAATGGTAAATGTTCAAAGGCTCACAAATGTGTACTGGTCTAACCCTATTATGACCAAAAAATAAGTATTAAACAATCAATATATATATTATATATATAAACTTGTTTGCTTAGGATTAACATCCCTAACTATAAAAAAAAAAAGCATCGACAACAATGGACCAACCAAGAACAGAGTGCAATGGTGAGGAAGTCATTGATGGCCTATGATCCACTGGGAGTGATGGGTTAAAAATAATAACAATAATGATTATATTAAGGTAAGTCTATGGCTATATAGTGTTGAATACACTGGTTCTCGTCCGATTACTGAAGTTAGGCAACATTGAGCCTGGTCAGTACTTAGATGGGTGACCATTTGGGAATACCAGGTACTGTAAATGAAAGGACAAAGAATGGTCCACCAATCCTCCAGGTTTGGGGGTTGGGCACAGGGCCAACAATCCTACCCCACAAAAAATGTTTGTCATGGAAACAGTAACAAAAGTTAATGCGCTACACACTATTGGGTGTAAAAGGGTGAGATATATATATATATATATATTAAGGTAAAATGCTTGACTTCATATTTCTCAGTGGAGTGCAGTAGAGCCTTCTTATATATATAATATAATTATATAAAATATATATATATGGTTCAAAATGGGGCATCTATTTCAAATATCTTGCAAAAAATAAGTTTTAAAGTAAAAATTTCATCACTAAAATATTTTTTTAATATATTTGAAAATAAACTAAGCAAATTCATGAATAGTCATATAATTCTGCGTACTGGACATCATTGGCTACTTGTTTCTTAGTCTGCCTATTTGCTAGGATGGTGAACCCGATCGGGCACATTTGTTTCTTCAGTTTTTTTAAAATTTATTAATTTACTTTGAAACATCTCTAGGGAAAATGTTAGATTTTTAAATTTGTTTGTATTTTTCATCTTTAACCACAGTTCAAGGAGGGTCATGTGAATGTGCCAATTTATTAAAAATAGATGCCCCCACTAATTCGCTGAAAATAAGAGCATACCTTAATGAAAAGTTATGCCCCAAACTTGATTAAAAAAAAAAAATTTGAAATATCTTTTGGCTCAAAGATTTGTATTAAGCTTTCCAATATGTAAATATAGTCTTCACTTAATAACCTAACTGCCACAAGGCTTTGAAGAATTTTAAAGAATGCCAGTACAACATTAACAAATTTACAGGTGGTGGTAATCAATGTTTTTTTTTTTTTCAGTGCAATCTTATCAATTAATTAAGCTCTAAACTTTCCGATTGACAAAAAAAAAAAAACACACACACACTCTCTTTTCATTTTTTACATCACGAGACTTAGTTTTTCACTAGCGCACACACACATACAGAAAAATTATTATAAATATTTTATTAGTAATACTTCTTATTTTTAAGATAATTTTTATTATTATTAAACTTGGTGCCTTTTTTCGTCATGCGATGCTGTTTGTAGGCGGCAAAAAAATGGAGGTACCAACCAAAAAAAACTAATCATTTTTTATAATAAAAAATTAAAAAATAAATAAAAAAACTGAGTTTTTTTATAAATTATTTTCTTTAGATAACAATAACATGACACTTATTGTTAGTTGAATACCATTACTTCCAAACCGGGATAGTTTTCTTAAATAATAAACGGGTTTTCATGAGCCAAAAATTCGTAATCTTCAGGGTTAACAAACTTTTCAAAATTCAAGAACGAATGGCTTTTGTTTTTTATCCCAAAACCAAAAACCGGGACGTAAAAAAAAAGTTGAATAGTAAAAAATAAAATTAATAAATTGAATTAGCTTTCACTCTTTTGGTCACTATTTTTGGCTTTTCAAAAAGTGTTTGTTTGTTTGTTTTTTAATGAGAAGATTGTGCAGAGTAATATTTAGCTTTGAATTCTATCTGAAGAAGTCCCAGAAAAGACACCGAAACATAATTGGCGAAGGAATGAATGTTTGTTTGTTTTTTCTTTTGTTTTTTTGCAAAGAAGAAAAAGAAAAGGAATCACTAAATAACTGTGAAAAACATTTTGAAAGCTTGTTTTTGATAAAATAAAAAAGACAAAGTATCAACAAAAAAACATTAAACAATAAGGAGATAAATAGTGACTGAGTATTCGGTTTTTAGAACTTTTTTTTATTACTATCAATACCAAATTTTTACGAAAATAAAAATCTGAACTTTTCAAAAACAATATAATGAAGAAAAAAAAACAAATGAAAAGAAGTGGCACAACTGAAAACGAAACAAAAACTTTCTTATACGTATTTAAACAATTGAAAATATGAAGAAGTGAGGCAGGAAAAACGGATTCACCGGTCGATTAGAAAAAAAAACAACAAAATTACTCTCGTTCAAACAATGAGAAAGAGGGACAAATAAGTTGCCTTTCTGCTGTTTTATATTTATGCTTAAACAAAAAAAAAGGATATGAGACATTTGGAATAGATCAACAAACTTTGAGAGAAAATTGATAAAATAAAAAGAATTCACGTCCCAAAAATCTACTCACCCGCAGTTAGTGAATGCTCGCACCTGTCTAAGCGCCAGAAACATGGAAAACTCAAGACCGATAACTCTGTCTTACTATCATTCCACAAAACGCATGGCATATTATGAGAGTAATTTTAAATCAATTAGCTGGACACATGGTGATTTTCTAAGCACAGCTGAGATGTGGCGCAAAGCCGAAAGTATGGGACGCCCAATGAAGATCGAACTCACTAATCAATTATAATGGTCCTAGCAAGACAAGCTTGCTGACCATTATACCACCTCAATGTGTTGGACCCAAGAGTATCTGGGAGAATATTTAATCTTGTAAAATACAAAAAAATGTAGCCCGAAAAATGGGGTTGAGTAGAGGTGATCTTCGTTAACTGTCCTATACCTAGCTAATCACATTCACAACCCAATCACACTCCATGGGTGTTTGGGAGTATGGTAATGGTTAGGGTTGCTAGATTAGAAAATTAAAACTCTCAAACTCACTCTCTCTCCCCATATATATATATATATATATAAGAATGGGAAAAAACATAGATTATGCTTTATAAATCATTGCAATAACAATATTAATATATAAACATGTTTCATTAAAAGTGACGGACAAGAAAGATTTGATTAATTTTTTATTTAATTTTCAAATATTCTTACACATTTCCTTTTTGCTGGATATAGGGAATGTAAAAATGTTCCATAATTTCTTGGCTTTCTAAGTGCTTTCAGCCACTTCACTTGCTTATCAAAAACACAGAAATTACATCACAGTCAAAACATGAGGATAAAATAACAGCATTGGTAGAAAGAAACTCATGGAGAGCGTGGCAGCAGAGAGTCCTCAGAAGAGAAGCCCCCGTCAAGCAAGTGTTTCGGCCCTTATCTCCTGACACTCTAGGGGGGTTGGGCCACACCCGGTTCATGACTCCGGATGTCCCTCTGCTGCCTTTTTTTTTTTTTTTTTTTTTTTTTTGGGACGAGCCACAGATGGGATCCGTGACCTTCTAGATATGCTCATTTTCACTCAAAGACTCCCGCACTAACCACTTAGCCAAAGGTACACCTGATATTTGTAGGAAAGTTAAGCCTTATGGAGTTCACTTTTATTCCTCCTTGACCAGATCCAGCTTGAACATCTCTCTGCCGCTTCTGCCATTGCTTTCAGGGCTCTGGTTTTTTCCCTCCCTGCAACTGAGAGCTGTTTCATGAGGCTGTATGCAGACGCTCCTACAAACCCCCTAGCTCCAATTTCTGCAGTGAGGACTTTGACCTGGTAGTCTTCTCTCCTCAGGCTGTTTGCCAGATCAGCATACTTTCCAGTCTTGTAGATTTGAGCTGCCTCCATTCTGTTCTCATATGGCACTGTGAGTTCTATCATAATCAGCTGCTTGGTTGACTGAGAGTGGACTACTATGTCTGGTCTCATGCCACTCTTGCTGATGATCTCTGGGTGACTCTTCCATTCTGGGAGGTCTGCAATGCACTCCCAGTCATCTGCCCCATCCAGTATACTCTGCCTGCATGTTCCAAGTGGTACTGTTGGAAAAATAACATCCTTGAAAATAACCAATGAAGTTGTGGGGATTCATGCTGCAAAGTTATTTTGGATTAATTTCTCTGTTAAATCTCACCTGGCACAAGGCCACTTCCAAAAGAAACTTCCTACCCAAATCCTTACAAACCACCATTGTTTTTATAAGCATTGAAAATCATTCAATAAACAAGCAAAGAGAAAGTGAAATGAAGTTGACAAAACATTAATTTGCAACGATTCAGTGTATTAACAAATATTTAACAAGAAAATTATATAGATGTTGAACATGATGTGAAATTGGTTGTTTGAAATTGTCTCCCATAGACTGTATGAGAATTACCGTTATGAATTTTACTGTAAGTCTGAATGTTCATTGCTGTTGAATGAATTCTCAGCATGTTAAGAAAATTATGTAAGAAAATTGTTGCTAAAAAGAATTGTTCAGATCTAAGAGTTCATGAATAATGTTCATTGTTTAGTTGTGCAAAAAGTAGAGTCTGAATATATTAGTGTGTTGGACTTTAGGCTTGTTGAGTTTTGGTACGTGTACTTAAAAAATGTCAGTGCCAATTAGAATATTTGTAGATATTAATTAAAGAAATAAAAGACATCTAATTGCATTTTGCAATTAGTGCCAGTGTGTGAGAGAATCATATGATATTGAAGAATGTGACCCTGTGATGGCATGTCACTACCACAGGCAGCTGAAACTGCTGTCTGCCCTGCGTGGTACTCAAATGGGAACTGCTGCTATGGGCAGCATGTTGTCTGCTATTTATACATTCCGGGGAAAAGCGGGAAAGCAAGATTATCACGTGATTGTCATGTGTATATATACATGTGTAAATATGGATGTGGATGAGCTGTATGGAAAGCCACGTGATTCCACAAAGTCGCTGAAAGCACTCGGAAGTCAAACATTATGGAGCAGTGTTACACTCCTTATTTCCAGTAAAAAGAAAACATGTAAGAATACTGGTAAAATTAAATAAAAAATTAATCAAAACTTCCTTGTCAGTCATTTTTAACAAAAGATGTTTAACATAAAGATTGCTGTCCAAATATAATACTATGAATTTAAAAACATTGTAACAACCATTACAGTAAACTCAGTATAATGCTCTACATTTGTATCGAGCACTCTTTATAAAAGTAAATGCATGAACAAAAAGGTAAATAAACCTACGATTTTAACAACTTAGTTACAATATATATATATATATATATATATATATATATATATATATATATATATAATAAACTAGACTCCGTAAATTTACACTAATCTAAACCTTCAAAAAAAATGTTAACAAACAGAACCTAAATCCGTTAAAATCCGGCGTAATATGTCGTCGGATAATGGGGGAGAAAAAAAAGAAACCAGCGGAACAAGAACAAAATGTCAAGTATCCGCAGGAAAGAAAAAAAACCCAAAACGGAACCTAAACACCAGAAAAGGTGCTCAATACGAAAGTACGAAAATACAGTAGTAGAGCAAAAACACGATCCGTAAGGTGAAACCGCGGTAGGTTGTGGCTCACTTATAGATTTTTTCGTATATATATATATGTATATATATATATATATATATATATATATATAGTCAAATATAGTCATCCACAGACAGATCTGTTTTGCTGTATCAGAGCTCATCAGTATGGTTAGACATCCGATTGCTTTTAACCCAGGATTGAAACCCAAGCGAATTGGCGTCAGTCGGCAATTCTACTTCTGAGCTATGGGCACTCAGTAGAATGAGGCAGACTTTTAGCGTATGATGTATCATCCACTAATAGCCAGAGTGCTCTGATTCTTTACTGAATGAGCAATGTGTAGCTGCTAGAGTAGCTACTGTTTTTTCACAGTCTACCATTCTTCCAGAGTGCTCAATCCAATGAAGAATCTACAATGTAATAGATCCCAACCTGGGAGCTCAACTCCAGTCACTTTCTCACCAACATAATGTGGCTTCCCTCTATCTCTTCTACAAATACTTTCATGGCTTCTGCTTCGATGAGCTTAGCTCCCTGGTGCCCCCTTTGCACAAATTTACTCAAGCTACTAGAGTAGCAACTAGGTCCCATCCTTTTACAGTGAAACCAATCAAATGTAAATTTTACTCTATCAACTTCTTTGCTTGCACTTCCCGCCTGTGAAATTCCCTTTCATATACTTGCTTCCCTGACATTTAAATTCTTAGAGATTGTCACAATCTCTAAGAATTTAAATGCAAATTAAATTGCCATCTCTTATCTCCTTGACTTGCATTCTTTTCCTGATAACTGTTGTATCATGTTCTCCTACTCTCATGCAGCCCTCATCACACCATTTGACATTGGTCAATAATTATTAACATAATTGTTAATAATTATTGGTCGATTATATCATTGTGATATGTTCGCATTGTACTAAGTATTAGTAACTAGGGTCCGTAAATTGGAAGAGATAGTTATCAATGATAATGCTCTAACTTTCAATCTGTTGTTATTTCCCTTTAACCATCTCCCTATTATTTTTATTTTTAAATGTGCTTTTTATCACACAAACTTTGGTGAGACACGAGCAAATTTTAATTCTGAAAATGTCACCCAGTGAAAAGCATATCAATAATAAACATATCTGTGGTGAGTAGATAGGTAGTAGTAAAGCGTATTGAAATATACCTTTTCCTCTTTACTAATAAAGTGACAAAGAAACACTCTCTCTCTCTCTCTCTCTCTCTCTCTCTCTCTCTCTCTCTCTCTCTCTCTCTCTCAACCTATACATTCTTTCCCTCTTTCTACTCTTTCATATTTTCTGGTAACCTAGATATAACAAAAAAAAAATGGACAAAAATGATAGTCATTCATATATAATAAAAGATGTAACCTTATGGAATCAAAAATAAAATGGTGGTAAATTTAATAAAACCTGGCCTTTGCTCATTTATTATCTCAATCTCGTCAATACTATACTGATGAACCCTGACATTTTAAGGAACAACCTCGTCTATACCATATATCTATCCTTCAAATATTCAAACTGTTTTGTCCCTGCCTTTCACACACTTCTCTAGTCGAGAGTGGAAACTCATGCACATTCTCGCACAAAGGTCATTATCAGCATCAATTTTCTGACAAGCCTCCTTTATGAATCATGGCCATCAACAGAACATGGCTTGCGTACGACAACCCTATCTTTTACACGTCCCCAGAAAAAGAAGTTTTTTGAGGTGAGATCTGACAAGTATGGTAGCCAGTTAACAGCTCTTATATATAACATAAATTATGTAATAATAATTATTATAATAAATTAAATAATTTATACAATGTTAAATTATACTTATTATTTTATAATATAAATTCTATAAGTCAAACAACACTTTAGCTTTAGCAGCCTTTAATCTAGCTTATGATGATGATGTGACTTATTATCTTCTGCTTGAGTCAGCCTAGTGCTATACATGATACACGCTTAGGCGATCATGTCTCGGAAAGAGACATGACTGACTGGACAGAAGATTATCCCACAGTAGGTTGCCATTGCTTTCTGCAGTAGACTGGTTGCCAGCCAAAACTATAGAATCCAATCTGTCCTGTTATTTAACCCATAACTGGAGAGAAGAAACGGATTAATACCTTTTCCATAGGTATTTGTGCATAAGTGAGTGCAAGGAATTCAACTGGAATTTGAACTTGGTACCCCTATTTGTCGTTCCGGGTTAATATCCACTCCACCACAACACACATCCCCCAACCAAGTTACATAAGTTTAAAATGTAACATGACAGTTATCTCCCTTTCCCTAATTCTAAGTCTTGTGAGTAGTAAAGACAGCCTTTTGTAATATCCATTAGTTTTCTTTCTCTTGGTTGGACAGAGAAAGAAGGCAGGCTTATTTCAATTTTCTTGTTCAGACATTTTTATAAATTTGGGAATAATAAACAATTATTTTCATGTTTATTATTTATAAAATAACTGTTTGCTCATATTTTTGAGATCAGCTATTGACATTATTTACATCGGTCGCACTGTTGTTCTCATCTTTGCTGTCATATTTATGACCTTTTAGCCAGTGTATGCTTCAACTATGCCTTGAATTTTGAACAGAAACTTTTATTTAAATCACTGGGGTAGAATAAAGTGCTTTTCTGTTATCTGACAAAGATTGATGTGTACAACAGCTTAAACATCATGAATATGTTAATAAAGATGAGGACAACAGTCTGAACAATGTAAATAAAATAACAACTAATAAATATTTCATTATGGTTGGGTCACATATTTTTTGATCTTCTAAATATAAAATCATTTTTGTAAATAAGCAATATAATAAATCCATAGTTTAATATCATTGTTTTCGTTTGATTGTTTAGTGGCATATCAACTGCTTGTGGGTCATTTGATACTGAAATTTAATTTTCTAGGTAGCATTAGTAATTGTTTTTCCTTTTTTTTAAAAAATGCATTGCTGGTATTTTTTTTAATATTTTCGCTTTAAAAATTTATTTTTATAATCTCATAGTGCTTTGACCCAAGTTTGTGGGTTAACTATTTGTTCATGGGCTGGAACAGATGCTATCACCCCAGGTCAGAGTAGACCTGGGACCAAAAGCAATTAAGAGGTGGTTCTTTGCTCCTCAAAACCTTCTATCTTCCAATCTTGCTGTCAGATGTAGTTTATTGTCATACCCAGGACATTGGGTTTTGTTAAAATTTTAATTATCACTTTTTAAAACAATAAAGATTGCCAAAGTAATAAAAAGTGTATAAATAATACTGGTGTCAAGAAAATAACCATCCTTTTGACTTACTATTTTTTGAAGATACAGAGGTGAAACAATGCTGTATATTAATACTATACTGGCTAAACATTACACTCTCCCTTATCATAAAGACCATTGTGTGTATATATATCTAAACTTATTTATAAATGGAACTTTGTCTCTGTGTGTGTGTCTGTGTGTGTGTATCCGTTACCAATAGACTCCGAAATGGCTGAACCAATTTTCTTGAAAATTTACACAGTTGTACTATAAATGTCTGCGAGTGTACTTAGCTAGGCTTTGTGTCGAGGTACCCCCCGATAAATATTGAAAATCGATAATCGAAAAAATCGGGTTATAGAAGGAGTGGTCCGATCTTAATCAAATTTGATACACTCATAGACAAAGACATAAGAAACAATATTCAGCAGTTTCAAGGTTGCAGTTCTTACAATAGTGCAGAAAATTTGATATCGATACCAGGAAATCGAAATTTGACTTACATCCATTCATTTTTCTTTCAGTCTACGGTTTCGCTTTAACTGGAAACAACTATTGCTTTTTAGTCTTTCGTATCAACATCCAAAGAGTCTGAACTCCAGGACCATGGATTAGTTTTAAAGCTTTCATTACACCCAAGCAATGCCAGGTTATACTACTAGTATATAAATATTTCCCTCCTGTTATGCTCATAGAGAGAGAATAGTGAGGTAGAGTTGGCTCAGTTCATTCTCTTTACTATAAGTTCTTAAATTTTACTCTCAGTTATGAAAGCTCTTGCCACATGTTCACTCTTTAACAATGTCTTATTATTTTAATAAGATTCCAAAATGTGTATATATATATATATATATATATATGTATATATTGTAATCTTGTTATTAGAATAGTTTATAGAAGTATTTTTTCACTACACATAAAATTTCATGTTTCAGAACAGTGTTGTTTTTCAGATGATATTTCAAAACAAATGGTGAAAATGATTTATTTTGGAAAATAGAAAACGAATTCATGGTTATTTAGAAAATTAAAAAGGGATGGTTGGAGGAAGTTGAACAATATGAATTATGGGTGTGTTTAGATTACTCAGTCAAAAATGAGAATTAGTTTGAACTATAAAGGTGGACATTTAGGTCATATGAATGTGGGGTGTTGAATAATGTCATGATAAAATCACACTCTTTTTCTGTCTGAGGAAGATACATAGTGGGAACACATATTATTTAGTTGTATAAAAAGTGATTTTGAACAACAAGTCAGATTTTTGGTTTATGGAGAATTTACTTTTTAAACTTCAGAATTTGTAAAGTTGATTATTGGATTAGGTTAAAATTTAAATTAAGTAACTATGATATACTAGGTATTACTGGAGTTAGGAAAAACAAATAAGTATTGTGTGGGTAATTAATTTTTAATAAAATAATGGTTATATAATATTAAAGCATAAGTTATAAATGAATATTTAATTATATTTAATTAGATTTTAAAGTGAAATATTTACAGTGTTTACATAATACTGTTAATTCATTTCTATGGTTTAGTAGTACTTTATGTTTAGAAAACTTTATAATATGCAGCTTTTCATTCAGGCACAGAAAGCATATGTCATAGAATGATTTACAGATTCTCGTTTTTTTTTTTTTCAAACTTTTCTATTTTACCTTTGGGGTTTTATTGGTTTCTTTTAACTGCCAAAAATATACAGAAAGGGATGTTTGGTTTTGGTACCGTTCTTGAAGGAAGTTAAATGTATATACCATCTCTTTTTAGTAGAACCAATGTAAACTTTTTAAATAGTTGGGTTTCCATTAGGTGATATAGTACATTGGAAAACAATAGTTTTCCAGTGGGCATTTGTTGGGATTTCGACAACTACATAAATTTCTACAAGGTAACCAAAAAAGTTCTGTCCGTTTTTTGATTAGTCATTGAATGAAGTTGAAATATATACAAAATGCACGTAGCAATTGTTTTCAAATTCGGAACAGCCAGAAGTAAGAACATTAGACGTTATAAAAAACACGTGCACCATGCCTGGCCATCAGTTATAAGCTGGACAGCTGTGAGAAAGATGGAAGTGTCTAGAGATCTTGTTAGGGGTTGTTTGCTTTAAGACTTCAAAGTGGGCTTATCAACAGCTGCATCAAGTCGCCGCATATGTCAAGCGTTTGGGGATAGTGCTGTGGATGGGAGATTTGTCTCTCCGTGATGAGCCTCGCAGTGGACGACCGCAGGTCTTGAATGACGGGATTCTGAAGGCAGCCATTGAAGAGGACAGTAGTCTAACATGTGGTGAACTTGTAAGTACAGTTCAATGTTTCCGATGAAACAGTCAGACTTCACCTGCACCGCCTAGGTAAGACGTATAAACTGAGCAAGTGGGTTCCGCAAACGCTGTTGGAGGTCCACAAGAGACAACAGGTGGCAACCTGCGTATCGTTGCTTTCTCACCACCGTACCGCATCCTTATTCAATCGAGTGCTGACCAGTGATGAAAAGTTGGTTCTGTACGAAACTCCCAAGCGTTCCAGACATTGGTTGTCTTTTCAGGATAATGTCCCTCACACTGCAAGACCGCTTATGCACTCACACCAGATTATGATTTGTGTCTGGTGGACAGAACGTCAAGTGATTCATTATGAACTGCTACCAACGGGCCAAACAGTCACTGGAGACCTATACTCGCAGCAATTGAAACGTGTGCAACAGGCATTGCACCAGATAGAGCCCGCATGGTGAATCGCAAAGGTGGGCTTTTCCTCCATGACAATGCCAGGTCGCATGTCGCCCGAGTGGTCAGGGATACCATACTGCAACTTGGGTGAGAGACTTTGAGCCATCCACCTTATTCACCTGACCTCGCCCCATCCGATTACCACCTCTTCCACTCCTTGGATAATCATCTTCGTGAGAAATCCTTTACCAATGAAGCAGACTTGCACAAAACCCTCACAGATTTCTTTGCGTCAACCCCCCCCCCCCCCACCGAGTTCTACCGCAAGGGCATTGAACAGCTGGAGACACGTTGGCAGAAGGTGCTGGATGCCGATAGCGATGACTTCGAAGACTAAATATAAGTTACACATACTGCGAAGCGTTTTCTTTTTTCCCTTTAAAAATGAACAGTACTTTTTTGGTTACTTTGTATTATTGTTTTCCACTTTGGAATAATTATTGTTATTTTGGTTTACGTGCTTATTTAAGATTCTATTATGATTTTTTATAATTTATTTTACATTATTTGTAGAACTATAAACTAATTTAAGGGTATTTTTATTAAAAATTTTACATAGAGAATTATGACTGGGAAAATGTTTCTTAATTAAACTGAGGAACTTCTGCCCTAACTTAGTGCTAACCATTTGGTTAAAGAAAGGTATATACCAAATGATCTTTAACGAAACTTGGTTATAAGCAACCGACAATTTGTAATGAATTATTTTGAACATTATTTTTACCGATACTCGTATTTAAGTAGATATTCTGGGTTTTTTTTTGTTTTGTTTTTTTAATTAAACAGTATTTTATATAAATTATATTTAATTAAAAAAACAGAATATCTACTTAAATACGAGTATCGGTAAAAATAATGTCCAAAATAATTCATTACAAATGATCTTTCTATTTCTATTTTTTCTGACATGGTTATATTTGATGTCATGGTTTTTATGGCCACTATTCTTCAGGACATTATAATAAAAATCACTATGTTTATAAAATACGTCTTCACTGGATGAATTTTTACTAATTCTATCTTCTATGGATGATGGTAAATGTTTAATTATACTTGGAGGGTGATTACACTTAGGATAGATGTATAATGGATATACGTTAGATTTCATGTATGATTGGTAAGTACTATTTACTCACTCCAGTGTTACATTTAGGAAGTTTACTATTTTTAAATTAATACTGATTATTACTTTTAAGATTAAACCTTTAAATTCTTTATGGATTAATTTTCAAATGTTACCAGTTTTTAAATATATATATATATAAGCAAGTCAGTTTACTGCCACTGGTGCACAGTGGGTTACATAGGAGTAAAAATTATGAGAAAGAGTGACAGATTATAGGAGGTGTCAAGAAGTGGGTAAGAGAAGGATGAGAATACTGATGAGAGTGGAGTGGATTGAGAAAGGAGCATGATAAAGAGGATGCAAGTTAGTGACATATATATATATATTTGTCATCCACATACAAGCCTGTTTCGCTGTATCACAGCTCATCAGTGTGGCTAGACATCTACTTCTGACCAAGATCGAAACTCAACCGATTTGGTGTCAGTCAGAGTCTCTACTCCCTAAGCCATCGGCGCATAAGATGAGAGAGGGGAAATTTTAGCGTGTTATATATATAAGCAGTGTATACACATGCCAGTCACCAGAAGACGTCAATTCATTGCTAAAGAGTAATGCGTAAATTGCAGAAGTGATAACTATTTTTAAAATTTTACGGTATCACAGCTCATCAGTGTGGCTAGAAATATATATATATATAAATTTGTCTTTATTTAAAATTAATTTAATTTACATTGCAAAACGGAAATTTCAATGTTTCGAGATTTAAAATGTTTTATCTCGTCATCAGGTAATGTTCAATAACTTTGGAGAAAATGATTTACATTTGAATGTAGAAAACAATACATTTGCTTTTTAAATAGTTAATATGGAGAGGAATACAGAAAATTTAGATTTTATAGGTGTGTTTAATTTAACTAATCAGAATGAAGGTCGACTTTGAAATTTTAAAATATGTTGGAGGATGCGGTTTTTTTGGGGTTTTTTTTTTTGTTTTCCAGTGCTTACAAAAAATGTCATTTTATTTGGTTAGAGTCTAGACTGCTTGTATTCGGTATGATGTATACATATTAGTTAAATTTCTATGCATTTCAGCTATTTTTTAACAAAAAATAGAAAAAGTCTTTTATTATTTTACCTGACTTAAAGGAACTTTTGGTATGATTAAAGTATTTTTATTCGGTGCAGAATGCATTTTTTCCGATGAATTCTTCATGTATTCTTAACTTGCATAAATTTTCATATCTATTAAATTAATATTACATCATAATACGGAACAAAGTACCGGATATATGTAAGTTAACAGATATTCTTTTATGAATAACTATTAACTATATTCTAAGGTGATTATTTTGCAGTGTTTGCATATGACATTAATTTCATTATGTTTATTTAATAGATCCTTATTTTTATAAAATTCAAAGTTGTTTAAAGACTTACGTATTCTAATTTTTAAAAATTTTCAATTTTATTGTGGGAGTTTTATTAGTTTCCTTTAAATACTAAAAATATTTTGATAGAGATGTTTGATTGCAGTACTTATTATTATTAAAAGAAGAAAGCATGTTGATAAAATCTTCATTTAAATGAACTTTTAGTACTACCAACATAAATCTTTATATTACCATGGTTTTCAGTAGAAGAAATAGTACTTTGATAAACAATAGATTCTGTCAGGCATTTATTTTTCAATAGACACTCTATAAGGTTTCTACAATTACATTTTCTAGTGTCTAAATTATTGATTTCAGTTTTGGAATTATTCTTATTTTCATTTAGGTTTAAATTTTTGCTTAAAACATTATTATCATGGTTTTTTGAAATTTTTTCGAGATTATCCATACCACTATAATTTAATTTTAGTGTATTGTTATGACAGGAGGGATATACATATATAACTCTCCTACCTTGTGCGGTATTGAGCACTTTTTAATTATTTTGGATTATCTTCAGTAGTTTATAACTACAAGTTCCTTTTTTCGTAATATTTAAGCTCTGTTGAGTTGGGGTGTTGGGTATCTTGGTGTGATTAATCCCTTTTTAGACATTTTGTCTAGTGTTGCCTATAGGCCATGCTTTCCTATCAGATGCTTCAACTATCCTGACTTTTACAGTGAGCACTTTTCACACTGAATTTTTTTCTTGTTGAAGGTTTTTCCCCTTTTCTATAAGTATTTATGGCTATTCTAACATCTTAGCCAGGTTGGTAATCACTCTTCATTTGAGTGTATGATCCAACACCCCTGTGCATTTAACAGCTTTCACTCATCTGGATGACAAATGCTCTGGTGTAATTTAGCCTGATATTCTGGTGGCCTGAGGATTGCTTTTACGTGCATGAAACCCGGGTCATGGCTAGTTTCAAAATTTGGGAACGACCAAAATGTTAATTATATATACATACTAGCAGTATAGCCCAGCATTTCTCGGATGTAATGAAAGCTTTAAAACTAATCCATGGTCCTGGAGCTCAGATTCTTTGGACGTTGGCACGAAAGACTAAAAAGCAAGAGTTGTTTCCAGTTAAAGTGAAACCGTAGACTGAAAGAAAAATGAATGGATGTAAGTCAAATTTTGATTTCCTGGTATCGACATCAAATAAGTTTTTTTTGTCATGAACTGAATTTTGAAGGCTAAATAAGTCCTCTGAGTAAATGGTATCATGGCTGAGACTAAGAACTACAATTATCCCTACTTAGAGCCAAACCCGAAGCAAAAACTAAAATAAAAGGGCTGAAAAAAATAGACATACAGGCAGATAAACAGACACACATACACACAAACATTTTGCCTTTTATATTATCGATTTTCTGCACTATTGTAAAAACTGCAACCTTGAATTTTCTGAATATCGTTTCTTATGTCTTTGTCTATGAGTGTATCAAATTTGATTAAAATCGGACCACTCCTTATATAACCCGATTTTTTCGATTATCGATTTTTGATATATATCGGTGGTACCGCGACACAAAACCTAGAACACTCACAGATGCTTAGAGTACAACTGTGTAAATTTTCAAGAAAATCGGTTCAGCCGTTTCGGAGTCTATAGGTAACACACACACACACACACACACACACACACACACACACACACACACACACACACACACACAAAGTTCCATTTATAAATAAGTTTAGATATATTTCCTTCCTGTCATGCTCAGGGGTTTGGATTTTCTTTTTCTTATACCTCAATGCAAGGTACTCAATGTACATCAATATATATGTTGTTGTCATTTTAGACAGCATATCAATGTAAATATTTTGCTGTCATTTTTGACAGCATAGTCTCACTTGTATATTAATAATATACTGACACAAATATACTTATAGTGTAAACAAAATGCAATGAGTTCAAACAACTATTTCTTTTGTTTCTACAAAAGTAAACAGTGTTGATTTGATACCAATTGTCTCAAAAAAATCAATCAGGTGTTTTGAGTTTTTCCCTCCCTTTTCTTTTCACGTTGCCATTTCCCGTGACTGTATTTTTATTGTCCAATTTCTACTTTTCTTCTTTATAATATCTGCTTCGAGATCATATATTGTTTTCTTTTACTTAATTATTTGACTTCTTCATCTAGGTACCGATTATGTGAACATTGTCTGAAAATAATTCTTCAAAATCAATTATGTGGAAAACATTAATTTGAATTGTAAGTTGTTTGAACGAAAATTAATTGAAAGATAAATTATACAAAATGATAATTATTTGAAATGCAAAATTCTTTAATCCAATAAAAATGTAAGAATTAAAAGAGGAAATACCTAAATTATAATTATTTGAAATAAAATATATCTCTAATAAAACAATTTAGTAAGAAATTTATTAGAGAGCCACATATTGCACCTCGTTGGCCTCACTCTCTCAAATGACCTCAAATGGAACGACTACATTGAATCCATAGCTTCATCTACTGCTAAGAAAGTTGGTTTACTGTGTCAAGCCAGGAAGTTTTTCTTATCAGAATCAATTTTGCACATTTATAAAACTAACATTCATCCATGCATTGAATACTGTTGCCATATCTGGTTGGGTGCTCTTGCTATTCATCTTGAGGTCCTTGAGAAAATCCAAAGAAGGATCTGCAATATAATTAATCCTGACTTGGCAGCCCCACCCTCCAGTCACTTTTTCACTGATGTAACGTGGCTTCTCTCTGTCTTTTCTACAAGTATTTTCATGGCAACTGCTCTGATGAGCTTCTTTTCTAAATACATTGACCGGATGTATTTACTCATGCTACTAGATTGGCATTAAGGTCCCAACCTTTTACCATCAAACTAGTTAAATGTAACCGTCTCTTTTACTCTAAAAGTGTCCTTTCTCACACAGTTTGTGGAACTCACATCCATTTGCATGCTTTCCTGATAGCTACAATCTCCAAAAATTCTCTCTTCTACTCTAAAAGTTGCTTTCCTCACACTTCCCATTTGTAGAACTCACTTCCATTTGCATGCTTCCCTGATAGCTACAATTTCTAAAAATTTAAATGCAGCATCAATTGCCATTTTTTATCTACTTGATTACCGTTCATCACTTATATTTTCTTCAACATCCCCTGTACCATTTTTATTCTCCCACAATATCCCTCTGTGCACCAGTGGCAGTTCTACCTTGCTTGGGTTGAAATGATTATAAAAAAAAAGAAATAATCCTTATAACCTGAAATTATATGATACTGCATGCAAATAGTCAATTACTGAAGAGTAGTCGTTAAAGGCTAATGACACTCTTGATATTTTGGCAATTTCCTCTTATTTTTACAATACTAGCAGCATAGCCCGGCGTTGCTCGGATGTAATGAAAGCTTTAAAACTAATCCATGGTCCTGGAGCTCAGACTCTTTGGACGTTGGCACAAAAGACTAAAAAGCAAGAGTTGTTTCCAGTTAAAGTGAAACCATAGACTGAAAGAAAAATGACTGGATGTAAGTCAAATTTTGATTTCCTGGTATCGACATCAAATAAGTTTTTTTTGTCATGAACTGAATTTTGAAGGTTAAATAAGTCCTCTGAGTAAATGGTATCATGGCTGAGACTAAGAACTACAATTATACCTACTTAGAGCCAAACCCGAAGCAAATACTAAAATAAAAGGACTGAAAAAATAAAGACATACAGACAGATAAACAGACACACACAAACGTCTTGCCTTTTATATATATATATTATTGATTTTCTGCACTATTGTAAGAACTGCAACCTTGAAACTTCTGAATATCGTTTCTTTTATGTCTTTGTCTATGAGTGTATCAAATTTGATTAAAATCGAACCACTCCTATAACCCGATTTTTCGATAATCGATTTTCAATATTTAAAACCTAGCTAAGAACACTCGCAGACGCTTATAGTACAACTGTGTAAATTTTCAAGAAAATCGGTTCAACTGTTTCGGAGTCTGTAGGTAACGGACACACACACACACACACACACACACACACACAAAATTCTATTTATAAATAAGTTTAAATTAATTTCTTTCGAGTCCTGTTCTCTTTTAAGAGTTTCTAAGAATTTTCATATTGTGGGATGATGGGATGACATTTGCTGCAAAATAACACTATGCCATCCTTCAAAGGTGTCATAAGTTTAAGGTAAATCAGCATTTACTTTCACAAAGCAAGACCTCATACATATTTCAAATATAGACATCTCGATTATCTTTTAGTATAGTTCTCCTTTTGACTAACTTTTTTTCAAACAATTTACAGTTCGAATAAATGCTTTTATATAATTGTTTTCGAGTAATTATTTGAAAACAATTATTTTTGAACAATTCTCTCAATACGTATGTGCCATGTCCCTTCAGGATGTGAGCAATCATGGTTCTCCACAATGTCTTATCCTTTGTAGCTCTTAGTAAAGTATCTTTTTGCTATTTCTCCTAATCCCTGTTCTGTCAACTATTTACACAAAATTGTTAGGTAGGTTACTCTGTGCTTTCCTCTGCACCTCTTGCCATAAATATGCCCTGTGAATTTTTTTTTTAATCATCTCACCCCAAGCAAGGCATTCCACTGCCACTATTGCGCATGGGGCTACATAGGAGAAAGTAAAGAGGAGTGGTTAGACATAGGGAATGTCAGGAGGAAGGTGACAGATGAGTAAGGATACCGAAGATGAGGGTTGGGCAGATGGGAAGAGTGTTTGATAGAATGGGTGCAGGTTAGTGTGTTAGGAGGTGTCTATTGACCTTACATTTAAACTCCTGGAGATTGTAGCCGTCGGGGAAGCAATCGTGTGGAAGAGAATTCCACAGTCGGGAAGTGCGAGGAAAGAAACTGTTGGAGTAGAAGTTACGGTTGCATTTTATCGGTTTCACTGTAAAAGGGTGGGATCTAGTTGCTAATCTAGTATCTCGTTCAAATTCGTATTTAGGGGGCACCAGTGATCTAAGTTCATCGGAGCAAACACCCTTGGGAAAAGGTATTTGCTCTGATGAACTTAGAATGTCAGAGTTTCTAAACCCTCGTTTCTCATCATGTTCCCTATACATTTTAATTGTCTTTTTCTGATTCTAAATACCAGTCAGTCAAATGCCATACGTGATACACACTTTGGGCGATCACATCTCGAAAGAGACATGACTGACCGGGCAGAAGATTATCCCGCAGTAGATTGCCATTGCTTTCTGTGGTAGACTGGTTGCCAGCCAAAGCTATAGAACCCAGTCTGTTCTATTATTTAACTCATAACTGGAGGGAAGAGACGGATTAATACCTTTCCCAAGGTTATTTGTGCATAAGTGAATGCAATGAATTCAACTGGAATTCGAACTTGGCTCCCCGATTTGCCGTTCCGAGTCGATATCCACCACAACATACATCCGTATTAATATGGATTCTAAATATAAGTGTTCTTTTTGCTTCCATTTTCTCTAAACCTTCAGTGTTGTACACATGTTAAATCCATGGTATTCTCAGCATCCTTCTGTAGAATCACATTTCTTTTGCTTCAAGTTTCTTCTCCATCTATCACCAAAATTAAGCAATATTGAGCCTGGTCAGTACTTCGATGAGTGACCACTTGGGAATAATAGGTACTGTAAGATTGGATGTGCGGGAGAGATGTAATGAATAATTAATTAATTAATTAATAAGACTTGCATCCTTAAATCATTACCTTTAAAAAATTCTTACAATCTAAAAATATTTTTTTGGCTTTAAATAACTGGAAAGTGTTGATAAGCCATAAAATACAAATTAATCAATCTTCTTCATCTGTGAGGAGATGATCCAGCATTCACTACCATATAGAAGAACCGACATTGCATAACAGTTCAGTACTATTTTCTTTGTTTCTAACAAGATTTTCTTTGTTTATCTTTTGGGAGACACTTTTTGCTATCCCAATACGTTCTCGGGTTTCAATGTCACATGTTCTGTAACCATACTAATTGTCTTCAAAGTCTGAAGTTGAATAAAAAAAAATGTATTGTTATGTATGACATATTTAGTCTTGTGTTACACTAAGGCTGAAACAAAAATTCCCTGTGTCTTTTCTATAAATGTTTTTACTTCAATTGTTCTGATGAGCTTTCCACTTTAGTACCACAAATTTGGGAATTTAAGTGCAGTACTAGAATGGCAGTTAGGTCTCATAATTTCACTGCTGAATTGCTTCTGTGTTGGCAATCATGGCTTTCCAAAATTTTCTATCATTTGTAGCTCTTATAGTTAAAGTTTGACTTTTTGCTATTTCTCCTAATCTCCGTTCTGTTTTACACGAGTTCATTAGGCACAGCTTTCCTCTTTCCATCAATCGTTCTTGTATGTGTCAATTTTTCTAAGCTCTCTTTCTTCATCATGTGCCTTAGAAATTTCACTTGTCTATTTCTAATTCTGAGTATAAATATACTTTTTGTTTTTATTTTCTTGAAAACCTTCCGTGAATCATATTCTCAGCGTTCCTTTATAGAACCATATTTTGTTACCTCTAGTCTCTTCTTCATTTTGGATAAGATTGTTTAGAATTCACTGTTATAGAAAAGGAACAATATTATAGAACAGTTCAGTTCTCTTTTCTTCATTTCTAGCAAGCCTTTCTTGTTTCTTTATACCTTGCTTAGCTTTTCAAATCCAGAAAAAAGAAATGTAGCAACTTTTTGTACTTTATTAGCATGTTCTTTTTCTAGAAAAGAAAAACTTCATTTGCATTCTTCCAAGCTACTTTTAACTTCTTATTATGTTTAGATGATTATGGGCAGAATATTATCCCGCAGTAGGTTGATATTGCTTTCTACGATAGACTGGTTGACCACCAAGGCTAAAAAACCCAATCTGTTTCCATTATTTAACCCATAACTGGAGGGAAGAGACGGATTAATACCTTTTCCAAGGGTATTTGTGCGTAAGTGAATGCAAGGAATGTCAACCGGAATTCGAACTCGGCACGCCGATTTGTCGTTCCGAGTTGATATCCACTGCACCACAACGCACATCCTACACCAGAAAAGAGCATAAAATGTATTTTACTTTCACTTATCTATAACTCCACCAGTTCAATCCTGGGTCAAAAACCTGATCAGCGGTAACTAAATAATATAACCCCTGATACACACCGCCTACACCAGATGATGTAGCGACACTTCTCAATTTCTGGTCCGACTTGTTCAACGGAAACATTAACCAGATCACTCCTTTTGCTTGTCGCCAGCAAGACCTGTTTTCTTAACTTGCCTAGGGAAGTAACACAAGGCCTCTCATGACTTCTATGGCTGACCCCTCATCTGCATACTCGCTTATCAGCAATTTCTCTAACACAACCCATATTAAGCCAATGTACCTCTCTAGGTAGCCCTCCGCAAAATCGAAAACTGGACCTCCAGCTGCATCTTACACTAAAATCACAGCCTCCACCTCAGACAGTTCATAGATGAGCTGTTTTTCCTCATTTGCAGTCAACCATTTTTTTTTAATTACCCCGGGTCCCCTCTATACGCTGGCACTTTTGTTCCCCTAATAGGTTTTTAAAGTTACTCAATACTTAAGGTTTGTTCGCCCCGTTCCCGTCTACAGACTGATCAGATCCAACTTCAGACTTGTGCTCACTCATATCAACTTATCTAAACGATCGATAAAAAAGGAAAAAGAGAGACAACCTGACAAAATCTTGTTACAAACAAAAAAAATTCTATCATCGAGCTGCAAAAAGAAAATCAACACGAGAATTGCTGGTAAACCAAAAGGTTTTCTTGTCATTGATTTGTCCTGTGGTGGCCTCAACAATAAAACAGAAAAAATGCTCATACAATTTCAGAACCTTATAGTAAATCGACTAAAGTACATTGGTTTTTGCTAATGTAACGAATTGTCCTTCTTCTAGTCTCTTTCTTTTCTTCTCTTTCTGACTTGGTTGAGCTAGACACTTGGCCAGCAACTCAGAGTTCAATCCTTGGTCACAGTTACCAATTAATATAACTTTGCCAACTCCATTCTGGGTCAAAACCTGGTCACTGGTAACTAGATAATATAATCCCTGCTACATGCTGCCTACATCAAATGATTTAACCACACTAAGCAGTTCAGTCCCCAGGGTGTTGGGTGAACGTGTTCAGTCCCCAGGGTCTTGGGTGAACGTGTTAACCACAAGAGCAACTCTGTGCTAGTCAATACCATCGCTGGTCAAGCTGGCTGATGGTCGCTGGCTAGTTCAGTCCACACTTTCTGCCCGAAAGATTCATTCGGTTAATCTTCAATTGGTTTATGTAGTTATGGGTACAACAAAGATTAACCCTTTCCGTATCAACCTCTATAAGAACACTTAGCCTTAAAAATTCTAAAGCTGGGTTCAAGTGTCAAAGATTCTAGAGCTGAGTTCAAGTTCTTAGGAGTGCGGAGGTCTTGTGGCAGCTGATGTGGGTTCCAGATCAACAGATACGGGATTCGCAGCGCAAAATCTCCAAGTCTCCAAAGTGGTCTGCTTATATGGATTCCAGCTCAAAAAACGGCGTGGGGTTGACGGTTCTGGAGATTCAGTGATTTCAGCAATACTTGCATTAATTTCAACAAAGGTTCTTTGTTCTCTAATTCTGTACACTTAATCACTTTTTGAAGAGCCGTCCACCTACCTTGGGAGTAGTTATTGGGATCGCTCTTCCCTTCGATTTCCAGTTGAATTCATTGCATTCACTTACGCGCAAATACCCTTGGCAAAGGTAGTAATCCGTCTATTCCTTCCAGTTATGGGTTAAATAACAGGACATATTGGGTTCTATAGCCTTGGCTGGCAACCAGTCTACCGCAGAAAGTAATGGCAACCTACTGAGGGATAATCTTCTGCCCAGTTATTCATGTCTCTTTCGAGACATGATCGCCCAAGCGTGTTTCACGTATGGCACTTAACTGACTGACTGACTTCCCTTCGACTTCTGCTTCCTTTACTTACACTTCGCATCATCACTCTATATGGGTGTCAATAACTTTTCCTTTTCCTTCTTCCCGCCCAGCATTCCCCTCCACAGACAGGCACAACTGTTTTTGTGACAAATCTAATTATTAAAGTGCGTAGACGAAGGGGCGGTACTTTGCTCTAGTCATTAATTTTAATTTTCTCAATAGTTGGTCCTATTTGTACAACGAAAACATTGATCAGACTACTCTTTTTTTTTTTTTTTTTTTCGTCGTGATCAAGATCTGTTTAACTTTCGTCTTATCGTACAAAAGAACTCTTAAGAAAGTTTTCATTTCTACTTTCCAAATTCCCAGTTCGTTTTCGTCAGCGAAAATACAAACCCCGTCCATCTTTTTTTTATTTTACGAGGAAGGGATAAAGTTATTTCTCCATTCCTGGACTTTATCTCCTTTTTTACTAATGATATTTTGTTTTCTCTATTTCTCAAGGAAGAGATAAAGTTATTTCTCAATCCGTTTCAGATCCTCAAAATGACAATAAACTTTGAGTGTATTTTCAGAACCTTTCGTCAGAAGGGCAAAAATATCTCCGATGGCCCCCTTTTCACTTTCATTCACCAGGGAAAATATCTTCCACTCTCTCTTCACCTCCCAGCTTACACTCAATTTTAGGATTAACCCTTTTCGGTTTTTCCAGATCACATTTTAATATTAATCCCTTCTTACCAGTGTCACATCGTGTCAAAACAGTTGAAAGTGCATTAAAGAAATTAATTTTTGATCATTATTCCTCTCTACCGCCAGGCACAACTGTATTTGTGACAAATCTAATTATTAAAGTGCGTAGGCGAAGGGGCAGAACTTTGCTATAGTCATTAGTTTTAATTTTCTCAATTTCTGGTCTTACAACAAAAACATTGATCAGACCACTCTTTTTGCTTGTCGTGAGCAAGACCTGTTTTTTTAACCTTTGTCTCATCGTACAAAAGAACTCTTAAGAAAGTTTTCACTTCAACTTTCCAAATTCCCAATACATTTTTTGTCAGTGAAAATATAAGCCTCGTCCATCTTTTTTTCTTTATTTATTTTACGAGGAAGGGATAAAGTTATTTAGTGCATTTATGCTTCTAAACGATATACCGTTTTGTTAGAATATTTTATTGACTGTCACTTCTATACCTTATTTAGTAGATATCGCACCTTTAACAGAAAGAAAGCTTCTGGAACTGCTAGACAAGTTAGTAAAGGAAAGTAAGGAGGACCTGTACGACTGGGATCCCCCCCTCCACCTGTAATTTTGTTGCTTTTCATTAGTTTCTACTTTTTCCAGTGCAATATCATCGATTAGACCCTAAACTTTTAGATTAGAAAAAGAAATTGGAAAAAAATTAATTATTTAAAGAGTTGTAGGGGCTGCTCAGTTTCTCAACAACGTTATAGTAAATCAATACTCCATTTTGGAAACACTCACGTTGGGGTCGCTTTGTTTATTTTTTTTTTTTTTTTTTTTTTTTTTGACGAGTTCTTGCCCTTTTTTTTTTTTTTTTTCGCTTTTGGGGCGCTTTGTTTTTTGCTTTTGTTTTGTTTTGTTTTGTTTTTTGGGGTTCTTTTGACGAGTTGTTGCTCTTTTTTGTCTTTTTCCAAAACTTGTTAAGTTCTTACAATGGCAACTTCTTCGGAAACCCCAAGAATGGCTTTATACAGAAATTTCTCAAAAGATTCAGTTGTTGAATATGCTCAAGCAAAAAAAATTAATTGCACAAAACAAGTTGTGTTCTCGTGGACATGCTATGTCTATTCAGTCATTTTCAAAATGAAAAACAGATAATGTTTGCTGGAGATGTTCTAAATGCAAAAAAAAAGTCCTTAAGGAGTTGGATGTTTTTTGAAAATTCGAATCTACCACTACATGTGATATTCCAGGTAGCATTTTCAAAATGAAAAACAGATGTTTGCTGGAGATGTTCTAAATGAAAAAAAAAAAAGTCCTTCAGGAATTGGATGTTTTTTGAAAATTCAAATCTACCACTAGATGTGATATTCCAGGTAATATTTGATTTTGTGTGTCAAGTACGTGTGACCAGTTCAGCGCCTTTGAATGGGATTACAGTAAAAAAAAACAAAAAAAAAACTGCCATTCAGTGGAATGAATATTGTAGAAACATCTGTCCGAGCAAAATGGTGAAAGACAGAAAGCTAATGGGTGACCCTGGACATCAAATTCAAATTGATGAAAGTTTATTGTTTAAAAGAAAAAAAACATGTTGGCAGAGTTGTTACACAAGTATGGGTCATAGGATTCTATGACCAAACCGAAAAGTAGGTTTTCTGCAGCAAATACCAGACCGCTCAGCCAGAACTTTTGAACGTATTATAATGGAATGTGTCGCTCCTTGATATACATTGACCAGTGGAGGAGCTACAGTAATCTTCAACAACTCGGTTATGTGCACGCGACTGTTAATAACACGGAAAATTATGTAGATCCTGTCACCGGGGTTTGTACAAATAGTATGGAATGGAGGCCTACTGGTCCCGTATTAAAAGACGGTTGAAATACATATCGGGATCAGTTGGTGAAATGAAATGGTCTCATGTCGATAAGACCATGTATAGAGAAGCTTACAATATGAAGATCGACAAACCCATGAAAAATTTTGAATTATTCCTACTTCATATCAATGAAAAATACATTTAAAACATTTTTAAAAAATTCTTTTTGGACAGAGTTGCTTTAAAGTAATTCCTGTTCAAAAACATTTGGAATGAAAAATATGACATGTAAAACATTTAAAAAGCAAAACTTTGGACAGAATATCTTTAAAATAGTTCCCATTCTAAAAAAAATATGACATTTAAAACATTTTTTAAAAATTGGACAGTTTCTTTAAAATAATTCCTAATCTAAAAAAAATTTGAATAAAAACAAATTATGTTTCCGAAACGGTTTTTTCATTAATTTCCTACAAGTTTTGAAAAAAAAAATAGTGGGCAACAACTCGAAGTTCTAAATTTAAAGTTCTATTTTTAAAATGGAGGATCGATTTATTATAACGTTGTATGAGAAACTGCGCACCCACTAAAAATCTTTAAATATTGAATTTTTTTCAAATTTTTTTGATAATCAGAAACTTATTCTAATAGATAAGAATGCACTGAAAAAAGTAAAAAAGAATGAAAAGCAACAAAATTACAGGGAGGGGATCCCAGTCGTACAGTTCCGCCGAAAGTAAAAAGAAAAGGCGATAATTTTTAAAAAGTCAATGTACAATCATTAGTAAAAGAAACAGCTCAAGATGCAAGCTATGAATTGGAGATGTTAGAATCAAGCAAATGCACAAATTTAACTACTTGGAAAGTGTTTTAAAAGATGAGAGGAAAAGTGGCAGAGAAATCAAAAGGCACATTGGAATAACAAAAAGATTATAGGATACAAATCCTATATAATCTAACAGTTAACTAAAACACACAAAGTAAAATTGCACACTCACAAAATCGGATCCAAACGACTAAAAGTATTTTGGTAAAGACCAGACAAAGGAAAATTTCACAAGTTAGTGTGACAAGTAAAACTGCACACCTGCAAAATCGGATTTAAACGACTAAGAACATTTTGGAAAAACCCAGACTAAGGCAAAATTCACAAGTCAGTGTGAAAAGCAAAATTCTGGATCCTAATTGGATAGGAAATCACAAATTGATATATGACGTCAGTCAAATTATTTATTTATTTTAATTTTTTTTTTTGACGCCTAAAGAAGAAAATGCCTGCTGGAGCCGGCAATATGAGAAACTTCACTGTTTAAACCACGTTCGCTGATCGGTCAAAGTCAGTCCAGCTTGGGAGCGGTTAGATGACGGATCTTGTGGCAATGTAACAAAAGAAATTTCAAGTAGCCGACCCGGATGTAACGACGCATCACATATTCATTTGACCTTTACTTCCAATTTTCTTTTCTTCATTTTTACTCCACGTCGCGAAAGAAAACAGCAACAGCAACAGGACACTCTAAGTACAATTTCTTTATTTGTTTTGCTTTCTTTCTCACCCTGTCGCCAAACTACCGAAAAATGGAAAGGGATATAAAACTTTACATTCTACTACTATCGACCATAAACTCTTAATATCTGTGGACCTTTTAAATACTTACATTTCTCTTTGAACAATTTTAACTACAAAAATACATGCATTTTCTCAATGGATATTTTTCTTCTCACAAATATGTTACAGTGATCAGTTAACAAAATTTCATTTATATTTTTCTTCTTACAATTTTGTCATTTCGTTAATAAAAGTTTTACTTTAATGTAGACACGAAATATTTTATCCTTCCACATTCCAACATCCAACCTTTAAATTATGGGGACTTCGGTTGTGTTTGGCACAAGGCCAATTTACCAAGCATCAGCGAGGCCCCAACAAGATGCTTTCCAAAAGCTAAACAGAGTATTACAAAAATCTTTATAAACAAAGAAGAGTGATAAACTGTAATATAACATCAATAATTTTATATGGCAATGTATCATGAAAAATCTCACAGATGAGACTTAGATGGGATTCTATAGAAGAATCCCGAAAATGCCATGGACTGAACATGTGTGCAACAAGGAAATTCTAATGAAAATAGTCAGAAAAGGACTCATACTTAGACTAAAAAAGAGACAGTCGACATTTCTGGAGCATATAATGAAGAAAGAGAGAAAATGGCAATCACAGGACTCTGAAGAAATAAAGAACAGAGAGAAACTGAGAATAATCTACCTAATGAGCATGTCAGAACTAGGCAAGATCGCCAATATATGCTGTTAAGAGCTCCAAGGCATAGGAAGCTGTGGAGAGCCATGATCACCGATGCAAAAGAAAATGGTAAATATATGATGGTTGGTGGAGGGTAACTTATGACAGCATCTGTTCCCACCATTAATTTATGGAGCCTTGTTTAAGGACTGAGAGGAAATACACAGAGAGTAAATACATAGAGTATGTGATAAGTAAATTGTCGCCATTTTAGATTTTTAATTTCGCGCATGCGCGTTGTTTGTTTTTGTTTTTGTCGAATACACATTATGGTAGGGTCAGTTGGGCACCATCTGTGAGAAAAAGTGCACCTTGACGCATTACCGAAAATTGGAAACGTCATGCTGTACTGCTTGGAATTTGCTCCAAAAGCTCAAATACGATCATTTCAGAGTGTTTGGGTGTTTGAAGAGAATTCGAAAAGAGTTTGATAAGTCTAATGGTGATTACGAAGGTACATCACCTCGAAAAACTCACTCTGATCATTCTAATAAGAAACCAAATCCCGAATTTGTTAATGAGGGCCCCAGACTCAATACGGTGGCCTACACCAAGTACCCTGGGCAGATTGTGCTTCCTTTGGTCAAGAGGGTGGCTGCTAGAAGATCCTATGTCTGGTAACATGACTCTGCACCATACCACACAAGCAGAAGAACTCATTATGACTGTCAAACAATTCACTGTTGACACATCACCCCTTCCATATGACAGCCTAACTCCCAGACTGCAAGTCTCCTAGAATTCCTATGACCACATCACCCCTTCCACCATGACAGCCTAACTCCCAAGACTGCAAGTCTCAATTCCTGTGACCACATCACCCCTTCCATATGACAGCCTAACTCCCCAGACTGCCGAGTCTCTCCAATTCCTAGCGACCACATCACCCCTTCCATATGACAGCCTAACTCCCCAGACTGCAAGTCTCTCTCCAATTCCTGTAGACACATACCCCTTCCATATGACAGCTAACTCCCCAGACTGCAGTCTCTCAATTCCTGTGACCACATCACCCCTTCCATATGACAGCCTAACTCCCCAGACTGCAGAGTCTCTCAATTCCTGTGACCACATCACCCCTTCCATATGACAGCCTAACTCCCCAGACTGCAAGTCTCTCAATTCCTGTGACCATCACCCCTTCCATATGACAGCCTAACTCCCCAGACCTGCAAGTCTCTCAATTCTGTGACCACATGCCCCTTCCCATGTGACAGCCTAACTCCCAGACTGCCAAGTCTCTCAATTCCTGTGACCACATCACCCCTTCCCTTAAGCAGCCTAACTCCCCAGACTGCAAGTCTCTCAATTCCTGGAAGCACATCACCTTCCATATGACAGCCTAACTCCCCAGACTGCAAGTCTCTCCAATTCCTGTGACCACATCACCCCTTCCATATGACAGCCTAACTCCCCAGACTGCAAAATATATAATTCTGTGACCACATCACCCCTTCCATATGACAGCCTAACTCCCCAGACTGCAAGTCTCTCAATTCCTGTGACCACATCACCCCTTCCATATGACAGCCTAACTCCCCAGACTGCAAGTCTCTCAATTCCTGTGACCACATCACCTTCATATGACAGCCTAACTCCCCAGACTGCAAGTCTCTCAATTCCTGTGACCACATCACCCTTCCATATGACAGCCTAACTCCCCAGACTGCCAAGTCTCTCAATTCCTGTGACCACATCACCCCTTCCATATGACAGCCCTAACTCCCAGACCTGCCAAGTCTCTCAATTCCTGTGACCACATCACCCCTTCCATATGACAGCCCAACTCCCCAGACTGCAAGTCTCTCAATTCCTGTGACCACATCACCCCTTCCATATGACAACCCTAACTCCCAGACTGCAAGTCTCTCAATTCCTGTGACCCACATCACCCCTTCCATATGACAGCCTGTCCCCCAGACTGCAAGTCTCAATTCCCTGTGACCACATCACCCCTTCCATGTGACAGCTAACCACCCAGACTGCAAGTCTCTCCAATTCCTGTGACCACATCACCCCTTCCATATGACAGCCTAACTCCCAGACTGCAAGTCTCTCAATTCCTGTGACCACATCACCCTTCCATATGACAGCCTAACTCCCCAGACTGCAAGTCTCTCAATTCCTGTGACCACATCACCCCTTCCATATGACAGCCTAACTCCCCAGACTGCAGGTCTCAATTCCTGTGACACATCACCCTTCCATATGACAGCCCTGCTCCCAGACTGCAGTCTCAATTATAACAGCCCACATCACCCCTTACGCTTGGTGACTAACTCACAGAACTGCAGTCACTATAGTTCCTGTTGGGCCACATCACCCCTGCTTATGACAGCCTAACTCCCAGACTGCAGAGTCTCTCCAATTCCTGTGACCACATCGCCCCTTCCATATGACAGCCTAACTCCCAGACTGCACAAGTCTCTCAATTCCTGTGACCACATCACCCCTTCCATGTAGCTAACTCCCAGACTGCAAGTCCTCCTCAATTCCGCTGACCACATCACCCCTTCCATATGACAGCCTGCTCTGCAAGGCTGTGGTCTCTGAATTCCTGTGACCACTCACCCCTTCCATGTGACAGCCTAACTCCCCAGACTGCCGAGTGTGTGTTCCCTGTGACCACATCACCCCTTCCATGCAAGCTAACTCCCCAGACTGCAGTCTCAATTCCTGTGGCCATCACCCCTTCCATGCTAATGACTAACTCCCAGACTGCAAGTCTCTCAGGTCCTGAGCCACCATCTGCCCCTTCACTTATGACAGCCTAACTCCCCAGACTGCAAGTCTCTCCAGTTTCTGGGCCCCATCACCCCTTCCCTTGCTGACAGCTAACTCCCCAGACTGCAAGTCTCTCTAAGTTCCCTGCAGCCTGCCCCTTCCATATGACAGCTAACTCCCCAGAACTGCAAGTCTCTCCTTCAATTCCCTGTGACCACATCACCCCTTCCATATGACAGCTAACTCCCCAGACTGCAAGTCTCTCAATTCCTGTGACCACATCACCCTTCCATATGACAGCCTAACTCCCCAGACTGCAAGTCTCTCCAATTCCTGTGACCACTTCTTACCCCTTCCATGTGACAGCCTAACTCCCCAGACTGTGGAGTCTCTCAATTCCTGTGACCACATCACCCCTTCCATATGACAGCCTAACTCCCCAGACTGCAAGTCTCTCAGACTCTGTGACCACATCCACCCCTTCCATATGACAGCCTAACTCCCCAGACTGCAAGTCTCTCAATTCCTGTGACCACATCACCCCTTCCATATGACAGCCTAACTCCCCAGACTGCAAGTCTCAATTCCTGTGACCACATCACCCCTTCCATATGACAGCCTAACTCCCCAGACTGCAGAGTCTCCTCAATTCCTGTGACCACATCACCCCTTCCATGTAACCAGCCCTAACTCCCCAGACTGCCAAGTCTCTCAATTCCTGTGACCACATCACCCCCTTCCATATGACAGCCTAACTCCCAGACTGCAAGTCTCTCAATTCCTGTGACCACATCACCCCTTCCATATGACAGCCTAACTCCCCAGACTGCAAGTCTCTCAATTCCTGTGACCATCACCCCTTCCATATGACAGCCTAACTCCCCAGACTGCCAAGTCTCTCAATTCCTATTGACCACATCACCCCTTCCATATGACAGCCTAACTCCCCAGACTGCAAGTCTCTCCAATTCCCTGTGACCACATCACCCTTCCATATGACAGCCTAACTCCCCAGACTGCAGTGTCTCAATTCCTGTGACCACACATCACCCCTTCCATATGACAGCCTAACTCCCCAGACTGCAAGTCTCTCAATTCCTGTGAGCCATCACCCTTCCATATGACAGCCTAACTCCCCAGACTGCCAAGTCTCTCAATTCCTGTGACCACATCACCCCTTCCATGGGCTTAGCCTAACTCCCCAGACTGCAGGTACCACAATTCCTGTGACCACATCACCCTTCCATATGACAGCCTAACTCCCCAGACTGCAAGTCTCAGTTCCTGTGACCACATCACCCCTTCCATATGACAGCCTAACTACCCAGACTGCAAAGTCCTCTCCATTCCTGTGACCACATCACCCCTTCCATGTGACTAACTCCCCAGACTGCAAGTCTCTCAATTCCTGTGACCACATCACCCCTTCCATATGACAGCCTAACTCCCCAGACTGCAAGTCTCTCAGTTTCCTGTGACCACATCACCCCTTCCATATGACAGCCTAACTCCCCAGACTGCAAAGTCTCAATTCCTGTGACCACATCACCCCTTCCATATGACAACCTAACTCCCCAGACTGCCAAGTCTCTCAATTCCTGTACATCACCCCTTCCATGCAACCTAACTCCCAGACTGCAAGTCTCTCAATTCCTGTGACCACATCACCCCTTCCATATGACAGCCTAACTCCCCAGACTGCAAGTCTCTCAATTCCTGTGACCACATCACCCTTCCATATGACAGCCTAACTCCCCAGACTGCCAGGTCTCTCAATTCCTATTACATCACCCCTTCCATATGACAGCCTAACTCCCCAGACTGCAAGTCTCTCAGTTCCTGTGACCTCACCCCTTCCATATGACAGCCTAACTCCCCAGACTGCAAGTCTCTCAATTCTGCCCTGTGACCACATCACCCCTTCCATATGACAGCCTAACTCCCCAGACTGCAAGTCTCTCCAGTTCCTGTGACCACATCACCCCTTTCTGCATATGACAGCTAACTCCCCAGACTGCAAGTCTCTCAATTCCTGTGACCACATCACCCCTTCCATATGAGCAGCCTAACTCCCCAGACTGCAAGTCTCTCATTCTCTTGACCTGCCCCTTCCATATGACAGCCTAACTCTCCCCAGACTGCAAGTCTCTCAATTCCTGTGTCCCATCACCCCTTCCATATGACAGCCTAACTCCCCAGACTGCAAGTCTCTCAATTCCTATTGACCACATCACCCCTTCCATATGACAGCCTAACTCCCCAGACTGCAAGTCTCTCAATTCCTGTGACCACATCACCCCTTCCATATGACAGCCTAACTCCCCAGACTGCAAGTCTCTCAATTCCTGTGACCACATCACCCTTCCATGTGACAGCCTAACTCCCCAGACTGCAGGTCTCTCAATTCCTGTGACCACATCACCCTTCCTTGAAGAGCCTAACTCCCCAGACTGCAAGTCTCTCAATTCCTGTGACCACATCACCCTTCCATATGACAGCCTAACTCCCCAGACTGCAAGTCTCTCAATTCCTGTGACCACATCACCCCTTCCATATGACAGCCTAACTCCCCAGACTGTGGAGTCTCTCAATTCCTGTGACCACATCACCCCTTCCATATGACAGCCTAACTCCCCAGACTGCAAGTCTCTCAATTCCCTGTGACCACATCACCCCTTCCGCATGACAGCCTAACTCCCCAGACTGCAGTCTCTCAATTATTATGTGTGGAGTGCAGTTGAGTGAGAGACCAACAAACCTTCTTGTATCCCCAAAGATCAACTGAAGTCAAGGATTATGGCAGCATTCACCAACTTAAACAAGAAGACCGTCCAAAAGAGTTGCAGGAGAATCCGAAGTCGTCTGGAGACCATGGTTGAAACCAATTGCGATTTAATTGAATAAATTTACTCTTTAGAATTTCAAGATATTTTTGTGTAATTTTGATAAATATGTCTGCTAAAATGCGATGTCAGTGTTATTTTTATTTTAGCCTCATTTAGACGACAATTTATCCATTGCACCCTGTACAAAATATTTTTTATATAACACGCTTAATGATAGCGTGATACGTTGGAGGTTCAACAGTTCAAATATAAAAGTCCTAAGTGTCTGTATTAATCCTTCTCTTCCCTCCAGTTATGGGTTAAATAACAGGACAGATTGGGTTCTATAGCCTTGGCTGGCAACCAGTCTACCACAGAAAGCAATGGCAAACTACTGCGGGATAATCTTCTGCCCAGTCAGTCATGTCTCAAAAGAGACATGATCGCTCAAGCATGTATCACGTATGGCACTTAACTGACTGAGTTGAAACCCAAAAAAGTAGAAAACGCATACACATGAAAAAATCGGATGAAAATCACTAAAAACAAATTTTAATAATAGTACAAATTGCTAAAAAATAAGCTACAAAAAATTCTGGTAGCCAATTGAACAAAAAACCAATTTAACTTTCAATGACCCGTGTTTATGGTTCTTGGCAAAAAAAAAAAAAAAAAAAAATAAGTTTGCGTTTGGAGCCGATCACGTGATTATATTAATTATTTATTTACGTTTTCGGTGGCAGACCAGCAATCAGTTAAAGACACTAAAGACGACGACGACGACAACAACAACAATAACAACAACGACACTTTAGCTGACTCTTCAAAATTAACACATGTTAAGCAAACATTCATTTCTACGGCTTTTTTTCTAAAACAATCACATTTCAATTTCATTTAAACAAACGAACTCTTTGAACTTTAAAGATATTTTGCTAACATAACAGATAAGAGACTAAAAACTTGTTTATTTTCTATGAAAATGAAATATATGATTCTCCTTTTATTTTCCTACAAAACATTTTTTCGTGTTCTTTTTTCTTGAAAACATTTTTCTTTTAATCCGGGATGTGCGTTGTGGTACAGTGGATATCGGCTCGGAACGAGAAACCGGGTAAGCCGAGTTCGAATTCCAGTTGAATCCATTGTATTCACTTACGCGCAAATGCCCTTGGGAAAGGTATTAATCCATCTCTTCCTTCCAGTTATGGGTTAACTAGCAGGACAGATTGGGTTCTATAGCCTTGGTCGGCAACCAGTCTACCGCAGAAAGCAATGGCAACCTACTGTGGGATAATCTTCTGCCCAGTCAGTCATGTCTCTTTCGAGACATGATCGCCCAAGCGTGTATCACGTATGGCACTTAACTGACTGACTGATTCTGCACCGACAATCTTGAAAAGAAAGTTGATTTTCTAAGCGCTTCTTAGACGTGGCACAAGGCCGAAAGTATGGGGTGTCCAGTGAAGATCGAACTCACTTTTCAGTTGCAATAGGTTCTATCGAGACAAGCTTGCTAACCATTCCAGAATAGTGAGTTACTTTAAGGGTTTGGGTATTTTTAAGCATAGAGCTGCTGCTGTTGGTACAAGGTTTAAAGGTAGCTGATGTTATTATGTTTAAGGACTACTATTCATACTTTGTTTAGCATTACATTACAAAGCGGCAAATTTATTATCACTTTTATCTGTCAGGAATAATTGAACTTAAATAACCTAGGATAAATTTCTTGAATAATCATTCAGCTCTCGCGAAATTACTTAACTCTGATCGGTTCTTTTATTATTAATTGCTGTTAGACCTTTTGATGCGTCAATTAAAAGGTTATTTGCAGACAGCTTTCGTCTTTCGTTTTACTTTTGCCCTTGTCTGTTGGAAATTATACAAATAGTAACGGGTCTCCTCATTGGATGATGAATCCACCACATTGTTTTTAAGACAACCCTGTTGATTGGCTGAATTAAGCCGACCTCGTTTTGAAATTTTGGCGGGCCTTAGAACGGAAGGGAAGAATTCCGGCCTCTTTGGTCAGCCGGCTCCGACAGACACGGTCGCATTTGCACCGCTCCTGACTTATACGTTGCCGCGGGGCCTACAATAGGCGCCCACATGTCTCTCTATCCCGAGACCGTTATACCTAAATTAAGGTATTTTTATTAGGCTAATGCCTTTTCTTCTATTCAGACAGACTCTCTCTAAGACCATTATACCTTTTAAGGTATCTTTATTTGGCAAATGCCTTACCTTTGTTAGAGAAAACTTCTCTAAGAATTCTTCATGGCGAGTATATCGACCCTGTTTCGACCGTATGGAAACTGCTGAAGGAACCAGACTACAGAAGAATAATTCCTGGACGTCGCTGAATTTCGCAGCTCCACTCGTAACTTCACCACCTTCCAAGACCAGGCCAAAGCCCTTCAAGTCTCCGGAAAGAAACAAACTACTGCCTCGAAAAGAGACCTCTATACCAAGCTAAGCAGTTAGCAGCAAAAAGTCAACATATTTTTGCAAGGCCAATAAACTTGTTGTTTAAAACCAGGTATGTCTTGTTCTATTTGTTGATATCCATCCACTGCTTGAGCTCTGAGCTATGTGAGAGTAATTTCTCACATGTCGTATGGCTAACCAACTCACTGATTTTGAGCGTCGGGTTATCGTACTTTTCAAAGAAGAACATGTGACATGGGGATTGACAAAATGTGCATAAATTCCTCCTGAATTTTTCCGTCTCATCATTCTTCACCAGTTTTCAAAGGTTGTCTCATGTCTGTCTGAACTGGCCGCTTTTTTACTGAGTACATTTGCAGTTTTCTTTGAACAGTCAGATGTCAGTTTACCTTGGAAAAAACGATGCTGTTATCTAAACTTGTTTATAACTGGAACTTTGTGTGTTGTGTGTGTGTGTGTGTGTGTGTGTGTGTGTGTGTGTGTCCGTTACCTATAGACTCCGAAACGGCTGAACCGATTTTCTTGAAAGTTTACACAGTTGTACTATAAGCGTCTGCGAGTGTTCTTAGCTAGGTTTTGTGTCGAGGTACCCCTGATAAATATCGAAAATCGATAATCGAAAAAATGGGGTTATAGAAGGAGTGGTCCGATTTTAATCAAATTTGATACAGTCATAGACAAAGACATAAGAAATGATATTCAGAAGTTTCAAGGTTGCAGTTCTTACAATAGTGCAGAAAATCGATAATATATATATATATATATATATATATATATATATATATATATATATATATATGAGGCAACATGTTTGTGTGTGTGTCTGTTTATCTGTCTGTATGTCCTTTATACAAATCCACAATTTTTATCCGATTCTCACCAAACTTCACACAAATATTCTTTAGGCTGAGTCTGAGTTCCAGGACCATGGATTAGTTTTAAAGCTTTCATTACACCCGAGCAACGCCGGGCTATACTGCTAGTTAATAATATCAAATTAACAAAAGAGTTGAAATTAATGCATGCAAGATTTCACAGCTCTAGCATCACTCCCTCATAGTTAACCTATGAAATTTTCAGCCTATCTTCGTATTTTGGGTTTAAAATTATCTGCTGCCAGAATTTCTAATAATCATGAATTTATTGAGATGTTTGTGAACAGAACAATGAAAAAGTTTATCTGTATTAGGATTTGTTCAAATGAACAAATTAAACAGATCCAAATTGTAATTAGAACTAAGTCAGAAAGATTTATTCGCCCATTTTGTTTCCGCCATTATGAATATTATGTCCATGATATAGCAACACCGTAGTTCACAGGCGGGACGTAACGAAATGGGTGAAAGGAAAATGAATGACAAACATACTTTGTTCTCAGAGAGATTTTTATACTACTAAGGCATACACTAACTAAGATATATATACACGTGTCCCATGCAGAGAATAATTTATCACATATCTGCACAGTAAAACAAAGTGTAAGGAGAAACTATGGGATACACATTTTTTTTTCTATTAAAATAAGCAATAAGAAAATACATAAAAACAGTATAGAAATTTTGGATCAAAACGGCATTAGAATTTAAATTACATTTTTATATTTCTCAACCAATCCGCTAAAAACATAGAATAAGAACATTCTAGAAAAATAGGATCGGAAGTCAATTAACAAAAAATATTTAGGCCCCAAAACAAAATAGTAAAATACAAATCTGATTGGTCAATAAATGTCTTCACACCTAAATGTTAGGAAGATTCTTTGATCCCCTATTATGGTATATAAATAACACACAGTTAGGAAGAAGGAGGTCAGTCACCAAGCTAGCCATTAAGTCAGCATGTAACCGATACTTTGTCCGGCCAAGTCATTCTTCCACACCAAAGTTCATGACCTAGCTACAGATGGCCGTGAAAGGAAAAACCCGACAAACTTTCTTTCATCAACGCGACATGCTGTCGCCACCCGAGATGAACTTAATGTAAGTAAGAACGACTTATTTACGGACTCCGTTAATATAAACTTACACACACCTTTAAACAAATTTAACTTCTTGCCAAACTTTATTTTCCAAAAGGCAATTTTTCACATCTTGTATTTTATTTGTTTCCACATGCTAATTTTATTTTATACATATTAAATTGTTTGTTGTTTAATGTTCGTTGTGACTTATTCCATTTCTTTTGCGCGATTGTAAAACATTGTGTTGTATTTGTGGGGGAACTAATCCCGAGAGCAATACCCGTAAAATACGGAAGCACATCAACCAAGCACTTACCCAATCCCCTACAAAACAAAAAGGAAGGGTCTTACATATAATATGGAGATGCTCCTTCATTTTTAGAACTCTAGATTCAAACAGGCCAAATTCATCTATGTCCCAGTCAAGGACATATTCCACGAACAGAAAACAGTGAATCTTGGGTTTTCCCAAATTGAGGCCTACAAATTAGAGTTTCATTCTATATTTGGGAAAGGTATGCTTTCAAAGAAAAATAGCACCATAAACTTGTAAGCCGCTGAAGAGGCAAATTTACCCTCTGATCAGGCCATAGGGGTGAGTTAAAAAAAACTTTGGTTGCTGTAAACGAACTGAAATTTGACTACAGCTTTTCATTCTTGTATAGCGTGACGTCATTAAGCGGCCGTCACATAACCCACGTGACTTATCTCTACTAAAGGGATATAGTAAATATTGAAAAGCGTACCAAAATTCTTTGGTAAAAGTTTATTTCTGGATCATTAACTGAATTTCTCGTTCCGAGCCGATATCCACTGTACCACAACGCACATCCTCGAAGTATTAGGCGAATTAGGCGAAGTACGTGTATATAAAAATATATAAACAAAGAAGATAGAAGAAGAAGTGTACAAAAACTTGAGTTTCTGCTAAGGGTCGTCGATTCCATTTATCGTGACAAGTGAAACAAAGTTTACGATGTCTCTTGAGTATGTTCGTTTTCTTTTTTTCTTTTTTTCTTTTTTTTTCGAAATAAGTGATTAAAAGTATGAATAAGAACAGGTAAAGATGATCAAGCGCAAGTCAAACTTGCGCAGAGTTGGTAAAACCAAATCACTCCTTCATGAGTGGGGCTGCTTGGATGTTCGAACGATGTCGTCGGAAAATATCGTGTCCTTTCCTTTATGATATATATATTTTTTTAATCGTGTCAAGCAAGGCATTCCACTGCCACTATAGTGCAGGGGGTTACATAGAGGGATTGGGTATAGGAAATGTCAGAAGGAGGGTGATAGACGACTTAGGATGTACATAGGGAGAGAGTTGGAGAGAGTGGGTGTGAGTTAGTGTGTTAGGAGGTGTCTATTGACCTTACATTTAAACTCCTTGAAGTTGTAGCCGTCAGGGAAGCAAGCATGCGGTAGGGAATTCCACAGGCGGGAAGTGCGAGGAAAGAAGCTGTTGGAGTAGAAATTGCGGTTACATTTCATCGGTTTCATTGTAAAAGGGTGGGACCTAGTTGCCAATCTAGTATCTCGAGCAAATTCACATCTAGGGGGCACCAGTGATTTAAGTTCGTCAGAGCAGAAGCCATGAAAGTATTTATAGAAGAGGCACAGGGAAGCCACGTCACGTCGATGAGAGAGATACTGCAGGCGGTCATCAATATCGCGCATGTGAGAACAAAACCTTTCCGGTTCTTTTATAACTTGCATCATGAAAAATTCATTTATTTTTATTTTTTTATTTATTATTATTATTTTATTTATGTATTTATTTTTCCAGTGGTTTTCATTCTTTCTCCCTCCTAGTAGCCTTATGACTTTATCGCCTATTTTGGGGTGCATTGGTTAAACAAAAAGAAAAAATCCGACATTATTGCCAAGTGTCCTGCATTTGGTAGGAGACATGCATTTTGGTTCTTGTTTCTTTATTATATATATATATATATATATATATATATATATATATATATATATATATATATAACATACTTATTAAAGGAGATAATTCCAGCAATATGTACCAAATAAACCCAAGCATATATGAAAAAAAATTATTAAAAGAACTAACTAAATCTTACAAAAAAGCCCCAGATTCATACATTGAAAACATCAATAATGAGGCTAAAATCACTACAGACAAATTAAATTTAAGTAACAAAATAGAAATATTAACTGGCAAACAAGTTTTCCTTACAGTAAAAGACCACAAAGATAACTTTAACAACAATCCATCATACAGACTAATTAACCCTACAAAAAGAGAAGTGGGCAAAATAAGCCATCAAATATTAAAAATATTTGCGACTTGTTAGGAACAGCCACTCAAGCAAACCAGTCGCAAAACACTAGTGACTGTATTTCCTGGTTCCAAGATATTAAATGCAAAAGTAAACACACTTTCATCAAATATAATATTAAAAACTTTTACCCATCAATATCTGAGAAAGTTTTACTTGAAGCATTTAATTTTGCTAAAATGTACATAATAAATACCATCAGAGCATATTGACATAATATTACATTGCTGAAAATCTATACTTTTCCACAAAGGTATAGCATGGATCAAGAAATCCAACAATCCAACATTCGATGTACCACAAGGATCGTATGATGGAGCAGAAACTTCAGAATTGATGGGAATATACATTTTAAACAAAATAAACAAAATAATCCATATTGACAACCTCGGATTATATAGATATATTAATAATAGCACCAGACAACAAAAGAATGAATGATAAAATAAGGAAACGGCTTTTAAAATTATTCAAAGAACTAGATTTTGATATTACAGTGGACACAAATAATAAAATGGTATATTATTTACATGTAGAACTTAATTTACATGAACACAAACACTAAGTTATCATACATAAATACAAAGTCCAATCATCCAAATAATATAATTAAACACATTTACAAAGGTATAGAACACAGACTATCTAATAATTCGTCAAACAAATCAATATTTAATGAAAAGAATATATATATGAGGATGCACTAAGAAATTCTGGCCATAAAAACATTTTACAATATAATTCTCAACCAAACAGACAAATCAAAAACAACAACAGAAAATGAAACATTATCTGGTTCAACCCACCATTTAATTTAGAAGTAAATCCCAAAATAGGACAAATATTTTAAAACTAATAGATAAGCACTTTCAAAAAGAATCAGAATTAAACAAAATTTTCAACAGAAACACAATCAAACTAAGTTATAGTTGCACTGATAATTTAGATAGTTTCATAAAAAAACAAAACGCCAGAAACTTAAATAACATCGTACAAAACAAAACCACCAACAAAGAATGCAACTGCAGGGACAAAAATAAATGTCCACTTCAAGGTCTCTGCAACACAAAAGAAATAATTTATAAGGCAGAGGTACATGACCCAGATGGCCAAAACAAAATATATTTGGGCTCAACCAAAAATACCGTTAAGACCAGGTGGTTCAACCACAGATCTACATTTGAAATTAAAAAACAATACAAAATTGGCTAACCACGTCTGGAAATTGAAATCAAAATATGGAAAAGATCCACACATAACGTGGAGCATTGTAAAAACAGCCAAGCCTTACAATGGTGGACAAATATGTAGACTGTGCCAAGAAGAAAAATTAGAAATTATGACATTCCCAAATAAAGACGAACTGTTAAATGAAAGAACAGAAATTATGACAACGTGCATCCACACAAAGAAATACCTCTTAGGTTCATACAACCATGGATGAAAACATCATAATTCATTTGAATTTAAACAATGTGCATTCATAAATTCTCTGCCATGTAAATAAAACAGCGTTACAAGAGCATTCTGAAAAATAAAAACGGTAAAAGGTAAAATCAGTTATTAAAATTCACCTGAAGTCACCACTCATGGTAGAAACCTGGGTAGCGAAATAAATCGTTTAAAACTGGAATATATATATATATATATATATATATATATATATATAAAGTCCAGATAAAAAAGGTCTAAATTATTAATTCAGCTATAACGTGATTGAATTCTTATTGAAATATTTTGTTTAATTCTGAGTTTTTTGGAAGTGTTTATTGATTATATTGCGGAGTTTTGCGTGTTATTTATTAATTTGCTTTTATCAAAAGGAAGTGAATTAGAAAAGAAATAAAACTCCACGAACAAAATTTATTTTACATGAGTCAAGAAGAATTTTCTGAATAAAATAACTGACACAAGATGAATTATAAATCAACAATTTATAGATACATATATATAAGTCAAATTTGTGTGTAAAGAATGAATGTACAGAATTTTCATGTGCAGATTTAGAGTTCAAGTTTCATTAAAAACAATAGTGAAATGTTTGTGGTGATGCCGGTCAAAGCGAGGGACTGGATGTTTGCACTCTCACGACCAGAAAGCAAATGACCAAAACTCGTCGGTGCGTACCCCGGTTTCACGCAGATGTTCCGGTTGAAAACTAAAAATTAATTAAATATTAAATTCCAGTTCGCGAGCCTACGCGAATTGTATTTATCGGCCAATGGGAAGCCCAGAATCAAATACGGATGTGACTTCCCAAATGATCTGCTGCGATCCAAAAAGACGAAATCAAAAGCCGATACAGAAAGCATCGCCAGACAGACCGACACAGACAGACTCGAGAGAGACGAGTGTAATTAGTATCTCCCTTGACTGACGTCAAGCGACTTACTATGCTCGCCTCCCTTTCCTCTCACCGTATCCTACGCTGTCTTTAAACTACTTACCGACCAAAGGAGCGGATACATCAAAGACATTCCTAATTTACAACGCTCCCACATTCATACGAACAAATTCTCTTTTCAGCATTTTATTACCATAAACATTTTAACGTCCGTTGGACCCATACTTAAAGAATTACTTTAATTGTAAAGCCTTAATTGATGTGTATATATAAAATGTTGTTTCTAAACTCAATTTACTTTTCTTAGTTTATAACCTCTTTTTACAACTTATAGTGGGCTATCTACAACGAGGCCAAATTCCGTTAATCTGCAAAAACACACAATTACTCTCCACTAGAATGGATAACCCACTATATGTTCACTGTTCATGTATCAAATTAAGCATGAAATTAATGTTTTCAAATAATTGTTTTAAAAGATGTTATACAAAAATATTAGAAAACAAGAGTTTATGGGATACATATTTTTTTTCTATTAAAATAAGCAACAGGAAATCACAATAGAACATTCTAGAAAAATTGGATCAAAACGGCAGTAGAATTTAGATTACATTTTTATATTTCTCAACCAATCAGCTAAAAACTTAGAATAAGAACATTCTAGAAAAATAGGATCGGAAGTAAATTAACACAAAAATATTTAGGCCCCAAAACAAAATAGTAAAATAATAAATCTGATTGGTCAATAAATGTTTTCACACCCTAATGTTAGGAAGATTCGTTGATCCCCTATTAATGTATATAATACACACAGTTATAAAAAAAAGGTCAGTCACCAAGCTAGCCATTAAGTCCGCATGCCACCGATACTCTGCCCGGCCAAGTCATTTCTTCCACGCCAAAGTTCATGACCTAGCTCCGAGGACCTTGAAAAGAAAAAACCGACGAACTTTCTTTCAGCAACGCGACACGCTGTCGCCACCTGAAATGAACTAAATGTAAGTAGGAAAGACTTATTTACGGACTCTGCTAATGTAAACTTATACACATCTTTGAACAAATTTAACTTCTTGCCAAGTTTTATTTTCCAAAAGGCAATTTTCGCATCATGTATTTTATTTGCTTCCACGTACCATTTTATTGTTCACATAATAAATTGTTTGTTGTTTAATGTCCGTTGTGAATTATTCCTTTCACTTTGCGCGATTGTAAAACAGAGTGTTGTATTTGTGGGGGAAATGATCTAGAGAGCCAGACCCGTAAAATACGGAAGCACATACAACCCAGCAAATACAAAATCCCCTACAAGTTCTCTACTTTTAAACGTTGAAAAAAATTTTTTTTAATTATAAACGCTGAATTTGTCTTCTGATGAATTTGATGATTTCTTGCGATGTACCAAGATTGATGGAGTCGTCTTGAAGAAGTTTTTTTCCTCCTAGTAAAGTGAAATTTTAATTGGTATTTTTTGGAATTATCTTCTATTTGTTTAATGCTGTTTGTTTGCTGAGTGAGAAGTTTTAATCCTTTTATATTAGTTATTGTTGAAGTGGTGTTTTTGACGTGTGTTTCAGTTTGCAGAGAATTTTCCTCTTTTGTTTGAATTTCAGTTCTTTTAGAGCTTGTTGCTGGTTCGATCTCGCTGGTCGCGTTGTCTTTTCTCACTGGCGAATTCTAGGCGCGCTTTTGTTTATATACTAAGTTCCTCAAGTGCTGTAACAGGGGGATTTTTGGGCGGGGAATTTCAAATTCCTGGAACGCTGAATTCCTAGAATGGTGTGATCTCGAATTGACCAATCAGCGATTGCTACTAAGCCTTAAGGTTAATTCGGTTCACACTCCACCCACATCTATTGAACAGGTGAAGAGGCTCATCCCTTGTTTCCTGTTTAGGATGCGGTTTCCGGTTTTCTCTTTTCCAATCTTTTCACTCTTTTCCTTTATTATTATTATTTTTTTCAATTGGAGTAGATAGACTAAACTATCGCCCGGTTCACACTCCACCCACATCTATTGAACAGGTGAAGAGGCTCATCCCTTGTTTCCTGTTTAGGATGCGGTTTCCGGTTTTCTCTTTTCCAATCTCATCACTCTTTTCCTTTATTATTTTTATTTTTTTTTTTTCAATTGGAGTAGATAGACTAAACTATCGCCCGGTTCACACTCCACCCACATCTATTGAACAGGTGAAGAGGCTCATCCCTTGTTTCCTGTTTAGGATGCGGTTTCCGGTTTTCTCTTTTCCAATCTCATCACTCTTTTCCTTTATTATTTTTATTTATTTTTTTTCAATTGGAGTAGATAGACTAAACTATCGCCCGGTTCACACTCCACCCACATCTATTGAACAGGTGAAGAGGCTCATCCCTTGTTTCCTGTTTAGGATGCGGTTTCCGGTTTTCTCTTTTCCAATCTCATCACTCTTTTCCTTTATTATTTTTATTTATTTTTTTTCAATTGGAGTAGATAGACTAAACTATCGCCCGGTTCACACTCCACCCACATCTATTGAACAGGTGAAGAGGCTCATCCCTTGTTTCCTGTTTAGGATGCGGTTTCCGGTTTTCTCTTTTCCAATCTCATCACTCTTTTCCTTTATTATTTTTATTTATTTTTTTTCAATTGGAGTAGATAGACTAAACTATCGCCCGGTTCACACTCCACCCACATCTATTGAACAGGTGAAGAGGCTCATCCCTTGTTTCCTGTTTAGGATGCGGTTTCCGGTTTTCTCTTTTCCAATCTTATCACTCTTTTCCTTTATTATTTTTATTTATTTTTTTTCAATTGGAGTAGATAGACTAAACTATCGCCCAGTTCACACTCCACCCACATCTATTGAACAGGTGAAGAGGCTCATCCCTTGTTTCCTGTTTAGGATGTGGTTTTCTGCTTTCTCTTTTCCAATCTCATCACTCTTTTCCTTTATTATTTTTATTTATTTTTTTTCAATTGGAGTAGATAGACTAAACTATCGCCCGGTTCACACTCCACCCACATCTATTGAACAGGTGAAGAGGCTCATCCCTTGTTTCCTGTTTAGGATGCGGGTTCCGGTTTTCTCTTTTCCAATCTTATCACTCTTTTCCTTTATTATTTTTATTTATTTTTTTTCAATTGGAGTAGATAGACTAAACTATCGCCCAGTTCACACTCCACCCACATCTATTGAACAGGTGAAGAGGCTCATCCCTTGTTTCCTGTTTAGGATGCGGTTTCTGGTTTTCTCTTTTCCAATCTTTTCACTCTTTTCCTTTTTTATTATTTTTTTTCAATTGGAGTAGATAGACTAAACTATCGCCCGGTTCACACTCCACCCACATCTATTGAACAGGTGAAGAGGCTCGTCCCTTGTTTCCTGTTTAGGATGTGGTTTTCTGCTTTCTCTTTTCCATTCTTTTTACCCTTACGTAGCCCCCTGCGCATCAGTAGCGTTACCGCCTTGCTTGGGGTGATATGATTAAAAAAAAAAAAAATTACGCTCCCTATTCACTAGGAAACTGTCTTTGATGTACGATTGCCGCTGGACACTACTAAAACAATTAAATTTTTCATTTTTAATATTTTTTATCTTCACTCATATTTCAAATTCAGAATGAGCTGTAACAATTTAAAAAAAATATTTTTCCTACCTTGGATATTATTTTCTAAGTTGAACGGTGGGTTGAACCAAATAATGTTTCGATTTCTATTATTGTTTTTAGTTTGTTTGTTTGTTTGTTTGTTTGTTTGTTTGTTTGTTTGTTTTTTGTTTGTTTGTTTGGCCGGGGGTTTGTATTTTAAAATGTTCTTATGGCCAGATGTTTTAAGGTATTTTCATAATCTTTCTTTTCATCAAAGATTGCTTTGTTTGACGGATTTTTTGATAACCTGTGTTCTTTTCCTTTATGGATGTGTTTGATCTTATGTTTACGTACTTTAAAGTTGCGTTTGTTTTCATATATGGAGAGACACTGTCAGTTTGTACATTAAATTCTACATGTAAATATTGGATTACCTTCTTATGTGTTTCAACTACTATTTCAAAATCTAGATATTTCAAAAATTTCTAAAGCATTTTTCTTATTCCACTGTGGTGTATTATGGATCAAAAAATTAAAAAAAGGCACATGTGATATACCACAAGGCTCGATTGACAGAGCCGAAATTTCAGAATTGATGGGAATACATATTCTAAGTAAAATTAATGAAATAATCTACATAGACAACCACGTATTATACAGAGATGACGGATTAATGATAGCACCGGACAACAAAAGAAAGAATGATATTGTAGAATCACTTCTACATGCACGTACATACCTACATACATATCGCCATGCACACACGTTCACACGCATATACCCGCACACTCTTACGTAAGGACCGCATGTGAAACTTTCTTTTTTCCCGCGTTTATTAAAAAATATATAAACTGATTTCCACACGTGTTTAGCCAGTTGGAGGATGTTTTTTCGGGGCGTAAGCTCAAATACCGCTCGTCTCTTACAAATCACACACTGTGCTAATTGCATTCAGCAATTAGCCATATAAAAATGTTTCTCTCTATCTTATAAGAACATTTCAGTACATGTATAATGATATTCACAACTATTCAGTACAAACATATTATTTCCTTTTCAGGAACTTTTCTAACATGAATATTGAGACAATATCGTTAATATCTAAGAGAGAACACTTTTCACGACATCTTACATTTACGAATTATTCAGTTCTGTAACCTGACTTAATACAATGTTGTTATATTCGTTACATTGTGCTTTGAGTTATTTTATTTATAATTGTGGTGGTTTGGACAACCAACCTTTTTTTCGCTGTTGAAATCACTACCCTGACGGTCAGTCTATTACATATTGGAACCCAATTTGTCCAGACCACTACAATATAATAAGAAAAATACTTTACAAACTTTTGGAAGCCACCTTGCAAAGTTAATTAAAAAAGCAGTTACGACAATTTACATATCGCAATGTCGTGAGTCCAGATAAAAAAAATTACATTACTTTAGAACAATAACACGTGTTTCTTTCGCATTAGTCTTCGCTGATTGGTCAGTAAATCGAAGGCACGTCAGAACACGTCAGAACACGTTTAGCCCACCAGAAATTTCAACATGCATTTTGATCCACCTCATCTGTATAAAAAGAGGAGATCCACGATTAAATCCTCAGTGAGAATGGAGTTAAAATTGTTCAAAGAGAAATGTAGAGTTCATAGTTGATAGTAGCAGAATGTGTATATGTAAAAAGATTAAAAAGGTTGCTAATAAAAATCTGTGTTTTTTTCCTTTTTATGGCTAGAGAAAAAGGGAGAAAGAAAATCAAGGTAATGAAGGAGATTGTACTTATCGGAGTCCGTTGAAGTATCGTGTTGTTGTTGTTGTTTTCTTTAGCGGCGTGAAGTGAAAATGAAGAAAGGAAATTTGGAAAAATAGGTAGAATGAATGCATGTCGGCGAGACGTGACCGAGCCAGCTTGAAGTTTCTTTCTTACACAGCGACGAGATGCTATCAGATACTACTGCTCCCATTCTGACTGTTTTGACCGGTCAAAGGACGTCCTTAAGTAGTGAATCTCGTCATGTGACAGGCTCCGAAAGGCATTTTCTTTTTCTATGTGCGAAAAAAAATTATCAATTTGCTATTTCCTATCCAATCAGAATCTATAATCACACTGACCTTTGAAATTTGCCCTGGTCTGGGTTTTTCCAAAATGTTTTTAGTCATTTGGATCCAATTTTGCGGTTGTGCAATTTTACTTTGTGTGTTTTAGTTGGATGGTATAGGATTTGTTGAATGATATAGGATTTGTATAGGATTTGTATCCTATAAGCCGTAGGTAGATGGTTAATGCTTATTAAATCGGCCTTGTGTCAAACATAACTGAACTCCCTACAACTTAGAATTATTCGCTATCATCAGAAGGTTACCAAAAGTGGATTTATGGAAGAATAAAAGTTAACGTTCAATGAGAAATAAGTATTAAGAAGTTAAGGGTATCAAGAGTTTGTAGTAGTCCTTGCAAGAGTGAGTTTATGTGTACGTAGGCAGGAACGTATGTATGTATGTATGTATGTATGTATGTATGTATGTATGTATGTATGTATGAGTGTTTGTTGTTGGGTAGGATTGTCTTTGAAGTTATCGCTCAGTGCGAATGGTAAAAAGGAAAGAGGGGTGACAGATGAGAGAGAAAGATAGAGACAATAATAACGATCGCTTTACGTTTGTCAAGAGTACGTGTTAATTACGCTCATCATGTTAACGCTCTGGTGACGGTCGTCTTGTCCCGTCTTTTATATCGTTTGTAGGTCATTTGGGAATTCACTTCCGGATGTGATTCTGGCCTTTCTATTTTGTTTTTAGATGTTTCCTATTTTTTATTGGCCTAAAACATTTCGCGCATAGGTGTGAAATTTTTCGAGTTTTGTGTGTGCTAATCAAGGTTTGTAAATTCGAGAAAATTTGTTTATTTCTAACAAAATCAATGAGTCAGTGCTTAGCATAAAACTCGCGAAATTTCACACCTTGATGCGAAATGGTTGTCGTCCAATGAAAAGGTCAGCATCACATCCGGGAGTGAATTTCCAAACTAAATAAAAGACGAGCAAAGTTTGATCCTCGTCAGATAGTTAAGATGAGCGCAATTAGCATGTCAAGCGATCGCTATTGTTGTCTCTATCTTTCTCTCTCACCTCTCATCACTTTCTCTCTCACCTCTTTCTCTCTCACCTCCTTCTTCATCGCTCACCCCTCACCTCCTGCCTTCATCCAACAAGGACTACGAACTCTACCCTTAACTTCTTAATATTGTTTATAATTGAACATTAACTTCTACCAAGTCATGTTATTCTTTTCCATTAATAAATTTCTATTTTAACATGCAAAATATATACTTTTATTCTTCCACAAATCCACACATTTCAATTTTCAACCTGCTGACAACCTTCGGATGATAGCAAATAATAGTAAGTTGCAGGGAGATCGGTTATGTATGACACAAGGCCTATTTAATAAACAATAATCATTTCCCTATAGCTTCAAACCAAATTGTTACGAGAGTTTACAATGGAAAACGTCATATTACATAACTCAGATTTTTTCCACCGACAAACACATTAATTTGGAAATTCTTACAAAAATCAAATAATTGTCGGATTTTAATAAAACTTTCAAAACTTATTCACATGAATGAAATTACTTTTGAAATCATCATTTAAAAAACCAATCTTTGTAAAAATATAACTTTTTACATCTGTTACCCCCACTCTACGTAAATTTATGAAATTTTAAGAAATTAAATTTTGTTGGGAAAATTGGTTTTATTTGTTAAACGCAAGACATATTGAGAAATAGAAATCTTCTATTATTTCTTTGAAACGTTTTGTCTTTATTTCCGAAAATCTGCTCCTAATAGTAAAATAAAAAATGCAATAAAACTATGACATTATTTCATTCGCTAAGCTTTTAATTGGTTTGTGACAGAGAGAGAGAAGTCTAACACACACACACACACACACAAACACCCAGAGAGAGAGAGAGAGAGAGAGGATTCAAAATCCCTAGCACTTGAAGGAGACCGAAACGTCGTAAACGTGGCAATATTTTTTTTTTATTAAAATTGGAGTAAATTGAACAGTGAAATTAAACTAGCACGTTTTGTTCACCTGTGGCGAAATCTGATCTGGGGCATAAGTTGTACCCATTATAACTGGGTCATCAGAAGACAATCGAATTGAACGGATTCATTTTTATCAAGTAAAAATTGAAATAGCGCTGAGAAGCCAGAAGAATTTTGGAGTTCACATGATTTGGCCTGTGGCAGCCAGAATTATGTGATAACCCCGTGATGGCCTATGACCCTCCGGGTTTCCTATATAAACGCGTAGTAATGCTGACGAGTGAGACCACAAACGTGTGAGCGTACGGTTGAGTAAGATCGGGCCCCTCAGCTGGAGTGAGGGTGCTGACAACTCGGGCCAAACAATCTCCTAACCGAAGACGTCTTTGTATTAAAAAGAAGAGTAGAATATATTTTATATTTTGCTTGCATTTGGGTCTGTTGTTTCAGACGGAGGCTTTTGTTGCGGATTGTATTTGTTGTGGCTGACGGTGACGACGAAAGGACAAAGAAGAGGATTATGAAAAATTTTGTGAAACTGATTTTTGGTGAAGAAGTCGGATTGAGTGGTTCCCAACAAAAAGAATTGTGATTTGAAAAGTTCAATCGTCGCCCCGAATTTGTTGCGGATTTTTTAAATTTAATCGCCGTCGTAGCGGTCGCATTGAAAAACCGCTGAGTATATCAAACTTAAGATTCGTCACCAGCCCGACAATATCGGAATTGCATCAGCTGTCGTTTGTACCACCACCTTTGAAAGGCACCATAGTCCCAGTGTTTTATTTGAGAAGAATTGTTTCTGTCAAAAGTGTCTCTAGAACATTTTGAAAAGAGTTATATATCTTCTGAGACGATTTAACAAGTTACACATACACACACTCTCTCTCTCTCTTTCTCTCTCTCTCCTCTCTCTCTCCTCTCTCTCCTCTCTCTCTCGCTCTCTCTCTCTCTCTCTCTGTCTAGAATCCAGTGTGTGAGTTGCTATGCTAAAATCTTTTACTTTCTGTAATCCTTTTCTTTTTCTACTATTCTTTTCTTATATATAAAAGACATTAACAGTGCAACCATTGAACAGTTGTTTTTCCAGCTTTCTGCGGATATTTTTTTTGTTTTCTTTTTATTTCTTTTTTGCTGTATTCTAAAATGTTTAACACAGGCTCCCCAGCCGTGTCTACATCTTCAGTCGACTGTGAACGAACAACACTTTTGCTTTCTGGATCAAATAATCACAACGTGAGCAGGAAGCAGGAGTTAACCAGGGGACCGGTCGAATAAACTCGGATGCTCAGGGGACCTACAGTCAACACTTAAGTTCGGTTGGGACAGAAATGACACCTCAACCCGAAGAGGAAAACGCCAGAGATTGAGTGGCCAGGGTGGAAGAGTTAGATCTGGTGCACGTTGACCAGAATATGCCCGTGGAGAGGAAGTATTAAATATATGGTGTCGTGACCTGAATAGGCCCGTGGAGAGGAAGTGTTAAAGATTTAATAAATAATATATATTTAAGGACATTAAATTCTGAAGAAAAAAAAGTTTTGATTCATAATGAAATTTTAAAAGAATTGTTTTCAAGTTTTTAATCATAATAATTTATAAAGTTTCAAAAATATTTTGAAAATACTTCAAAGATTTGCTGTCGTTAGTTTATTAACTTATTAAGTGAAGACTTTATTTACTAATCAAAAATTGAAAATAGCAACAAAGACACATCTTTGTTGCTATTCGTCGTGCCTTCGTATTTTAAAAATAATTTTTCATTTTCTTTTTTGTGTATTTGAAGTTTTTTTTTGTATGGTAATTTCTATGTGTACATTAAAAGGTTATGGGTTTCACGGTTTCTTCCCCTTAGAAGAAAAAATTGTACAATTATGTCACTTCTGATCGCCATACACTTATCTTATCATTTGTATCCCATGATTTATGATTGTTATTGAAATATTTTATTAACGTTGTTCACTTCAAATATTTAATGGATAAAAAAGATAATACTTGATTTGAGTAAGAATATAAAATAAAGAAAGAAATAATGAAAGGAAATAAAATCTTTAAAATAAAAAAAACAATTACAATAAATAAAGTAAAGTAACATAACAGCGTCTGCTGAATTATTTTTTTCAACTATTATTAAGAGAAATATTCGTAAGGCAGGGATTTGGTTAGAAAAAAATAAATATGTGAATATAAAAAATAATTAACATTTTCGGGAAAAGACACTACTTAGTTTCAGTGAAAGAAAGAAACAAACAAACAAACAAGCAAACAAACAATCAAACAAACAAACAAACAAACAAAAACATACATATCAGAAGTGACATAATTGTACAATTTTTTTCTTCTAAGGGGAAGAAACCGTGAAACCCATAACCTTTTAATGTACACATAGAAATTACCATACAAAAAAACTACATCTAAACTTATTTATAAATGGAACTTTGTCTCTCTGTGTGTATCCGTTACCTATAGACTCCGAAATGGCTGAACCAATTTTCTTGAAAATTTACACAGTTGTACTATAAGCGTCTGCGAGTGTCCTTAGGTAGGTTTTGTGTCGAGGTAACCCCGATAAATATCGAAAATCGATAATCGAAAAAATCGGGTTATAGAAGGAGTGGTCCGATTTTAATCAAATTTGATACACTCATAGACAAAGACACAAGAAACGATATTCAGAAGTTTCAAGGTTGCAGTTCTTACAATAGTGCAGAAAATCGGTTATATATATATATATATATATATATATATATATATATATATATATATATATATATATAAACGGCAAGATACCGGGTCTGATCAAAATCATTTTTTCAGCACTTCTATTTTAGTTTTTACTTCGGGTTTGGTTCTAAATAGGTATAATTGTAGTTCTTAGTCTCAGCCATGATACCATTTACTCAGAGGACTTATTTATCCTTCAAAATTCAGTTTACGACGAAAAAACTTATTTCATATCGATACCAGGAAATCAAAATTTGACTTACATCCATTCATTTTTCTTTCACTCTGCGATTTCGATTTAATTGGAAACAACTCTTGCTTTTTAGTCTTTCGTGCCAACGTCCAAAGAGACTGAGCTCCGGGACCACGGATTAGTTTTAAAGCTTTCATTACACCCGAGCAACGCCGGGCTATACTGCTAGTGCCTACATAAATACAAATATACAATTTCATTGAAATGAAACGCTGTCATTCTCCTCCCTTCGAAGACACCAAAGAATTTAACCGCAGTCGCGAATATCAGCCAAACTCCTTCAAATACCTTACACATTTTCCAAGAAAGATTGACCTATCTGTCTTCTCACGAATAAGGTCTTGTGACGGACGGAGACACACGGCTCTTATTATAATATAGATTAATAATAATTAAAAATATTTTCAAAATTATTTTTCGGAAAAATATTAGATGAGAGTAGTGGCGATTGTGGATCTTTGAAAGTTGGGGAGACCACTTAAGGGCCGAGATTTTTCTGAAGAGGAGGGGGTCAAACTCAAGCAGCGTCTTCATTTTCATACTACACCACTATCGTATACACAACTTAGAAATGAGTTTGAGTATATGTATATTACTTCACTAAATTAAACAGAATAACTTTCATTCATAGTAGTGGTGTTCGAATATATTCTCGCTCTCTTTTTCACTCTCCAGCTGTTGCAACACAAGAGAGGTTAATTTCAAAACAAAATCAAAGGATTAATACCAACGTCAATGCTAGCAGAACAGTGTGATTTGTCTGCTGTTTTTTTTTTCTTCTACAAAATTCTGTATGTGTCCTTAAAAAGCTAAATGAAAAAGAAAATCCAGAGTTAAAAGTGTTGAAGATCAAATCTTATCAAAATCAAAGACTGATCAGTTTCATAAATTTTTAAAGCTTATAAAATTGGTAGGGGGCAACCGAGTGGCCAGCCAAAATTTAGGGAGGTTTGGTTCTTTCTGCCAACCTCTCGACAAATCGCCACTGGATGGAAGTAATCTATATAATTGCTGCAGTTTCAGGCATTGGATTTCTATTGATTAAGCTGCTTCAGCATCCTTGATCTGAGATCACAGTTATGAAAAACATTGGAAAATTAAAATTAAAAGCAATCTGAGAAATAAATAATTTGAGATAATGTATAAACCTAATGTCCAAAAATTCTCTGTCTAAATTTTCTTGTTCAAAGAATTTTTTATAAAATTGTAAATAAAACTTGTTTTCATAGTTTATGTTATTTATTGATAAAATGGTAAATAATAAATATTGCATTGTAGTTGCCACACATATTTTGAAAATTTTTTAGATTTTTATAACTCTAAACTTATTTATAAATGGAACTTTGTCTCTGTGTGTGTCTGTGTGTGTGTCCGTTACCTATAGACTCCGAAACGGCTTAACCGATTTTCTTGAAAATTTACACAGTTGTACTATAAGCGTCTGCGAGCATTCTTAGCTAGGTTTTGTGTCGAGTTACCCCCGATAAATATCGAAAATCGATAATCGAAAAAATCGGGTTATAGAAGGAGTGGTCTGATTTTAATCAAATTTGATACACTCATAGACAAAGACATAAGAAACGATATTCAGAAGTTTCAAGGTTGCAGTTCTTACAATTGCAGAAAATCGATAATATATATATATATATATATATATATATATATATATATATATATATATAAAAGCTTTCATTACACTCGAGCAACGCCGGGCTATACTTCTAATTTTTTAATAAAAAGATTCCTTTTCAAAATGTATTTCTCTATAAAAGGATAAATAATAAACTTTTATAAAATGATAAATTATTAAATAAATATGCATTGTACCTGGTTCACTTATTCACAATCTTGTAAATAAACATTGTCGGAAATCTTGGCAGTTTCCGTAATAACTGTGACAACAGAAAAAACGTCCTTTTGAAACACCGTTTTTTTTTTTTTTGAGGGGGATGCGGTAGTTAAACTTTACCATTTAAATGATACCTTTTAGTGGGCACTCATTAATTTGAGATGCTATCCTTGTTTTTCTCAAACAAACTAGATTGATAAGTGGTAAAGAAAGACTGTACTTATGACAAGAATCGAAATTGCTAAAAACGTGTCGTTAACAATTTGGCCATGTATGAACAAATAATAAAAATATATATTTATTTATTTGACTTCCATTGGACCGTGTCTTTTCCCGTTATACACCTAGGGGTCCTTGACAAAATCCAACGGAGAATCTGCAATAGGATCGATCCAGACTTGGCAGCTCAGATACAGTCACTTTCTCACCGGCGCAGTGTAGCTTCCCTGTGTCTCTTCTACAAGTATTTTCACGGCTTCTGCTCCGATGAACTTAGCTCATTGGTGCCCCCTATATACGAATTTACTCAAGCCACAAGATTAGCAACTAGGTCCAACCATTTTACTGTAAAACCAATAAAATGTAAACGCAAATTCTACTCCACCAGCTTCTTTTCACGCATTTCCCGCCAGTGAAATTCCATCCCGTTTACTTGCTTCTCCGACAACTACAATCTCCAAGAATTTAAATGTAAAGTCAATAGTCATCTCCTCTCATATTCTCATCTCATCTCATCAGTATTCTCATCCTTCTCTCTAACTTTTCTCTTATGTAGCCCCCTGCACAACAGTGTCAGTATAATGCCATGCTTGGGGCGATACAATTATAAAAAAACAAAACAAAACAAAACAAAAACAGTTCAGGTTGGCGAAAGTTCATTCGGCTGTGTAGTTAATAGTTTAAAATCCAGGCCTTGGTAACAATCGGGGGTGTGGTTACTTCGGAAACTTGTTGCAGACGTTAATCTGTAGTGTATTCTCGGCCCTCAAGGGCGGGAAAATGTCGTAAACAGATGACCGCTAGATTTTTCACGCGACACACTTAGCTGGTTCCTTTGGGTGTCCCGTTTCTGCTGTTGCCTGCCGACTGTCTCTTTATACACATTTAACAAAGGCTCCAGACAACTCGGCGACAGCTGGGTTTCAGTTAACATCAAATGTCGCTTTGTTTTTTTCGTTTTTTTTTTTTGTTTAATCAAAATTATTTTACTTGTTTTCTAGAAAAGAGACAGAAAACAATGCCAAGATAGGGAACGGAATATAAGAAACCACACAAGGAAATAAGGAGCAAATGCGGGCAGGATAAAGAATAATTGCTCAACGACAGATGTGTGAAAATAGAGAGATTGAGCACTAATAATAAATGAGTTATGCATAAAAATATAAGGGAACAGGACAAAAGACATGCTCATCAACAGGATGTATAAAATTTAAGGAGATAACGCTCATATTAGAGAAAGAGAAAATACTTCAGCGATGTGATAATATATCAGAGATCTCTTCCATGACAGGAGAGAGCAACTAACAATACGCAGAAATACCGACGGGCCGGAAATATAAAAAAAAGAAAGTGGAAACTGCACTGGTCAAATTGAATAGAAACAAAACAGCAAGACCGGACGGTATTGTAAGAGACACGGAAAGTCAACTACAAGACTTCTTACAGAAGGTAGCTAAAGAAAGCGAAAAGAAAAGACTATACAAAGAAAACTTAATGCATGGTCATCAGTAAGAAGAGGAACCCAAAATGCCAACTACTGAAATCAACCAGATACAGAAATTTAAATATCTGGGAAGTGTTCTAACAGAGGATGGAAAGTGCGACACTGAGATCCGAAGGCGAATGCGCATGGCCAAAGATGCATTCCAAAAGCGAAGTAGAATATTGAAAGACAGAAGAATTTCGCTGGAAGCAAATAAAAGAGTACTGCATTGCAATGTGATGTCTTTTCTTCAATATGGTAGTATATTTACAAGTCAATATAGTAGCCAATATGGTAGCCAATTCAATTCTTCAATATGGTAGCCAATTACAAGTCGGGGATACTGAAACCAAGCAGGTACAGAAATTTAAATAACTGGGAAGTGTTGTAACAGAGGAGGGAGAGTGCGACATTGAGATCCGAAGTCATATTGGCATGGCCAAGGATGAATTCCAAAGGCTGAGTAGAGTATTGAGAAACGGGAAGATTTTATTGGAAACAAAGAAAATAATACTGGATTATGTGATATCTGTCCTCTTGTATGGCAGCGAATGCTGGATAATCTCTTCAAAGATGAAGGAGAGACTCGAAGCATACAGAAAGATGTTGAGGATACCATGCACCGAACATGTGAGCAACGACAAGGTTTTGGAGAGGATGCAAACGCAAAGAAAACTTATACTGAGCATCAGGAAGAGACAGCTGTTTCTGTGACACGTTATGAGGAAGGAGGGCTTCGAGAATCTAATACTCACAGGACGGATAGCGGGAAAGAGAGATAGATAAAACAGCGCAAGAAGACATACTCGATTGGCTTGAGCAAGTGGGACTGGGGAGTGATTTTAAGAGGAAAAATGTTAAGAGCGACAAGGGGTAAGAGCAAGTGGAAGTCCGTTATCGTCTACGTCCTGAAAGGATACGGCACATAGAGAAGAAGAAGAAGTGTTTCTATCTTTTTTTAAAATTATAATGAAAATTATGCGCTGAGCGTCTCTTATTTTGGGAGATTCTTGTCACAACAACTGGATCCGGACTAATAAACTTCCGTTTCCAGCCCCGTTGTTTAGTTTTCTTTTTCTTCCTCTTTTTTTTTTATGTGAGGACTGCCTTCTGATTAGTTGGGAGAGAAGAGAAGTATATAGAGAGAAGGGTAGAATAAGAGAGCGCGTGTGCGCACGCGCGTGTGAGTGAGAGAGAGAGAGAGATTGGGTCTTAAAGAAAAGCAAATGCCTTATGTTTAATTTTAATTTCTTTTTTTTAAATATTTTATTATCATATTTTAATTTTACATTTAGGGTCATCACAAATTACGTATTTATTAAGGAACGTATATTTTCTGTTGAACCTTTTAAATCTATGAATCAATATCTGCTAGCTCCAATTATTTCTTAATAGGTTTTTTTTATCCAATGAACAGTATTACCGTGCGAGTGGGCCGTGCCGTCAAAAATGACGGCAAAATATTTATATCATCAATATACTGTCTAAAATGACGCCAAGGTATGTATTGGTACTATTGAGTGTCCTACATTAAGACAAAACAAAAAAGAACCTCCTAGCATGACAGGAGGGAAATATATATAAAATGTCAATAGTTTCTCTTACAGGAACGTTAGTGAATAGATTTTCAACATCAAGTGATGCTATGGTTTCATTATTTAGGTTTTTCCGTTTTTAATATTTGTAAGAGATGATTTAATGATATAGTTGTTAGGTATGTATGGTGTAATTAATTGGTTAAGCGTTTTAGTTGGTATATAAGAGAAGGTATTTGTGATATAATAGGGCAAAGTGGAAACAAACTTAGGCTTTTGTGTTTTGATAGAACCATAAATATATCCTGGTTTATAGTCCCCGATTATTTTGGTACATTATTTCTGTGACCATTAAATGGGACTTTGGTGGTATCGTTAAAAGTAGTATTTTTTAGTATTTTAGAAATACAAAAATACCCACTCCTATATACCAACTAAAACGCTTAACCATTTAATTACACCATACAACCTCACCACTTAAACTTAAACCTAATAATAAAACAATAGCATCATTGATATTGAAAATCTATTCACTAACGTTCCTGTTAGAGAAACCATTGACATTATTATAAAAATAATCCTCTGCCCCCACAGAAAATTAAACCTAAATTACTAAAAAACTACATTTTTTTTAATCGTATCACCCCGAGCAAGGCGGTAACGCCACTGAAGCGCAGGGGCTACGTAAGAGTGAAAAGATTGGAAAAGAGAGAGCCGGAAAGCACATCCTAAACAGGGAACAAGGGATGAGCCTCTACACCTGTTCAATAGACGTGGGTGGAGTGTGAACCGGGCGATAGTTTAGTCTAAGACGAGGAAGGTCCCGAGGGATTATCAGACCCGCAACTAACTATATAGCAGTGGGTATTTATGATATATATATATATATATATATATATATATATATATATATATATATATATATATAATAAAGTCAATGGTTTCTCTTACAGGAACGTTAGTGAACAGATTTTCAACATCAAGTGATGCTACGGTTTAATTATTAGGTTTTTCAGTTTTTAATATTTGTATAAGTTTAAGAGATGATTTAATGCTATATTTGTTAGGTATGTATGGTGTAATTAAGTGGTTAAGCGTTTTAGTTGGTATATAGGAGTGGGTATTTGTGATATATATATTTTATATATTTTTTATAATAATGTCAGTGGTTTCTCTAACATGAACGTTAGTGAATAGATTTTCAACATCAGGTGATGCTATAGTTTTAGTATTAGGTTTTTCCGTTTTTGATATTTGAACTTAAACAAATATTAAAAACGGAAAACCTAATCATGAAACTATAGCATCACTTGATGTTGAAAATCTATTCACCAACTTTCCTATCAGAGAAATCATTGACATTATTATCTAAACTTATTTATAAATGGAACTTTGCCCCTGTGTGTGTGTGTTTCTCTCTCTCTCTCTCTCTCTCTCTGTGTGTGTGTGTGTGTGTGTGTGTGTCCGTTACCTATAGACTCCGAAACGGCTGAACCAATTTTCTTGAAAATTTACACAGTTGTACTATAAGCGTCTGCGAGTGTTCTTAGCTAGGTTTTGTGTCGAGGTACCCCCGATAAATATCGAAAATCGATAATAAAAAACATCGGGTTATAGAAGGAGTGGTCCGATTTTAATCAAATTTGATACACTCATAGACAAAGACATAAGAAACGATATTCAGAAATTTCAAGGTTGCAGTTCTTACAATAGTGCAGAAAATCGATTATATATATAAAAGGCAAGATGTTTGTGTGTGTGTCTGTTTTTCTGTCTGTATGTCCTTTATACAAATCCACAATTTTTATGTGATTCTCAAAAACTTCACACAAATATTCTTTAGGCTGAGTCTGAGCTCCAGGACCATAGATTAGTTTTAAAGCTTTCATTACACCCGAGCAACGCCGGGCTATACTGCTAGGATATATATATATATATATATATATATATATATATATATATATATATAATACAAATACCTACTCCTATATATGGGGGAAGCAATCTTTCTTTTAAACATGGTTCGTTGAAGACAACCGACAACTAAGATTTTATTAATTTTTTATTTAATTTCTTCAGTATTCTTACATGTCTCCCTTTTGCTGGGGATAATATGTAAAAATCCATAATGCTTTGCTTTCCAAGCGCTTTCAGTCACTTCACTGGCAGTAAAGAGAATGAAGTGAGCCGACGCTGTTTCGCTACATTGTCTCTCTCCATGAGCGTGACAAGAGGGAAATATATAACTGGTCTAAACTGAGAGGTTTTAGAAAGATTATGTCCTGTGTAAAGGATTTTTAGGTCTATTACGATTTATATTACGATTCGTTCAATATATGATTCAAGATAATAATGACAACAACTCCAATTTATAACCAATAAATAAATAAACAAACAAAGCATGTAATATTAGTATACACAGAGAAAGAGGGAAAAATTGTCCCCCTTTGACTGCTTGTTGAATCAAAGTCAACTAAGTGAAGAAAGTTTTTTCTTGCCCTGAAAAGATTTTTTGTAAGTGTTAGAAAGGTTTTCATGTAAGAAGGAATAACATGAAGAATACAATTATTTTGAATGTGATTGTAAATAATACAAATTTTGGTTAAGAGTTCAAAAGTTCAAAAGAAGTTCTTGGCGAAAATGTTCAGAGAAAAAATTGTGATTACAAAGTTCCGTGTTTGTGTGAGCGTTAAAAAAATGTTTGAGTAAAGACTTATGTGGATTCGTTTCGCAGCCTGATGTCTCCTGGCTAATTTTCGAAAAGTAGCTGTATTTAACGAAGAAAGGTGGCTCCAGAACAAAGCGCGGGAAAAACTGATTTTACATAAAAAATATGTGATTGGCTAAAAATTAATCACAGCACACATATAAAACAGCTGCTTCAGGACCGAAAGATTCAACAGGCTACTGCGAATGCTAAATTTTCCTATACAAAAACAGTAGTGATTTATTAGCCAATCGCAGACGAGTAAATGACTTAGAGTGAATGTGGGTAAGAAAAACATAGCAACCGCTATTTCCGCCTCTCCGACTGGAATCGAGCCTGTATCCCCATTTTATCAGAAAAACTGTTATAGCCAAAAAAAACTAATTTACTAATTTGGCCACAGAAAAGTTTTGAGTCTTTTCTTTTATTATAAAAGTTTTAGCGTAACGTGCAAATACCCTTTGGGAAAAGTATGAATCATTCTCTTCTACCTTCTACTTATGAAGGGCAGGGTTCATGATTTGTATATAGGTGAATATAGAAACAGCTTCGGACGAAAATTGAACTGCACTTTCTTTTTATTTTTTAGTTTTTTACAGATTACATTTCTTCACAGATATTACATTATGCGAACCACGTCTACTATATACTGAGTGTAAAAAATAGTACTTTTTTAAAGACTATTCTTGTTTATATTACAAAGTAAAGATTAAAATAACTTTTTCGGAATATTTTTCCCTTTCACTTCAGTGCCATACGTGATACACGCTTGGGCGATCATGTCTCAAAGGAAACATGACTGACTGGGCAGAAGATTATCCCGCAGTAGGTTGCCATTGCTTTCTGCGGTAGACTGGTTGCCGACCAAGGCTATATATAACCCAATCTGTCTTATTATTTTACCCATAACTGGAGGGAAGAGACGGATTAATACCTTTCCCAAGAGTATTTGCGCGTAAGTGAATGCACGGAATTCAACTGGAATTCGAACTCGGCTCGACGATTTCTCGTTCCGAGCCGACATCCACTGCGCCACAACGCACATCCTTTCACTTACTGTAAGCTATAAATAAAATAAAAATAAAAATAAAACGGATAAAAGTACATAGCCATCAACTTCTTGTCTCCTGAGTCGTGTTGATTTTACAAGGACGTAAAAACTAAAAAGTAACTACAGTACACTTATGAATGAAAAAACATTTTGTCTTTGTTTTCTTTTTGTTGATTTTTTGAGAAATATAAAATTTATATAATAAATTTTAAATTTCTTTTTTCCCCTCAACATTTTTTACATTTTGAAAACAACATCGATTTTTAATTTGATTTGATTATATAATAATCAAATTAAAAATCAATGTTGTTTTCAACAAAAATGTATTTTAAAAAAAAAGAGGTTAAATAATGTTTTAATACGGAAAGTGAGTGAATGATTTTTCGTTGAATGTAATTGTAAAAGGAAAAAATATTATTGAGGTTTAAAAATATTATTCCAAGTCGTGGAAAAAAAGGAGACGTTGAACAACACATAAAGAAGAGAGAAAAACTAGGAAGAGATTAGAGAGAGGAAAACAAATAGTAAAGTTTTCGCCCCTCCCCCTCCCTCTCTGTCTTTGTCCTTTCTTTCCTCCTCCTCCTCCCTTGCTATGCCTACTCCTACTTTGACGACCACTTAGCATCGAATGTTTTCACAATTCTCAGGTATGGCGCTTATTCAAACTTGTCCCGTGATGTTTTGGGGCTTCGTCTTAAACTTTTTATCTCTGTCCTGCACTGCCTTACCGACGGTTGTTTTCGATAAAGAGGGAACTGCAGATATTTCAACTCTTCAACTTGTGCATTTGGTAAGTTTTAATGTTTATTTATTTGATCGTCTGTGTAAAAAAGAAAACAACAAACACCCTTTTTCCCGACGTAAAGAAAAAAGTCCTAGTCAAAAAAATTTAAAAAATCAATGTTATTGTTAAACAAAGTTTGTCAAGTTAAAAGAAAAAAAGGTATACGTTTTCTTTTAAAACTCATTGTTTTTTGTGTCTTTATTTATTTTTTTAACGATTTCTTATTCTCGGTTATTTACTTTTTACAACTAAAAAAGAAAAAGGAATGATATTCGTGTTACTGTCGTCAATTGTTCAAATTAAAAAGAATTCTAAAAAAAAAACTTTTTTAATAATCGTACTTTTGCTGAGATATAAAAAAAAGCTTGCAATATTTAATGATTATAATTATTTATCCATTTGAGGTGAATTTTATTTAATTAAACGCTTAATTTTCAAAATCTACCTTACAACGTTCCCCCTTTTTTTTTTTTGTGACAAAAATTTTGTCATTTTTATTTTTTATTTATTTTTTGTGGACTGAAGTTTGAAACACACAAAAAAAGTGTGACACTTTAAGATTAGGAACGAAGAAAGTTAAAACTTTTAAATAATTCTAATTGTGTTGTCAAATTATTTTTGTCCTTAAACCCACACAATTTAAGTTTTCATTGTAAAAAAAAACAAAAAAACTAAAAACTTTTAAAATTATTTGAAGTCACTTTTTACTTTTTTTAATAAGAAGGCTTATTTTTAATTTTTTTATTTTTATTAAATTTTATACTTATAGTCATTCTTATTTTCATATGTATATGATTCCTGGAAAGTTATCAGCCTAACCCACTAGAAATCTGACCAGTATTGTTTTTAAAAACTTTTTTGTTGGATTGAGAGAATCTTTCAGTACGCCCCCACCCACAGGGGCGAACTGAAAGATTAACAAAAAAGGTTGGATGCTAAACTTGATGTAATTTTGGGCAAATTATATAGTGTGTTTTTTTTTTCTCTTTTTTTTTCTTTAAAACGTCATTTTATTTTCGTTTTTGTTGTGATAAATAAAATAAATTGTCAATGACGGAATCGATTTTAAAAAAATGTTTCATAATCCTGCTGCATATTTTAAAAAAATAATTTTAAATTAATTTAATTTAATTTTAAATTAAAATCAAATATACTTTAAAAGAAAAACTTAATTTGATTTATGAATTGTAAGTCAGCTTCTTTCTAAAAAAAAAAAAATCTTTCATTTTCTTGTTTATTAGACAGCAACGAAATGATCAGGTTTTTACGTTATGATCTACCACTTGTAATTGAATGAATTTCAGTTTGTGTTACTGTTTTGCCGGCTTGTTGGACGCACCCAGATTTTGGCATGGAATATTTTAAGTTTGGGGAAAAATGCACACGTCACACTCGCCCAAAAGATCGCCTTACAATGCAACATTCTCACTAATCATACTACTTACTAGTACTTTTTTTAATAGAAGTTGTGTAAAGTTTAATTACCAGGGGTTTTTTTTTTAAAAAAGATGCATTTCAAATTGTTTTAATTGCTTTTTTTTTTTTTTTTTAGGGAGCAACATTTTATCTTGAGTAAATTCAATAGCTATCCGTGAATCTTGGCCGACGATTACATAATGACTAATGGTAATAGGCAAAAAAATATAATATTTGTTGGTAAATTAAGTCCCATAGAGAAGCGAATTCGAATACCTAAAAATAAAAATACACAAAGTATACCACTAGTCACAGTAATTCTGTAAAATCTGGTATTTCTACAAAAACAAAACTAACAGCAAAATTGTTCAATTTCATAATTTCTCTGAACTTTTCTTTTTTCTTGGATGAATTTTTCAGGGTTATGTTTGGTCCGTCCTAGTTTCGGAGCTAAGCTCTGTGTGCACGGATTTCTGGTGTACAATACTTGTATTTCAGTTTTCATCTTCCTCTCTACTGCTGAGATTGGACACACGGTAATATTTTGGTTTATTTTTTTCAAAATCTGTGTCCAGTAGGTCGGCAAATACTCTGATGATTTGATTTCACGAGCCATTGTTCTTTCTATGAGTCGTGTTTTTTTTTTCTTGTCATTCTCAACAATTTCCTATCCATCGTAATTCTAATAATGTCTCCTTCCTTGTCCTTACTATCCCACTTAGTTACTGTTCTGCCATCCATTTACACGAGCTCGTTTTTGTTTTCCTATACCCCTCTTACCTTTTTCAATATGTCCTGTAAGTGTCAAATTCTCTATCCCGTCTTTCCTCATTATGTGGGCTTACGGTCATATACCGTTGAAACACCGGTTTTTTTTTTACGATCACCGAAGCGGCATCAAGCCTGGTCAGTACTTAGATGAGTGACCACTTGGGAATACCAGAAGCTGTAAGTGGCATAATGGATAACTTAACGGTTCACAATTTGAGATCAGAGAGCAGAGTTCCACTTCCAGCCGGGTTCGTTATTCACTTACACATAAATATACCTTTTGAAAAATATGAATCTACCACTTCTTCCCTGCCAAAGGGTTAACTAGTAGGACGTGTATCATTATCACCAATAATTTTTTACAATCTTAAAATAGATACCTCCACTAAATCATATGCTATGAAGAAAAAAGTGTCATTTTTATTTCTATTTCACTTAAAACTTCCTCATTATTTACATGCTCCGTCCATGATATCCTCAGCATCCTTCTGTAGAACTGTATCTCTGCATCATGTCTCCTCTTCATTTTTGATGAAATTATTCAGAATTTACTGTTAAAAGACCAAATGTTACATAACAATTCAATACACTTTTCTTTATTTCTAACAAAATTTTCCTGTTTCTTACTCAGTTTAGATTTTGGAAAGCATATTTTGCTATGCCAATGTGCCTTTGAATTTTTGTTCCCTTTTTTATTCCACATCTATTGAAACACTTTCCAAGTAGTTAAGATCTGTGCATTTGCTTGATTCTAACATCTTCAATTCATAGCTTGCATCTTGAGCTGTTCCTCTTACTAATGACTTGTACATTGTCTTTTTACAAATGATAGTTCTTTCTTCCCACTTTCTTTATTACATTGTAAAAGTTCCTGTAGCTTCTTTCTGTTAAAGGTGCAATAATCTACAGAATAAGACATAAAAAGTTTCCAGTTTTAGTGAGATCAAATCTTACCTCGATATCCTATGGTTTTGTCTGCAAATTAAACTTAAGTATCTCCCCGTATTCCAGCTGAATTCATTGTATTCACTTACGTGCAAATACCCTTGGAAAAAGTATTAATCCATCTCTTCCTTCCAGTTATGGGTTAAATAACAGGACAGATTGGGTTCAATAGCCTTGACTGGCAATGGCAACCTACTGCTGGATAATCTTCTGCCCATTCAGTCATGTCTCTTTAGTCTTTCGAGACATGATCGCCCAAGCGTGTTTCACGTATGGCACTTAACTGACTGATCTCATCATAAATCTCTTAAAGAATAAGGCTTACCTGCAGAGAACACTGTTTTAAATATTTTTCTATTTTATAATAAATTTTATGTGTAATTGCTTCAGTTATCTTTTAAATGTCTTCTACAATTCAGTCAGTTAAGTGTCATATGTGATACACGCTTCAGCTTGGCCGATCATGTCCCAAAAGAGACATTACCTATTGGGCAGAAGATTCTCCTGCAGTAGGTTGCCATTACTTTCTGTGGTAGACCAGTTGCCAACCAAGGCTATAGAACCCAATTTGTCCTGTTATTTAACCCATAGCTGGAGAGAGAAGTGACAGATTCATACCTTTCCCAAGGGTAATTGCGTGTAAATGCAACAAATTCAACTGGAATTCGAACACGGCTCTCCTCTTTCTTGTTCCAAAGCAATATCCACTGTACAACAATGCACATTTTTTTTACAATTCAGTCAGTTAATTGCCATACGTGATACACGCTTTGGGCGATCATGTCTCAAAGGAGACATGACTGACTGGGCAGAAGATTATCCCGCAGTAGGTTGCCATTGCTTTCTACGGTAGACTGGTTGCCAGCCAAGGCTATAGAACCCAATCTGTCCTATTATTTAACCCACAACTGGAGGGAAGAGACAGATTAATTACCTTTTCCCAGGATATTTGTGCGCAAGTGAATGCAAGGAATTAGGTATTCTTAAAATTGCAGTTTTATCTACCAATATTTTTCTGAAAAAAATCTGTGATAATCTGAATGTGCTTTGTGTTCAGATTTTTTTTTGCCATCTGTGAATTTCTGAGTTCATTTGTATTAAGTCTTAGCAGCTTTCCCTTTCTTTGTAAGAAGGAATGCAAGTGATCTGTAATTTCTACTTCTGATTACCAGGGATTAATTTTTTTTAATTTTTTTTTTAATGAATGTGTTGACCTTTTTTCTTTTTATCTGGTCAGAAACGCTTCGACTGAAATTGACAAATTTCGGTGAAGACCATAGTGCTAGAGGGGATAAGATAAGGGAGAATTCATTTTTATTGCCCTGGATAATCAAACATCAAAAACTAGCTTATTTTGAAAAGTAAGGTTCTTTTTCTTTCTTCAACCCTTACATCTTGACTAAAAATATGTTTCTAGATTGTGCCTTTCTACTAGAGCTTCTTTTTTTACTGTCTGTCTAGAAGAGTCTAGACTACGCGTTAAGTTAAAGCAAAGCGTTCAGGCGCGTTAATCATAAAACAACAAACAAACCAGGAAGAAAGTGTCTAATGTCTACTTCATGCCACCTACACATGTAAACCGCTCGATAAAAGAAGGAAAACTAAAGTAAAAGGAAGAATTATTAAAAAAAAAAAAGTATTTGAGAGAATAACCTGAAATGATTGATGCGAGGTTTATTATTTAAAAAAAAAAAAAGAAAATATTAACCTTCTGTACTAACTTCATGTGGGAAAATTTCTTTTTTGCTTATATTTTTGAGCTCTCTAATTTCAACGTTTGTTAAAAGAAAAAAAAATGCTTTACATTCAGTTTTAAAAAGAACGTTAACAACAATAAAAAAAAAAAAGTAATTTTCTTGTTAACGTTCTTTTTAAAACTGAATGCAAAGCATTTTTTTTCTTTGTACTAATTAACATCAATAGACAAGTCACAAGTGAATTGCGTTCAGTTACTGAAAAAACTATATTACATTTTAAAAATTATATCGTTAGTAAACTTATCGACCAATAACAAATTCTTTGGTAAATTTTTTATTTGTTCCCCGAAGGCCTTTTACCCCTCAAATCTTTCCAAAACATCCTTATTTCTGTGCAAATTGAAAGCCAAAAGAAATTTACTAATTCCAGTAAGCAAAATACTCTGTATTTCAAACCAAAATTATATTGATTAGAATCATAAATTTTTCGACCATTTTTCATCGATTGACGCATTTTGTAAACTGAAGCCAATTCTTGGTTTTAAAAAATCTTGCAAAAATTATATATACCTCACTGAAACATTATTTTATTCAAATTAGAAAATTTAAATTTACCTTAATCTTATTTGAAACAAGTGGCTTTTGCTCTGAACTTAGCTCACTGATAACCCCAATGTATGAATTTACTCGAGTCACTAGATTAGCAACTAGGTTTTCTTGCACTTCTCGCCTGTGGAATTCCCTTCTGTTTACTTGCTTTCCCGACAGCTACAATCTTCAAGAATTTAAATGTAAAGTCAATAGTAATCTCTTAACTCACTAACCTGCATCCTCTCTCTCATGCTCCTTTCTCCGTCCACTCCACTCTCATCAGTATTCTCATCCTTCTCTTATACACTTCCTGACATCCCCTATAATCTGTCTCTCTTTCTCATAACTTTCCTCATATGTAACCCCCTGTTCACCAGTGGCAGTAAACTGCTTTGCTTGGGGTGATATGATTATATATAAAAAAAAAAGTATTACTTGTTTACTGCCTGAAAAGTACTATAAAAGCGATTATGGTAGCCTTGTTATTAGGGGTTATCATCATGTTATCAGAGCCAATAATTGACATGATAGATGTAAGCCATTAAAATATGCTAAGTATGAAATGAATTTGACATAATTTTATGTTAGCTAAATCGTATGCTTTGTATTTTGGTTTTTAACTATAGAGCAAAATAAAAAAAAATTAACAATATTTTCAGCAATTATCTAATATTTTATGGAATTTTAGTTAATTTAGCTTTATAGCTTTACGTTTTGAAGATGTTTTATGAAAAATTAAAATAATATAAAACTTTCTTTTTAAAATTTTACAATTTAATAACAAAATGAAATTATATAATGACAGGTAACTCAATAATTTATGAAATGTTATGACGTTTATTAATTTTATTTTTTATTTTTTATATTCTTTATTAGGTATCCTTCACAAATTGTGAATTGCACAATTTTGTTTTATTTTTTATTTCTTTGTTATCTTTTTTATTTTATTTTATTTTTTTTTTACAAAATTAAGAAACTAGGAATTAAAATATAAAACTTGCTTTAAATTTTGAAGGAATGATTAGCAAAGCCCATTAATTGTTGAAACTTAGGGCATAGAAAGCATGAAAAAATTGTCAGTCAGTTAAGTGCCATACGTGATACACACTTTGGGCGATCATGTCTCAAAGGAGACATGACTGACTGGGCAGAAGATTATCCCACAGTAGGTTGCCATTGCTTTCTGCAGTAGACTGGTTGCCAGCCAAGTCTATAGAACCCAATCTGTCCTATTATTTAACCCATAACTGGAGGGAAGAGATGGGTATTTGCACATAAGTGAATGCAAGGAATTCAACTGGAATTCGAACTCAACTCCCCGATTTCTCGTTCTGAGTCGATATCCACTGCACCACAACGCACCCTGCCAAAAATGTTTATATAGCTTCTTTTTTTTTTTTTTTTCTGTAATGTCTTTGAAGCACATGACCTTTTAATGATATATATCATATCTGTAAAAAGAACTAACACAATTAAAATGTTTCAATTATTTTAAAAATCAAATGGCTCTATTATTTGTATAAGGATTTCCAATTTTCAATTAATAAATAGTCTTCACATATTAACTTAACAACCTAGCATGAACGATAAAGGAAGAAATTTCAAAAGATTTTTGAAACTTTATAAATTATTATAATAAAAAGTAATAAAAATGAAAACAATTCTTGTAAAAATTCATTATTCATTGAAAATTTGACAGCATCTATCAATCCATCTGGAGGTATGGTGACCAAAAGTTGGTATAACCCAGTTTAGCATTTCTTAAGGGAAACAACCCTTTTAATGATAAGTCTCTTATAAGTTTCCATAATAAAAAAAAAAAAATTTAGAAATTATTTAAAAAATTTTAATTCTTAATCTTAAATCTCTTCCCTCCAGTTATGGGTTAAATAATAGGACAGTATTAAGTGTATGAATTTTTGATTTGTAAATAGTTTTTTTAATGACTTAATAACCAGAGAAGCTGAGTAACTGGAAGAAATTTAAAAGATGTTGGTAACTTTAATTGGCAAAAAAAAAATTATGAAAATTCATTATTCATTGAAATTTTTTCATCAGAATACAATATCCTAAAATTGTATTATAAAATTAATGAAAACTTTATTTACATTAAGAATAGTGTAGTTTTAATGCATTTTTATTTTACTATTTGGAGCATATTTTCAGAAAAATGGTCCCATAAATAAAAAAACAAAAAAATTACATGATTTACATTCCCTAATGAGTCCTGTATTTAACTAATAAATAAATAAAAAAATCAATTGAAATAGGGTGGGGTAACAGATGTAAAAATAAATAAATATATATATATATATATATATATATATATCAATATTTTCTAAAAATAATAATTGCATAAATAATTTCATTCATTTGTGAATAAGTTCTGAAGCTTCATTAAAATCAGACAATTAGTCGATCTTTCAATGCCAAAATACGACTTGTGTAATATTACATTTTGCTTAATAGTCACAGTCAATAAACACAGCATGAATACTGATGGAAATACAAAAAAGAAATTTTAATTGAAATTTCAAATGTATTAGAAAGGATTAAAAAAAATAACAAAATTTGATCTTTCTGCTTAATAATGCATAAACATTTTGATGATAAATTTTTTTTAATTTGAGCCTTTTTAACATCATGCTATGGGGATTTTTTTTTTTTTGCAATTGAGTGGAGGTACCTAAAAAACCAATTAAAAGTTTATCTAAAAAAAAGAATAGTATTATTTTATTGCAATTTTATTTTCAGAATTCCGAGCAGATCTTCTGAAAAAGGGTAAATTTTAAAAAAAAATAGTCAATAGTTTAGCATTCACCAATAACTCCTGAATTTAATTAATATTAGGTATATGAGGGAACTTTCACAAATTTCTATACATTTCCAGAAATTAATTGGGTGGTGGTGGGTGATCACCCCAAGCAAGGCGGTAATGCCACTGATGCACAGGGGGCTACGTAAGAGTTAGAAGATTTGGAAAGAGAAAACCGGAAACCACATCCTAAACAGGGAACAAGGGATGAGCTTCTTCACCTGTTCAATAGACGTGGGTGGAGTGTGAATAAGATTTTCTAAACATAATTATTTCAAAAATGATTTCAGTCATTTATGAATAAGTCCTGAAATTTTCATGCAAATCTGACTATTATTTGATTTTTGCAAGAATTTCCAAATTGTATTTTTCACTAGCAAAAAAGATTAATTTAACTTTGCTAATTTTCCAAAAAAATGATGTGTCACAAATGTATATTTTATTTTTTCAAGATTTTTAAAACCGAGAATAAACTTTTGTTTACACATCTGTCAAAATGGACAAACAACTTTTCTCAACTTTAGAAAAGTTGAGATTCCAATCAATATAATTTGTTTGAAATACACCAGAGTATTTTGCTTACTGGAAATAGTAAATTTAATCATTTAACTTTCAATTAAAGCTAAAATGAAAACTTCAAGAAAACTTTTTTATTTAAAAAATGTTCACTTTAAAACTATTGAAATGAGTGGAAGAATCTAAACAAAATATGTAACCTTTTGGGGTGTCCCTGAAAGGTCAGTATAGGACAAGACACAATTATCTAATCCAGTAATGGATATCTAGCAACCCTACATAAAGGTCACCTTGTAAAATTAATGCATTTTCTTTTTCATTTACTTTGAATTAGAGTTGCTTAGATATGTTATTTTTTAATTAGGTTTCATTTAAATGTATTGGAATTCTATATATAAAAAAAAATATCTTTATTTGATATTAAAAAATTTGTAAAAAAAACTAAAAATAACAAAGTTAAAACTGATATTTTAAAGTTTTTTTTATTTTTATTTATTTATTTTTTTTTAATCATATCACCCCAAGCAAGGCGGTAACGCCACTGATGTGCAGGGGGCTACGTAAGAGTGAAAAGATTGGAAAAGAGAAAGCCGGAAACCACATCCTAGACAAGGAACAAGGGATGAGCCTCTTCACCTGTACAATAGACGTGGGTGGAGTATGAACCAGGCGATAGTTTAGTCTATCTACTCCAATTAATTTCTTAAAGAAATGTTCGTTGTTCCTAAGTGATGATAATTTCACAGAAACGCAATACTTGAGGTTTAATTAAGATGAACCTTTCAAAATAAATCTTGAAGTTTTTATTTTAGTTTTAATTTCAAGCTGAAAGATTAACATAAAATTTTCTTTTGCGAGAATTTCCAAATCAGTGTGTTTCTCACCCCAGCAAAAGATGCTAAAAATCCCTATACTAAATCTTTTGGTCCGCCCATTGACGCAAGAAAAACAAAATTTTAACTAATATTTTGGATGTTCATGACAGGATTAAGAAATTTAATAAAAATAATCCAAAAATACTTTGGTCTTCCCTCTTAATAGCATGAAAATTTTGACAGTAAAACTTTTTTTTTATTGTGCCTTTTTTTTCATCATGATCATGGTATGTTCTTTTATAGAAAATTTTTGGAGGTACCTTTATTATATATATAAAAAGAATTAATAAATTTTACAGTCATTAACAAAAGTTTGAGTTCACTCAGCTGTAACAGGGGTATTGTTTGTTTGATTTTTACTTTGTTGTCCTGGGTATGATGCTAAACTACATCTGGCAGCAAGGCCTCTGATTGGCATGATGGGACTCCATGCCTCCACTCAAAGTTTGATCAGAATGTTTTTGAATGGGATCAATGTGACAATGCTGAACTAACTGAGAAAACATCCATGATCTGAACCCATTTGAAAATTCAAGAGAAATTGTCTAAAATAAAGTTTTGGAGAAACTATCTTCAAGAGGGATTAAATAATTCTAGATAAAAGAAATCGGTCCTGGGCATGACAGTAAACTGCATCCGGCAGCAAGGCCTCTGATTGGGAGGTTGTAAGGAGCATGGAGCCACCTTTTAATTGCTGTTGTTTTCAGGTCCATCCTGACCCGGAGTGGTAGCACTTGTTAGGGTCTCAGCTATGGGCAAATAGTTAACCTCCAAACTGAAGTCGAAACACTATGAAAGTATAAAAATACACTTTTATAGAAATATATACACAAAAAGACTTTTATAAAAAAAATTTACATTTTTGAAGGAAAAATATTACCAACAATATGTTTTGAAGAAAAAAAATGATTGCCATAACACATTTTTGAAGGAAAAAAAATTATTCTCAGCAAAACATTTTTGAATACAAAACTAGAATACATTTTCAGTTTTCTAAAAATAAAAAAGAATAAAAACAATTTTTATTAAAATCTAACTAAATCAACCTTCTCACTATAACCGAACAATAAAAAAAATATTTTAAAACCCTACCTTTTTGGCACTAAATAACCCACAGAGGTTGATATGCTGTTAACAAAACTCAAACAAAAGAAATCTCAATTGACTCTTGAAATGACATGATTCTCAGCCTGTCCAAGCAGTAATCAGAAGCAAATGATGTTAGACTATTTGAATTTAAACCAGTGGTTCCCAACCTGTTTTTGGGCCATGCCCCCATCAAAGCTTCTCTAAAATAGTAATGCTTTTTTTTCTCCCGTGACATAATTACTAAAAAAAATTAATTTATATACATATATTACTATTGTGATTATTTTTAGCATCAATGTCTTTTCAGTGGTTTTACTAATAAAATGTATCTTGGCAAGCAGGTTTTTTTTAAATTTTTTTTTTTTTTATTGTAAAGTGCTCAGTATCAGGGTAGAGATTCACTTTAACTGAGCAGGTTCATGCTGACTTTTTGTGGGGACATTGCTATGATGTTCTCACTCGTCAAGGATACACATGTGCATAAGTGAGAGTTCAGTCAACAAATGACCCAGGAAGCAAATGTGCCCTGGTGTTAGCATTTTTTATCTACATTTGACTACATCTGGAAGTAAGGGGTAAAAGATAGAGAGAATATGTTCGCCTTTTTATAGACTTAAATAGCACCTCCAAACTGACATTTTTGGTGTAACCAAGTGGGGTAAACCACATCTTCCATTTGCTGTCCCTTCAGAATGTGGGCAATCATGGCTCTCCACAATATGTTGTTCTTTGTAGTTATTTGTAAATTTTATCTTCTTGTGATCTCTCCTAATCTCTGTTCTGACAATCATTTACAAAAAGCTCCTTAAGTAGGTCATGCACTGTTTTGCTTTGTTCCACTTGCCTTCAATATGTTTTGTGTCATTTTGAAAGCTCTTTTTTTTTATTTGATGTTATGATCTAAAGAAAACAAAAAGTCATTAGAAAAATATAAGTTCATTAACAGGAAATGAATTTAGCCAATCATTCTAGTAAGAATAAACTTCTATGTTAAAATCTTTTTTTAAAAGTTAATCATTGTCTTGTGTGTTTGAGCAGGTAAGTTCCTCACACACACCTGATTTCTTCAGGCTATGTAACACCTTTTTAAAACTGTTTGAAAAGGGGTTGGTGTATTTTTTTCTATTTAATGGATATTCTTACTTGGGTTGGGTGTAAATGGAGAAAATTTTGTTTTATGTATGGCTAGGGCATAGAAATATTTGATACTGAAAAAAAGAAAAGATGTGGGGGGAGCCTTGGACCACCGGGCTTGCTTCTGTTTTTATCTGGCCTACAAGATAGAAAAATGCCTAGAAAAAAATGTATATTGATAGATAGGTAGGTGAGGGTTTTAATGTGTCTACATAAAAAAAAAATTATATAGCATGAAAGTAGGTAGGTATTGTGTGTCTGTATGTTCCATGAAAAGGGGTGAATTGTGGATGGGTCATAGTTATAAAAAAAATGTATAGATGTTGTCTGATAAGATCTTAGAGAAAATATCACAAATAAAATTTCACTTTTATTTTTCACTTGTGTGCATGTGTGTGGTAATAGCCAGAATTTACTACTGATTGTTAAATTTTTTTTTTTTTTTTTTTTTTTTTTACTAATGTTCAAATACAAGGCCCAAGGGCCACTCAAGATAGTGGGCTACTATGTGGAATTGTATTATTAGCATAAGAAAGGGCAAGATAACAAGGAAGATAGTTAATTCTTGACTGGAAGACATCAAGATTTTTAGATACCTCCATTTTTTTTTTCACTGAAAAAACAGCATAGCATGATGAAAAAAGGCTCCAAACTTAATAAAAACAAAGTTTAAGAATCTTTTTTTTTTTTTTTTGTGGAGGAGGAGTTTGCCTCAGCTATCTGTTATATTTATGATTAGTGTTTTACATTTTTTTTTCTGGTGAAAAACATTGATTTGGAAATTCTTGGAAAAATCAAATAATTGTCGGATTTTAAAACTTTCAGGAATTAATGAAATTAGTGTATATTTTTTTTTTACATGCACGTTATCTCCCACCCCCACACACACACCTTTAATTTCATGAAATTAGATTTTCAACTTAAAATGTTATTTGTTAAAAGTAGGATTCCTTGGAGAGTGTAAATAAAATGTTTTTAAACTACTACTCATTTCTCAAATCTGCTCTGATTCGTAAAATAGAAAAAGCAATAAAATGATTTCATTAGAAAAGCTTTTAATTGCTTTTATAAATAAAATTTATTAAGGACACTTTAGGAATTTTTTCAATGATGTATAATGAATTTTTATTTACAAGACTTTTTTTTTTTATATAAATCTTTTAAAATTTTGCATTACTTCAGTTGATATTTTTATTAAGTGAAAACCGTATGTACAAATCAAAAATTGAAAAGCTCAATACAAATCATTTTTCACCAAGATTTTAAACATAATTTTAAATTATTTTTATGTATATCAAATATAATATAATATATTATATAATATTATGTAACCTGTACATTTCTTAAAGTATGTTCAACATTCCTAATTAGATTATGGAGAATATTTTTAAACACTTATAAGATTACTGAGTACTTAAAAATTATATTTGAAAAAAATAGGCATTCATGTGATTTTTTTAATTTAAGTTTTACAGATAAAGTCTCCATAAAATAACAGTTATTATGGCATCACTTGTCAACGCTTTATCAATTGCATAAATCATAGTGATGCCAGTTAAAACATGGCTACTAATTTGTTTTAAAAATGTTTCTGTGTATCTTAAACTTAAAGTAAACTAGCAGTATAGCCTGGATTTGCTCGGGTGTAATGAAAGCTTTAAAACTAATCCATGGTCCTGGAGCTCAAACTCTTTGGACGTTGGCAGGAAAGACTAAAAAGCAATAGTTGTTTCCAGCTAAAGCGAAACTGTAGACTGAAAGAAAAATGAATGGATGTTAGTCAAATTTTGATTTCCTGGTATCGATATCAAATAAGTTTTTTCTCGTCATAAACTGAATTTTGAAGGCTAAATAAGTCCTCTGAGTAAATGGTATCATGGCTGAGACTAAGAACTGCAATTATACCTACTTAGTCAAACGCAAAGCAAAAACTAAAATAAAAGGACTGAAAAAATACAGACATACAGGCAGATAAACACACACATACAAACATCTTGCCTTTTATATATATATATATATATATATATATATATATATTATCGATTTTCTGCACTATTGTAAGAACTGCAACCTTGAAACTTCTGAATATCGTTTCTTATGTCTTTGTCTATGAGTGTATCAAATTTGATTAAAATCTGACCACTCCTTCTATAACCTGATTTTTTTTTATTATCAACATTTATCGGGGGGGCACCTCAACACAAAACCTAGCTAAAAACACTCGCAGACGCTTATAGTACAACTGTGTAAATTTTCAAGAAAATCAGTTCAGCCGTTTCGGAGTCTATAGGTAATGGACACACACACAAAGTTCCATTGATAAATAAGTTTAGATAGATTTATATATTTTTTCAAATCCATTAAATTATACTTTAAATCATCTGCTATTCCTCAAATCAAGTTTCAGGAACGTTTTGGAAGATTTTTTTAATACAGAGAATTACATTGTAATGAAACATGGCTTAAAAAAAGTGGGGAAAACTAATCAGCTATTTTAGAAAATAAAAAAAATAAAAGGATTCCAATCAATATAATTTCTGTTTAAAACGCCAGAATGTTTTACTACTGGAAATAGTAAACTTACTCTTTTTAGCTTTCAATTAAAGCTTCAAGAAAGCTTTATCATTTATAAAAAATTCATTTTAAATCTGAAGTCTTGAAAATTAGTGGAGGTATCTATTTAATTAGTGATTAAAATTTCAGAGTTCACGTGGAGATGTTAGGTGTATCTTTCATGTTTTATATTGGGTGTATTCGTAGTCAAATTACAATGCATTATTTCATTTTATTTTTCCTTTTGTCCCACCACCATCACATAACAGTAATTAAAGATATAAATTAATTTTTATGAAGTTTAAAAAAAAACAAAAAATCTACTGATAAGAAATCCTTGGTGGACTTGTACAATAGATGCTCAGTCAATTTAGTGCCATGTGTGATACATGCTTGGGTGATCATGTCTCAAAAGAAACATGACTGACTGGGTAGAAGATTTTCCTGCAATAGTTTGCCATTACTTTCTGTGGTAGACTGGCTGCCTACCACAGCTATAGAACCCAATCTGTCCTGCTATTTGACCCATAGCTGGAGGGAAGTGATGGATTAATGCTTTTCCGAAAGATGTTTGTGTGGAAGTGAATACAATGAATTCACCTGGAATTTGAACTTGGCTCTCTGATTTCTCATTCTGAGCCGATATCCACTGCACCACAATGCACAATAGATACTACAACCAGAAATAATGTCTTTAATATATCTTCTACAGATTGTCCAGAATTCATTGCCATACAGGACGATTGAGATTGCAAAAGAGTATAGTATTCTTTTCTTTCTCCCAACAAAAACAAAAAACATGCAAATATGCTTATGACATGATTTAAGATTTTAAACAATTTCTTTTTTCTTAAATTGATAATTTGGAGTACTTAATCAATAGTGATAATGAGAAAAACTCCAGATTAATAATGTAAAAAAAATTAATTTTTTTTTTAACTTTTTAGTTTTAAGAGATCATGTGGTAGAAGAATATTCAGTTTCGATTTCAGAGGAAAAGGTGGGAATCATTAAGAATGGGGAAATATAAGAATCTGGATCTGTGAATTAAGCTATTTAATCACTTTATAAGCATTTTCGTCTTAATGGATTATTTTCTCTTTTTAATTAGCATTTTTTTCTTCTTTTTTTTTTTCTTCTTTTTTTATGTTAAAATTCCCAGCATCTATTGTTAATGTGCATATCAGTGAAAACAAACCTGGTCCAATGAAGCCTTCCAAGAAGGGAGGGAGGTGGGGGTGAAATGCAACACAATAAACTTTTCCCATTTTGTTATGCATTTTCTTCCAAAACTGTTCTTGGTATATAACAATTTAATTTATATATTGTTGTCATATATATAATTACTATAATAATAGCATACTGCAACTCAATAGCTATAGTTTCGGTGTTAAAACACCATCATCAGGCAGTAAAATGTGGTTAATTTGTAATATGTAATTAAGATTTAAATAAAAAAATAAAAATGAATAAATAAATTCATGGTCAGCCAATGAGATGAATTAAATGGTGTGAGAGGTTATAACATTCCAAAGAATTGTGTGTGTGTACACAACTCAGACAGTCAGGTAAGTGCCATACGTGATACATGCTTGGGCGATCATGTCTCGAAAGAGACATGACTGGGCAGAAGATTATCCCACAGTAGGTTGCCATTGCTTTCTGCGGTAGACTGGTTGCCAACCAAGGCTATAGAACCCAATCTGTCCTGTTATTTAACCCATAACTGGAAGGAAGAGACGGATTAATACCTTTCCCAAGGGTATTTGCGTGTAAGTGAATACAATGGATTCAACTGGAATTCGAACTCGGTTCCCCGGTTTCTCGTTCCGAGTCGATATTACATAATACCCAAGTTGACAGAATGTTTTCACTTTCATCCTAAATGGGGAGTAAATTAAATCAAGTAATATTTTCTCTTTTATTTACTCTCTCCTTAATTGCAATAATGTCTACTAGGACATATTTGATAGGCGTCCATTAACAGAAACGTTTTGGCGGAAATGCCCGCTATCCATCTTGTGAGTGTTTTTTAATTTTCTTTTTCCAACACACTTCTACTCTTTAATGATAAATTTATATATTCAAAATTATTCTCTACAAATTTTGATACCATCTGTTTAAGATGTGGTTTCCGGCTTTCTCTTTTCCAATCTTTTCACTTTTCTTTTTTATTTTTATTTCTTTTCAATTGGAGTAGATAGACTGAATTATCGCCTGGTTCACACTCCACCCACATCTATTGAACAGGTGTAGAGGCTCATCCCTTGTTCCCTGTTTAGGATGTGGTTTCCGGCTTTCTCTTTTCCAATCTATTCACTCTTACGTAGCCCCCTGCACACCAGTGGACTTACCGCCTTGCTTGGGGTGATGTGATTTAAAAAAAAAAAAAAATCCACTGTACCACAACGCACATCCCACCACAGAAAACCAGACATGTCAAAAATTTTAAACCGGAAGAAGGAAAAGATAAAATAGAGAAAATAAATAAAAAAGGAAAAAAAAAGAAGAGAAGGGAAGAAAAAAGAAAGCCTAATAAACAGAGCACCATGATGCAACTCCCTCTGCCAGACATTTAGAAACGGCATGCTGCACTGCTTGGCATTCATTCCGAAAGCTCCCATACAAACATTTCAGAATCTTTGGGTGTCAATGTGAGGACAGTGCAAAGGATTTAAAAAGTGTTGGATAAGTCTAACAGTGATTACAAAGGGTATGGGTATAGTATCAAAGAAATGCATACCTTCTAACAAAAAATTGATGCATTTTTATTTATTTATTTATTTATTTTTTAGTATTATTTATATTTATTTTTCATATTGTTTAATGTTTTATTTTAATATTTTGGTATTATTTCAAACTATTGTTCTCATCTTGTTTGATGTAGATGTTATCATAGACACAATGTTTCAACCAAGTACCCTCTTGTCATCATCATATGTCCATTGATTGGCTGATATGAATTGTCTGTTGATTGTGGTATATCCTGTGAAATCAGTCACTGTTATTTCTTGTTGAAATTGTTGCTCACTACCAGATCCAAGGATTGACCTCTGTGATAACACATTTGTAACCAACTTCTATATTCACTATGCTACTGAAGAAAATTGTATTTTTGGAGCCTTCTATTGGTGTCAAGTAATGTATTGACTTTTTATCCATGATCTTGTAGCTCTAAAGTGCCATGAATCTATTTTTCTTTTTTAATAGCTTTGATTGTCTTCTATGCGATTCTTGTGGCAATTATTACACATGATAGAATAAATTCTTGCTTTTTATTATTTTGTTTTGTATTCTCTAATTTGTTTCAGAAATAGTAAAAATGTTTTTAATTTAATATCAATTCTTTTTTTGTTGGAGTTAATAGGCAGAGTAGTAGCGTAACTACAATATTTGTTCACCACTGTTCTAATTAGGTATTGAACTCACAACTCCTCGGGTTAAATCACTAAATGTAACCAATTCTTTATCCACTTTACATAACATCCAGAAGTGTCAACGCACATGTAAAGATCTGAACTGTTGGTACTAGGAAATGTAACGCATTAGAACTTTTTACATAGAAATGGTGATAAGCAAATCTGACTAAATCAGCCTTTTAGCTATAACCGAACATTAAAAAAATATATACCTTAAAACCCCACCTTTTTGGCATGAAATAACCCACAGAGGTTGATATGCCATTAAACAAAACTCAAACAACATTCAGTAAATCTCTACTTTGAGTGGCTCTTGGGCTTTGTATTGATTGTAAAACAGCATAAAAGAAATTCAGAAATTTAAGTGTAAGATTTATGTTGGCTTCTAAAATTTGAATTGAAAACTGATAATTTTGCACCTTTATGAGAAAAGCAATTAAATTGATGAAAATTTAAATTTTCCTGCTATACAAAAAACAGAACTTAAAGATACAAAAAAGACTGTCATAGGCACTCTGCAAAGTTTAATTAAAAAAGGTTGTTTTCAATTGCATTGTGATAGCTGTTATATTCCACTTTTATGTCATCATCATCTTTAATGACATGTACAATCATGGCTCTCCACAAATTCCTATTTACTTATAAAAAACAAAAACAGGTAATAGTGTATACCATAAATAAATGTAATTAATTCAGAGAGTTCATTCTCAGTTGTTCTGAAATTTGCGTGTATGCAAAAATCTTGTCCTACTTTCTAATATTTGATCTAACATAAGGTCGGCTGTGATGTTGATGCAGCCCTTGGATAGGTGGAAAAAGAAATGGGAGTTTGGGGACTGTCAACCAGGGAACATGAGACCTATAGCTCATGTTGGACAAGGGTTCTTTTTTAAGGTGACTCCCCTCAGCAGCCTGTATAGAGTAAAAGAGAAGGAAAAGAAAATATAGAAATGCCCTCCCCTAATAACCTTGATGTTGGTCTAAAAAAAAGTTATATATAAAAGGTAGGGGTAGACACACAGATGTGTGATAAGCTTCTTTTTCTTTTATTTATTTTTTTCTCTCTTGTATTTATTTGGCAGCCTTAAGCTATTCATGTGTACCCAGTCACTTTTCTTAGATTGGCTGCTCCTTTGTCCTTACCTCTTGCCAAAACTTCTTTTTCTTTTTCATATAACTTTGCACTGTTGGCAAATCAAACTGAACTGAACTTTCCTCCCTTTGGAGGAGGAGGGACTCCTATTATTTCTGCTGCAAAGAAAATGTCTGGATTCTCTCCTCAAATTAGTTGTCTGTTCATTCATCTGTGAATAAACCACCCAAAGCAAAGACTTTAAATTTACTGTGAAAATGTGGTTAGTCCCACTTTTACAAATAATAACTTGTAAGTAAGCTTTCTTTTAATATGCGTTGTGGTGCAGTGGATATCGACTCGGAACAAGGAATCGAGTTCGAATTCCAGTTGAATTCCTTGCATTCACTTACATGCAAATACCCTTGGGAAAGGTATTAGTCCATCTCTTCCCTCCAGTTATGGGTTAAATAATGAGACAGATTGGGTTTTATAGCCTTGGATGGTAACCAGTCTACCACAGAAAGCAATGGCAACCTACTGTGGGATAATCTTCTGCCCAGTTAGTCATGTCGCTTTTGAGACATGATCGCCCAAGCATGTATCACGTATGGCACTTCACTGACTGACATATATATATATATATATATATATATATATACCTCTTCAAGTCCTGATAAGTGGAAATGATATAAAAGAAAAGGGTGATGAAAAGGAGATACCAAACAAAGTCAAGATTGCTAGCAAAAGGCTATGACAATTGTAATAGTGGCATTACCTCTGAAGTGAGTAGCCATTGTCAAATGTAAAATAAGTAACATAATTCTCCAATAAAGAGAATTGACAAAGTTTGCAATAAAAAGAAAAAAATATAGCAAGGCAAATTAACAGTAATAAGGCCACAAGTTCACATTGGGGTTGACATACAAAAGCAAGTTCAGTCAAACAAATGTAGCGTTCTAACTTTGAGACAAGACAGATTGGGATGGCATCTGATGAAACCGAGAACTAGCCTATTTTATTGGCTAGGAAAAAATCCCAGCATGCATTTCTCTGCTTCTGCCTATAAAATTCTACTCCAGTAGCTTCTTTTCTTGCACTTCCCACCTGTGGAACTTCCTTCCATATACTTGATTTCCTGATGGCTACAATCTCCAGTAATTTAAATGCAATGTCAATACCCATCTCTTATCCACTTGACTCCAGTTCTTTCTACATCACCCTGTATATCTTGTTCTTTTCTTTTCTCTCTACCTTTGCAACTCTCTTCACACCTGTGTTTCCATCATTCTCTTGCCCTTTCTCTGACACCCCCTGTAACTGGTTCGTCTTTCTCTTCACTCTCCTGTCTAAACCTTTAATCATGTAGCACCCTGTGCATCAGTTGCGGTACCACCTTGCTTGGGATGAAGCAATTTAAAAAAAAAAAAGAATGGAAACAGAAAAGCATTTTCCCCTTGTGAATTGAACCCACCCACCCTCGGTCTAATGGATGAGTGCACTCATCTTAACTAACTTCATAGTGGTTATATGGACATTTAAACAAAGATATTCACTATCTAAGTTGATCTTCTGTTGACATAGAAGATTGCTATGCTACGATAAAGGTCATGGAATATAAGACACAGGTCATAAATTCATGCTGCAGTTCTTTGATGTCGTTCTACATGCGAGACTGAAATAGCAACAGAACCATATGTCTAGATGCAATCGAAATGTAATTTTGTTGAGTGTGTGTTGCTTTGTTTTAATGTAGATGGCCTCCAATATCTGAAGGTTCATTTTACTGTGTATATATGTAAGTATTGTTGTATTATTGACTAATATCTTTTTAATAGAACTAAGATCAGAAAGGTGACAAGTAATTCTACAGGAGTGTGAAAGTGTAGTAAAACCAATATATGTAGTTGGTTTATTATTAGTGTCAGAGATACAATCTCTGAACGGGCATGTAAGCTGATACACTACATTGACTATGAAGTCAATTGTTTTAAATTTTTTATGATATATGATGAGCTTAATTTGTTTATTATTAATGGGGTTGATGTTTCTACTTCTTTATTTTTGTCAGCCAGTTTGAATATTCAAGATATTTTGTTAAAGTAAAAATATGTGCTCTCTAGAAGTAATCAAATTTGTGCCCCTAGGGCAGAGGAAATCATTGTTAGATCCAACATGCTCTGAACTGTACAGACCTTTTACTGATTAGGTAAATCATGCCTTTAAATGAAACCCATCTCTGCATAGACTCTAGAAATTTTTCATATCTGCTCCATTTAATATCCAAATGTAAACAAAGTAATGAATTTATTTATTAATGTAACAGTAATGTAATGTAACAGATTTTATCACTTTAAAACATTTTCAGATGTGAGTAGACACTCCATTTATTTATTAAACAGCATTTTTATTTTTGTCTGTCAGCTTGAGTAGCCACTAAAAAGCTTATTTATTTGTATATATATCATGACAGAGAGAGAGCACACACGCACATACCTTTATTCCTTCCTTAATTGGTGAACATCTTATAAAAAATAGAAAGTGTGCCATGGAGTTTAATGTGGATTGGTTTTCTGTACTGACCAGTCCATGTTCACTTTTCCATTTGAAAGTGTTGGAGTCTGTTTACATCATGTCTTGCAGACCCTCGCTGTGTAAACAGCAAGAGTGTTGCTGAGCCTTGTTGTGATCAGTTTCTAGTAGTTTAGTTCAGACTAATTTATTTCTCACGTACTTTACTGTAAGTTCTCCCAATTAAAAACTTTGAACAGGAGCAAAATCTATTTTCTGTTTTAAATTTTATCCCAATTATGCCCTGTAATATAAAAATTGTTACTTTTAAGGCATATATATATATATATATATATAGTCATCTGGAGACAGCTCTGTTTTGCTGTATCACAGCTCATCAGTATGGTTAGACATTCAATTGCTTTTACCCAGGATTGAAACCCAACTGAATTGGCATCAGTTGGCAATTCTACCTATGAGCTATGGGTGCTCGATAGAAGGAGGCAGACTTTTAGCATATGATGTATCATACACCAGTAGTTAGAGTGCTCTAATTCATTACTGAATGAACGATGCATATATATATATATATATATATATATATATATATATAGTCATTCGCAGACAGATCTGTTTCGCTGTATCACAGCTCAACAGTATGGTTAGACTCCAGTTGTTTTTTAACCCAGGATTGAAACCCGACCGAAGTAGCGTCAGTCGGCAATTCTACCTCTGGGCCATGGGTGCATGGTAGAAGAAGGCAGACTTTTTAGCATGTATATTGTCATTATACACGCCCAATAGCCAGAGTGCTCTAATTCATTAGTGAATGAGCGATATGAGAGAGAAGAAAACTTAACATATAATTAAATGGTTATAAATCCAGAATTTATTTCAACAATGTAAAGACAAATCCTTACAAATACCTTATTCAGACTGTTGATGAATAAATAAATGTAAATTTATATTTATTTATTCATTAATGAATTAATTTATTTATTCAATAAATAAATGTAAATTTATATTTATTTATTCATTAATGGTCTGAACAAGGTAATTGTAAGGTTTTTTTTCTTTACATTTCTGAAATAAATTATGGATTTATAACAGTTTAATTATTTTAATCCCGGTCCTTTCCATTGGTTTTAATTCATCATGGAAGCTGCTGTTGTTGTTGTTTTGTTTTTTGGGGGTTTTTTTAAGTTCAAGTACTTAGTTATATAAATCTTTTTACAAAACAAGTGTTTCGATGTCTGGGAGCTGACTGAAAATTGGTAGGAATGTAAACTATCATTAAGTGTCATATGCACTTTGATATCTAGTTATATTTTGTAATAAGTTTTGTTGAGTATTGGTTGTTGATTTTGATATAGAGGGCCTCAAGAACTTTGAAGTTTTTTGTTATTATTTTTGTGGTGTATTGGTGTTGTCAACAAGTATTTTCCTGAATTGTCAATTAAAAATTTTAAAACAACTATAACAGTTCATTTGAGAGTGTGTTTGTTTGTTTGTTTGTTTTTGTTTATCACCATCACAACAGAATACATATGGGGATATGAAGTATAGATATTGGTTGACCTGGATCTTAAAGAAACCAAGATAGTTATTTTGAATTTTAAGGCTTGGCAAAGTAAAATGCTTCCCTTTAAAAGGCCCAAATCTAAAAAGCATTTTCTAAAAACTCTTAGCCCTCTGTGCTTATAAATATTACTTCCCTCCCTTTCTGCTGCGTTCTTTTTTATGACTGATTGCTGTATAGCTTTTGCTAAGTAGTTTTCTGTTGCTAAAGTCTCTATGACAACACAACTTGTTTTATGTGCCATGTCCCCTCAGAACGTAGCCTTCCATATCTTCCTCTCTCTAGTAGCTCTTAACAAGTTTTCTCCTGTTACCCCTCCCAAACCCTGATCTGTCATCTATTTGCTCAAGCCTATCAAGTATGTTCCATGTTGCTTTCCCCTGTGTCTCTTTCCCTCTATCTGACCTGTGAGTTTCAAATTCTCCAAGGCCTCCTTTCTCATTACTTGTCCCAGGAACTTCAGCTGTCTTTTCCTGATGTTAAGTAATTTCCTTTTCATTTCCATCCTCTTCAGTACCCCGTTGTTGATCACATGTTTGGTTCATGGTATCCTCAGCATTCTTTTGTGGAACCACATTTCGGTTGCTTGAAGTCTCTCCATCTGTGAGGAGATCGTCCAGTATTCACTGCCATATTGAAGAACAGAACAACCCAGTACTCTTTGTTTCCAGCAAAATTTTCCTGTTTCTTGATACTCTACTCAGCTTCTAAAATGAATCCCTGGCAATGCCAGTTTGTCTTCAGATCTCAGTGTTGCACTTACCATCCTCTGTGAGAACACTCTACCCAGAGACTTAAATGAAATTCAGAAACACTATTGTTCAGGGATCATTCCTCTTCAGGATAAACTTTTTTGTACAGCAAATGAAGTTGCACACAATGACAAAGGTTCAGAAGAAACTGCTTGGTTGATTCTGACTTGTGTACCAAGGTCAAGTTACTCTGAAAGAAAGGATCTTAAATTGCTGCTTTGATGACATTTTAAATTGTATCCAAGTTTACTCCTTTTAAGGTTAAAAGTTAAACCTACAGAATAAAACTTACTTTTAGTGTGACCTTTTGATTTCTCTGGTTGTGTTGTCTTTCCTTTTTTTAAACTTTTTCTGTTTTGTGCAGATTTAAATCTTACTGATTTAACACCGCAGACCTAAAAGCATTTTTTTCTGTCCAGAAACTAATTTCACTTATTTTATAATGTGGCCTGAAATACAAACCAACTAATTATGTAGCGGAACTGAAAGACAGCAGTCTGTGGGTTCTACTGAACCGACTACTGTCCTCCATTCAAAGAGGCAACGAGTGGCATGCGTGATATGCAAGGAAAAAAAAAAACAAACATTCACTGATTAAAAATGGTTTACCTTCAAGTCCAAAATGAGTACTTCTGCGCTTCGCGTGCAGAATGCCAGAAGTTAGCAATAAGAGCATGAGCATCCTTGGTGGGTATAATTTGTAAGTTACGAACGTGTAACATATGCAAATTTCGGCCAGTGAGAATTAAATATAAAATGAGCAATCTCGGCAGGTGGCAGATTGGGATTGTTTTTAAGCGTGTTGGTGCGGAGACTATCGAAATCGATTTTCCTCCATCAACAAGAAATCAAAACATAAGAAAATGCAATGCTCTTTGTCTTCAACTCTTGCAAACTTTAAAAACATAAAATGTGCTTAACTATTTTCTGGTGGTTATAATAAGTCTTGTTTAGGCTACTTGCCATTACATCTGTTACACATATTCTTGACCAACTCCAATAGGCATTTTTGATTCACTTAGAGTTTTTTATTCTTAATTTAAGGCATATAGACAAGTTCATTTGAGTTACTGGAGGTGTATTATTTACTCTGCAGTATCCACCCACTTTTTAAGATTTCTTTTTATTAGTGAATATTTTATTTCATTCATTAAGGTTCACCCCCATTCTTTTTCTATCAAGTTCACCAACATACTGAACTTTATATTTCTTGTGTTTTGGATCAACCTCTAGTTTTTCTGTACATTTCCTTTTCCTGGTAATCATACTTGGATGTTCAATGAATTCTTGGGTTGTTGGTACGTGAGAAGTATCATACAGTATTTACGTAGGTTCTTGTGTGCCTTTTCTTCAGTAAACCTTTTCTTCAACTGATTGCCATGTCTTTTGTGTTCCCATTTTTTTTTTTTTTCCTTTTACTATATCATTTTTCTACTTTGTGACATTATTATGCTGTCTTCCCACATTTTCCATACCCGTCTAATGAACAGGTGAAGGGCTCATCCCTTGTTCCCTGTTTAGGATGTGGTTTCCGGCTTTCTCTTTTCCAATCTTTTCACTCTTATGTAGCCCCCTGCGCATCAGTGGTGTTACCGCCTTGCTTGGGGTGATATGATTAAAAAATATATATACTCTGAAAAACACTTCTATGCTAATCTTGGAAAATTTAGGCTCTTTTTTCTGTCCTGGTGACAACTTTTCAAACATCAATTTAATTTTTCTTCTGAACATCAATTTTACCAGCAATGTGCCTGACAGTGGACTGAGATTCAGCATTATCCAATAAACTCTCAAGAATTTTTGCAGTGCTTTCTTTACTAACTTTTTCATGACTTGCTTTTTTCAAAGTTCTCTTAAAAGTATCCGCAAACTGTTCAGTTCATCTGTTTGACTTTGGGTGAAACGGCAGGGTATTAATATGCTTGACTGAGTACATTGTGCGAAAATCTTCAAATTCATAAGCAGTGAATTCTGTACCATTATCCGACACTATGGCATTCATAATGCCATATCTTGTAAACAGTTCATGTGAAAATTCACTGTAACCTTAGAAGTGGATTTTTTGCACTTACAAATTTCAGGCCACTTAGTAAAGCTACCCACTACTACAATGTAATGTGATCCATTTATTACACCTGTAGAATCTGTGCAGTTTTAACCACAGTGTATCTTTTGGCCAACAGACTTGCAAATTGTTACGTGTTTTAATCTTGCTTTAATCTTACATTGTCAGAAAACAGAACATTTGGTGCTGCCATAGTATGTGATCTAAATAGCATTGTGATTTACGAATAAAAAAAATGTATAATTTTAACACAGAGGCATGTGGTAATCTTCAAAGAAGGCGGCTTTAATTGAAATCTGAACTTGTCATATACCCTCCAAGTAATCTGGATGTCCTTTTGAATGTTTCTGGAATGTAGATGCTTTTTTTTTTTTTTTTTTAAATATATATATATAACTTCTAGTAATTATGATGGCTTTTAATTGAAATTTGAACTTGTCAGAGACAGGTGGGGAGCTGTATCTTAGTACTAAGCTTGCATTTTGAAAACTTTGCACATTGTTGTTGTTTTTTTTTTTTAATCGTATCAACCCGAGCAAGGCGGTAACACCACTGATGTGCAGGGGGCTACGTAATAGTGAAAAGATTGGAAAAGAGAAAGCCAGAAACCACATCCTAAACAGGGAACAAGGGATGAGCCTCTTAACCTGTTCAATAGACATGGGTGGAGTGTGAACTACCTACTATCTACCTAATTGAAAGAAAAAAAAAAAAAGACATGGTAGTAAAAGTCCAGTCAAGAGATTTCTGCTAAAATAAAAAGAATGAATGAATGAATCACATGTTATACTAGCACCAAATATTTTGTCTTTTCTTTTTGTTTTGTTTTTTTTTTTAAATTTTGTACAAGTTTTTGTTTCTTTTATGCATGCGTTTTGTATGAGTATTTTGTGCGATTTTTTTAATGTTTTGTGATATATGCTCTCCTTTTGATTTTGACCTATGAGGATCTGACAACCTCATTTACTTTTCATGTTTGTGCCCTATATGTATATGACCCTTCAATTCTGCTAGTGACCTGCATACATATCCACAGTGTTCAAAATTATTTATACTTGAGCCATGCCATCCAATATACCTTTGTTCAATATCAAGCTGGCTATACATGAGGACCTTAAGTATTCTGTTGTCACACATCCTGATGCAGTCACAACTTTACTGTGCTACTCATGTTGCAAGGATGAGCGACAGCAAAATACCTATGGTCCTCATGTATAGCCAGCTTGACAATGAACAAATGAATATTGGACTTCTATTGCTCAGTAGTAAAAACAAGCTAAAAAGTAACCTCTTAGTTCTCAATGTGCCTCATACTAACTTTAAGTGAGTTGCCTTGGATAGAAATAACAGGAGATATTTGTGCCAGGGTGGTATCAAAAATTTAAAAGACAGTCATATTGACTGGCTAATAGAAAAAAGACAGCGATGAAAATAATCAGCAATTTTTTTTTTATGTCCTGAGATCTTTGCTATTGCACAATGGGGACATGTGTGCAGTTCACTAGCAAGACTGAAGGGTCACATACAGCACAAACATAAAACCTGAATGAAGTTGTTGGATCCTCATACACTGAAATAGGTGAGTCCATCGTATGCTCTTATATATATATATAAGCATTGAGGAGGATGACATCATAATGGTGGGTGTCTTCACAAAACTTTGAAGTTGGCCTGATTCTGCTCAGTTAAGTGACAAGCTTCTCCACTTCTATTAGCTCTATCTCAATATCAAGCACTTTATGGCAAATTGCTTGCCAAAATATATTTATCTGTAGACCACTGAAAAAGCAGTCTCGGCAATAAGTATCATCACCACACACACACACACACGCACCCATGTGTGTGTGTGTGTGTGTGTGTGTGTGTGTATATATATATATATATATATATATATATATAATTTGTTTGAATATTATTTTTGATTGATAGTTGTATTTAAGTAAATATTCTGTTTATAATCAAACAAGATTTTTTATATTTATTTCTAACGGCCTGATTATTTACGATAAACTTTTGTTATGAAAATGTGCCATTCAGCAGGATTTGAACCTGCGAACCCTATCCACGTAGGGAAAGCCACCATGTGATCTGGCGCATCTTAGACCTCTCAACCATGAATGACGATCAGTCTAAACAAAGTCAAATTAAGCCTATAACACAATTTTTGAATTCATTGCAATAACCATCTCTGCTCTGAAATATATCGTAATGTCAACAAATGACATATAGGGACCTGCACTCATTTTTTATATCTAAATTTTAACTTGAATTTTTAAAAGTAAAAATGTTTTCTTGAAATTTTTATTTTAGCTTTAATTGAAACTTAAATGATTAAATTTACTATTTCCAGTAAGCAAAATTCTCTGGTGTATTTCAAACAGAAATTATATTGTTTGAAATCTAAAATTAAAAAAAATTTTTTTTTGATCTTTCAATTCTTTGGCCATATTTAAACAATTGATGCATTTTTAAACAAAAGTTAATTCTCAGTTTTAAAATTTTGCAAAAATGAAATATGTCTGTGACATATTATTTTTGGAAAATTAGCAAATTTAATGTTAAATTAATCTGATTCACACAGTATTACTTATTTATAGCATGAAATTTAGAATAAAACGTTTTCTTAATCAGAGTTGAACTTTTTAACTTGTCTGCTGTATATCAAATGTTTTGTCAGGTTAGAGATATATAAGTGTATGGCAATCACAAGTGACATAATTGTACAAATTTTTGGGGGAGGTAAGGGGAGGAAACTGAATATCATGACCTTTTAATTTACACATTGAAATTTCCATACAAAAAAAAAAATTCAAATACACAACAAAAAGAAATTAAAAAAGCAGGAGGCAGAATGATTTGTATTAAACTTTTTCATTTTCGATTACTAAATACAATCTTTGCTTAATAAGTTTTTAAACTAACCCCAACAAATCTCTGAAGTATTTTAAAAATATTTTTGAAACTTTTTAAGTCATTATAATAAAAAATGAAAACAATCCTTTTAAAATTTCATTAATAATCGAAAAAAATTTTCTTCAGACTATAATGTCCTTAATTTTTATTATTTATTCAAGCAATTAAAAGCTTATCAAATTAAATAATGTCATAGTTTTATTGCATTTTTTATTTTACTATTGGGAGCAGATTTTCGGAAATAGAGGCAGAATTTAAAAAAAAAATAATAGATGATTTACATTCCCCTATGAGTCCTGCATTTAACCCTTTATCACAAAAAATTTAATTTCTTAAAATTTCATGAATTTACGTGGAGCAGAATTTAAAAAAAAATTTCTACCAAGATTTTTTTTAAATAATAATTAAAAAATAATTTCATTCATTTGTAAATAAGTCCTGAAAGTTTCATTAAGATCCAACAATTATTTGATTTTGCAAGAATTATCCAAATTAATGTGTTTATCATAAAAAAAAAAACTGAATTATGTAATATTACGTTTTCCATTATAAACTCTCGTAATGATTTGGTTACTCACTAACTAAAATCAAAACAAGATTTTTTACGAAAATATTGAAAGTATATATTGATTTTTCCTCTTAATAATAATATAAACATTTTGGTATAAAAAGTTCATTTTAAGTTTGAGGCCTTTTTTATTCATACTATGCTGTTTTTTAGTGATTTGGTGGGGGGTACATGCATATATATATATATATATATATATATGTTTTCTTGGTACATTGGTCCTGTAACCAGCAGAGAAAGAATAACTGATTGGAATAAATTGTCAGCTGTTGGGAATTCTAATTTTGTCAACATCTTGATAATTCTAACTACATTTTATATTCATTGGAAAGACCCAAATCTATTTCACTCTTATCTATACTGTCTCTGTGGCCAGAGCCTGTTAAATGGCATTGTTATTGTCACTGCCAACATGATTGACAGAAACCAATAAATGACGGAACCCTTGAGTAAACAACTCTGCACTGAGTGTTAGTCTAGACAGAAACAGCAAAGAAACTGTTGCTGCCTACCCCTCTACCCCACCCCAAGTCAAATTTGATGAATTAAATAATTAAACATCTAGTTTTCTGAAAAAAGATAAATATTTACATTACAATGAAATCAGGGTACAGATTAATAGGAACATTTTACAGACTAATGAATTGAATCTTTTACATTTAGCATGACAATCTATTTTACTTATTTTTATATATATATATATATATATATATATATATATATATATATATATATTTTGTCTAGTGTCTGCCAGCCAAAGAAACTGAGCAGACCTATGGACCTTACAATCTCAGCTGTAAATTCTGACAGACTACCCAACTCTTGTTTGTGGCCTGTATTAACATTTCTCTCTATGGTAGCAAAACTGGATAAAGTTATAAGATTACTTGATTCTACATTCAGTCAACTCTGTAAATGGCTTCCTTGAAGATCTGGTGTGGCATTGAGTGGAAAGTTGATTCTGATTTAATATTGTAATATAAAATAACATTTAACATGCACTTGATTTGAAGTGTATATTGATTGCCAATGCATGCATGCACTTAGTGGATTGACTCTTGATTTAGAGCAGTGGTTCTCAACCTTTTATTTTAATGAACCTAAATAATACCGACGTTAAATCCGGAATTGTTGATAAATATAATTGTAATTCTGTGGATACCTGCCCGGTGCAAGGCAAATGTAAATCCACCCATGTAATTTATGAAGCCCGTATTTCTCGATCTAACAACAAAGACAATTACCGGACTTATATTGGCATGTGCGCGGACCCTTTCAAACAAAGACTTTACAATCACAAGTACTCGTTTTCGAACCCTAACCAAAGATTCCAGACGGCACTATCACGTAGATTCTGGGAAATGAAGGAGGAAGGGCAGGACCCTATAATCAGCTGGAAATTAATAGGCTCAGCTTGTACCCCTAAAAATTTTCGTGATAGGTGTCGTCTATGTTTATTGGAGAAGATTCTGATTTTGAAGTATCCTCATCAGGACTTACTTTTGAATCTTAGGAAGGAATTCATTAATAAGTGCCGTCATAGGGCAGATTTTAAAATTTAATTTTTAATTTTAAATTTCAATTTTTAAATTTTTTTAAATTTAAATTTTTTTTTAATTTTTAATTTTTCTTTTTATAATTTTTATGTATATGTGTATGTTTGTGTGTGGATGTGCATATTTGTATATATGTGTGTATATATGTATTTTTGTGAAAAAAATTTTCTTTTAGCGATTTAAATGCTCTTTTTCATAATATTCATTAATTTTTTACATGTATGTGTGTGGCTGCATATGTAATATGTATATATATGTGTGTGTGTGTGTGTATGTATATATGTGCGTGTGTGTGTACACATATATATTGTATGTATGTGAATTTTTTGTATATAGGTGTGTACACACACATATATATATATATATATATATATATGTATTCTTAATCGTAGAATTGTGTGTGTATGTATGTGTGTGTGTACTTCTATATGTATGTATAATTGTAAATGAATTTTTTTTTTTTTTTTTTTTTTTTTTTTTTACCTAGCGATGTCTTTATTTAGTTTAATTCAAATGACCTAATTTTTTAAAAATAATTTTATTTTAAATCCTATATCTTTTTATTCCCTTTAAAAATAATTATGCCTTTTTAAGTAAAGGCCTTTTTCTAATACTTCAACGTTTTTGGGAAGTTAGGTTTTTGAATTTGTCCAGCGTCTGTAATATTTAAAAAAATTTTTTCTTTCTTTTCTTTTCCCTCCCTCCCTTCCTTCCCTTATCTCTCTTATCTCCCACCTTTTTTCCGTGTTGCTTAACCTTATGTCGATTTAACACAGCCGTCTGTTAATTTTTAGTTACAATTCTCTTTCCTTCTTTTGCGAACCCAGACGATGTCAATTTTTTTCTTTTCTTGTTTATTTGATTTTATTTTGTTGTATCTTTTTCTTTTTCTTTTATTTTTCCTTTTTAATTTCTTTGCAAATCTATTTAAAAAGGAAAAGTAGACTAATTTTTGTCTAGTTTCTGAAAGGATTTTTCTGTTGCTGAGGTGATGTGTTATCCCCCGTGGGGATCTTCATATCGAAATGGCCATTCAACATCATAGAATTAATCCTTTTTTAATTTTTATATATATATATATATATATATATATATATATATCCATAACCCACTTTTACTCTTGAAAAAAAAAAATTTTTTTTTAATTTTTTACTAATTGATAAGTTTAGAAATTGTAATCTAGTAATAGGAAATATATATGCTTTATTTTTAAATAAACCTAATCTAATAAAAACAAACTTGTATCTAACTAAATTCTGTGGAAATTTTATGTAGATTAGTATTAATAAAATAATTTATAATAAACCATTTTAAAATATGTCAGTAATTAATTTTTTTAAAAAGGTACAACTTATTCAAAGAGATCTCTGTGGTTGATGCAGCTGAAGAGGTTAATACTCTTAATTCTCCCTTTATAACTTGTATATAATTTAGATATTAGATTAATTTTATTAATATTTTATAATATTTAAAATTAATAATAAATTTATATAATTTTCCTATATATATATATATATATCTTTAAAAAAAATCTTGTTTTTAAATAGAAGTTGAAACAAATAAGTTGTTCAATATTTAGATGTAGAATTTAATCTACAAACTGGCAGTGTCTCTCCATACATGAAAACCAACAACTTTAAAATATGTAAACACTAGATCTAACCATCTGACCAGCATAATCAAACACATTTCTAAGAGAATAGAACACAGAATATCAAAAGATTCTTCCTACAAATTAATCTTTGATGAAAAGAAAAAAAGATTATAAAAGGGCCTTAGATGAATCTGGCCATTAAAGACAAATTAGAATACAAACCTCAGTCAAACAAATGAAAAATAATACTAAAAAATAATACATTATTTGATTCAACCCACCATTTAACTTAGAAGTACAATCCAAAATAAGGCATTAATTTTTTAAATTAATAAACACTTCACAAAATAACGTTGAATTAAATAAAATTTTCAATTGGAATTCAATCAAATTAAGTTATAGCTGTAATAGAAATTTAGAAAGTTACATAAAAATAAAGTAGCAAAAACCTAAATAATAACATGCAACATATATCGACTGTAACTGCAGGGACAAAACAAAATGCCCACTTAACAGACTTTGTAAAACAGAAGAGGTTATTTACAAAGCAGAGGTACATGATACAGATGGCCAAAGAAACATATTTGCAGTGTACAAAAGGAATTTTTAAAACAGATGGAATAATCACAAATCTACATTTAACCTGGAAAACCTTAAAAATTGTACCAAACTGGCTAGCCACGTATGAAAATTAAAACTAAAAAATGGAAAAGACCCTGATATAACATGGAGTATAGTGTCAAAAAAAAAAAAAGCTTTGCAATGGTGGTGATGTCCGTAGATTGTGTCGAGAGAAAAAAAATTAGCCATTATGTTGTTTCCAGAACAAAAAAATTACTGAATGAAAGATCAGAAGTAATGTCCAGATGTAATGAATTCTGTGGGTGAGATGAGGCCATAAAACAGACTGAGACATTTTTTTTTTTTAAATATCCTTTGATTATTATCTTTAAAAATACTTATATAAAATGAGATTTGTAGTAGCCATATGAATTTTTCTAGACTCATTCATGCAACTGAAAATTCCTTAAATGTTAAAAATACAAATTTGAGTGTATTTTTATCCAAAATATACAGGAGAAAAGATTTTTATCACATTTTTGTACATTTTCATGATTTGGAATTTTCACTGTGCACATATTGAAAAAAATAAATTTATAACATTGGTAAATTACTTTTATTTATATTTAAATAAAAAAAAAAACAGAGTTTCATCAATGATTTAAATTCTCTGCCACAAACAATAAAAGTACCAATTGGCGGAGGAGGATAATTCTTGCATTTACAAATTAAGTCAACAGTTGAACAAAAGGGATAAGACAAACATTTATAAACAAAGCAAAAAACAAATTAATAAAAAAAACAAAAACCAAATGAATGCATACCACGTTATTTTTAGATTTTCAGTTCAGAATCAATAGAGAACATATTAGATGATAACTTGGAAAAAAAAAACACTCACTAATCAGAGGGACATTTTACACATTGAGAACAAATATTAAAAAGTTCAGATGATACAAATATAATTTTACCTTAATCGTGCATGTGTTGAAATACTAAAAATATAAATATAGTTACTAAAGAGAAGTTGAAAATAAAAAATATGCACAATTATAAGATAGAACAGTTAAAATAATGAGAATAAATGTTCTTGTGATAAAAAGGTGTGCATGCGTGCATTTTATGTAGTTGACTTGATGAAATCGCATGCATGTTGAGTATAATACTGTTTGTGTTTAAATGTTTTATATTTTACAAATTACGCATCTTCATCCTCTACCACATGAATTTTTAAATTATATAAAATGCTGCATAAATATCTTTGAATATCATTTTCGGCTTTGAATTGTTCGTACCTCGTTACGATCTGTCGTATTCTCCATTGGTTTGTAAAATATCCCTTGTTCGCTAGTTGTTTTACACATGTATGGCCTACATGTAGTTGCAATATAATGATCTTTGCATCATTTTCTTCAGCTTTCAACTGTTCAATAAATCGCCAAATATTTGCGTGATGCGTTTTCAGTATCTTTTGGAATTTTGAATGAAATCCCTCAACGACATCGTTAGTACAAAATGTATCCGCAATTACCTGGCCATAAACATTCCAAATTTCCTTAAAAAATCTTGCAGCAATTGCTTGTCATTGTTCGCGTCTTGGGTGACCACATACATAAGTAGTTTCGATGTACATGCCGAAATTCAAATTGCATTCATTTGCTGCTTCCATAAGACTGTCGAATACATTTTCGACATCATCACTGGGCACAAATGGTAAGCCCATGAACTGTTGGATATCGCAGCGCACCATTTCATCGATTTTCATCATTGTTTCGAAAGGTTGCCTCTAATTCTTCGTTTACCACTCTTTTTCCACAACGATTGATTAAAATGGAAGAGGCTGCCTTTCACTGCAGAATCCCGTAGGATATCCCTGCACGCATTCATCATGGCTCGAGGTCAACCATGACAACATCAGGGTTCAAGTGTGCTCCAATTTCTGTTATTAATCACACGATATTCTGTAATATACTCTGATAGCATAGTTTGCTCCTTTTAGTCATGAGGCAAAATATCAATGGAAATACGTGATCCATAATTTTGCCATGCATGAAATACAGTTGTAAAAACTGAAGGCACAGTTTTAAATGTACCATCGCAAAGAATTATCTTACTTGCAGCAAGATAATGCAAATTTTGCATAGTTTTGAAGATAAGTTACCTTTCTTCATCTATTCTACCCGAGTTACACTTTAAAAATTCCTCTCCAGCAATAATTAAATTGTATGGAGCCCAAATTTCAATGTCTTTCAATGTTCTTGGGTGGGGTGGTCTATTTCTATTCTAGTGTCTATTCACCAAGTGGGCAAGATCATTTCTCTCCGGCAGCCTTGCTAGCACCTCTTCGTCTTCTACATTAAAAATAACTTCTCTCAATAGCTGCACAGGTGGTTCACTTGGATTTTCCGATGCATTTTGTTTCAAAGTTGTCAATAATGACTTAATTTCCACTTTGTTATCAGGTTGATGAAGATGATTGTTACTTGCATTTTTTAACAAAGTTATATCATTCAAATCACCTATGTTATCATCAGGGCATTGCAGATTTGTCTCTTTAAGCATCTCCAATAAATCTATTGGTTGTCACCTCTCGTGGAATATTTAGAATAAGTAAACCCCTCAAAAACAAGCAAATCTTTGCCTTTTTAATTTTTTGGGATCGAAGCCATATTAACTTGATTAGTTCCATTCAAGCAAATGTATCATTTGTTATGGCCCAGAATTGTTTATAATGTTTTCCTGGAAATTCCATCCAATGATTGGCAAACACATTTTAAATAGTAGGCAGAAAAACAAAAATTAATAAGATGACAGAAAATCACATTTTTATTGTTTTATGGCATCATTTGACACCAGGCGCCATAAACATCATTTCTCCTCTCTCAAAAAATGCTTACTGTAAATAAACTTAAATTTGACATATTAGCAAGTAGCCATAGCCTTTTTTGTCCTTGGCCCTTTTTATCTTGGGATCTTTGTCTTTGGTCATTTTTTTATTTTAACTTGTAACCATATATATATTTGTTTGTTTAAAAATTTTTTATGGCTCATATTTAAGTAGATCTTCTTTTCTTTATTATTAAAAAGTATATTTATTTACATCCACTGGCCTGAATAATCAAGACATGTTAAAATCACATAGGACCTCACATCAAACAAAGCCTGAATAGTGCTTTTGAACACACATTTTCCTGATTTTTAAAAAAATATTCATATCTCTGTTTTGTATCTTAATGTAAACATAAACATATATTTATTTATGAAATCTTACAAAATGGATTAAAAAAAACAACAAATCTACTCAAACATGAGTATCCATTAAAAAAAATAATGTTTAAACAAATTAAAAATGTTGCATTTAATCCATTTTGTAAAATTTCATATGAAAAATATTAAATTTGATATTTGCTTATTTTATTTTATTTTTTTTATAAGTTTAGGAATTGTTATCTAGTAAGAGTAAATGTATATAGTTTAATTTTTAAATAAAATTAATCTAATAAAAAACTTGTATTTAATTAAATTCTATAGAAATTTTATATAGATTAATATTAGTAAAATAACTCAATAAACCATTTTATTAATCTGAGTAATTAATAATTTTTTTAAAAGTTCACATTTTTAATGAACTTTTGTAATCAAAACATTGAGTAGACTAAAAGGGATGCTAGCTGATTTGATCTCATTTTCTGTATTTTTTTTTTTTTTTTTCTAGTATCTTTTATTCATGGATTCACTTACACGATGTGAGGGTAGGTAATTAGGTGACACTTGGAACGACAATCATGACAGACTATGGATCACCACTTCCTTTAATCTTCAATATTATAATTAAATTTAAATTAAAAGTTAATATAAATTAAATTATTATAATATTATAAGACTAGAGAATTGATTAGTTGAAGATAAAAACATGGGTGTCTCGTTTCTCAGTATCTGCATAGAAATGAGGGATTTATAAGAGAAATAAAATAAAAATTAAAAAAAATTAAATTCATACTGGCAATCAAATCATATACTAAGGAATTCTTAAGAGTCACTTGACAGCTCTTTTAGACTGAATCTGTAGGGAGATGGTTAATGTTTTTTGAATCAACCTTGTGTCATACATAACTGAACTCCCTATAACTTACAGATTTATTCGTAATCATCAGAAGATTGCAATGTGTGAATTTGTGGAAGACTAAAAGTATACCCTTTGCATATTGGAATAGAAATTTATTGATAGAAAAGAATAACAGGAATTGGTAGAAGTTAAACATTCCAAGAGAAATAGTATTAAGAGGTTAAGGGTTTCAAGAGAGTTCGTAGTAGTCCTTGAATGAGTGAGTTTAGGCAGGAATGTATGTATGTGTGTGTGTGTTATCTTTGAGTAGGAGTGTCTTTGAAGTTCATTTGTCAAGGGTACATGTTAATTGCTCATCTTAACTCTCTGGCAATGGTTGAGCTTACTGTCTTTTATTTCATTTGGGAATTCACTCCTGGGTGTGATTCTGGCTTTTCCATTGGACAACATTTCACATTGAGGTGTGAAATTTCCTAAGTTTTGTGTGTGATAAGCAAAGTTTCTAAGTTTGAGAAAATTCGTTTATTTCTAACAATGAGTCAGCTTTGAATTTTTAAATCTAGAATTTTTTGATCACTACAGACTATGCTGTTTATTTTTTCCACTTGCAAGAATGTAAGCCTGAGAATTTCTTGGAGGTAAAGAAAAGTCCTTCTTGGGGGCATTACAAGTAAACCTTCCTTTTTATTCATCCTCTTCTCAAACTAAATGCTAACTCTTTTCTTTTTATTTCTACTTTTCAGCTTTATCGTCATGGAGACAGAACCCCTTCTGCTGAATTCCCCACAGATCCCACACCTGGAATTTGGCCACAAGGATTGGGGAAACTTACCAATGTAAGCAGAATAGTTTTTATTTTTATTATAAGACAGTTTAGTTCATCCTAATGCCATAAAAATATTTCACGACTTGTTGAGATGCTTTTAACATTTGGAGAATTATTTACCTGAACCAATTTATTTTAAATAGGCATCAGTCTTGACCAATTACCACCAACAGAAGCGTGAGTATAAGGCAACACAGAGATTAGGATTTATAAAAGATATCGAAACTGTGAACATGAAAGGGCGACTAGCGGCGGCTCTGGAAAAAAGAGAGTTCGTTTGTGTCTGGCGTGCAGAGCAGTAATCTGTTCCAAAGAAAGAAAATAATAATAATACTCACCGCTGTCTTAATAATCCACCTTCAGCTCATTCTAAAGGAAAAAAGAGAGGAGGCCCTCGAGTGGAATTTTTATAGACTGAGGAAATGGATTATAATGGATTATAAAACTGGCCGACCAAGTTCACTCCAAAATCAGTGGCGTCAATTTTTTGAGTGGCGTCGAGTCTTTTTTCAGTCCAGTCTTTGACGGAATACTGACAAAAGTTACCTTCTCCTTCTGACTTACCCGCTTTCCTGCTAAAGACACTTTTTGTATAGCTAAGTTTTTATTTTATTTAATTTTTCGTTTCCTTGTTTTGTTCTATTCATTTTATTTTCTAGCTTTTTGTTAATTTATTTTCGTATTTTTTTTCTGGCCGCCATTTTTGTTTTTGTTTAGGTCGGACCGTGTGACTTAATTTTTGTTTTCATTTTACAGTTTTTAGTTTTGCCTTACGTGTTACATTTAATTTTTGTTTAAACTTTATTTTTATTTTGTAATTTTCTCGCGACTTGTAAACTGAATATTATCTGATTTCCTCCCCACTTTAACGTTTTCTTTTCTAGCCCCTCCCCATATTAGTTTTACGGAAGTAGCCTTTTAGGCGACTCTCCGCTCTTTTTGTTTGATTTATTTATTTGTATAGTTAGAAACTTAATTTTTTAAAGTCCTATTAACGTTTATTGTCCACACCTTCCCATTATTTTCTTTTAGTAGCCTTTTTAGGCGACTCTTTCGTTTTTTATTTTTGAGTATTGTTTTTCGTTAACGTGTAAAGTTTATTTTGTAAATTTTGTAAAGCCACTTAACGTTTATCGCCTTTAGGTGACTTTTTGTTTGAGAAACCTCTCAAGAGGTTAGTTTTGCCGTTTAAGGCTATTTTCTTTTATTTTGTTTAAATTGTTAATTAGCCGCTAAAGGCAATTTTTTCTTAATTGTAAGCTGTTTTGTTATTTTTTGTTTGCCATATTAGGCTAATTTTATTTTTACGGTCATATCTGTGGTTAAATCCGTTGTTTATTTGTTTATTTTTCTTTTATATATTCCCCCCTATTTCTCCCGCTTTTCCCTCCCCTCCCTATTCTCATTGGATTTACGGAGGAAAATATATTGGCGACGTTGTGTTGCTTAATTTTAAAAAATGGCCGACTCAAGTCGGTCAGTGAAAAAGAAACTTTTGTTTGACCCTCCTTGGAAGGGTCCACCGGAAAAGGATGATGAGTCTTTTCCCCCTCTAATTGTTGAAAATAAGGAGCAACAACAAGAGAAGACTAAGAAAGTCGAGAGCAAGATTATGGTGGCCGAAAATGGCCAAAAGAATGAGGAATCTTTTCCCCCTCTACCGACTTCAAGTAGGACGGATGAAAAGACAGAGACCCAAAATGTGGTGGCTGAGAATGGCCAAAAGGATAACGAGACTAAAAATGATAAAGACCAAACGAAAGATACCGAGGCCGGGGAATCGCCCTTGGGCTGGAAGTCCCCACCAAAGGTAAAAATCAATTTGACGGAGTTTCTGGAGAAAGCCAAGAGTTACGCTCATCTTGTGACAGAAGATGGACTCTTGGAGGATCCCCAGGAATTAAGAAAAATTGAAAAAAGAATTGTGTCAGTCCTTGTGGTCGACAAGCGTTCGCGCAAGATTTGTCGCCCCACAAAAGACACAGTGTTGAAGACACTGCAGTCCACGGGGGTCAAGCCCTTACGAATCGTAAAAGGCACGGGCTTTTTCACGTGGGACGTGCTGCTGCCCACGCCGGAAGATTGCCTAAAGATGGTATCAAAAGATCAAATAACGAAAGATTTTATTATAAGAACAGAATACCTAGGCATGCGTAGGACCAAGGTGGCAGTGTACGAGGTCCCTCCTCAGGTCATCGGGGAGCATCTCGCGGCGTACTTTTCTCAATTCGGTGAGATTGTAGATGCCTCCTGCAAGGACCTGACCGGGGGATGGTCTTTCGTGATTATGTTGAGTGGTAAAGCCTTCGAGACCATCCCCAACTGTCTTGACGTTGGGGGCCTGAGACTACCGGTGATAGTGACCGGTCGCAAACCGAAATGCTGGAGGTGCGGAAAGATTGGTCACCTCTCCTCCTCCTGCCCAGAGAAGAAGGCCTCTGGAAGCCAGGCCCCTGAAGACCAAAATACCCCTCTGGCCGCTTCTGTGACAAAATCCGTCCCGCCTGTAGTGGGCATGCCAGCAACCAGGACCGGTGTGGTCAAAACATCGGCCCTCATTCCCCAAAAAGCCTTCGCCTGCTACAAGTGTAGTATCGGAGAAGGAAAAGGGGGAATGGCAGGTTGTTGGCAGGACCAGAGGGAAGCGTCAAGCTGCGGGACCTCAGTCCCCTGATGCTCCCAGGACTAAAGGCACGTACAGCCCCACTCCCTCTACCAGCAAGAAGGGCGACGCCTCGGCCTGGTCTGCACCATCAATAGAGGAGATGCGCAAAGCATACGACCCAGGCTACGAGGGCATGAAGAAAGTACAAAAACTAAAGGAGGAACTCGCAAAGAAACAAACACGTCCCTCTGTCTCTGCCCCGTCCTCTCCTGAAAAAAAGAAAAGCCCCAAAAAGTCCCACTCCTCACAGCCCACTCCAAGGAAATCTGCTCCTCTTAGTAGAGACCCCAGCCCATTCCGAATACCATCACAACCAACCCCCAGCCCCTCTCCCAAAAAGCTGTTACCACCACCTTCAAAGAGGCAAAGGAGCCCCACAGCAGAGGATAGGGAGGCTCGGAAAAAGGCGACAAGAGCACCCTACTTAATGGGGGAGAATATTTGCAGAGTTTCTCCAGCCCAGGAAGATAGGGCCAGGAACTTTGGCAATAGGATCAGCAAATTAAAGGTCCTATTGGCCATGAAAAAGTGCAAGGAAAAAGATATCGAGAAACCTAAAAATTTTCCTCATGCAAAAAGGATGCTGACGGTTGTAAGAACTGGAACAGGTACTGGAAAGGTGTGGGACATGCTCCTGGAAGCAGGGAAAGCCTTTAAAATGTCCCCACCTATAGTAACAATGGAGGAGGAGTCCTTACAAAAGTTGAAAGAATGTTGTGTAGGACGGGTCCCAATTTTAGTTCACCCCTCCCTTTACAGGGCAATGAAACTAACATTTCCTTGGGATGTTGGTGGCCTCTCTCATGATGGCACCATTGACAAAGAAATGGGCAAGGGATCTATGGGAGAGGCTGTCGGCATCCTTTCCCCGTCCATGTTCTGTCCAGAAACTCAACCCTAATTAAGGATCACAATGGCTCTTTGGTTAGCAAGTATAAATGCCCGGGGGCTGAGGTCTGAGTCTCGGAGGGTGAGACTCACTCATGATCTCCAGCGCCTCGGGGTTGATGTTTGTTGTCTACAGGAAACCCGGTTTTTAGCTGGCGACTATGAGGGCATTCTGTCTAGGGATTACGATCTCTATTCAGCATGTTTTGATGGTCGTTCTAGAGGAGTTTCTTGGCTAGTGAGCAAGTCATTGGGTGCGGTGTGTACGCTTGTCTTCGCGGATCCAGCGGGCAGGATTTGTGTGCTGGATATTACCATAAAGGAGAAGTCTTTTCGGCTCATTGGGGTTTATGCGCCCAATGTCCATAGGGAGCGTCCTGCTTTGTTTCGGCAGCTCGAGTCGTTCTTTGGAACATCGAGGCGGGTAATTTTTGCGGGGGATTGGAATGCCGTCCTTGACCCTGAGAAAGATCGGATAGGAGAAAGATCGGATAGGAGAAAGATCGGGTACTAACAACCCGGATGTGAAACCATTTCGGGAATTTATCGACAGGAATGATCTTGTCGATAAATACCGAAATGAACACCCCCGGGAGGTAGTGTGGACTTGGACTAATAGGGGCAGCTCGGATTCGAAGGTACGCGCAAGCTACCTCGACCGAGTCCTAGTTAGGAGAGTCGACGTAGGGCTCTTAGGTTGTCCAAGTTTCCATTCCATAGTTTACACGGATCATAGGCTCGTCCGGGTTCGTGTAAACTTAGATAAGCCTAAGGTTAAGTTGGCTGGCTACTGGAAATTGAACGCGTCATTATTTGATAGCCAAGATTTCCAGCACCAGCTTTTACTAACACTAAAGCGGGAACTGACGGGGGCTGTGGTTGGGAATAAGTGGTGGGACACACTTAAATCCAAAATTAGGTCGTTTGCTGCCGACTATAGTCGTCGGCTCAACTTAGCTAATTTAGCGGCGCAAACGACGTTAGAGAAAAAAGTTGATTGGGCAGTTAAATCCCGTAATAGTGGGGACGTAGCCTTAGCTAGGGCCGAGCTGGCCTCCTTGCTTATCAAGAAGGATCAAGCTCTGGTAGTTAGGGCTAGGTTAAAAAGAATGTCTTCTGAGGCAACGAATATGGCCGCAGAATTGCGTGTAGAGGAAGCTAGGCAAGCAGCCAATCGGCATATCAAGGACATCACATTGCCGGATGGTCGTACCGTGACTACAGACGTGGGTATATGTGGAGCTTTTCGGGATTACTTCCAGGATCTTTTCACCAGGGAGCCCGGTCTGAGCTCTGCTCAGTTCGACACCTATTTGGCTGACTGAAGCGGCTAGGTGCGAGGGGCCCATAACAGAGTCGGAAATCTGGGATGCGCTGAAATTGGTTGGCCGGGACAAAACTCCAGGATTGGATGGTCTTCCCTACGAACTGTACTTGAGGCAGTCGTCCGTTCTTGTTCCTCTGCTGGCTCTTGTTTATAACAACTGGATGAAGCAGGGGTCTATACCTCGACGCTTCACCAGGGGAGTAATCAAGTTGCTTCGCAAGAGCAAGAGCGGTGGGGGTGGCATAGATAATTATCGGCCTTTAACGATGTTAAATACTGACTTAAAGATTTTTGCCAAGATCTTGGCCGGCCGTTTGCAGGCTGTCCTCTCTAGTCTGATTGGCCCCGAGCAGACTTGTGCTGTGAAGGGCAGGACTATTCAGGACAACCTTCATTTGGTACGCCTGATCATCGAGAAAACCGACACCGAAGCCGCGCTGATCAATTTGGATCAGTCCAAGGCATTCGATAGGGTTGACCATCGCTTCTTGGAATCTGTCCTTTCCGCCGCCGGTTTCGGGCCGTACTTTCGCTCCTGGATCCGACTGCTGTATGAGTCCCCCGGTGCGCTGGTGGAAGTGAATGGGGTAAGATCGAAGCCCTTCACATTATCTCGCTCCATTCGTCAAGGTTGTCCACTTTCGCCCTTGCTGTACGTTCTTGCGTTGGAACCTTTCCTTCGCAAGTTAAAGGCGAATCCGGTCCTTCGCGGAATTTCCCTACCTGGTGCTACCACCTCGGCCAGGTACTCCGCCTATGCTGACGACGTTTCGGTTTTTGTGTCGAGCAAAGCCGAGATTGACGAAGTCAGCAAAGAAATCAGATGCTATGAGACGGTGACAGGGGCCAAGATCAATCGCGATAAGTCTGTTGGCTTGCGATTGGGTGCGTGGAAGGGAGTTTCTCTTCCCGGACCTTTCCTCTGGACGGACGGGCCGATCAAGATTCTCGGCGTCTTTTTCGGTCCTGATCTCCAGTTGGAAATGAATTGGTCGGAGGTTCGAGAGAAGGCCGAGGGCGCAGTTCGTCTGTGGACTCGGAGGAATCTTTCCTTAAAGGGGAGGGCGGAAGTATGTGCCTCGCACATCTACCCGATTCTCCTTTACCGACTTTCCGTACTTCCTCTCCCGTGTGCCATTCGTTTGGGACTAATACAGCTCTTGTTCTCCTTCCTTTGGGGAGAAGGCAAGTCTCCCAAGGTGTGTCGCGAGATCTGTTACCTTCATCCTTCTGAGGGCGGTCTGGGCATGCCTAGCGTTGAGATCCGTCAACACACGCTTCGCATTAGATTCCTGGATCGAATGTGTGTGCTGGCGGATGAGAACAGCGGCCTCGTTCAAGAGGACGTCCATAAAAACTTTCCATCCTTGAGAAGTGTGCATTGTCGGAGGAGGAGGCCGGCCGTACTCCTCGTGGCGAATGCTCCTTCTATAAAGAATGTCGTTTGGCTCTCCAGTTTCTCTTACGGGCTACGGATGGCCTCTCCAACGCCCAAGCGTTGTCTCTTAGGGCATTATATCGGGTGTTAGTTAGGGGGGCCGTTCAAGATGAACTAATTGGCGAGCTCGGGCTTACGAAGCAGGAGGCTCGCTCCATATGGCCTTGGGCGCCTGGGTTGAAATGTCTCACTAACGATGAGGCATCACTCACCTGGCTGATGATCCGGAAGGCCCTCTGGGTAGGCAAGAGGCTTCATGCAGCGGGCCTAACACCAAAATCAACCTGCGTGCGTTGTGGGCTGTCGACGGAAACCGTCGAACATGCCTTCTTCCACTGCAGTGTTGTTGCTCCGTTGTGTAAGTTTCTTGAAGATCTCATGGTTCGTATCCTGCGTGGAAAGTTCTTTGTCCTTGAGGCTAGTTCTGTTTGTAGCAATGTCGTGCCTCCGTTATCTAGGGCTGAGCACTATGTGCTCTTTTGCTTACTAGGAGTTATGCGAATCGTGATTTGGACGTCGCGACAGAAGGAATTCTATGGGGATGAGAAGTTTACCTCTTCCCAACTGATCTTGTACTTTAAGCATCAGCTTAAGGTCAAGATTAGGACGGAAAGGAAACGACTCACTCCATCTGAATTTGGCAAAAGGTGGGTGAGTCTTGCGCGTCTCTGTCTAGTGAAAGGTGCTGACCTGGAGTGGTTGTTTGATGCTGGTTAGGCATCAGGATATTGGGTGTGCTGGGCAGAACATGTGCACCCCGTCCCTGTTAGGTTAGTGTAGGGAAAGTTTGATTTTTCTGTTTTTTGCCTTCATTGTTAACTTAGCTAGGTTATGATTGCGCATTGGCCCCCTTTTCTTTTTTGTCCCCTATTTTTCTTTAGTTTAATCCCCCTTCCCTTCCCACTTTAGGTGTTCAACAATGTTAGTTCTCCGGTGGATGCGTGGCGTCTTTCGTTATTTTTCAAGTGTGCTTTTCGTTTTTGTTATGATGTTTAAATGTGTGAGTGATTGTGTGAGTGATTGCTGAGCGGATATATGGTACTATTATATTTCTAAAGCCACGCATTATTTTTCGTCCGGGGAAGTGACTTTGCTGTCACATTGTTAGAGTAGTGGGGGGGCTTTTATTACTAATACGATTTTATTTAGTTTCTTGTATATATCGTTTATTCATTGTATAAAACCATTGGGGATATTTTAAATGTTGTTATTTTCTGCCCATGCCCTCCACTGAACATTGTAAATATGGGAGTTAAGTAGGACAACATAGAGCAGCTGAGGTATTATGGTGAACGTTGTAAGAATGGTAAGTAAAAATGTGGTATTATGGTGTCCGGTTTATTGTAAGTGTGTCAGGGTCGACGAAAGTGAATAGCTAAGTTAAATTAGGACAGATGATGACCAGCCTTCCCCATCCCCAATTTCGGCCTTGTGCCATATTTTTTGTATTAACTACAAAAATAAATACAATCAGTGGCGTCAATTTCTTGGCGAGAAGCTGACGCAGAGAGACGCAGTGAAAAGGAGGAAAGTGGAGTAGGAAGAGGAAGAGGCGTAGCAAGAAGCCAGCTGGGAGAGCGTTGAATTGAAATCCAACGGTCTGCGGTTCGATCCCTGGTTCTGCACTCACTAGAAGAAAGTGTGCAACCCGCCAAAACATTAGCAAAAATAATAAATAAAATCTACTCAATTATTGTAGCCATGTGCCTACAATAAGATTGTCAAAAGGTTGGTTTTTCCCATGACACTGCTTTATTTAACAACCTTCACTACTCAGCAATGTTTATTATTTATTTTAAGTTACAATGATTAGAACTGGAATAAAACGTAAACAAATGAAAGTGAATTTATACAATTTTTCTTTTCATTGAGAAATGAAAACAAAAATAATAAACATTATTTATTAGATTGTTTATTTATACGTTTTTTTATGGTTGGTGAAATGTAATTATGCATTGTGGTGCAATGGATATCAGCTTGGAATGAGAAATTAGAGAGCCGAGTTCTAATTCCAGTTGAATTCATTGCATTCACTTATGCATAAAGGTATTAATCCATCTCTTCCCTCTAGCTATGGGTCAAATAACAAGACAGATTGGGTTTTCTAGCCTTTGTTGGCAACCAGTCTACTGCAGAAAGTAATGGCAACCTACTTCGGTAACAAATCCTCTAATTGAGAAGATTTGAAGAGCATGGAACCACCTCTTTATTGCTGTTCACGGGTCCACTGTGACTCAGGGTAATAGCACCTGTTAAGGTCCCAGCTATGGACAAATAGTTAACCCCAAACTTGGGATGATGGTAAACAAAACTCAAACTGATATATTTTGATCATTTAGAAAATGTTTATAAATTTATGAATAAAAATGTTTCATAACTTTTTATAAATTATTCTAAGGAATATTTAATAAAGCAAGAGGATACAAATTAAAAGATTTATAACTGACAAGATTTTCCATTTCACTGAAGCAGACATTAAATGCATGAAAGCATTATTCCTTTTTTTTCTTTCTTTCTTATGTATACTTTCTTTTTCTCATTAAAATAAAGCAATCTCTGATATGTTTTTCAGCATATATGGATTCACATGCTTGCATAAGATATAGTGTGAAAATGTCATGTTTTTTCAAACATGAAAGTACTTTTTTTTTTATTTATATAAAGCTTGACAACTGGCAACAAAAGTAAAACATAATACAAACATATTTATATTATTCATTGGAATGATTCGCAAAACCTCAGCTAATTGCCAAGTAATTCAAACTTAATAAATGGTAAAAAGGGTTTTCTTACAGTTTATTCACAAATTTTGATAATTGAGAAAATATTTATAAATTTAAGAATTTTCACAAGAAACTAAATATTTAATATTGTAAATACTCAAAAAAAACTTAAATTGACTTTTGTGTTTTTATATTTATTACAATTCCTGATAAGTTATTTGATAATAGTAAGTAATAAGGATTTCTTTATAGTTGGTTCACATATTTTAATAATTTAGTAAATGTTTATAAGTTTCTTTTTTTTTTTTTTTTTTTTTTCTAATCATATCACCCCAAGCAAGGCGAAAATGCCACTGATGTGCAGGGGGCTACGTAAGAGTGAAAAGATTGGAAAAGAGAAAAGAGAAAAACCGGAAACCACATCCTAAACAGGAAACAAGGGATGAGCCTCTTCACCTGTTCAATAGACGTGGGTGGAGTGGAGTTTATGAATAAAATTGTTTTCATATTTATTTCTTCATAAATTGGAAAAAGATAAATTTTGCATTAGTTCTACTAATTGTATTAGTTCTTAGAATGTTGTAAATGAATTAATTTAGAAAGCAGTAATGGATTTTTCATTCATTAATCCAACAGATAAATGCTATTTTTAGTAGATACCCATATTTGGGTAGACACTCCATTTATTTATTAAACAGTATATTTACTTTCATCTACTGGCCTGAATATTTGAGAAATTACATTTAAAGAAAAGATAAAATTTGATTTTAAAAAAAAAAAGTTGTAAATATAAAATTATTCCTATAAATAAACAATCTAATAAATAAATAGTGTTTAATGCTTTTGTTGTAAATTCTCAAGAACAAAAAAAACGTATAAATTCACTTTCATCAGGTTAAGATTTTATTTAAATTCTAATTGTTGGTTTTTGAAACAGTAAACATTGTCGGGGAGGTAAGGTAGTTAAAAAAAGAAAAAAAAGTGGTGTCATGGGTGTGGGGGCCAGTCCTTTTGATCCTGTGTCTTGTTGCAGGCATGTTTATCCATCTTTTCCAGAACTTTCATTCATTACAATAATTAGATATAATGGCTTAGCAAATGATAAAAGCAAATATAAAATGCAAGCAAATAACATTGAATATATTTTCATCATTTCATCTTAGTTCTATACAGGCACCAGTATCACTTCTGTTTGGAGGAGAAAAAAATGCTATGATATTAGCCAAAGCTGTGACCGTCATTCACAAATATATAAACAAATGAAAATTATTATTCCAGTTATCAGGACATGTGTGCGTAGTGGTGTAATGGATGTCAGCTCTAAATGAGAAATCGAAGAGATGAGTTAGAATTCCAGTTGAATTCATTGCATTCACTTATGCACAAATACCCTTGGGGGAAAATATTAGTGCATCTCTTCTCCCTCCAGCTATGGGTTAAATATCAGGACAGATTTGGTTTCTAAAGCCTTGGAAGGCAACCAGTCTACCGCAGAAAGAAATGGCAACCTAGTGCAGGAAAATATTCTACCAAGTCAATCATGGATCAAAAGAGACATTTATTCTGTAAAGCACTTTACTGGCTAATCTGGATAAAAGAATTGAATAGCAGAACAGATTGGGTTCTATAGCCTTGGCTGGCAACCAGTCTACCGCAGAAACAAATGATGACCTACTGTGGGAAAATCTTACTAGTCTATCATCAATCGAAAGAGACATGATTGCTCAAGTGTGTATCATGTATGGCACTTAACTGACTATACGGACACAGATGAGTTACTTCCTTTTGACAGTAAAAGTTTACTTATGTCTCAAGTGTCATGTGAAAGCCACCTCAAGACTGTGGTCAGTTGTTGTTTAGTCAATCACTGATGGAGGTTGCATATCCAATGCTTTCTAAAAAGGAATGTAAAATATATTACGGGGACGTTTTTTTTTTTTCTTTTGTCCCTCCTGGGGTACTTTACAAGACCTTTTTATTTGTCCACTTCACATAGTGTTATTCTCTGTTTGATGTTTGAATTTCTCTGTGTAGGACAATTTGACAATTTGTTACCATTACTCATCATTGGCCTGTGTGTAATGCCAACTTCTGAGTGGGCATGGCCACTTTTTTACAGCAATTTAGTTTTTCTGAACTATTCCTTGATATTGAGTGACTCTTGAGCCCTGCCGTTGTAATTCTACCTATCTTATTGAAATGGGCAGTTGTCTTTTATTTTCATATAACACCCTCATTCAGCAATTCTCCTACCTTGAGTGGCTCTTGGGCCTTGTATTTGGTAAACAGTGTAAAAAAAAAAATTGATGTGGTTTTAAAATAGCCATTAAGTAAACTTATCTGGCACAATGACAGAATTTGATGAAGGCATTTTTTCTTTTACATTCTAAGGCAGGGTTTCTTAACCTGGAGTCATGGACCTCTGAGGGAGCTTTATGTCTGGGTTTCAAGGGGTGATAGTGATCAGATAAAAATTAACATTTATATACATTATACAGCTCTTGTCTCAATCAGTTGTTTCCCATTGAAAGAAATGAAAGAAAATGCACCCTGCCATTCCTTACAGTGCTGACCACTAGATACCTCTTGACTTGCTGTTGAGTCTATATTTACTTAAATAGAATTCTGGTTTTACTATTTTTTCCATTTAATGTATCTGATATAAAATATATTAACTTTACTTGGATTTATTCTTGAAGTATTAAAATTTTGAAGTCAGTTTTGTAAGCAAGTTATGTATTTCTTTATTTTTTTATTTTTATTTTTTTTCTTCAGGGGATCTTTAAAATAACATGCTCAAAAATTGGTGACAGCTATGAATCTAATTTTTGGTGTCAGTACTTATCACAGGATGTGCGTTGTGGTACAGTAGATATCGGCTCAGAACGAGAAACCGGGGAGCTGAGTTTGAATTCCAGTTGAATTCATTGTATTCACTTACGTGCAAATACCCTTGGGAAAGGTATTAATCCGCCTCTTCCTTCCAGTTATGGGTTAAATAGCAGGACAGATTGGGTTCTATAGCTTTGGTTGGCAACCAGTCTACCGCAGAAAGCAATGGCAACCTACTGTGGGATAATCTCCTTCCCAGTCAGTCATGTCTCTTTCGAGACATGATCGCCCAAGCGTGTTTCACGTATGGCACTTTAACTGATTGACTTATCACACCAAACATCAGCTTTCACATTAAGCACAATTTTTTTGTGAAAAATCAACATGCCTTTTTGCAGTGCGTGTGAGGGTGTGGTATAGAGAAATGCACGTACAAGAGTGGAAAACAACAATCTACTTGTTTGTCTATGAAGGGCTAGTTCTTAATGAGTCCATGAGTAAAAAAAAAAAATTCAAGAACCATTGTTCTAAATTATATTTTCTAGCTTGGCAAAATGTAATAAGTATTTATGATTTTATTTTGTTTTTCTACCTTTACAAAAAGCAGGCACCCTTGGACATGTTGTTCAAGGGAACCTGCTTTTTGCCAAGCTAGAAAAAGATAAAATTTTATTAAAATTATCTGAAATGGGCAGTTGTCTCGTATCTTCATATAACAACATTTGGTAGCTCTCTACCTTGAATGGCTCTTAGTGGTTGTGTTTGGGGAACAATTAGTATAAAAAAAATTACTGTAGTTTAACAATGGCTACAAAGTAAACTTATGAAACAATGACTGAATTTGAAGGCCTTTTTTCTGTTATTTTTTTGTTTTTTTTTTAGCTTGGCAAGATGCAACAATATGAACTCGGGAAATTCTTGAAGAAAAGATATCTTAGCGGTTTCATGAACAGTTCTTATGATGACAATGAGGTAAGTTTTTTTTTTTCTCTGATTGAAGAAAATGAATAGCATAAAATCTAAATATATTGTAGCATTCGAAGCTGTAATTTTAGAACTGTAATTGACTCTGCAATTTTGCTAGTCTCCAGTTGTCTCAGCATTTAATTGTTGGATAGAAACAAATTGAAATATGCCATGAATTTTTATACAGTTTATGCAGTATTGTTCCCAACTATTTTTCTATTGTTGATTTGATTTTTTTTTTTTTTTTTTCTAATATTTTGTATTTTAAAATAGTTTTGTAAATACAGAGTGAGTCAAAAATAGTGCATGATTCTTGTTTTTACAACTATCAGTTGTTTGTATTCCATTTGTAAGGATACAGAAGGTGCTTATCTCCCTTTGTTGAGTCATATGACAGCTCTAGACAATGGCAAAAGTGATAGTAAAAAGTCAGTCCGTTTACAAACCAAAAGATTGCTTTCTTTAATCAGGGCTCTCCATGGCCTAGGAAGAGAAGAGGGTCTACTAATTGGATGATAATTGTTGAAATTTGAAGGAAGATGGATTGAGAAGAAAATTGAAAATGAAATGTGTTGAAAAATCATGTTTTTAAAATAATTACAAGAAGAATCAAGCCCAGCATTAACTAGACAGAATTAAGCAAGACTGAGCAAAACTATCATCCCTCCCCATTTCCAGCTGATAAGAATGAAACTATTAGCCATATCCTTGAGATGTCAAATAGACATATGTTGTGAATAAAGAAAACACAAAATAACAATTATTTCTCTCTCTGAACAAAAAGAGCCAGGATAAAGGACATCTGTTTTGAATCGGCCACCCAGAAGAAAAGCACCTCCTATGGAGATAAAAGCCAGTCTGATACATTTGTTCTTTATAATTCATCCTGAAAAAAAATTTTATATCCAAACATTAATTTGGATTTTCTTGGATGCAAGTAATAAGGTAAAATGCTATTTTGTTGTGACCATGGATGAACAGGCTCTGTGGTTTGACAGTCATTAAAAAAAAAAACAAGTACATAGACAGGGAAAAAAAAAAAGTACATAGACAGGGGAAAAAAAAAGTACATAGACAGGGGAAAAAAAAAAGTACATAGACAGGGGAAAAAAAAAAGTACATAGACAGGGAAAAAAAAAAGTACATAGACAGGAAAAAAAACCCACTGAACATTTGTTTTTAAGGATAAAGAGTGGAACAGAAGATCACAGAAGAACTTAAGAGATTTGCTTTTCTTCTAAGTGGCTAATAGAAAAGATCGGGAGAAACAAGAGACAAACACACGTCCTAACCAAGACTTTGTGCTGTCCCCAAGACCAGAACTTAGAAATTTAAGTTACTGCTAATACAAGCTACAGGCTCTAAAGGGATTCCAGTGTCATTTGATTTTGAGGTGAGAGGGATTAAAAACGCAGTATACAACAAAGCACATATAAACCAAATTATTGTTACCTTTTTAATCAAAGTTGATTATTTATTTGAAAGGATTATTTTTTGTTGTTGTTTAACTTCCACCTGTCAAAACAGTCTTCACTTCATGTTTGTTTCATCAGGGATCTTCTCACTCTCTGAGATCAAAATCTCTCCGTGGCAAAAGTGTGAATGGTCATCAATAAATGCTAGCTGAGTAGAACCATGCCACCAACACAAAACCAGTGATTTTTCAGCTAGGTGGTAACTACTGTGGTCTGAATGAACTTGAAGACCAATACAGATCATAGAGCAACATTATTGGTTCCTGTTAACTCGGGAAGACATAGGAAGTTATGCCAGCTTGCAGTTCACAATTTAGGGAAAAAACCAAGACTCGCTGTTTCTTGTTTGTGGAATATATCCTCACCTGGGAATAGATAATTGTAACCCACTTGAATCTGGAGTCTGAAACATGGCTTCTCCAGACACAACAGCATCTCCATATTATATGTAAGACCCTTCCTTTTTGTTTCTCCTTACATTCTGCTTTGCTGTGTAGGTATGTATATTCTCCATTTGGGACATGTATATATGTATGTATAGTTTTGATTTATATCTTAGTGGTATAAAATTATTTCTGAGAACAAAGCATGTTTATCATTCTTGTTTCTTTTTTTATTATATCTTAATGTAACCTACTCAACAGTAGATAGATCAATATATATGTTGTCATTTTAGACAGTATATCAATTTTTACAGCACCAGCCTACTCGTAACTAATAATGAAAATATAATGTGACAGGTGCATTTTTATCATAGATCTTAGCAACCTCAGTATAAGTTTTTTTTTTTCTATGGCTTATCAATTCTTTTTAGATTATTTAAAGCCAGAAAAAATATTTTTAGCTTGTAAGTTTGTTTGTTTTTTTTGTTTTTTTTTTTGTTTTTTTTTTTTAAAATAATATAATGATACTTGCTAATTAACTCATAGATGGGGAACAAGAGGTAAATTCATAATCTAATCAGAACTTGATATAAATTATGTGGATATAAAGTGGGGGATCAATTTTATATTACAATCAATATAGAATGATTCCTCACTTTGTGGCCACAGTAGTTTCTATACATCCATATTCCAGAGAATGTAAATAAGACATGCCTGCATAGCTAATCGGTATTTGATCGATTCATTTTCTACAGCTTATCAACCCTTTGCAGGTTATTTAAAGCCAGAAAATATTTTTTAGACTATAAGGATTTTTTTTTCTTTTCTAGATAATGACAGTTTAGTAATACTCATTGATCCTTAGCTTGTGTGGAGCGGAGGTGAAGTCATACCTTTTCCCAATTGTATTTGCATGTAAGTGAATATAACAAACCCAAAAAGAATTGGAACTCTGATCTCTGAATAACGATTCCAAGCCATTATCCATTACAACACCTGCACATCCAAGTTCACAGCACATGGTATTCCAAGTGGTCACCCATCTAGGTACTGGACAGTTTCAACATTGCTTAACTTTAGTGATCTTATTTCACTTCATTGCTTCTGTTCTTTATGGCATAATTGAATTGGCAGCATCACTATTCTTGTGATTTGAAACCATTATTCAGTAAAACTTATCAAATGTTTTGTTTCCGAAAATCTAAGGGATATTTTCAACAAGGTTGACCCTAAAAATATTCTCAGATTCCTAAGAGAGACGAAACTATACAACAAGATATAGTCAAAAAGTTCCTCTGAATCATAAGTAACATTTAATCTCCACCCATCATACTACAACAACTAATGTTTCGGCATTAAATGACCCATAAAGGGTTGATTTGCCATAAAACAAACCAATCGATCATTGTTTCCAGAGTTTGACCAGGTAATTGAAACTGCAGATGGTGGGGTGTGGTGGGGAATCACTCTAGTCTAATGGTGTTTTTATTTTTTTATTTTTTTTAACTAAATTAAATACTCTCTACACTGCCATTCCTCTGTTTAATTCATTTTTCACTTTTATAGTTTTGATTTTTAAAATTTATTGATTTAAAGTTTTATCTTCTTTGTAGATCACTGTCAGAAGTACTGATAAAAGTCGGACACTGATGAGCGCTTACACTAATTTAGCAGGTCTCTACCCTCCCAAGGATCATCAAAAGTGGAACCCCAAACTTGATTGGCAACCAATTCCAGTCCATACTCTTCCAAAAGATGAAGACCAGGTAAATAATATTAATAATTATAATAATGGTTCCAAACTAATGCTGTCATCAGCAAAGCTATTTTGATGAAAACGCTGTACTTGGGTCGATAATAGTCTCTTTATTATTCTTCTCTTAGCCTAAGGTGTGTGTTATTTACAATTGTTTCTTTCAGCCTTTAGTAATTTTAAATTACATTTTCTATCTTGTTTGTCTGAATTTAGGTTGATTCAAAACTAGCTGTTAATGTGACTCATATCTTCTATGTGCCATGTCCTTTCAGGACGTAGGCGATCATGGCCTTCTACATCTTCTTATTCCTAGTGGCTCTCAGCACATTTTCTCATGTTACTCCACCCAAGTCCTGCACTGCCATTCACCTGTTCAAGCCCATCAAGTATGTTACATGTTTTCGCTGTCTCTTTTTGCCTCTCTATCTGACCTCATAACATGTCCCAGGAACTTCAGCTGTCTTTTCCTGACGTTTAAGTAATAGTTTCCTTTTTGTTTCCAGCCTCTCCAAAACCTCTTCGTTGCTCAAATGCTTGGTCCATAGTATCCTCAGCATCCTTTTGTAAAACTACATTTCGCTTGTTTTAAGTCTCTCCATCTTTGAGGAGATTGTCCAGCATTTACTGCCATATTGAAGAACAGATATCACATAGCAATCTAGTACTCTCTTTGTTTCTTGTAAAATTTTTCTCTCTCACTACTCTACCCAGCTTCTGAAATGCATCCTTAGCCATGCCAATTCGCCTAAGGATCTTTTGTTTAACACTTTCTGTTTAAAACACTTCCCAGATATTTAAATTTCTGTACCAGCTTGATTTTAGTATCCCCAACCTGTAGTTGGTATTTCAGGTTCCTCTTTTTACTGATGACCATGTATTCGGTTTTCTTGTAGTTTATTTGTAGTCCTTTCTTTCCACTTTCTTCAGCTACCTTCTGTAGGATGTCTTGTAGTTCCCTTGCTTTGGCTGCTATCAGCACTGTGTAGGATTTATTAGACAAAAAAATTGTCAAAACTTCATTTATTGTAACAATTTCATTGATATGGATAATGATTATATTGATATAGTGACATCAGGCTGTCTGATGCTTTGCCAAAGCAGACCATGACAGATCAAGCATCAAACAACTTGTTGGAGCCAGGTTTGTCAGATCTCGCCTGTCTCAATTACCTTTTAGCTGTGAGGAAGGTTCTTCTAACCAAGGTGTGAGCTTCTCCATCATGTAGAGTTGTCCACCAAAATTAGTCTGCCAAAGCAGACCATGACAGATCAAGCATCAAACAACTTGTTGGAGCCAGGTTTGTCAGATCTCACCTGTCTCAATTACCTTTTAGCTGTGAGGAAGGTTCTTCTAACCAAGTGTGTGAGCTTCTACATCATGTAGAGTTGTCCACCAAAGTGTCTGCCAAAAGCAGACCATGACAGATCAAGCATCAAACAACTTATTTGGAGCCAGGTTTGTCAGATCTCGCCTGTCTCAATTACCTTTTAGCTGTGAGGAAGGTTCTTCTAACCAAGGTGTGAGCTTCTCCATCATGTAGAGTTGTCCACCAAAATTAATCTGCCAAAGCAGACCATGACAGATCAAGCATCAAAAAACCTTGTTGGAGCCAGGTTTGTCAGATCTCACCTGTCTCAATTACCTTTTAGCTGTGAGGAAGGTTCTTCTAACCAAGGTGTGAGCTTCTCCATCATGTAGAGTTGTCCACCAAAATTAGTCTGCCAAAGCAGACCATGACAGATAAAGCATCAAGCAACTTGTTGGAGCCAGGTTTGTCAGATCTCGCCTGTCTCAATTACCTTTTAGCTGTGAGGAAAGGTTCTTCTAACCAAGGTGTGAGCTTCTCCATCATCTTAGTTGTCCACCAAAATTAGTCTGCCAAAGCAGACCATGACAGATCAAGCATCAAGCAACTTGTTGGAGCCAGGTTTGTCAGATCTCACCTGTCTCAATTACCTTTTAGCTGTGAGGAAGGTTCTTCTAACCAAGGTGTGAGCTTCTCCATCATGTAGAGTTGTCCACCAAAGAATTAGTCTGCCAAAGCAGACCATGACAGATCAAGCATCAAACAACTTGTTGGAGCCAGGTTTGTCAGATCTCACCTGTCTCAATTACCTTTTAGCTGTAAGGGAAGGTTCTTCCTGGCAAGGTGTGAGCTTCTCCATCATGTAGAGTTGTCACAAAATTAGTCTGCCAAAGCAGACCATGACAGATCAAGCATCAAACAACTTGTTGGAGCCAGGTTTGTCAGATCTCGCCTGTCTCAATTACCTTTTAGCTGTGAGGAAGATTCTTCTAACCAAGGTGTGAGCTTCTCCATCATGTAGAGTTGTCCACCAAAATTAGTCTGCCAAAACTAAGACCATGACGAATCAAGCATCAAACAACTTGTTGGAGCCAGGTTTGTCAGATCTCGCCTGTCTCAATTACCTTTTAGCTGTGAGGAAGGTTCTTCTAACCAAGGTGTGAGCTTCTCCATCATGTAGAGTTGTCCACAAAAATTAGTCTGCCAAGAGAAGCAGACCATGACAGATCAAGCATCAAACAACTTGTTGGAGCCAGGTTTGTCAGATCTCACCTGTCTCAATTACCTTTTAGCTGTGAGAGGTTCTTCTAACCAAGGTGCTGAGCTTCTCCATCATGTAGAGTTGTCCACAAAATTAGTCTGCCAAAGCAGACCATGACAGATCAAGCATCAAACAACTTGTTGGAGCCAGGTTTGTCAGATCTCACCTGTCTCAATTACCTTTTAGCTGTGAGGAAGGTTCTTCTAACCAAGGTGTGAGCTTCTCCATCATGTAGAGTTGTCCACCAAAATTAGTCTGCCAAAGCAGACCATGACAGATCAAAGCATCAAACAACTTGTTGGAGCCAGGTTTGTCAGATCTCGCCTGTCTCAATTACCTTTTAGCTGTGAGGAAGATTCTTCTAACCAAGGTGTGAGCTTCTCCATCATGTAGAGTTGTCCACCAAAATTAGTCTGCCAAAGCAGACCATGACAGATCAAGCATCAAACAACTTGTTGGAGCCAGGTTTGTCAGATCTCGCCTGTCTCAATTACCTTTTAGCTGTGAGGAAGGTTCTTCTAACCAAGGTGTGAGCTTCTCCATCATGTAGAGTTGTCCACCAAAATTAGTCTGCAAACAGACATTGTGGAGAAATCAAGCATCAAGCAACTTGTTGGAGCCAGGTTTGTCAGATCTCACCTGTCTCAATTACCTTTTAGCTGTGAGGGAAGGTTCTTCTAACCAAGGTGTGAGCTTCTCCATCATGTAGAGTTGTCCACCAAAATTAGTCTGCCAAAGCAGACCATGACAGATCAAGCATCAAACAACTTGTTGGAGCCAGGTTTGTCAGATCTCGCCTGTCTCAATTACCTTTTAGCTGTGAGGAAGGTTCTTCTAACCAAGGTGTGAGCTTCTCCATCATGTAGAGTTGTCCACCAAAATTAGTCTGCAAAAGCAGACCATGACAGATCAAGCATCAAACAACTTGTTGGAGCCAGGTTTGTCAGATCTCGCCTGTCTCAATTACCTTTTAGCTGTGAGGAAGGTTCTTCTAACCAAGTGTGTGAGCTTCTCCATCATGTAGAGTTGTCCACCAAAATTAGTCTGCCAAAGCAGACCATGACGAATCAAGCATCAAGCAACTTGTTGGGAGCCAGGTTTGTCAGATCTCACCTGTCTCAGAATGCAGCACAGCAGCTGTGAGGAAGGTTCTTCTAACCAAGGTGTGAGCTTCTCCATCATGTAGAGTTGTCCACCAAAATTAGTCTGCCAAAGCAGACCATGACAGATCAAGCAACTTGTTGGAGTCAGGTTTGTCAGATCTCGCCTGTCTCAATTACCTTTTAGCTGTGAGGAAGGTTCTTCTAACCAAGTGTGTGAGCTTCTCCATCATGTAGAGTTGTCCACCAAAATTAGTCTGCCAAAGCAGACCATGACAGATCAAGCATCAAGCAACTTGTTGGAGCCAGGTTTGTCAGATCTCACCTGTCTCAATTACCTTTTAGCTGTGAGGAAGGTTCTTCTAACCAAGGTGTAGCTTCTCCATCATGTAGAGTTGTCCACCAAAATTAGTCTGCCAAAGCAGACCATGACAGATCAAGCATCAAACAACTTGTTGGAGCCAGGTTTGTCAGATCTCGCCTGTCTCAATTACCTTTTAGCTGTGAGGAAGGTTCTTCTAACCAAGTGTGTGAGCTTCTCCATCATGTAGAGTTGTCCACCAAGAATTAGTCTGCCAAAGCAGACCATGACAGATCAAGCATCCAAGCAACATTTGGAGCCAGGTTTGTCAGATCTCACCTGTCTCAATTACCTTTTAGCTGTGAGGAAGGTTCTTCTAACCAAGGTGTGAGCTTCTCCATCATGTAGAGTTGTCCACCAAAATTAGTCTGCCAAAGCAGACCATGACAGATCAAGCAACTTGTTGGAGTCAGGTTTGTCAGATCTCGCCTGTCTCAATTACCTTTTAGCTGTGAGGAAGGTTCTTCTAACCAAGTGTGTGAGCTTCTCCATCATGTAGAGTTGTCCACCAAAATTAGTCTGCCAAAGCAGACCATGACAGATCAAGCATCAAGCAACTTGTTGGAGCCAGGTTTGTCAGATCTCACCTGTCTCAATTACCTTTTAGCTGTGAGGAAGGTTCTTCTAACCAAGGTGTGAGCTTCTCCATCATGTAGAGTTGTCCACCAAAATTAGTCTGCCAAAGCAGACCATGACAGATCAAGCATCAAACAACTTGTTGGAGCCAGGTTTGTCAGATCTCGCCTGTCTCAATTACCTTTTAGCTGTGAGGAAGGTGCTTCTAACCAAGTGTGTGAGCTTCTCCATCATGTAGAGTTGTCCACCAAAATCAAATTCAAGCTAATGGCCTCGTCAAACTGTTTGAATTACAATAGCCATCTCCATCTCCGCCACCAGTGCAGAGAAAGCGAATAGGGAGAGAGGAGGATGATCCTAATGCTTGAATCAGAGCGGGTGCTGACATCATTGATAGAAATGCATTGTGAACTTTACTATAGAAATTCTTTATGAGCATTTTAGTTGTTGCAGCTGTTGGTAGTCCTAAAGTCATGTGGTTTCTCTTATTTGGTACAATTCTTTGTCTTGTGTTTCTGTAGCAGTAGTCTTCAAAGTTCAAAGAAGGATGTTCTTCACCAAGATCTACCATGCTTCATTCACTAAAAGCCATTTTTGACTATTGAAAGTAGTTATATAAACTTTAATATTTTAGTTGAGGTATATAAGGCCTATAGTACAACTGTGTAAATTTTCAAGATAATCGGTTTAGCCGAATCGGAGTCTATAGGTAACAGACAGACACACATAGACACACACAAAGTTCCATTTATAAATAAGTTTAGATTAGATCTATGTTATTGTCAGTTGCCATTCTCTTCTGTGATTCCATGGCTTGTTCGTTGTATACCATTTTTTTTTTTTTTTTTTTTTTTTTTTAATCATTTCACCTCCAGCAGAATGGTAATGTCACTATTATACAGACAATTACAGGAAGTGAAAGTGAGAGAAAAGACTGAATATAGGGAGGGTTGAGGAAAAGACGAAAGATATAAAGGATAGAAAAAAGATGGTGATTGATGCATTTAAATTTTTAAAGATTGTGGTTATCAGGGAAGCAAGTTCATATGCATGGGCTTGGTGTCTATGTCAGCGAACACCTTCCTTTAGCTAGGGTGTCATCTTTTGAATCCCCAGATCATTCTTTCATGTGCTTCCGCCTCTCACGTCTCAGCTCGATTAGCTATCTCTTCTTTCTCTACCGCTCTCCTTCCTCCCCTGACTGTTCGTTACTTGACATCATTTCTGACAATATTGACAAAGCCATTTCTACCCATCCCTCTGCCCATGTATTCGTGTTTGGTGACTTTAACGCCCACCACACCAAGTGGCTGAAGAACGCTGTCACTGACCCTGCTGGTGTCCACACCATGAACTTTTCAATCGCCCAATCCCTTACGCAAGTAGTGGACTTCCCCACGCGTTTCTCCGACAACCCTAACGGACGGGACTCACTTCTAGACCTCTGCTTCATTTCCATCCCAGACTCTTGCACTACCAGACAACTCTGCCCACTTGGAAACTCTGACCACACTGTAGTGTCCGTCAATATTTCACTCCACTCCCGCCCGACCCATGAAACACAGACAAGTAGAATATCCTACTGCTATCAAAGAGCAGACTGGGATTCGTTCCGAGACTTCCTCTGTGACATCCCTTGGAACAACGTCTTTGGTCTTCCCATCGAAGAATGTGCATCCGAGGTCTCCTCCTGGGTTAAGGCTGGCATCGATGCCTTCATCCCTGCTAGGAAATTCCAGCTTAAATCTCATTCGTCTCCATGGTTCTCACCCGCTTGCTCGGCTGCCATTGCCCACCGGAATCATTTCTTCCGACTCTATCGTAACTATGCGTCGGAACAAAACAGGCGCCTTTTCACATCAGCTCGTAATAAGTGTAAAAGGATACTTAACGAAGCTAAGATGTTGTTTGCTGCCAGAATGAAGCAACGCATAGCATGCTCTAAATTCGGCTCTAAAGACTACTGGCGACTCTGTAAAAGAGTACTTAACAAGAGCAAATCCACAATACCCCAGCTAATCAACAAATTTGAGGTCCTCACCTCCCCAGCAGATAAGGCTGAATGTTTTGCCCGCAGATTCTCGAACAATTCAAGTCTGGACTCATCTGGAGTTTTTACATCATGTATAACACTAAATTGACTAACTATGGAATGTCAGCATCTTAATTATGCCATCATTTTCTTGTTTAGTTACAAGTGTCAGCCATTTCAGTTGTTGCTGTCATGGAGAGTGCACAAGTGATGTGGTTTCTGTTATTTGGTACAGTTCTTTTTGATAATTTTTTATGTTACTCTACTAGATCATTTAAAGCATAATTGTCTTTAAGATCCACAGGATTCATTCAACGATATTATTAATCATTGATCTGAGAAATCGGTTATCAGTTGAGTTTAGACATTTCTGAATGAGATGGAAAGTGTGGCACAGAGATCCGAAGGCAAATTGGCATGACAAAGGAAGCATTCCAGAAGTTGAGTAAAGTATTAAGAAACAAGACAATTTTGCTAGAAACAAGGAAGAGAGTACTGGATTGCTATGTGATGTCACTTCTTCAATATGGCAGTGAATGCTGGACAAAATCATCAAAGATGAAGGAAAAACTTGAAGCAGCTGAAATGTGGTTCCACAGAAGGATGCTGTGGGCAATGATGAGATTTTTTGAAAGGATGGAAACAAAAAGGAAATTAATACTGAGCATAAGGAAGAGACAGCTAAAGTTCCTGGGACGTGCAGTGAGGAAGGAGGGCTTGGAGAACCTGATACTAACAGGCCAGATAGAGGGAAAAAGAGACGGGGAAAGCAGCAGATAACATATTTGAAGAACCTGAACAGGTGGATGACGGAACAAGGGTTGCGTGGAGTAACAGGAGAAAGTGTGCTAAAAGCCACCAGGGATAGGGGAGACATGGAAAGCCATGATCGTCTATGTCCTGAAAGGACAGGGCACATAGAAGAAAAAGTGTTGTTAGTGGAAAAATCGTCTTGCATCAGTGCACCAGAAATTTAAAGTATCATGTCAACTTAAATAGAAAATACTTTCAGCTACTAATTATTCTTATGACATATCAGCTGATTTTATGAATGGTTCATTGCATTTTCATGGTAGCATATATATGGGTGCAACAATTGCAAAAGACATTTATAGAAACGTGTTGAAAGTGATTATGCAAGTCAATGCAATATGTGATATAACATGGTTGTTTTATTAAAAAAGGAAAAGAAAAGTGTACTTTGAATTGACTCTAACGATTATATTGTGAACCGGTTGATACTAGATATGTAGTTAGGGCCAAATGAAACTGTCATCACACTGCTGTGATTTTATACTTTAAATTACACTTCAATGATATTGTGACCCAGTTAATACTAGGTATGTGGTTGGGGCACTTGGAATGAAACTGTCATCATATTGTTGCAATTTCATACACATGCACACACACACACACGTATATGTATATAAAGCACTGTGTTTAAATCTGACATATAAAGGTTTTTTTTTTAATCATTATTGCTACCCAATTTCGTTCAATAATTTTCTGCATTATCAGACTAAATATTTCTGGTATAATTTAATTATCATCATTTAATGTCTGTTTTCCATGCTAGCATAGGTTGAACCTGGTTGAACAGGGTTTTCTTGATGGCTCTATAATTGAACCATCATGAAATATTGGAGTGAGTTTTACAGCTGTATGTCCTTACTAATACCAACCAGTTTAGGAGTGGAAACTCTGTGTTTTTTTATCAAGACACTATCTCAAAGAAGATCACCTACCAAGACTAGAGAGTTTAGCCTACCCTATTCTACACAGAGTAGGTATTTCAGAGATTTCATTCTCATAGACAAGTTGCTATCCAAAGCTAAAGACTCTTATTAGCTTAACTTTTTCTCTTAAATGACCCCAGTTTGGGGAGTTAACTATTTGTTCATAGCTGCAACCTTAACAGGTCCTACCACCCTGGGTTAGGGTGAACCTTGGAACAGCAGCAATTAAAAGATAGTTCCATGCTTCTCTAAACATCCAATCTCCTAATCAGGGGTCTTGCTGCCAGATGTAGTTTACTGTCATACCCAGTATAATGATACTTAAAATTTGCTTTCACTGGTTTCAGAACTTTGTCTGCTGTGCCTTGAAAAATTATAAGAAAGGGATCATCAATGGTCAAGAGTGCATTAAATATGAGGAAGAACATTGTCTAAGGTCAAGAATTAATGCATGCATTATTGGCAGAATATACTTGTGTGTGTTATGAATGATTTTTGCAGTGTATTATTTGAACAACTGATTGAACGTGTAATGGGAACAATTGATTGTGTGCACCATGTGCAATGGGAGCACTTGATGTTTGAGTCATGTAATAGGAATGATTTTATTGAGAAATGAAAAAATGAAAAAATAAAATCTTTTGTTATGCCCTTCAAGTATACGTCTTCAGATGAATGTTTTTCACATTTATGTAGGGGAAGAGAAAGAATATAAAAATGAATGTCAGTTTGTTTGTTTTTTAACATTTCAATTATAAACAGCATTTCTTTATATGTTCATCATACATATATGATTCCATCAATAAAAACTTTTGTCAGAAGGACAAACCATGTTATGTAAGATTTTTTTTTTTTTCATTTTAATTTTTAAAATTTTCTTTTTACTACTTTTAAAAATTTTTTTACATTGAAAGAATTTAATATAAAATTATTCCCTTCCACTCTGCATCTCTACACTTTATATCTACATGATAAGTTCTTGTTTGTTTATACATTCTGGTTAGATATGAAGCCACCTCTTCTACTCCAATCATTATCACCCTCATCCTTTTATACCCAATGGTGTGTAGGGAAGTACCTTTTTGTTACTGTTTCCGTAACAAACTGTTTTTTATGGGGTAGGGTTGTTAGCCCTGTGCTCAACCCCCAAGCCTGAAGAACCAGTTGACCATTCTTGGTCCTTACGTTTATAGCATTTGGTATTCATAAATGGTCATGCATCTAAGTACTAACCAGGCTCGATGTTGCTTAACTTCGGTGATTGGATAAGAACCGGTGTATTCAACACAATATAGCTGTAGATTTCTACTTTAAGCTATGGGTTAATTAGTAAGACTTGTATAAAAAAACCATTATTGTAAGTAAAAACAAAAAACAACACAATCTAAAAAAAATATTTTCTGGCTTTTAAAAAGGTTTTCTAATTCATAAAAAACAAATGCACCAAAAACAATCTCTGGTTGTTTTAAATAAACAAAATGTCTGAAAATATTAGTGATTTGGCTACAAAGACTTTACCAGCTAGTGACATTCAAATAATCCATATTCATCCAAATAGTGTTCTACTTTAATTCCAAACCATTTAGTCCATGTTTATAGAATAAGAACCTAAGAATTGGGAATGGGGAGTTGGCTGAAAAATTAACAAAACAAAAACACAAGGAGTATATATACTCCCATAGCCCAGGAGTTGAGTCGCCGACTGACGCCATTTTGCTCGGGTTTCAATCCTGGGTAAAAAGCAATCGGAGTCTAACCGTACTGATGAGCTGTGATACGGCGAAACAGATCTGTCTGCAGATGACTATATATATTATACATAAAATTGCTTTATACTTTGCTAAGTTTGTCTTACATTTACCATCAATTATCAATTTGATGATCTGTTTTGGAATTATTAAATATATACGTACCTACTATTGTACTTATTTTTGTATATTTTACAGCTGTTGTTCATGATGTCCAAGTGTCCCAGATATATGCAAATTTATAATAAGTTTATTAATTCTGAATACTACCAAGGCTTTTTACAGAAAATGCGTGTAAGTATTTCATTATTATTAAAATTCTCAAATTTTCATGTTAAAAGGATAAAATATTGGAATACATTCCCATGACTTCATATTTAATTCTAAGATTTTTTTTGTTTTTACATTGAAAAGAATTGCATGTGTAGTAAGTGCAATATTTTTAAAAATCCAATCAAGTTTTCCTCTGGTATACAAGAGTTCTTTTCAGTCAGATTATTTTCTATATTGTTTTTCTTTTTCTTTCTCACAAATTAGTTTTTTTATTTTTTTAAATTATTTTTTGTTTCTATTTCTGTTTGTCTGTGTCACTTGCAATTCTCTTCTGTCTGTCTATCTGTCTCTTTCCTTTACCGTCTGTCTGTGTCTCTTGCCTTTCCTTTACCGTCTGTCTGTGTCTCTTGCCTTTCCTTTACCGTCTGTCTGTGTCTCTTGCCTTTCCTTTACCATCTGTCTGTGTCTCTTGCTCTCTCTCTTTACCGTCTGTCTGTGTCTCTTGCCTTTCCTTTACCGTCTGTCTGTGTCTCTTGCCTTTCCTTTACCGTCTGTCTGTGTCTCTTGCCTTTCCTTTACCGTCTGTCTGTGTCTCTTGCCTTTCCTTTACCGTCTGTCTGTGTCTCTTGCCTTTCCTTTACCGTCTGTCTGTGTCTCTTTGCCTTTCCTTTACCGTCTGTCTGTGTCTCTTTGCCTTTCCTTTACCGTCTGTCTGTGTCTCTTGCCTTTCCTTTACCGTCTGTCTGTGTCTCTTGCCTTTCCTTTACCGTCTGTCTGTGTCTCTTGCCTTTCTCCTTTACCGTCTGTCTGTGTCTCTTGCCTTCCTTTACCGTCTGTCTGTGTCTCTTGCCTTTCCTTTACCGTCTGTCTGTGTCTCTTGCCTTTCCTTTACCGTCTGTCTGTGTCTTGCCTTTCCTTTACCGTCTGTCTGTGTCTCTTGCCTTTCTCTTTACCGTCTGTCTGTGTCTCTTGCCTTTCCTTTACCGTCTGTCTGTGTCTCTTGCCTTTCTCTTTACCGTCTGTCTGTGTCTCTGCCTTTCTTTATCGTCTGTCTGTGTCTCTGTCTTCCTTTACCGTCTGTCTGTGTCTCTTGCCTTTCCTATCGTCTGTCTGTGTCTCTTGCCTTTCCTTTACCGTCTGTCTGTGTCTCTTGCTTTACTCGCTCTCCCTCCGTCTGTGTCTCTGTCTCTCCCTTTACCGTCTGTCTGTGTCTCTCTGCGTCTCTGCCTGTCTGTCTGTGTCTCTGCGTCTCCCGCCTGTCTGTCTGTGTGTCTCTTGCGCTTCCGCCTCGGTCTGTCTGTGTCTCTTGCGTCTCCGTCTGTCTGTCTGTGTCTCTTGCGTCTCCCGCCTGTCTGTCTGTGTCTCTGCGTCTCCCGCCTGTCTGTCTGTGTCTCTGCGTCTCCGCCTGTCTGTCTGTGTCTCTTGCTGCGTCTCCCGCCTGTCTGTCTGTGTCTCTGCGTCTCCCGCCTGTCTGTCTGTGTCTCTTGCGTCTCCCGCCTGTCTGTCTGTGTGTCTTGCGTCTCCCGCCTGTCTGTCTGTGTGTGTCTCTGCGTCTCCCGCCTGTCTGTCTGTGTGTCTTGCGTCTCCCGCCTGTCTGTCTGTGTCTCTTGCGTCTCCCCGCCTGTCTGTCTGTGTCTCTTGCGTCTCCCCGCCTGTCTGTCTGTGTCTCTTGCGTCTCCCGCCTGTCTGTCTGTGTCTCTTGCGTCTCCCGCCTGTCTGTCTGTGTCTCTTGCGTCTCCCGCCTGTCTGTCTGTGTCTCTGCGTCTCCCGCCTGTCTGTCTGTGTCTCTCTGCGTCTCCCGCCTGTCTGTCTGTGTCTCTTGCGTCTCCCCGCCTGTCTGTCTGTGTCTCTTGCGTCTCCCGCCTGTCTGTCTGTGTCTCTTGCGTCTCCCGCCTGTCTGTCTGTGTCTCTTGCGTCTCCCCCGCCTGTCTGTCTGTGTCTCTTGCGTCTCCCGCCTGTCTGTATTGCATCTCTTACCTATACCTCCCGCCTGTCTGTCCCTTCTGTCTATTGTCTCTGCCCTCTATCTCTCTTGTCTCTGCCTTCTTTCTGTCTCTCTTGTCTCTGCCTTCTTTCTTTCTGTCTCTCTTGTCTCTGCCTTCTTTCTTTCCGTCTCTCTTGTCTCTGCCTTCTTTCTTTCCGTCTCTCTTGTCTCTGCCTTCTTTCTTTCCGTCTCTCTTGTCTCTGCCTTCTTTCTTTCCGTCTCTCTTGTCTCTGCCTTCTTTCTTTCCGTCTCTCTTGTCTCTGCCTTCTTTCTTTCTGTCTCTCTTGTCTCTGCCTTCTTTCTTTCTGTCTCTCTTGTCTCTGCCTTCTTTCTTTCTGTCTCTCTTGTCTCTGCCTTCTTTCTTTCTGTCTCTCTTGTCTCTGCCTTCTTTCTTTCTGTCTCTCTTGTCTCTGCCTTCTTTCTTTCTGTCTCTCTTGTCTCTGCCTTCTTTCTTTCTGTCTCTCTTGTCTCTGCCTTCTTTCTTTCTGTCTTGTCTCTGCCTTCTTTCTTTCTGTCTTGTCCCTGCCTGTCTCTCTTGTCTTTGCTTCTGTCTGTCTGTCTCTCTTGTCTTTTGCTTCTGTCTGTCTGTCTGTCTTGTCTTTTGCTTCTGTCTGTCTGTCTGTCTTGTCTTTTGCTTCTGTCTGTCTGTCTGTCTTGTCTTTTGCTTCTGTCTGTCTGTCTGTCTGTCTTGTCTTTTGCTTCTGTCTGTCTGTTTGTCTGTCTTGTCTTTGCTTCTGTCTGTCTGTCTGTCTGTCTTGTCTTTTGCTTCTGTCTGTCTGTCTGTCTTGTCTTTTGCTTCTGTCTGTCTGTCTGTCTTGTCTTTTGCTTCTGTCTGTCTGTCTGTCTTGTCTTTTGCTTCTGTCTGTCTGTCTGTCTTGTCTTTTGCTTCTGTCTGTCTGTCTTGTCTTTTGCTTCTGTCTGTCTGTCTGTCTTGTCTTTTGCTTCTGTCTGTCTGTCTGTCTTGTCTTTTGCTTCTGTCTGTCTGTCTTGTCTTTTGCTTCTGTCTGTCTGTCTTGTCTTTGCTTCTGTCTGTCTGTCTGTCTGTCTTGTCTTTTGCTTCTGTCTGTCTGTCTTGTCTTGTCTTTGCTTCTGTCTGTCTGTCTTGTCTTTTGCTTCTGTCTGTCTGTCTTGTCTTTTGCTTCTGTCTGTCTGTCTTGTCTTTTGCTTCTGTCTGTCTGTCTGTCTTGTCTTTTGCTTCTGTCTGTCTGTCTGTCTGTCTTTTGCTTCTGTCTGTCTGTCTGTCTTGTCTTTTGCTTCTGTCTGTCTGTCTTGTCTTTTGCTTCTGTCTGTCTGTCTGTCTTGTCTTTTGCTTCTGTCTGTCTGTCTGTCTTGTCTTTTGCTTCTGTCTGTCTGTCTTGTCTTTTGCTTCTGTCTGTCTGTCTTGTCTTTTGCTTCTGTCTGTCTGTCTGTCTTGTCTTTTGCTTCTGTCTGTCTGTCTGTCTTGTCTTTTGCTTCTGTCTGTCTGTCTGTCTTGTCTTTTGCTTCTGTCTGTCTGTCTGTCTGTCTTGTCTTTCTTCTGTCTGTCTGTCTGTCTGTCTGTCTTTTGCTTCTGTCTGTCTGTCTGTCTTGTCTTGTCTTTTTGCTTCTGTCTGTCTGTCTGTCTTGTCTTTTGCTTCTGTCTGTCTGTCTGTCTTGTCTTTTGCTTCTGTCTGTCTGTCTGTCTTATCTTTTGCTTCTGTCTGTCTGTCTTGTCTTTTGCTTCTGTCTGTCTGTCTTGTCTTTTGCTTCTGTCTGTCTGTCTGTCTTGTCTTTTTGCTTCTGTCTGTCTGTCTGTCTTGTCTTTTGCTTCTGTCTGTCTGTCTGTCTTGTCTTTTGCTTCTGTCTGTCTGTCTGTCTTGTCTTTTGCTTCTGTCTGTCTGTCTGTCTTGTCTTTTGCTTCTGTCTGTCTGTCTTGTCTTTTGCTTCTGTCTGTCTGTCTTGTCTTTTGCTTCTGTCTGTCTGTCTTGTCTTTTGCTTCTGTCTGTCTGTCTGTCTTGTCTTTTGCTTCTGTCTGTCTGTCTGTCTTGTCTTTTGCTTCTGTCTGTCTGTCTGTCTTGTCTTTTGCTTCTGTCTGTCTGTCTGTCTTGTCTTTTGCTTCTGTCTGTCTGTCTGTCTTGTCTTTTGCTTCTGTCTGTCTGTCTGTCTTGTCTTTTGCTTCTGTCTGTCTGTCTGTCTTATGCTTTTGCTTCTGTCTGTCTGTCTGTCTTGTCTTTTGCTTCTGTCTGTCTGTCTGTCTTGTCTTTTGCTTCTGTCTGTCTGTCTGTCTTGTCTTTTGCTTCTGTCTGTCTGTCTGTCTGTCTTTTGCTTCTGTCTGTCTGTCTGTCTTGTCTTTGCTTTCTGTCTGTCTGTCTGTCTTGTCTTTTGCTTCTGTCTGTCTGTCTGTCTTGTCTTTTGCTTCTGTCTGTCTGTCTGTCTTGTCTTTGCTTCTGTCTGTCTGTCTGTCTTACTTGCTTCTGTCTGTCTGTCTGTCTGTCTTTTGCTTCTGTCTGTCTGTCTGTCTTGTCTTTTTGCTTCTGTCTGTCTGTCTGTCTTGTCTTTTGCTTCTGTCTGTCTGTCTGTCTTGTCTTTTGCTTCTGTCTGTCTGTCTGTCTTGTCTTTTGCTTCTGTCTGTCTGTCTTGTCTTTTGCTTCTGTCTGTCTGTCTGTCTTGTCTTTTGCTTCTGTCTGTCTGTCTGTCTTGTCTTTTGCTTCTGTCTGTCTGTCTGTCTTGTCTTTTGCTTCTGTCTGTCTGTCTGTCTTGTCTTTTGCTTCTGTCTGTCTGTCTGTCTTGTCTTTGCTTCTGTCTGTCTGTCTGTCTTTGTCTTTTTGCTTCTGTCTGTCTGTCTGTCTTGTCTTTTGCTTCTGTCTGTCTGTCTGTCTTGTCTTTTGCTTCTGTCTGTCTGTCTGTCTTGTCTTTTGCTTCTGTCTGTCTGTCTGTCTTGTCTTTGCTTCTGTCTGTCTGTCTGTCTTGTCTTTCGCTTCTGTCTGTCTGTCTGACTGTGTCTCTTTTCTTTTTCAAAGACAGGAATTTTCTGATTGAAGCAACCAATAACAATGATTTTCATTTTATTCCATCGTAAACAGATATCTGTATTTCTTTGAATCCTCTGATTGTTGTTGTTGTTGTTTTTAATGATATAATGTCTATTTGGTAATGTGTGTCTATTTTGTAAATTCTTTGTGAATACGTACACGTCATAATTTTCGACTTTATAAAATCTTTCTCTTAAAGCAATTTTTCCATAAAATAGGTTTCTCACTCCAGTAGCTCTTGTCTCTCTTTCCAGTATTGTCAACATCAACCCTAGACTTGCTGATGACTATTCTTCTTTAAACAATGTGAACTGGGTCTACAGAATCATACATACTGTACCAAATAACGGAAACCACATCACTTGAAACTTCCAACAACAGTCACAGCTAAAATGGTTAGCATAGGTAACTTTTAGAGAAAATAATGACGTAATCAAAATGTTGACAATCCACTCTACTTCAAATTGAATGTTAAGAAGGAAACCCACATTGCTTCTGAAAAGATGTAACAGCTACTGAACTTAAAAAAAAAACAAACCTATTTTCCTGAAAAATTCTAATTTTCCAAAAGCTTGCAGATAACGAATTTTTTTTTTCATCCTACAATTCCTTTTCGAAGCAATATTAATGGTTTGGTCAATGAATGCTAAATGTTTCCTTATAAAGAAATGGCTAACATTACCTTTTCTTTTGATAACTTTCATATGTCATGGGACATATTGACTTTTTCAGTTATGGATTGATTTTGTCAGTCAGAAAGCTGGGGTTGAGACTGAAATAGAAGCAATAACCTCCGTTTATGATAATCTCTTTTGCAAGGTAAGTCAGTGTGAAACTAATGTTTTTTTTGATGATTACCCCTCAATAATCAGAATAAAAATAAAATTAAAACAAATCTTATTTATAGTCTTTGCAAATCTATCTAGCAGGACAGACTTGGTTGGCCACCAGTCTAGAGATGGTAATTTGATAAAAATACCTATTCTTAAACAGCTTGGCCCACTCATGTGGAAGTGCTAAACTATAAAAACATACACTGACTGAAATTCTTCAGTTGTACAAGTTGCACATTCTACCATGGGCTGAGAAAGCATTTCTCAAATGAATTACTGCTGCCATACATGGGCAGGAGTTCCCAAATCTTCACTTTACAGTCTCAATAGAGACGTAGAGCTTCTCTGTGTCCTTGTGAGTGATAAATTATTTTCAAGCCTACAATTCCTTTCTCACAGACCAAACATGGGAAGCCTCTCACTACTCTTACTTTTCCCACAGAAAGTTTTCAAAGAAACTACATTCCTTAGTTCCACCAATTCTAATCTTCATGGCAATGAGCCACCATACCACATCATGCCCATTGTAATGAATCACCCTTATTCCTTTCGTGTTCCATCAGGGAGATGTAAAATGCCTAGAACAACTTCTTTCCAAGTATCGTGACTTTGTGGAATCGACTCTCAATATCACTACATTCTCTACCTGTTCAAGTTTATGGCTAACTGTTATCTTCCCCACTTAATTCTATTGGTCCTGGGTATGATGGTAAACTGGATCTGGCAGCAAGGCCTCTGATTGGGAAGTTGTGAGGAGCCTGGAACCACCTCTTAATTGCTGTTGTTTCCAGGTCCACCCAGACCCGGAGTGGTAGCACCTGTTAGAGTCCCAGCAATGGGCAAGTAGTTAACCCCCAAACTGGGTTCAAAAGACTATCAAAGTATAAAAATATTTTTATAAAAATATATACATAAAAATATATACATAAAAATAGACTTTTATAGAAAAATAGGCATTTTTGAAGAAAAAAAAAGTATTGCCATAATAAATTTTTGAAGGAAAAAAAAAAAATGTTTTGCCATAATAAATTTTTGAAGGAAAAAAAAAATGTTTTGCCATAATAAATTTTTGAAGGAAAAAAAAAATGTTTTGCCATAATAAATTTTTGAAGGAAAAAAAGTCTATCTTTACAAAGTGGTGTGAGGGCCTCTTTCCAGAGACGTCTCTGATAAAAGATGTTCATTGGACTTTCTAATCAGTAAAGTGTTGTTGGCATTTAGATAACCAAGGGTGATATGCCATAAAACTCAACCAAACCACCTATTTCTATAAATTGTGCCTTGCAGCCACTTCATATTAAAACATCGGTTCCTCTACGATCAATGAAGTTAAGCAACGCTGAGCCTGGTCCATACCTAGATGGGTGACTACTTGAGAATACCAGGTTTTGTAAGCTTGGATCTGCAGGTGGTGTAATGGATAATGGCTCAGAATTGTTAATTGAAGAGCTAATTCCAGTTGGCTTAGTTATATTCATTTAATACCATTGGGAAAAGTATGAATACATATCTTCTCCCCTCTATGGGTTAATTAGTAAGACTTGTATCACTAAAGCCACTAACTCAAAAACAAAACTGCATACAAGATAGATTTCAGCACTAAATGAATCATAGTGATTGATTTACTGCTAAACAAAAAACAACCAACAACTACAAATTGTGCTTCTTACTCTGTAACCATCTCTCAAGTGGTTCTTGGGCCTTACCAAGAATTAACAACAAACAAAACATCTATCCTCCAGTTAATGGAATTTGCAATCTGTTAATAATTGAAGCTCAATATTTGGATTTTTGTGTCCTAATAAAAGATGCAGAGGAAAATAGTCATGTTATTTGTATTCACAAGGAGAAAAGCATTATAATAGGTGATGGAATTATTTGATGAATTATTAATATTTTTTTCTCATTACTCTTCATGAAATTTATCACAAAAAACCTTTATTACTAATTTTTTTCTTTTCATATTTCAATGGCAGTAAAAAATGTTATACTACTCAACTGGTACTAACAATTATAATAATAATAGAAGAAAAGAATACTTGAAATTAGTCATCCATGAAAATACCTATTTAATGTTGAAGATGACATTAAGCGTTTGAGATTTTTTCCTCTTGTTTTTGTCTTTTTTTTTTTTTTTTTTTTTTGCCATTATTTTTTGTTTTGATTTATTCTAAGTTTTTTGCTTTTTACTTTTTTATTTTAGTTTTGTGTTATTGTTTTTTGTGGTTTTCTTTCTTTTGATTTTTGTCTTAGTTTTTGTACCTCTGTATGTGTGTATGTCTGTGTGTATATATATATATATATATATAATGATTCCTAACAAAAAATATTTCACTGCCTGATGAGGAGCTAATGAACTGGTACCAAAACACAACAGCTTTTGTGTTGCATATATATATATATATGCACATCATCCAACAACAGATCTGTATCACTGTGTTTATGAAACATTGTTAAAAAATTTCAAGGTATTAAATTCTGAAATGAAACCTGCTAAACGAAAAAAGTAATTTCCATCTGTCATCATTGTCTAATATATAGTTAATTCTCCTTGCATATATATATATATATATATATATATGCAAGGAGGTAGGTTATAGATTATGGGATCTAGTTAAATTATAGTAGAAAATAAATTAACTATATAAATTAACTATATAATAAATTAACTATCCTTGCATATATATATATACCCTATATATAAGTACAAAGATTTTGTCTCTTTAACAGAGAAGATTCATGCTGATTTTAAAGTTTGATAAAGACACAGTTATGATGTCACTCGTCAGGACTAATATATATATATATACACACACACACACACACACACACACACACACACACACACACACCATATATTTCCGTTGACAGTTAATTCTTAATAATTACCACCCAAAATAGATTAACTAGTACAATAATTACAAAAAGTTAACCTTAAATCATGTTTTATTAGCACTGGTAATATGCTTTCTCTATGAATTGTGATGGTCGAACAAATTTTTGATATTTTAACTACAGTAATAAATATTTCTAGTTTAAAAAAATTTACATAATGTTTTACTATTATTTTAAATAGAACTACTTTTACGTTTTGATCTTTACATTAATATGCAATATTTCAGAAATTCATTTTATATAAAATGTAATATTTAAGAGACAATGATGCAACCATTTTCAGAATTTCTGCTGAACAACATGAATGAGTAACATAAACACATAACATCAACTTTATTTTATACTCATAGGAATTTTAATGATAGGTTTAATTGCTACTGGTTAAGTAAGTTGACTTACCATAATTTACCTAGATTCTGGGTCCCATCTTATCTATCGGTCACCTTGTACATTGAAATATAGGATATGTATGAATGTGGCATATTGTTTTCGTTTGAGAAAATGTTTATTACACTTTATTGTAATCATTCTTTTTTTTTTTTTTTTGTAACCATTCAGGCAGCCCACAATATTTCCTTGCCAAGCTGGGCCAATTCCACTGTGATGCAAAAGTTAAAAGAAATCCAAGAATTCAAAATGGAATCCTATTTCTATTTGCCGGAAATGAAAATTTTGAAAGGAGGTCAGTATTCATTTTACATAGTGGTCTTCAGTAATTCTTGACCATTGACAATCTCTTTCTTTTCCCTGATTTTCAATGCATTTTTAAATTACAAATATCGTTAACATTATATATATATATATATATATATATATATAGTGAGACCACCTCTTATTTACTGTTCACCCTGAGAGTGATAGCACCTCTTAGGGTTCCAGCTCTTAATAAATAGCGGACAATAAAACAAAACATTATGAAAATACATTTTTATGTTAAAAGAAATTACCAACAATACTGAACAGTCTTCAGTCAGTTAAGTGCCATATGTCATACATGCTTAGGTAATCATGTCTCGAAAAAGACATGACTGACTGGGCATAAAATTATCCTGCAGTAGGTTGCCATTACTTTCTGCGGTAGACTGGTTGCCAACCAAGGTTATAGAACCCAATCCGTCTTATTTAACCCATAACTGGATGAAAGAGATAGTTTGTGCATAAGGGAATGCAAGGAATTCAACTGGAATTTGAACTTGGCTCCCCAATTTCTCATTCCGAGCTGATATCCACTGCACCACAACACACATCCCTACAGTCTCACTAAGTCAAAAACAAAAAAGAATTACTCTTAAATTTAAGAACAAAATTAAATTTCAGTTTTTAAATCAACCCAATTCGGTTGATATGCCATGAAATAAGCCAAACCAGTTATTTGTGTGTGTATCTGTGTGTGTATGAGAGCTTTGTTTAGTTAGTCATGGCTGTATTCATTTTTGACCTGACAATCCTTGTCTTCAAGATTTTTTAATGTACAACATATAAGCTAAATTTTTTTAACTTGGTGAAACAAATAAAAAAAAAATACATACTGGGTGTGATTGGTAAATTGTCGTCTGAATTAGACACACAAAAATAAAAAAATGAAAATAACATTGACATTTCATTTTAACAGATATATTTACCAAAATGACACAAAAATATCTTGAAATACTAAAGAGTAAATTTATTCAATAAAATTGCCATTGACTCCAGATGACTTTAGAATCTCTTGCATCTCTTCTGGACAGTCTCCTTGTTTAAGTTGGTGAATGTTGCCATAGTGCTTGTCTTCAGTTCATCTTTGGTGTTACTAGGAGTTTTGTTGGTCTCTTGCTCAACCGTGTCCCACACATATTGATTTTCTAAGCACTACTTAAATGTGGCACAAGGCCAAAAGTATAAGGTGCCTACAAGGGGGTGACAGTCTCGGGAGTTAGGTAGCCAAATGTAAGTGATGTGATGTGGTTGCAGAAATTGACTGACAGCCATGATTCTATTTTCCTGTTTGTGTGGCATGGTGCAGAATTCTGTTGCTAGACATAATCTTCCAGCAGCCACCCTCTTGATCAAAGCACTTGATGTAGGTGTAACACCCCAACGGTCCGTCCTAACAATTTTCTCCAGCGGCCGTTCTCCACGCTGTGATGTTTACCGGGAGTTTGTTGAAAATGTCGGAGCCTCAAGCTGGGGGTACAAGATTGAACTATAAGGAACGAACTTCCACAAATTGGATGAGTTGAAAGGATGCTTTATTCGTTTAGAGTTAGCCTTTTCGGTTGGGGCAGGCGGATGTGACACACAGCTCTAACTCTAACTAATGGAGATCAACAAATCCGAACTGACCGAAACAAAACGAACGGAGGTTCTTACTTCAAGCTCGCGCCCGGTTGAACTCTCTTTAAACTCACTAACTTCTATTTATTTAAAATGAATCCAGAAATCCGGAAATGCTTTAGACCACCGGTGATAAACATTGGCAACTGTAAGTCTGAAATTTCAGTTATCTTTTTTTTTATCTTAAAGCTTCTGCCGGAAAATTCTTAATGTGTGGTCAAGATACAGTAAAACACAGCCTTTGACCTGGTCATTCGAAAACCCACCTCCTGAACTTTTATCTCCTGAACTTATCTCTTTATCACATTAAATCACTGAGTCAAATATTTACCGAAGGAGTGGTAGGATTTAAAACAGTAATCGGATACTCTTGTCTCTTCCACAATTTTCCTCATAAAAGAAAAAGCGTTTATTTATTTATTTTTTCCTCTTCCTTTTTTACTTTTGTTAAATATGTTTTTAAACTATTTTCTATTCTTAACCATTTTCTATTTTAAATACATATATGCCTAGTTATCGTGTCACATAGGCCTCTGTGTTTAGTCTAAGGTCCTGCGGAAAGATGAATGAAGGCATAAGTTGCCATCACTAGTGATTACTCCAAACACCATGATGTTGACTGGATATATCCTCCTACTCTTTTCCAATTCTCTGTGCTGTCCTCAGATTGACACCTAAACACCCTGAAATGTTCGTATTGGAGATTCAAGCACAAATGCCAAGCAGTACAGCATGCTGTTTCCAAATTTCTGGCAAAGAGAATTACATCATAGTAATATAATATCACCATTTATCCATCACACCCAATGGTGCATAGGCCAGCAACTTTTTGTTGCTGTTTCTGTAACAAACTGTTTTTTATGGGACAGGGTTGTTAGCCCTGCACCCAACCCCCAAACCTGGAAGACTGGTAGACCATTCTTGGTCCTTACATTTACAGCACCTGGTATTCCCAAATGGTCACCCATTAAGTACTGACCAGGCTCGATGTTGCTTAACTTCGGTAATCGAACGGGAACCGGTGCATTCAACATGATATAACCATAGACAGTAATATAGTATGCAACACAAAATAAAATCATCACTGATGGTGGATGTTATTGTGTTACTGTCTTAATAATCTCTCTGAAGATGGCTCATGTGAGCCGAAAGCTTAGAACAAACTTAATAAAAAATTATCCAAATGTTGGAGAATTTGTCTTTATTTTAACTGAAATTAAAGACAAAATACGGCGTTTAGAACGGCTCATGATTAAACATAATAGACATTCATTGTCTCTTATATTTAACAGTATATGTTTAGAAAATATATGTACATGTAAAAATACACTCAGTTATGATCTGAGATTAAAGACAGGATGGTTAAATAAAAAGAAGACGAGTAAAACCATATTTGACTCGCCTACGCATTTCCTCCTGTGTTAGACTTTATCAAGGTGAAAAGATGAAATGAGCTTTATTCCAAATTCTTCTATGTGCCCTGTCCCTTCAGGATGTAGGCAATCATGGCTTTCCATGTTTTCCTATCCCTGGTGGTTGTTAGCATGCCTTCTCCTGTTACACCATGCAACCTCTGTTCCGTCATCCACCTGATTAGGTCCTTCAAATTTATTATCCGTTGCTTTTCCCTGTCTCTTTTCCCTCTATCTGGCCTGTTAGTATCAGGTTCTCCAAGCCCTCCTTCCTCATTGCATGTCCCAGGAGCTTCAGCTGTCTCTTTCTGATGCCCAGTATTAATTTCCTTTTTGTTTCCATCATTTCTAAGACTTCATCTCACATGCTCGATCCATGATATTCACAGCATTTTTCTGTAGAACCACATTTCAGTTGCTTCAAGTTTTTCCTTCATCTTTGATGATACTGTCCAGCATTCACTGCCATATTGAAGAATGGACAGCATGTAGCAATCCAGTACTCTTCCTTGTTTCTAGCGAAATTGTCCTGTTTCTTAATACTTTACTCAACTTCTGGAATGCTTCCTTCGCCAAGCCAATTCACCTTTGGATCTCTGTGTTGCACTTTCCATCTTCTGTTATAACACTTTCCAGGTATTTAAATTTTTTGTATGTGCTTGATTCTAGTATCCTCAAACTGTATTTGGCATATTGGGCTGTCCTTTTTACTAAGGACCATGCATTTGGTTTTTCTTGCAGTTTATTTCTAGTCCTTTCTTGTTATTTTCTTGAGTTACCTTCTGTAGGAGGTCTTGTACATATCTATAGTGTTGGCAACTATAAAAAAAAATGCTTACAAATTACAAGATTAACAGAGTATTTTAGTTTTAAAATGAAGGAGTTCTAAAACTAAAATACATGCTTTTAATATTTTCCGTGTGACTATAAATAGTGAATGACTATTTTGATGTTCTACTTTAATTAAAATTTTCCAATACATTTTATAGTAAAATTTTTAATACATTTTAAATTCCAAGGAGGATCTACAATGTAATTGATCCCTCTATATGTAAGCATTAGAGTGAATAAAAGTTTTGACATATTTAAGCAATTCTACTCGTAATATTATGAGTTACATTAACTTGTAAACAATAGTTGATTAATGAATACAAATGACCTTTACTTATTAGATTACATGCTTTATATTAAAAAAAAAATGCATTTTCTATGTTGCACAAACCCTCAAGTATATGGTGTCCAAATGAAAACTGTCTGCCATGAGAGATATCATCTTTCTTTTACCATCGAGACTACAACCACAACGTTTTTCATTGTTTTTAATGCAAATCACTGTTACCTGGTATCTAAAGCAGGAATGAATAATTGTGCAGGTAACTAAAAAAACAAATGTTTTACGTGAAACATTTATTGAAAATATAACATACAAATGAAGTATTTGAAACAAGTCCAATATCCAAACTGGTTACTTGAACAAATTATCTTTCACTTAGCATTTTCAGATGCTGACAAATTTATTTGAAGTGATACTTTTAATGTGAAAACAAAATTAAGATTTCAGTTGAAACTATAAATCAACTTCTAAAAGAGTTTTAATTGCCTAAGTTGGCCATTATAAAGTTGTCATTTGAAGTCAGATGTCATAATTGACCTCAGGTAATTAATGTATAAAAATAATTAGATATTGTCTGCGAACCAGGAACAAGTTGTGTTTTTGTGCTATTACTGAACGCTGAAAGGAAAGAAAGAAAAAGCAGAAGAAACAAGAAGTGTCTCGTTTTTATAGCTGTTTAACAGTGCCTCCGAATGGCATTTTGACAAACCAAGTGGGAGTAATCCCTCAGTGTGAAAACAATGTTAAAATTTCAGTTGAAGTAACAAATCAACTCACGGATGTTTTTATTGCCTAATAATGGCTATTATAAAGTTGGCATTTGAAGTCCGATGTCGTAATTGACCTCTTGCAGTTAACATATTAAAATACTTAGATATTGTCCCCAAGCCTGGAACAAGTTTCATGTTAATGTTGCTACTACTGCATATTGGGAAAAGAAAAAAAACAGAAGAAACCAAGTGTCTCATTTTTCTGTTTCCCATTGCCACTTGACAGCATCTTTGCGAACCTGGCAAACCAAGTGGGAGTAATCCTTCAATGTAAAAACAATTGAAGATTTCAGTTGAAGGTATAAACCAACTCATAAAATGTTGTATTGCTTAAGTTGTCCATTTATAAAGTTGGTGCTTAAAGCTGTCAACATGTTAATAATGTGTGCATGTTCATTAGGGCAGGTTGATTTGCAACTTTTTTCAGAAAATCAACACAGCACTGGTGATGATAGTTGGGATTTGATGTGGTTAGAACAGATACCAAAAATTAGATTCCTATCTTGAAAAGAAAATTGAGCATTTAATTTTAAAAATCGTATGGAAAAATACTGAGAAATCCTTAATTTTCATAGCGTTTTACTGGAAACTGACTTTGAAATTTCTCTATTTTAGTAATAAATTCAGTTAAAATTGATATATTTATATGAAATACATTGAAAGAAAAATAAATATATTATAATTTTAATTATTAATTATAACTAGCAAAATATCTCAACTTTTATTGCATTGATTAAACAAAAATTGTAAAAAAGGCTAATTAGCACCTAAATCTTTTAAATTTCACAATTTGAAAAGATATGTGAAGATGTATTACACAATAAAACAACTGGATACAAGTTAGAGAAACAAGTATTTTAAATTTTTATTGAACACAATGATAAAAACTGTTATAATAGAACTAAATTGTTCTGCACAATTTCCCTTTGAGAAAAATGAAGGTCTAATTTAGTGGCACAATGACTTCGTAATAATGTGTCTATGTCTTGCTTCCTGCCCATATAAAACTTGTGAAGCTTCTGTTGTTAATTTCACAGCCTTTTCAACCCCTTGTGAATGGGTAGGTAATTTAGGAAGTTCTGGTTTAGTTCCTGTCATAGACGATTTCTCAAGTTCTTCGTTTGTAAAACACTCTGTAAATGCAGGTTCACTAACTTCAGTTTGAGAAAGATCAAATTTGATCAGCGTGTGGCTGCAAAATTGATAGCAGTAATCCTTTTCAGTCTTTTTTTTTTTTTTTTTTTGTGATTCACTATTTCTGAAAAAAAAAAAACCAAAAAGAAACAATTATTTAAAAACTTACTAATTATTTTTTATATTTTTGTGATGTAATTTGAATAAAACTATTATTTTGGTAAATTGAGACAACTAATTAAATTTAATGGATAAATATTTACTTACCTAATGGACAAAATCTTTTTAATGGCATCTTCCCTCACATCCAATTCATCTGAATTTATCATCGATATTTTTTGGAAGTAGTGCAAAAGCACTATATTTTAAATATTGGTGTCTGGAGATGAAAACCCATTTTCCTTTTCTATGCAGGTGTCTGTAGTATCACACTTGTAATGAGCTGTTCAAGGTGAGCTAAAGAAATGTTCTACACTTGGTATAGACGAGAAATACACTTGGGAATGTTATGAATCCACCTCTTCACTCCCAGCTATAGGTTAATCGTATCACTAAACTATTATCAACTTCAAATATAAAATCAACAAGTTGTGTACAAAATATTTATATTTCAGCATCAAATAATCCATAACAGTTGATATGCTGCTAAAGAAAAACTGTAAATTATTATCTACAAAAAATTATTACAATCTATAAATATTTTCTAGCTTCAAATAATTTACAGAAGGTTTAGCCATTAAAAGCAAATAAATCAATAATTCACTTGAATCATCTGCAGTTTTAAAATCTATTGTTTTTGTTTTGCAGATAAACTATCCTCTCTCCAACCATCTTTGCACAGTTTCAAGTGACTGGGTTTTGAATTCAGAGATGAATTGCTTTTAGACCAGTTGCTGACTGCTGCTAGAGAACCCAGTCTGCTTTGCTATTTAACTCATGGCTGGAAGAAGGGGAGAAAAATGATGGATTCATACTTTTCCCAGTTAAATTTGTGTGAAAATGAATATAATGATTTCAGCTGGAATATGAACAATTTTGTACTCGCTGTTTGTTGCTCCTTGCTGTGGTGTTGCTCTGTTATACAGGCAGTTCTATAAAAAAAATATCCAGGGATATATTGGCAAATGATCAGGTCTGTCTTGATTGCTGATTTGGTCTGTTATACAGGTGGCTCTGAAATGGTAAAAGTTCCCAAAAATGTCTAAGGATAATGTATCAGCAAGTCGTCAGCTTTCAGGCTTACACAGCCTAACATGGAAATAGAAATGCTGTTCATATGAGCAATTTCTTACTAGCCATTCTTTGCTGTTGTTTTGTTTGCATTATCTAAAGCTGGTTCGTTAGTCAATCGTGAGAGAAGATGGAAGTAGCAGCAAAAATGCCCAAAGTATCTACTTAGCTACCCCCACCAGAAAGCGCCAGGTGAATCCAGGAATAATACGTTTTCTTGCCATGGTGATATTTCATCTTCGGTTTCTTTATTGAAAGTATACAGCAGCCCAGGTGGGAATCAAAATGTTGTTGGGGGTGAAGCTGACCAGTTGATAAAACAGATACACGCAAGTATTTATATCCTCCATGCCGCTGTTTTTTTTATAATTTCAGGTGTTCTTCTTGGAGAGATGATTGAAAATACAGCCTTGAAAGTTACAGAACCAGAGACTCTGCAGAAAATGTACATGTATTCAGCTGTAAGCAGAACTTTGCTTTTATTTATCTAATTCGCTAAAGATCTTCCCTTTTATGGTTTCTGAGTTCAGTTAAAACATGCGCAACAACCATAGTGCAATGGTTAACAAGCACGTCTCACTGACTTTCCCTCCTGTAACAAATTAAGCTACCATTGCACATCTCACTACCATAACCTTGGGCCAAACTAGCCTTATCTTTGTTGGAGCTGCCTAATCTTCACTTCCCAATCTTGAGTTCAAAAATGGGTGACGAATTGTTTTCCCCTCTCCAACCCCTACCCGCACAGATGAAACATTACATGCATCTTGCAACCTTATTGCTATTTCCATGGCAGATGTTCTGACAAACTACATGATTTGGTTCCACAAGCCCTGACCTTCACAGCTAAGACCTACCATCTCTTGTACTCCAGGACAAATTATCCTCATTCCTTTCTAATTCCATTCGTAAAAAGAAAGTACCAAACTCCCGAGAATATGCTTTCTTGATCATTATAATGTTAACTCTATGATCAACTGTTGTCTTTTCTACATATTTTCATAACCTGTACTTATGCTTATACAGCAACCACAAGCAGTAATGCTCTACCTTGAGTGGCCCTTGGGCCTTGTATTGGGTGAACAATTTAAAAAAAAAATTATATTGGACATATGGTTAGAAAGCTCTTCATGCATACAAAATTCACTGATACAATAATAGCAATCAGTGTGTGCCCCTTTACTGTATCCTTGTGCCAGGCCTGACTCTATAAATAATTTTGCATATCATTGTGGTTTTTGGCGTGAGTTTACCGTGCTAAGCTCAAATCCTAGTTGAGTTTGTTGCATTCACTTTTGCACTGATACTTTTAGAAAAGTATGAATTTCTTTTTCACTCCTGCTTGGAGTTAAATAGCAGAACAGACTAGGCTCTCTAGCTTTGGTTGGCAACATTTTTATATGAAGTAGATCACCCATAAACCTGTTGGGTTTCTTTTAAAAGTAGTTCATGATACAAAATGAAATAATATTACATATTTTATTATTAATTGCACATAATTTATATTTGTAATAAGTTATTGCAATAATTATTATTAGTTATTTTAGGACCTTGCATAAGTTCACTGATTTTTACATGAAAAGTAATGTTTTATTTACACAAATTTTGTAAGAAACATGTCACTTATTGTCCATTGCTAGCCACTACTTTTTTCCATCTTTCTGGCAGCATTTTGAATTCCATGTTGAAAAAAAAATGACATCTTTTGAGGCAAACCACAAGTTAACCCATTTTTTGGCATCTTCATAAGAGTGAAAGTGCTGCTAAGCCAGGCCATGTGCCATTGATTAGAACAAGTGATAATTGGACTGGCCACTATCTGGTGAATATGGCAGGTGGGATAGAGCTTCCTATTTAAGCATTTCCAAGTCAGTTTTCACTCATTTTGCAACATGTGGCTTATTGTTGTCATGTTTCAAAATCACTTCGTCGCGTCTTTGCTCCTATAGCGGGCAGCTCATAATAAACTACACCCAGCTGATCCCACCAAATACAGAGCAGGATCTTTGAACCATGGATATTTGATTTTGTTGCTGATGTTAACGCATGGCTTGGCTTACCCTACGATCTTTTGCACTTAGGATTATCTTTGTGTATCCACTTTTCATTACTAAACATATGAAGCAAAAAACCTTTCTATTTCTGCTGTTCTTTTGAATCATTCCTAAGGTTTTCAAATGTTTGGAAACTGTTGTGTGATCAACTCTTAATGATTTTCACTAATCCAACATACAAGTTGACCAAAAAAGTTCTGTCCATTTTTTCATTAGTCATTGAATGAAGTTGAAATATATACGAAATGTGTGTAGCAATTGTTTTCAAATTTGAACAGACGGAAGTAGGGATATCAGACATTAAAACATGCACACCGTTCCCGGCCATCAGTTATAAGCCAGACAGCAGTGAGAAGGATGGAAGTGTCTAGAGATTTCATTCGGGGCTGTTTGCTTCACGACTTCAAGTAGGCTTATCAGCAGCTGCATCAAGTCGCCACTTATGTCAAGCGTCTGGGGATAGTGCTGTGGGTGAATGTACTGCAAGGCGTTGGTTTCATAAATTCAAGTCAGGAGATTTGTCTCTCCAAGAAGAGCCTTGCAGTGGACAACCACAGGTCTTTAATGATGGAGTCCTGAAGGCGGCCATTAAAGAGGACGGTAGTCTAACATGTGGTGAACTTGCAAGACAGTTCAACATTTCCAATGAAACAGACTTCACCTGTACCGCCTAGGTAAGACATACAAACTGAGCAAGTGGGTTCTGCAAACGCTGTTGGAGGTCCACAAGGGACAATGAGTGGCAGCCTGTGTATCTCTGCTCTCTCACCACCGTACCGCATCTTTATTCAACCGAGTGCTTACCAGTGATAAAAAGTGGGTTCTGCACGAAACTCCCAAGCATTTCACACATTGAATGTCTTCTCAAAATGCTGTCCTTCACACCGTAAAACTGCCTATGCACCCACGCAAGATTATGCTTTGTGTCTGGTGAACAGGTTGTCAAGTGGTTTATTATAAACTGCTACCAACGAGCCAAACAGTCACTGGAGACCTATACTCGCAGCAATTGGAACGTGTGCAACAGACATTGCACCAGGAGCCAGCACTGGTGATTCGCAAATGTGTGCTTTTCCTCCATGACAATGCCATGTTGCGCGAGTGGCCAGGAATACCATGCAGCAACTTGGGTGGGAGACTTTTTGCCATCCACCTTATTCACCTGACCTTGCGCCATCCGATTATCACCTCTTCCACTCCCTGGATAATCATCTTCATGGGAAATCCTTCACCAATGAAGCAGACTTGTGCAAAGCCCTCACAGACTTCTTTGAGTCAAAACCTGCAGAGTTCTAATGCAAGGACATTGAACAGCTGGAGATACGTTGGCAGAAAGTGTTGGATGCCAATGACGATTACTTTGAAGACTAAATATAAGTTACACATACTGTGATGCATTTTTTTTTTTCCTTTAAAAACGGACAGACCCTTTTTTAGTGACCTGGTATTTTTATTTTGTTTAAACTATTATTTATTTACTTTTTTCTTTCCTTTTTTATTTAGTGGGTACTCATATTTGGGTAAATGCTACGCTATGTTTTTAATTATTAAACAGTATATTTTATTATTTTCTATTGGCCTGAATATTTGAGATTTTTTTTTTTTTTTCCTTGAATATTCAGGCCAGTAGAAGTGTGATAGAACAAATAGTTTAAGTAGAACTTATGGTTCCGTCTAGTTGTTTCAACTGTAAAATGATGAGAACTTGTTACCATTCTAATCAGTCAGTTAATTGCCTTACGTGATACATGCTTGGCCGATCATGTCTCAAAAGAGATATGACTAAGCAGAAGATTTTTCCTGCAGTAGGTTGCCATTACTTTTTGCAGTAGATTAGTTACCAAATTGTCCTGCTATTTAACCCATAGCTGGAGAGAAGATATGGATTAATACCTTTCCCAAGGGTATTTGCGTGTAAGTGAATGCAACAAATTCAACTGGAATTAAAACGCAACTCTCTGATTTCTTGTTCAGAGCCAATATCAATTGCACCACAACACATCCAGTACTGCATTTATTTATAGAAAAGGCACAGCTAAGCTATGTTATAGTGGAGAGAAAGTGAATGAAGACAAGATGCCAGGTCAAGTCTAATAACACTGCAGATTCTTTGGATTTTATCAAGAATCTCTAAATATATAGCAGGAGCACCAGACCAGATGTGGCAGTGATATTCAAAGCAAGGAAGAATAGTCAACTTTTAGATATGTGAGAGATTCTGGCCAAAAAAATTGTCTGGCACGACATGGTGAACTAAGTTTTCTAGTAGAGGACCTAACTATTCAATATAATCTTTATACTTCATGTTAACAGCAAACTTTAGTCTGAAAAAATGCAATGAGTCACTCCTGAAGGTCAGCATCAGCTATTCTGATGGAAGGTAAAAAGGGTTCTCGCAGACTATTAAAAGAAGGCATTAATTTAACAAGCCATTCCTTGCCTCAGTTAACAGAAGAATGAAAATCATGTTTGTCTTGTCAGCATTGATACCAAGTTGAGAACTGATACCATCAGGAAGATCGTTGATGGAAATTAAGATCAACATAGGTCCAAGAATAAAGCATTGGGGTACTTGCATTAATGAAGAAAAAAAGATGTAAAAGAGTGGCCATTCAAGACAACTTTCATTTTGCAATTCAATAAGAAAGACTAAATCAGTTCAAAAATTTGTCCAGAAATACCATTCTTTCTTTTCCATTTATGAAACCCCACTCTTAATAAAAAAACAACTTGAGTACTTAATTTTGCTTGAAAATTAAGCAACAAAATATTGGTCCAAATACTTGTCACCACCCTATAAACCATTATGGACCATACTTCTCCACAACATTCTATCCTTTGTTAAGCAATGTTTATCGACTTACTATCCCTTTTAGTGCCAGTTCTGATATCCATTTACACAAGATCATTAGGTTACTCACTGTTTCCCTCTACCTTATCTACTGAGTATCAAATTCTCCAATCCCTCTTTTCTCATTATCTCCCATAAATTTCAACTATCTCTTTCTGATTCTAAATATAAATGTCCTTTTTCTTTTCCATTTTCCTTAAAAACTTCCTTATTGCTCATATGCTCCATCCATGGTATTCTCAGCATTTTTCAGTAGAACCACATCTCTTCTGCCACTTCATATGTTAGGGCATTGTCCAGCATTTTACAACTTTGATATTATTTAGCAGTTCAGTATTCTTATATTTAAAAAATTGTCTATCAGAGTGGCTCAATAAGTCTAAAGCTACACATTGTTAAATTTTGATCTGACTTTTTCAATGCATAATGTTTTTTCAATGTAATTAATATTCACCATAGAACGAAGTTGATTAGTTAAAATAAACATTTGCTATGTAAAATAAAAAGAAGCCAATTTTAAAGCTTGTCATGTAGCTGTAAGTTCTATTCTAATTTTTTTCTTCTCTCGTACTTTCTGCTCGTAATTTGGATAAAAAGGGAAGATAATGGTTGACTCTAGACTTGAATAGGTTAAGATTGTAGTGAGTGGGAAAATATCCTCTTGGGAGTCTGTTCTACAGGGCAGTGGTTTGCAGGAAGTTACTTTTCACTGATGGAATATGGTGGGAATATGGGTTATTTGCTATTATGTGAGTGGCATGCCGGGTCCTAGCCGAAAAGGTTACACCTGGCAGTACCAAGGAATGTAGTTCACCTGAGCATGCACTTTCTATGGTAGTAGAGATAGAGTAGTGCGAGACCTGCCACATCCCGGCTGGGAGATTGGAGGGTAGAAAATAATTCTTCCCCAACGAAATAACAAGCCATTCCTTGCCTCAGTTAACAGAAGAATGAAAATCATGTTTGATACTCTTGAACTCAATCAAGACTGGAAAGTGAGGCCTGGGCAGTTTGCACCCAAATATGTCACCAATACTTCATTTTCAGCTTGATCTGATTATTCAAATAATAATAAAATCTCCAAGAAAAGCACAGGACAATAATATCTAAACTTATTTATAAATGGAACTGTGTGTGTGTGTGTGTGTGTGTCCGTTACCTATAGACTCCGAAACAGCTGAACCGTTTTTCTTGAAAATTTACACAGTTGTACTATAAGCGTCTGCGAGTGTTATTAGCTAGGTTTTGTGTCGAGGTACTCCTGATAAATACAGAAAATTGATAATCAAAAAATCGGGTTATAGAAGGAGTGGTCCGATTTTAATCAAATTTGATACGCTCATAGACAAAGACATAAGAAACTATATTCAGAAGTTTCAAGGTTGCAGTTCTTACAATAGTGCAGAAAATTGATTTTATATATATATATATATAAAAGACAAGATGTTTGTGTGTTTATCTGCCTGTATGTCTGTATTTTTTTCAGCCCTTTTATTTTAGTTTTTGCTTCGGGTTTGGCTCTAAGTAGGTATAATTGTAGTTCTTGGTCTCAGCCATGATATCATTTACTCAGAGGACGTATTTAGCCTTCAAAATTCAGTTTACGATGAAAAAACTTATTTGATATCGATATCAGGAAATCAAAATTTGACTTACGTCCATTCATTTTTCTTTCAGTCTACGGTTTCGCTTTAACTTTTACTATCAGGGAAGTAAGCAAAACAGTAAGGCGTTTCACAAATGAGAAGTGCAAGAAAAGAAACTGTTAAATGCAACTGCCTCTTCTACTATTTTGACAGTAAAAGGGTGGGACCTAGGGGCCAATCTAGTAGCACAAGTAAATACATGTGGTCAGGGAACCAGGGGGAAAAAAGCTTGTCAGAAAAATACCATGAAAATACTTGAAGAAAAGATGACAAAAACTGCAACACAAATCTGAAAGCTCATTGGAATATTGAAAGATGCTTTCCAAAAGCTAAACAAAATATTAGGAAACTAGAAAATTTTGCTAGAAAAAGTGTGCTGAACTGCTATGCAACATCAATCCTCCTATGTCGCGGTGAATACTTGACAGTTTCCTCATGGATGAAAAGGAAACTATAGGCAACAGTTCTATGCTAATTGTTTTTTTGCACTTGTCGCTTGTGGAAACCTCTTCCATCTTGTTTCCCAATCAACTTTAAGCTTCAAAAGTTTAAATGCAATCGCCAGCTTTTGTCTTTTTGAGTTCTGTCCTTTTATTGTCCTCCTTGTTTCTTTCACAATCAGTAACCCATTGCATCTTGGTGAATTTTATGAATACTACTTTGGGTGAAATAATTTTTTTAAAAAATCACCAAATCTAAACATTTTTTTTCTTTTTCTTCAGCATGATTCAACACTTACTGCTTTTATGCTTTCTTTGAACGTCTTCAACCACATGATAATTCCATATGCTGCTTGCATTATGGTTGAGCTACACAAGCAAGCAGGAAACTTTTATTTTGTGCAGGTTTTGTACAAGAATTCAACCTTAGAGGACACATTACATGTCCTTACAATACCAGGTGAGTAGTTCTCTCTGTTTAGACTCTATTGTACATGGATTAAAAATTTTCATGGATTTTGATGTTGTTCTGAGCTCTTTTTTTTTTTTTTTTTTTTTTTTTTTTTTAAACCAAATCCATGAATTTGTTTCTCTGCTCCTGCTAAGTCTATAGAATTCACTATTTTTTTTTTCACCCATAATGTTGAATGGGTTAAAATTTTTAAATTATTCAACTTTTTAACAAGAAAAATCTCAAGTTGATGCTAAACATTGTTGCAAAATATTGTTGATTTAAGATGGAATGATCTATTATGACACATCTCTAATTTGTATTTAGATAAAATGTATTTATTTTCATTTTTTTCTAATTGTTCACCTACATTGTATATAATCCATTATTACACATAATTGGGTTAAAATAAAATTTGTATTTTATATGAATACTGTCATACAAAAATTGGAATGTATTAAAGTGGGAGAGGGTGTATGAGAGACCTTTGCACTAGCCCTGAGTCTACCATTCATCCTTGTTTTGAATATTGCTGCCATATCAGTCAGGCAAGTGCCATATGTCATACACACTTCGAAAGAGACATGACTGACTGGGCAGAAGATTAACCTGCAATAGGTTGCCATTACTTTCTGCGGAAGACTGGTTGCCAGTCAAGGATATAGAACTTGTTATTTAACTCATAACTGGAGGAAAGAGACAGATTAATACCTTCCCCCAAGGGTATTTGCGCATAAGTGAATGCAAGGAATTTGAACTCAGCTCCCTGATTTCTTGTTCCAAGCTGATGTCCACTGCACCACAATGCAACACTGCCATATAGATTCTTGATAAAATCCAAAGAATAATCTGCAATAATATTGGTCCTGACCGCATATCCTGACTTCAGTTACTTTCCACCTGCCATAACATAGCTTCCCTGTGGTTTTTTCTTTTTAATAAATACTTTCAGTGTAATTGTTCTTGTTCTAATGAACTTTCCTCTGTTATTTTTATTCCCCATCCCTAACAGAAGACAAATTCTACATATGGGGATTAGTTAGAACTCCATAGAGACTCTGAGGTATTGTAGTGACTGTAGTAAGAACAATAAGTCAGAATTTGTTGCTTTGGTATAAGAAATACTGTGATATGTTTGTGTCAGTGATTGTGCCTAAGTTTAATTATAAGGCAGATGAAGACCGGCCTTCTCCACCCACCCACTTTTGGCCTTGTGCCCAGACTTATGAATTTAAGTGCAGTACTAAATTGGTGATAAGGTCTCATCGTTTTATAGTTGAAATGATAAGGTGTAACCAGTAGTTGTATGCTGACAGTTTCATCTGTCTTAATTGTTGATATTTTATATTCTCCTTAATATTTTCTCTCATTCTCTAATACTTGCATCTTAGTGGCTTTATGTCTTGCTTGTCATGAAATTATAAAACAAAAAACATTGCACTCGATGAACAATGAATTTTTAAAAGAGTATGTTTATTTATTTATTTATTTTTTTAATTACAATAATATAAAGTTTTCAAATGTCTTAAAATTCAGTTTCAATGATGTGATTATTAGGGTATATTGTTTTAAAGTAAAACTACATTTATTAAGCATAAATCATAAATCTTATTATAATTTATACATACCATGTATTTTAAAAAGAATTTTAAATTGTTTTTGTATGTGCATATTTTTGTATACACTGATGTTCATACATAACATTATCAGAAAATAAGAGCAATAACTATAGTAAATTTAAAGCCAAATTTCTCTGAAATTAAATAATATTTTCCATAATCTAATGTTTTTCTTAAATTTTTAAGATAGCTGAGTATTTAAAAAAATGCTAACATTATATTTTCAATTATTTCTTTATGGTTAAACCACATTAATACAACATTAAGTAAGAAGCTATTTGTCATGAAGCTGTCACAGAGCTGTCAACATAAACAAACAGCTACTCCCATGTTAAAAAAAATGCATTACTGTGATATTTAAACTGATTTGTTTCAAATCAGATTAATTATACTTTAAATTAGCTAATATTCCTGAAATAAAGTTTTAGAAAAGTATTTTATTATTGGAAATTTCTTTTTAATAATAGAATCACATTTTTATAACAGTTTGCTAAAAATGGCACTAAATTAAAAAAAATTTAGAAATTTCAAACTAAAAATTTCTCACAATCAATTTAGTTTTGAAAAGCTGCATAGTATTTTGCTTATTGAAAATATTCAATTTAAGCTGTCAGTTTGAAAGTAAATCTAAAAACTTTGAGAAAGATTTTAAATTTTTAGAAATTCATTTTAAGCTTGAGGTATCACATTTTTGTGGAGGCCCCTACTCTAGAAAGATTGATCCCCCTCTGCCTTAACAAAATATCATGGAGATGTATGTATAGTGTGCAATGATTAAATTGTCCAAATTACAAAAAAATCTAAATAACACTGGCTTCTCATTTTAACAGATATATTTACCAAAACAACACAAAAATATCTTGAAATACTAAAGAGTAAATTTATTCAATAAAATTGTCATGTGCTTAACTCTGGCCTCCAGACTAATTTGGAATATCTTCTGGACAACCTCCTTGTTTAAATTAGTAAATGTTGCCATAATTCTTGCCTTCAGTTCATCATTGGTGTTACAAAGAGTTTTGTTGGCTCTTGCTCAACTGCACCCTGCACATAATAATCAAGGGAGTTAGATGGCCAGATGTAAGCGAGGATGTGGTTGTAGTAATTGTCTGACAGTCATGGCTGGGTTTTCCTGTTTGTGTGGCATGGTGCAGAATCCTGTTGCCAGACATATAAACTTCCAGCAGCCACCCTCTTGACCCAGGGCAGCACTACCTTCTCAAGGCACTTGATGTAGATCGCTGTACTGAGTCTGAGGTCATGTGAAAAGATGAATAGTGATCACTCAAAACACCTTTGTAATCACCATTAGACTCCTCAAACTCTTCCCAAATCCTCTGCACTGTTTTTAGATAGACATCCAAAGACTCTAAAATATTCATATTGGTGCTTCTGATGTGAATTCCAAACAGTACAGCATACCATTTTCCAAATTTCTGGCAAAGTATATTGTCATGGTACTCTTTTTTTCACAGACGATTTCCATCTGATTCTACTATGCTGTACAGTTGATAAAATCAAAAACATGCTTGCGTGAAATTTAAAATGTAAAATGGCAACAATTTACCTATCACACCCTGTATGTACATGCATATTTGTACTCTGAAAAACATTTTCTCTAAAACATTTGTTAGCACAATATTCCCTTGACAAAAAAAAAAGATTCTTACAATCCAAAATGTTTCAGTTTTAAATGACCTACAAAGGGGTTGATGAGCCATAAAAAAGACAAATCAATCAATATATTCAACTTTGAGGAGATAGATTTCTCCTTTATAGTCTTTCACACAATTGCTAAACAGGCAGTGTTTATATTTGGTGTGTCTTTTGTTTGCAGGTTGCCAAGCCAAATGTCCTTGGGAGAAATTCCTTGAACTGACAAAAAATTCTGTTCCCACAGATATTGAAAAGGAATGTGAAACTAAAGAAGAAACTAACTGTAAATATTGGAATTAATTTTTATGAATAATTTTCTTTTTTTGACTGTGTTTTTGTGTTTTTCTTGGTGGAAGAACTAGTTTAGATGCCAACCAACCAACCAACCATCCATCCATTCACTATTTTTTGTGTATTATGAGTTAGGTTTTAGTTATGTATACATACCTCTTTGTTTTGTTTTTTGATAAATTCATCCCAAACAAAGTGATACTGACAGAACTAGAGAAGTCTTTTTGGCATCATTGCTCACTTTCACATGGAAAATTTTCTACCAAGCACCTGAATAATAAATATTCAAAAGCATGCCAAAATGGTTTGGTAAATGTTTGTTACTGGTTCGTAAGCTGATTTTATGATTTAGCAAAATATCAAAGGGGGACAACAAATGCAGCTGCTGCTAGCATATTAAAAAACAAAAACAAAGGAAAGCAAACTTAAGCATTGAAAACTATATCTATAATTAATTTTTATGGTTAGGGTTAATGTTTCAAGTGTTGACAAAAAAATTTTCTTCATAATTATAAATTTAAAATGAATATACACTACTAGCAACTAATGAAAATTCAGCAAATATTTTTTATTCCTGGTTTTCCCTTATTGCATTTATAATAAAAATTAAAAAAAAAAAAAAGAAAATGTTATTTTGTCTAAAGAACTATTTGAATTTTAATGACTCTTCCCAAAACTATAAAAAATACCAAATTATTCCTTGTTTGCAGAGATATTTATATCTCATCTAAAAATGTGACCAAGTTATTCTCCTTTAGTTTCTTGTTTTTTTTTTGTTTTTTTTTTTTGTGGTGGGGGTTGTATATCTCTTTTAAATCATTTTTTCATGTAGCATATGTTGGAATACCTTTTTAATACTTGAAATCCTATATCGCCCACCAAAATTTCCAGTCCCTCCCACTTTTCTGTTAAGTTGCTCATCACCCACTGAACAGTTGAAATCTCACACCAGTAGGGGATGTTACTCAGAGTCGGGAAACACTGCTTTAGAAAGAATCAGTAATTGTATAATTTTCAGAGTTTAGCCATAGATGTAAGAAATATAGATTTGAAGTAGATTTTAGAAGGAACCAGAAACCCAATCCTAAACGGGGAAACAAGGGATAAATCTCTACTCCTACCAGGGAGGAATGTTAACCAGATAATAAATGAACCTATACTAGTTTACTCTTGCTGTCAAAAGTAAGTCATAACAAAGAAAGTGGATCAACTAAAATATATATTATCATAAAATGGTAACACCAAAATCTAATAATGATTAAAATGGTTTACTGGCGTTCTCTCATCAGACCAAAAAATGCAACCCCTGACAAATATTATATGCAAAAGAAAACCAAAAACATGTGTACACTGGAATAAACAGGATTCACACTCCACTTCTGTCTTTTGAACAGAAGTAGATGTTTACCCTTTGTTTTCTTATTAGGATTGGGTTTCCAGTTCCATTGAAATCCTATTTCAACACTACACTTCTAATGTTTTGGACTAAATTTGTACTATTATGTTTCTCATTAGTTCTAAAGTCTTTTCCTTCTCTTTCACTTTCAGTAACCATTTGCTTTTTAGTGGCATTATCACCTGCTTTGGGCTGAATTAATTTTTTTTTTTTTTTTTTTTTTAATTTTACTTTTGTATAAGATTTTACTCAGCACTGCTCCGTTTTAAAATAAATGTTATAATTAGTATTTGGATAATTGTCTAGAATTTTTGCAAGTGTTTATTTTGTGAGTAGCAACTTTTTTCTTTTATTGTTCACACATCTCAAGTGGTCTCTTTTTTCTCTCGTCTCTCATTTTTCTATCTCTCTCTCTCTCTCTTTTTCTCTCTCTCTCTCTCTCTCTTTCTCTCTCTCTCTCTTTCTTTTCTCTCTCTCTCTCTTTGTCTCTCTCTCTCTCTTTCTTTCTCTCTCTCTCTCTCTTTCTTTTCTCTCTCTATCTCTTTCTTTTCTCTGTTTCTATTTCTTTCTCTTTTCTCTCTCTCTCTCTCTCTCTCTCTCTCTCTCTCTCTTGTCTTTCTCTTTCTTTTCTCTCTCTTTCTTGTCTTTCTCTTTCTTTTCTCTCTCTTATCTTTCTTTTCTCTCTCTCATCTTTCTTTTCTCTCTCTCATCTTTCTTTTCTCTCTCTCATCTTTCTTTTCTCTCTCTCATCTTTCTTTTCTCTTTCTCTTCTTTCTTTTCTTTCTTTCTCTTCTTTCTCTCTCTTTCTCTCTCTTTTTTCTCTTTCTATCTCTCTCTCTCTCTCTCTTCTAGTAGCCAGTTGGTTAAGACTTTTGCTCAATCAGTATTGCTTCCCTAGTGCCGGATTTTGCACAGTCTTCTTCCTCCAGAAGCTGCTGCACATCTAAATTTTTGTATCAATGTTCCCATGCCATGTATTCTCAGGCCTTGCTCTGTCTTGATGGTAAATCTGATCAGTTTGATTAGGTCAAATTGACAGCTGATCTTAAAAAAAATAACCTGCAGTTATTAACTGGGGCAAGGAATGGCATGTTAATTTTAGCATCTCCAAAATTAACCTTCTCTCTATTAATCTGAGAGACCTCTTTCTGTTTCCCCATCAGCATGGCTGATACTAACCTCCAGGAGTGTGATGGGTTGCGCCTTCTTTGGCTGACATGAAGTGGAAAGTTTATATTGAATCAATTGTTATGTCTACTGCTAAGAAAGTTGGTTGACTATGTCATGCTAGACAATTTTTCTTGCCAGAATCTCTCTTATTTGTAAGTTTACCATCCATGTTTTGAATATTACTGCCACATATGGTCCAGTGCTTCTGCTACTGTATCGAATACAGTAAAAAAAAAAAAAAATTGCCTGTTTTGTTGGTGGTGATCCCTAATTAGAAATCTGTTTTTCATTCAATTCATATTTTCCATTCAATTTATGTAATACAAAAATGTCAAATGTTATTTGGCTTATAGTAAAATTTGTTATTTGGCTTATACAGTATAACCCGGATATAAGAGATTTTCTCTGGTCCTAAATTAGAGCCTGTGGTAATGTATATAAAATAGACCAAACCCGGATATAAGATAACTTTTATCTGGTCCCAATAACTCTTATATCAGGGTAAAATTTGTTATTTGGCTTATAGAAAAATTTGTTATTTGGCTTATAGTAAAATTTTGAAATCAGTTTGGAAGGAAAAATCTGAAAGTTAGGCCTTTCTGTCCATTTTCTTTTTGGGCAATCTTTAAAACTAAATGCTCAAAAATTGGTAAAAGTGATTTTTTTTTTTTTTTTTTTTTTTAATCATTTCACCCCAAGCAAGGCATTCCACTGCCACTGTTGCGCTTGGGGCTACATAGGGGGAGATAAATAGGAAGAGTGGTTAGATATAGGAAATGTCAGAAGGAGGGTGATAGATAGTTGTGTGGGTGGGAAGAGTGTTTGAAAGAATGGAAGTTAGTTTGTTAGGAGGTGTCTATTGACCTTACACTTAAACTCCTGGAGATTATAGCCGTCGGAGAAGCAGTCATGTGAAAGAGAATTCCACAGTCGGGAAGTGCAAGAAAAGAAACTGTTGGAGTAGAAGTTGCGGTTGCATTTTTATCGGTTTCACTGTAAAAGGATGGGATCTAGTTGCTAATCTAGTATCTCGTGCAAATTCGAACCTAGGGGGGACCAGTGATCTAAGTTCATCGGAGCAGAAGCCATGAAAGTATTTATAGAAGAGACACATGGAAGCCACGTCGCGCCAGTGAGAGAGTCTCAGACCCTCCGCTGTACCTTGTCTAGAAGCCCAAGGAGAATAGCAGGGGCACCCAACCAGATATGGCCAACAGTATTCAATGCACGGACGGATGGTAGATTTATAAATGTGCAGAATAGATTCAGACGGAAAATACCTCCAGGCCCTGCACAGAGAACCGACTTTTATAGCAGCAGATTTAGCAATGGATTCGATATAGTAATTCCACTTGAGGTCCACTGAAAGTGTGAGACCAAGGAGGCGTAGTGTTTTACTCTCTGGGAGGCAAGCCTGGTCCATGCTAATAGGAGGTAGGTGCGATTGTCTATGATGATTAATTGATAGAAGCTTTGTTTTAGAAGCATTAAAATTTACGAGCCATTTCTTACCCCAGTCCACTATGGATTGGAGGTCCTTTCCAAGCTCGTCTGCAAGGTTAGCTTTGTCGCCCACACCAGATTTTTGGTCGAGGCAAGAATAAACTGTGGTGTTATCGGCGTACATACCTACTTGGGATCTTATGGTATCAGGGAGATCATTAATGTAGATCAGAAAGAGCGTAGGACACCCGCGTTCGTATGGTAGCTCTGGGAGGCATGTCCGTTTAATACCACTTTCAATGTTTGGTTAGATATGAATGACTGGATTAGTTCAAACAATTGTCCAGCTATACCATAGCTCCGCAGTTTGCATAGAAGGCCAGTATGCCAAACTCTGTCGAACACCTTAGAGATACCCAAGGCAACGGTTCGGGCTTCACCATTCCTATCGAGTGCCTGATATATGTACTCGGTGATGGTCGTTAGCATATCGGCAGTAGACCTGGTGAAGCGGAAGCCATACTGTTTGTCTGAGAGGAGCCCATGGGCCATGAGATGCTGAACGACCTCAGCGTTGATAATGGCTTCAAACACTTTGCCAAAGAAGGCTGATAGGTCGGTAATTTGTGGGGTCCGAGGGTTCTCTAGTGTTTTTAAATATAGGAACTACAGAGGAAGATTTCCAACAGGCAGAAAAGCAGGAAGCAGATAAGCAGAAGTTGTAGAGCTTAGAAAGTACAGAGGAAAGTTCGGGGGCACATTTCTTCAAGACTATGATTGGGATTCCGTCCCCTCTGCTCATTTTGTGAGGGTCAGGTTTTGAGATTATCTTAGAGACAAGCGAGGGTGTACTCCCAAACAGAACATGAAGCACTTGCTATCACATGGGGATGTGAACACTTTCACATATATATTTTCGGAGCCCCATTTACTGTACACCCAGACCACAAACCCCTCATTTTTGTAGCAGTACTTATCACATCAAATCCCAGCTACTGCATTGAGTTCAATGTAGATGTTATATATAACAAAAAAACTGAAAAATCAAAATCTGCCCTATCATTACAGTGGTCACACTCAAGTCATCCTTGCACAGAGTTGGAACAATCTAAGAGAAAGCTTGACTTATTTCATAGGTGGAGGCTTCTGGAAGGCACATGCCAGTGACATGCCTTGGAAAGTGAAAAGAAGTTCAGTCATTAGTGGGAACATAATTAGAACATGGTTCTACATCTTGCAGTAAAAAGAAATGACAGTGAGGCAGGAGGTGTTTGCTTTTTATAAACTTCAACAGCACCACCTAACAACTTTTGACAAAACCAGGTGGGGTAATGATTACTCTTAGCAGCATCAGATAATCATTTTCTTTTTCTCTCTCGCTCTCAGGCCTATTTAGTGATGCTGTGAGGGGAATGGCTAGTCTAGTTTTGCTTTCTTCTAAGGATCTGTATGCCAAGTGGTTCTAGCTTTGTCCTGTAGAACTGTAATAAGAAGATAATATGGTAGGGAATGAACCAAGGAAGTTGATCTATTCACAACCATTTTAATGTTAATCTACTTTGATTAACATTAAAATGATTGTTAATAGATCAACTTTCTTGGTTCAATCCCTACCATGTTACCTTCTTATTACAGTTCAAACAATTCAAAGAGTGATTCATTTTGGTATGGATATTTTACCTATGATCAAATTTGTCTGCAAATGAGTATGTAGACCATTTTTAAGTACTTTATTGACACCATTAATCAATTGGATGAGTGGGATACATTTTGTGATGACATCTTTTTAAACAGACATGAACTTGAAATGTTCCAATGATATTAATGAAGGGCTAAAGTTTCTAGCAAAATTCCAGTTTTCAGCTGTGTACCTGGGAAATGTTCTAACAGAAAATGCAACACAGATCTGAAGCTGAATTGGCATAGCCAAGGATGCTTTCCAGAGGCTGAGTAGAGTACAAGAGACTGGAAAATTTTGTTGGAAATAAAGAAGAGGGTACTGGATTGTAACGAGAGGTCTGTTCTTCAATATGACAATCTCACGAAAGATGAAGAGACTTGAAGCAGTCAAAATGTGGGTCTACAGAAGGATGCTGAGGACATCATGGACTGAACATGTTAGCCACAACAAGGTTTTGGACAGTATGGAAATGAAAAGTAAACTAATACTTAACATCAGGGAAAGACAGTAGAGGTTCCTGGGATATGTAATGAGGAAGGAGAGCTTGGAGAATCTGATACTCACAGGTCAGATAGAAGCAAAAAAGAGACAAGAAGGAAGGCAATGTGTAACATACTTGATGAGCTTGACCAAATGGAGGCAGAGTGGTGTTTGGGAAGGGTAACAGGAGAAAGTGTGTTGTGGAAGGCCATGATCGCCTATGTTCTGAAGGGACACATCACATAGAAGATTCAATTTCTATTGAAATATATGAAAATGTGCTGGAAAATTTTGTTCTGACCCTATCCCAGATATTTAAACTTTTGTACTTGTTTGATATTGATATTCCCAATTTGTAATTTACTTTTGGGCAGTCCCTTTTGCTGACAACCATAACCCAGTGGATTATAAACGCTTTCAAACCATGCCATTTACAGAAATTTAATATACACTCTTGTGCAAATTAAGTGAAACAAAATGAAGCATGGCTTTCTAGGATCTTTCACACTTCCTCTGATCACATATACATCATCTTCTCCCGGCATTGTTTTTCTCTTCCGACTGCAATTTCCTTTGTTTTGGACTGATTGATCCAGTTTGTTTCTTTGTTTTAATGATACGACTGACACCAAACTAACAAAGGCTAATACCAACAATATCCATGATCACTCTGTAAGGCTTGCTGGTTTGTTTGTGCAGCATTGCTATTTTGTATGCTTTTTTTCAAGTAACGCCCATTGCAGACAATAGCCGTAGGTCAACTAATCGACAGTCAAGACAATAGTGTCTGGGTGTGATAAAAATTTGATGCAATCACGGATGACACAATATTTTTCAAGGCCGAACAAATTTCATCTTACATCCCGAAAATAGATTCATATTGCTGCACACTCTGAGGGGAAAAATAGAAATTGATTAACCCTGTAACTCCAGTGGATCTAAAACTGTGACCATATGGTGAAAGAAAGCACAATTAATTTGCACAAGGATGTATTTAAATATCTGTGGTGTCTTTTAACAGAAGACAGAGTGCAACACTGAGATCCAAAGGCACATTGGGATAGTGAAAGATGACTTTCAAAAGCTAAGAAAAGTATTAAGAAACGGGGAAAATTACATTAAAAACAAAGAAAAGATTACTAAACATTTATGTAATATTGGTGATCCTTTATGACAGTGAATGCTGGAGAATGTCTTCAAAGATGAGTAAGTGACTTCAGACAGCAGAAATGTGGTTCTACATAAAGATGCTGAGAATGCTATATCAGCAATAAAGTTTTAAAGAAAATAGAAACAAAAAGAATACTTAAATTTAGCATCAGAAAGAGTTAAAATTACTTGGGTACCTAATGAGGGGAGAGTTTGGAAAATTTACACTCACAGGACAGATTAAAGGAAAGAGAGATACAGACGAAAACTGCACATAATCTACCTAACAAGCTTGTGTATATGGATGGCAGAACAGAGTTCAGGAGATATAGCAAAAAGACAATTTTACTAAGAGTTACAAAAGGCAGGAAATTGTAGAGAGGCTTGATTGCCCACATCCTAAAGGGACACGGCACATAGAAAGGTAAAGTGTACTTGACAGAAATTAAATTCATTTGCTAGAGTTTTATTAAAATTCTAAAAGTGTCTTAAAAGACATTACATTTTATTTATATTTTATCTAAATCTATATTTATGTATAAATGGAACTTTGTGTGTGTGTGTGTGTGTGTGTGTGTGTGTGTGTGTGTGTGTCTGTGTCTGTCTGTGTGTCCGTTACCTATAGACCCCGAAACAGCTGAACTGACTTTCTTGAAAATTTACACAGTTGTACTGTAAGTGTCTGCAAGTGTTTTTAGCTAGGTTTTGTGTCGAGGTACCCATGATAAATATCGAAAATCAATAATCGAAAAAATCGGGTTATAGAAGGAGTGATCAGATTTTAATCAAATTTGATACACTCATAGACAAAGACATAAGAAATGATATTCAGAAGTTTCAAGGTTGCAGTTCTTACAATAGTGCAGAAAATCGATAATATATATATATATATAAAAAAGGCAAGATGTTTGTGTGTGTGTCTGTTTATCTGCCTGTATGTCTGTATTTTTTTCAGCTCTTTTATTTTAGTTTTTGCTTCGGGTTTGGCTCTAAGTAGGTTTAATTGTAGTTCTTAGTCTCAGCCATGATACCATTTACTCAGAGGACTTATTTAGCCTTCAAAATTCAGTTTACAATGAAAAAAACTTATTTGATATCGATACAAGGAAATCAAAATTTGACTTACATCCATTCATTTTTCTTTCAGTCTACGGTTTCGCTTTAACTGGAAACAACTATTGCTTTTTAGTCTTTCATGTCAACGTCCAAAGAGTCTGAGCTCCAGGACCACACCTGAGCAATGCCGGGCTATACTGCTAGTAACTACTAATTTTAACCTATGAAAATTTCAGTTTTCCTGTTTGTAATTTCTGATGAAGCTTAATTCATCAGTCACTTATCATCTGGTCATTTAAACAGGAATAGAGGTTTATCCTTTGTTTCCTGTTTAGGGTTGATTTTTCAATTTCTTCTAAAGCTTACTTTCACACTATACTCTTCACGCTTGTCCTTCCATATGCTAATATAACTCCACATAGTAATCATTCTACCTTCAGTGACTCTTGGGCCTTGTATTGGGTGAATATTTCTGATGAGTTCTATGATAATAAAATATCCACAAAAATTCTCATATTACATCGTTAAGTATTTCAGCTAACCAACTTAATGCTGATTGTTATTTTAAGTAGGTACAAATGAAATATTTTAAATTGATAGCTTTTTCCGTTTCACAGGGGCAGCCATTTAAACACTTCACTTTGATTTTCTCACTGAAACCAAGTAGTGTCTTTGATATGTCTTTTGTCTTCCCAGGTGATCAAATCGTAATAATCCGTTATTTATGAAGTATTAGCAGGAGACGTTAAACATTTTTATCTTATATTTCCTGAAACTAAGGAGCATCTCTATGTCTTATCTTTCCATGTAATCAAAATGGAATGGTCTATTATTATGTAATGATAGGCTATAATGGTCGTGCAAACTAACGGAGAGCTCAACAAATACAATTATGATTTTTAAAACTTTAGATATTACAGTGATTAGGCAGCAGTAGTAGTGGCAAGAGGAAAATCTACTTTTGACATGGTTGTTTTGCCTGTTAAACTTTTTATTTTTTGTTTTACTTTATTTTTATTTTTATTTTTTTGTTACTTATTTTAACTTTCCTGTTTATTTTTCTATTTAAATTTCAGTTGTGACGACGAGCATTGTCATTGTAATCCTCCTCATCATTCTACTCACAATCCTCATCACTGGCTTGATCTTTTCTCGGAAGTGTATGGCCCGGCTTCCTTACTTACCACAAGGATTATAACATATATTTACCTGTTGTCTACCTGCTAGTCTGTTGAATATAAACAGTTTGACATAAACTGGTCCAAAACTAGTGCTTTCTCCTAATATGGATTAATCTGTCTGTCTCTCATATATATATATATATATATATATATATATACGCACACAAACACGTGAATCCCTCAATTAGTGCAGCTAATGTGTAAATTAGTAACTATAAGAAAAAACACTTTCCAATTAATATGGTCAAAATGAATGTTTTACCACACTAATTGCATTTTGGTATATAAGAATTTTAGCTCACTAATTGAAAATGCATTATTATATATATACACACACACACACACACACACACACACACACACATATATAATTTTCACTGACTCACCCACACAATCTCTCTCTGCTCATTTACAATCTCCGCCCCACACACACTCCCACATTCCGTCCCTCACACATTCTTTCCATGCACACATGTACATTCTAGCACTCCTTACCATTCTCTCTCTCTCTCCCACACACACACACACTCTCTCTCTCTCACATCCTACAGCATCAACATGCTTTGTTTCTCTTCCTCCATGGCACCCACACACTCTGTGCATGCCCCCCCCCTCATGGGACCCATATGCTCTGTGCGTGTCTTCCACCCCCTATAGCACCCACACGCTCTGTGCGTGTCTTTCACCCCCCTATAGCACCCACACGCTCTGTGCGTGTCTTTCACCCCCCTATAGTACCCACACGCTCTGTGCGTGTCTTTCACCCACCCCATAGCACCCACACGCTCTGTGCATGTCTTTCACCCCCCCTACAGCATCCACACGCTCTGTGCATGTGTCTATCCACCCACAGCACCCACATCCTCTCTCTCTACCACCCCCTATGGCATCCACACACTCCATGTCTCTCCCTCTCTAAGGCACTCGCAAACACTATCACACAAGCTCAACTACCATATTTTTCAAAATATATAAAATTTCTTTTTAAAAACATATCCATTAGGTTTAGTATCTGGTAGGCTGAGTCTTGATGTTGTCAATTTCTGATAATTGCCAACAGCCTAACTCCATCCATCCATCCATCTACTTGGTGCCTCATCATATATAGAGGATATTTCTACCCTGCTCTCTCCACAGCTGCCACTCATGCTTTACCCCAGGTTTGTCAATTCACTGCTTCTCTCTCATAACTTCACAGTCTTTTTTTATGTCATTCTTGATGCTCTTTGTCTCTTTTTCAGTCGGGGTGGGGAGGGGCATGATTAGGTCCAATGACTCATAAAGTGTGATTAATTAACAATCTTCTTCTTTTGCCACACCTTAACACTAAGTAGCCTAAATGTTGTAAAAATATGTTAACGGTAAATAAGTGAGGTTTTTATGCAAAGTTGAGGTACTCTACCATTGATATTACTTATCTCATTAAGCATTGCCATTTTCTTCAATGTTATCATCTACTTTGAGTTGTTTTTGTGTCTTGTATTAGGTAAATTTTAATCTTAAAAAAATCTTGCGTAATTCTGTTACTGTAACTCTTTTAATTACATGTTCCTTCACGGCGTAGAAAATTGTGATGAACCTTGTCAGTGTTGTCTTCACTGAAATATGTGCACCACACCACACCACCCACAAGGCAGAATCCATGCCCAGTTTCTTTGGTTGTCATTTATGTTAGCCATGACAGTAATTTTTTTTTTCTTTGATACCTTGATGTGCGACCATTGATTGGTCTCCCTCTGAATCATGTACCAGATGTAGTGATCCTAAAGATTGAAAGCGATGAGTCCACATATTAGCAATGGCATAATTTTAAAAATTCTTCTTCGACCATTTCTGAGTCGTATGTGTCATCTGAGAAGGTGTGTATTCTTGATAAAAAATCCGAGATCACCCTGGGCTACACCCTTGATTCGGGACTTGACCACAGAATCCAGTATTAAAATATAGCTCTTGACCCCAACACACTGTACAAAGAAGTAAACTGGCTTGATACAGATCTTTTTTAATAGAATTATCTTGTGCTGAGAGAATTGTCAATACGGCTTAAATCAGCCATTTTTAGCTCCCTCCCCAAATCATTCCAACAATCAATTTCAATTCATTTTGAAATAAAGCAATGTATTTTGCAGATTATAAATATTATACCTAATCTATTAGCTTGAAATTAAAACTAAAATAAAGGCTACAAAATGTTTTTTTAATTTTCAGAAATTCATTTTAAATCTTAGTTATAACTTTGCTTTGGAGGTACCTTCATTCATATATATATACACACACACACTCCCGATCAAAAATTTAAGACCACTTAAAAATCTTTAAAAAGAAATTTTTTTTTTACAGATAGATTTTAAACTTCTCTCACTTAAGGTTACCAATACTACAATCTAAAAGGTTATGGAAACAAAAAGCTACATTCGAAACATTTTATTTAGAAATTTACATTTTTATAAAATGAGGCAATTTACACATGATCAAAATTATCAGACCAGAGACAAAAATTCTACAAAATTGTACAAAAAGTGTATGAAAACATTCAACAACCAAATTTAATAATGAGTTCTACCTCCACTGCTTTTGATGACTTCAAAAATTCTGTTGGGCATGCTAGAAATAAGTGTTTCCATTAAGGTGCGGGGATGTTGCTCCAGCTTCTGAAGATGGCTTCATGAAGTTCATTTTTTGTTGAATATTGTTTGCCATTTCAATAAATATCTCTTGTCATCCATCCCCAAACATTGACCAGGCTTGCCTCCCAGAGAGTAAAACACTATGCCTCCTTGGTCTCACACTTTCAGCGGACCTCAAATGGAATGACTATATCGAATCCATTGCTAAATCCGCTGCTATGAAAGTCAGTTCTCTGTGTAGCGCCCGGAAGTTTTTTCCGTCTAAATCTATCCTGCACATATATAAATTTACCATCTGCCCGTGCATTGAATATTGCTACCATATCTGGTCGGGTGCCCCTGCTATTCTCCTCGGGCTTCTCGATAAGGTACAGATGAGGGTCTGTAATGTGATAGATACCGACTTGGCAGACTGCCTGCAGTCTCTCTCCCACAGGCGCAACGTGGCTTCCCTGTGTCTTTTCTATAAATGCTTTCACGGCTTCTGCTCCGATGAACTTAGATCACTGGTGTCCCCTAGATACAAATTTGCACAAGATACTAGATTAGCAACTAGGTCCCACCCTTTTACAGTGAAACTGATAAAATGCAATCGCAACTTCTACTCCAACAGTTTCTTTCCTCGCACTTCCCGCCTGTGGAATTCCCTTCCACATGATTGCTTCCCCGACGGCTACAATCTCCAGGAGTTTAAATGTAAGGTCAATAGACACCTCTTAACACACTAACTTGTTCCCATTCTATCGAGCATTCTTCCCATCTGCCCAACCCTCATCCTCGGTATCCTTACCCATCTATCATCTTCCTCCTGACATTCCCTATGTCTAACCACTCCTTCTCTTTACCTTCCCCTATGTAGCCCCATTCGCAATAGTGGCAGTGGAATGCCTTGCTTGGGGTGAAATGATTTAAAAAAAAAAAAAAAAAATTGGGTTCAAGTCCGGTGAGCATGCAGGATGTCCCAAGAGATGGACCCCATTTTCTTGTAGAAAGGTCAAGGTCCGTCTTGCAGCATTATCCGGTTGGAATAACCATCCGTCCCCGCACAAACGATGACCCTCTGTCATCAAAGATGCTTTTTGTAGCCATGCTAACATAACCAGCTGCTGTCTGATGACTTTGCACCACCTGGAGCTCCATCGTCCCTCTGTAAGAAAAGGCACCCCATACCATTAGGGACCCTCCACCACTATGCCGTGTGGAGAAAATTTCAGGAGACATGTTTTTGTTACGCCAATATTGTTGGAAGCCATCAGGACCATCGAGATTGAATTTTTTTTCTCATCAGAAAACAGGACTTTCTTCCATTTCTCAACGTCCCATGTCTGGTATTCACGACCAAACTTTAAGCGGTCCACCTTGTGATGTGGAAGCAGCCAAGGAATTTGTTTATGCTTTTTATTTACCATGCTTTTTTGTTCTAAGTGTTGCCTGATGGTTACGGGACTGCAATCAGCATCTGTGATTGCCTTAATTTGACTAGAAGAAAGTCCCCCCGTCTTTCATGACAACCCATCTTATTCTCCTACTCAATGCAGGAGAGATTTTTTAGAGCCTACCAGAGGATTTTGCTTTTCCATAATTCTCACTGTTCTTTAGAAAGTTGCAAATCACAGTTTTACTGCGATTTACCTTAGCTGCGATCGCCTGCTGTGACAAACTATTGCTTATGGAATTCTAGAATTCGAGAATGCTCAACTTTGGCAAGTTTGCTTGCTTTAGGCATGGTAACACCTTTACGCAGTGATTGCTAATCTCTAACCGAACTAACAACATTGGAATTACCATAGATCTAACAATTTATACCACTGGTCTTATAATTTTGATCATGTGTAAATTGCCTCATTTTATAAAAATGTAAATTTCTAAATAAAATGTTTCGAATGTAGCTTTTTGTTTCCATAACCTTTTAGATTGTAGTATTGGTAACCTTGAGTGGGAGGAGTTTAAAATCTATCTGTAAAAAAAAAAAAAATGTCTTTTTAAAGATTTTTAAGTGGTCTTAAATTTTTGATCGGGTGTGTGTGTGTGTGTGTGTGTGTGTATGAATGTGTATATATATATATATATATATATATAAGTCATCCACATACAAGCCTGTTTCGCTGTATCACAGCTCATCAGTGTGGCTAGACACATCCACTTGCTTCTGGCTGGGATCGAAACTCAACCGATTTGGTATCAGTCAGTCGCTACTCCCTAAGCCATAGGCTCATGGAAGCAGAGAAGGGAAATTTTAATGTGTTGTATATAAGCAGTGTATAGCCTTTAAGATTTTAAAAAGAAATCATTCGACCAGCGGTCAGAGAGTGCACATATGTATAGTATTATGTAGTATGAACAATGCTATTATATATATTAATGTAAAGAATTTGTCTCTAACTGAACAGGTTCAAGCCAACTTTGAAGTTTCATGAGGACACCATTATATATGATGTTTTTATTCACCTAGGCTGTTTTTTTTTCTCTTGTTGAATTAAATATGCAAACACAAATACACCTGAGCAAATATCTGCAACAAGGATTGACTAGCCATCCTAGCAGACTAAGATGGGAGCTCAGAAAACAAGTAGCCATCCTCACACCTGCATTTGTGTGTGTGTGTATATATATATATATATATATATATATATGATAGAATAAAGTAAAATAACAAAATGGGTAGGGTATCTCAATCACTTTTATTGAAGCTTCTTCAGAGACTGAGGAAAAAATGACAAAAAAAAATACCAAAAAGATATTACACTGATAGATAATTTTTTTTTTTTTAATAATATTTTTAAATATATGTACATGGAATATTTTGGATGGTAAAGTATATAATAATGTATGACCAATAAGAATTGTCCCTAAATCACAACATACCAGTATATTGGTGGGATATGTGTCATGTGTATTAAAGCAATAAATAATTATTTTGTCCATGCATATACATTTAAAAATAATTATATTACTTTAATACACATGACACAATGAAAGAATTAACCCCAAATCGCAATATCCCAGACTACTGTGTCTTTGTTATTTTCTTTAATTTTTTCTCGGTCTCTGGAGAAGCTTTAATAAATATGAAACGTTAAATCGAGATACATTTCCTGGTTTGTTATTTTACTTTATTCTATCATCTTGTCAGATCCTAATTTATATATTTAACTTTGTTTTTATTACATCAAAAATTAATATAGTGGATACTTGTATTTGAATTAGACCCTCCCCAATTTTTTTATTTTAAACGGTGTGTATTACTTCTATCTATTAACTTGTCTATGCATTAGGGAAAATCTAATAAAGAAAATGTTTTCTCCAGCAGGGATCAAGCCTACATCCCCTTTTTGTAGGAGAAACCATTGTTTGATCTGTTGTTCTTTATAACTCAGCTACAAAGAACTTCATGGTATAGCAAGGCTTTCTTTTCTCTTTTAATAAAATTACTTTTGAAGTAATAAAAATATTGGATGGATAATAAATCCATTAACTCTTTAAAATATGTGTATTTGTTCCAATAGAACTTGCCTATGGAAATATACAAAATAAATTTAAAAAAAAAAAAATTAAAATTGTTAAGAGGTCCATATATTTAGATCTGGAAAAAAAAATGTTGATTTTTACAAAAGATTACAGATAATACATATCAGTACAAAGGCCTTTTAATTCAAGAACTCCCGGCTGTGTCTGGGTCACCATCACAGTTGTAGGGCACCTAGTGAAGAGCAGCCTTACTGTGCTAGATTGTGGTAAAACTTTCTTATAACATAAGGACAGCTCAGTGGGTCACCGTTTTCAAAGTATTGAGAAGGAGAATATGCTATCATGAGTTTTTTTTTTTATCATTCATCTTTTTATGAACTTTTATGAATTGTGACATTAAATCAATTTAGAAAATTAAAAGAATGTTATTTGTTTACTATTGTTGGTCGCAGAGTGGGTTGAAAAAACAAACTGAGAAAAAAAACAGATTGTAAAAATTGTTATAAGATCTGTCAGCAAAAACAAGTCACTTAAAAATTAAGCACTTAGAATCAAACCTTGATCTGAGTCCAAAAAAAAAAAAGATTAGTAAATTTTCAGCGACTTTTCACAGACTTTGACTTTTTCCATTTTTGTTTTGTTTTTTGTTTTTTTTTTGTTTTTTTTTTTGTTTTGTTTTTTTTTTTGTTTTGTTTTTTTTAATCTAGGTTTGACTAAGAGAAATAAAATTTTCCTTTTCAAACATTGAATCTCATTGTTTTTATTTTATTTTATTTTTTTTATGTGTTTTTTACTAATTTGTTTAAATTTCTCAGTTTATTTTTTATATCTTTGTTTTTTTTTTTACTTCTCTCTTTTTTTTTAATTTGTGCTTTTTCTTTTACCTTTTGCTGTTTTTTTTTCTTTTTTTGCCCTTTACTGTTTTTTTTAATCGTTTTTTTTTTGTTGTTTACTTCTTCTTTTTACATAAACTAATTTTCAGCTGAAAAATTTAATTGTGACATTTTAATTTTTTCCTTTTCTTTCTTTTTTCTTTCTTTTTTCTCTATTGCATTGTTTTCTTCTTCATTATTTTTTCATTCTTTTTTTTGTAGCATTCAAAATTAAAAGCAAGCAAAATAATAAAATCCATAATATATCATCAAGATTTTGACCTAAAAACTTACTGAGCCTTAAATGTAATCGTGCAGGCAGAGAATCCGATTTGTTACATTCAAGATATTTGTTTATTAACCTTCATCTGACCCAATTACAAAAAAAGATAAAATTGGAGGTAGGAAGATTCCATTCATGGAAACTTGATTTCAACCTTGCACTTATGTTGACAATTTTGTGTAAACAGATTGTCAAATTACATTGACCAGGCTTAACTTCATAACTCTTCCAACATTAGAAGAAAGATTGACACAATGCAATCTTTTCATTGAGGAGAACAAGGTAGCCTTGAAACATCTTGCCAATCAAATACACTCATGTAAATCTCTTTTTAGAATTGATATTTCCCAAAATACTACAAGGGAAATATCTCATTAATATCTAATCTTAACTTATTAAAATAGAACTTTGTGTGTGTGTCCGTTACCTATAGACTCTGAAACAGCTGAACCGATTTTCTTGAAAATTTACGCAGTTGTACTATAATCGTCTGCGAGTTTTTAGCTAGGTTTTGTGTCAAGGTACCCCCGATAAATATCGATAAGTGACAAAATTGGTTTATAGAAGGAGTGGTCCGATTTTAATCAAATTTGATGCACTCATAGACAAAAACATAAATGATATTCAGAAGTTTCAAGGTTGCAGTTCTTACAATAGTGCAGAAAATCGATTATATATAAAGGCAAGATGTTTGTGTGTGTCTGTATGTCTGTATTTTTTCGGCCCTTTTATTTTAGTTTTTGCTTCGGGTTTGGCTCTAAGTAGGTATAATTGTAGTTCTTCAGCCATGTAGTCCTCAGCCATGATAACATTTACTCAGAGGACTTATTTAGCCTTCAAAATTCAGTTTACGACAAAAAAAACTTATTTGATATCAATACCAGGAAATCAAAATTTGACTTACAACCATTCATTTTTCTTTCAGTCTATGGTTTCACTTTAACTGGAAACAACTATTGCTTTTTAGTCTTTCATGCCAATATCCAAAGAGTCTGAGCTCCAGAACCATGGATTAGTTTTAAAGCTTTCATTACACCTGAGCAATGCCAGGCTATACTGCTAGTTGAAATAGTTGATAAAGTTGAAATACCTTAATAAGTGACAAAAACATAAGAAAACAAAAAAAAAAAAAATTTTTTTTTTTTTTTTTTTTAATAGCTTATCACCTCTTTGTAGGTTATTTGATACCAGAAAGTATTTTTAGATTGTAACACAGTTCTTTTGGATATAATGATTTACTGATGCAGGTCCTACTAGTTAACTCATTGCTGAGGGAGAATAGGTGGATTTATACCTTTTTCAAGGGTATTTGTGCATAAGTGAATATAACAAACTCAACAAGAATTAAAACTTGGCTATTCGCTTTCCACTTGAGAGCTGTTATCAATTACATCACCTCAAGTGGTTTCTCATCTAGCTACTGACCAGGCTTGAATAACTTTAATGATTGTACAAGAAGCTTTGTTTGGTTTAGTCTGGCTAAGTTGCCTGTTCAGACACTTCTGAAAAAATTAATTTCAGCATTCTAACATTTTTTTTCCTCCTCGGTGCATAATTGTAACCAACCCTCATGTTTTTATATCCTCCCTCACTTCTCTTACACATACAAGGTGTTCCAAAAGTATGTAGAATAACTTGGTGTATCAGTTATATCATTACAATAGTGTTCATTTCCTTCAATAGATTTCTTTAGGTGAGTACGTTATTCATAAATGTAATGGAAAGAGAAAATGTAAGCAAAACTGTTTGCTAATAAGTTGTATAATAATCATTCTACGAAAATGAAATCCGTAAATTAAGCAAAGAAATACTGGACTCAATGCAAGGGAATTAACTCTTTAATAGTTGATACTCTATAAACTATTAGAGTTACTTCCCTTGATCCTTCCAGCTCTAAGCTAGAGAAGGTGCAAAGGCAGAAAAACAGGCAGCTCATGACCAACTGTTTTTGCCGAAACATGGAAAAAGCTATAGAAATAAATCCAAATAGAAAACCCGGAGTGGAGCCCAGAAAGAACTTGTCTGTCAATACTGACAACTTTCAAGCGACTTCTGCAGCAAAGCCATCCCTAAATGTAAATAGCCTGTATCCCTTTTGATCTTGTCGATGCGGCCAAGAATAGGACCATGTTGATTGGGGAGTGCATGACCTGTATATATCATCGCCCAGTCCTGCTTCCTGGAGAGGTCACTCCAGTCTCACCATCAAAAGAACTGAATTTGGACTAAACAAGGTGCTACCTTTATTTTATGAGATAAACAGATACCTACTACTACTACTACTAGGATATATTGAAGATAACCGACCTAACAAGTTTGTGTAACTGGATGGCAGAACAGTGACTTCAAGGGGTGATGAAAAGACAAACCTTATTAAGTCGATAGGAAAATGTGGAGAGCCACGAATCTCTGTCTTGAAGAGACTGCACATAGACAACCATTGAAGTTCAGTGTTTTTTTTTTTTGTTTTTTTTTTACTGTAATAATGTTTAGTTTATTTTTATTATGTGCAGGTAGTGTAATGTTTAATGGCTCAAAAGAAGAAATCGGCAAGTTAAGTTCAAATTCAGATGAAGATTGTTGCACTCACTTTCACACAATTACTCTTTATATGCAGTGAGGTTGTACATAAGAAACAATCCAACTAAAACCGAAGACTGCAGAATTTAGAGCATTATCGTCAATAAGGACTGACTTTCTGCAGTTCAAAATTGTGGATTTCATCTTTCTTAGTGAATTCCAGTGCCAGATGGAAGTCCTTAGATATAGATGGAAAAAAATCCACAATATCAAATGGAAGAAAAGGACAATTGTTTTTGTCATCAATGTTCTTAAACCAGTCGATCACTTCAGAAGTACCACTCCACTGTCATCTTTTCATTGTGTCCAGAATCTCTTCAGTCATCCACTCTTTTTTTTTTTTTTTTTTTTTTGCGCCTAATTTCCTTTGGGCAATGTTGTTTGCTGATGTCACTATTGCTTTCTTTAGTGAGTCCCATTTCGAGTGTTCTTTTTCAATTTGTTCTTCGTATTTGATTTTTATACTGTTAGTGTATTCTTTCTGTAGGTTGAGGTCATTCTCAAGTGTGTTGTATTTCAGTTTTGGTGCTGCACTAGGCTTCTGTGGATTTAGACTGCAAATGTTCTTTAAGGCAAGAAATATTTTGTGCTGATGAATTTTCTTGATTGGCCTTTCGAAATTATGAATAATCCTTCTTACATAAAATGAGGAAATTCTGTCAGAATTCTGACACCTTGCCTATATTGCTACATTCACCAGTTCTTTGAAACTCGCCATTTGTCTCTACCTACTCTGGTAATGGCTTAAGAAAATCAAAATGCTAGACAATCTCCTCAAGGATGAAGGAAAGACTTGAAGCAACAGAAATAAGGTTCTACTTCTACGGAAGGATGCTGAGGATACTGTGGACCAGTACTTTTCTGCATCACAAAATCTCATGATTATTCTTCTGGTGATGCAGAAATCATGATTATTCAATAGAAAATAGTCCTTGGTATGATGATAAACTACATCTGGCAGCAAGGCCTCTGATCGGGAGGTTTGAGGTGCATGAAGCCACCTTTTAATTGCTATTGTTCTCAGGTTCACCCAGGCCTGGGATGTTAGCATCTGTTAGGGTCCCAGCTTTGGGCAAATAGTTAATCTCCAAAACTGGGGTCAAAATGTCGTGAAAATAGAAAATTCCAGCAATACATTTTTGAAGAAGGAAAAAATGATTATCTGCAATACATTTGACTCTCGACAAAAACTCTCTTTACAAAAATGTGTTAATGAAACTTGATCTACAAACTGATTTCTTACAAAGAATTCTTCTTTATATGTTGTGTTCCTTCAGGAGAATGTTGGTGATCATGGACTTCCTCTTCCCCCTATCTCTTGTCATTCTTATCATTTTTCCTTTTGATATCTCTCTCAAACCCCTGTTCTGCCAACCACTTGCTCAAGCCCATTAAGTATGTCTCGCACTTCGTTCCCCTGTTTCTCTTTACCTCTATCCATCCTGTGAATATCAGTGTCTCCAAGCCCTCTTTCTTCATTCCATTTCCAGAAACCTCAGCTGTCTCTTCCTGATGCTAAGTATGTTTCCTTTTTGTTTGGATCCTCTTTAAAACCTTGTTGTTGCTCACATGTTTGGTCCACAGTATATTCAGCATCCTTCCGTAGAACCACATTTCTGTTGCTTCAAGTCTCTCCTTCATTCTTGAGGAGATTGTCCAGCATTCACTACACACATTCTATTTATACAAACCTATCTGAAAAATCTTGTCAGCATTGAATAACCCATTGAGGTTGATATGTCAAATCAAAACTAACCCTTCCTCTATCTCCACATCACCTCATGTGGCTCAAAACTTACCCCCAATGGTGGCTGGGAACTACTTTTCTAATGAGTCATCAAGAATTCTCTATGTTCATTCTGTAACTCTGCTGATATTAGCCTGTGAATAGAACTGTGATTTCCAATCAAGTGGTACTTGAACCTCAAAGTTTTTCCTTTTCTTTTCATTTTTGGTCAGTTGGTGATATTTTTTTTTTTTTAATAATCATATCGCCACAAGTAAGGCATTTTACTGCCACTATTTTGCAGAAAGTTATATAAGAGGAAAGTTATGAGAAAGAGTGACAGGCTATAGGGGGTACCAGGAAGTGGGTAAGAGAAGGATGAGAATACTGATGAGAGTGCAGTGGACGGAGAAAGGAGCATGAGAGAAAGGATGCAGATTAGTGAGATAGGAGATGACTATTGACCTTACATTTAAATTCTTGGGGATTGTAGCTGTCAAGGAAGCAAGTAAATGGAAGGGAATTCCAAAGGCGGGAAGTGCAAGAAAAGAAGCTGCTGGAATAGCATTTGTGTTTACATTTTATTGGTTTCACAGTAAAAGGGTGGGACCTAGTTGTTAATCTTGTGGCTCGAGTAAATTCATATATAGGGGGCACCAGTGAGCTAAGTTCATCAGAGCAGAAGCCGTGAAAGTATTTGTAGAAAAGCCACAGGGAAGCCACAGGGAAGCCACATTGCGCTGGTGAGAAAGTGACTGTATCCAAGCTACCAAGTTGGGATCAATCACATTACAGATTCTTCGTTGGATTTTGTCAAGAACACCTAGGTGGATAGCAGGAGCACCCGACTAGATATGGCAGCAGTATACAAGGCATGGGTGGATGGTAGATTTGTATATGTGCAGGATTGATTCAGATGGGAAAAACTTCCTGGACCTACACAGAGAACCGACTTAGCAGTGGATTTAGCTATGAATTCTATATAGTCATTCCATTTGAGGTCTGTTGTGAGAGTCACCCAGAGGAGGGGCAGTGTTTTGCTTTCAGGAAGACTAGCCTGATCCATGCTAATGGGGGGTAGGAGTGATTGTCTATGATGATTAATAGATAGCAGCTTCATTTTGGAAGCATTAAAGTTCACAAGCCATTTCTTACCCCAGTCTGCCACAGATTGGAGGTTCTTTTCAAGCTCAGCAGTGAGGTTTGCTATGTTAGCCTCAGCAGATTTTTGATCGATGCAAGAGTAAACCATAGATTACTTTGAAAAATTTATTTTGCATATTACTATTGCTCATAAAAGCATCACACTTCAGACTCAGATGAAATACTATAGGGCCCACTTGATTTTGTGTTCTAATGACATTTGGGTGCCATCACATGATGCTAATCTATCTAAACTTATTTATAAATGGAACTTTGTGTGTGTGTGTGTGTGTGTGTGTGTGTGTGTGTGTGTCCCCATTACCTATAGACTCAAACAGCTGAATCGATTTTCTTGAAAATTCACACAGTTGTACTATAAGCGTCTGCGAGTGTTCTTAGCTAGGTTTTGTGTCGAGGTACCCCCGATAAATAACGAAAATCGATAATCGAAAAAAATCGGGTTATAGAAGAAGTGGTCTGATTTTAATCAAATTTGATACACTCATAGACAAAGACGTAAGAAACGATATTCAGAAGTTTCAAGGTTTCAGTTCTATCCTTGGATGATTTATTTGACGCCGATATTGGAAATCGATACCCCGATATCCTACCAGGTCTGATTAAAATCAGTTTTTCAGTTCTTTTATTTTAGTTTTTGCTTCGGGTAGGCTCTAAGTAGGTATAACAGTAGTTCTTATTCTAAGCCATGATACCATTTACTCAGAGGACTTATTTAGCCTTCAAATTTCGTTTACGATGAAAACAACTTATTTGATATTGATACCAGGAAATCAAAATTTGACTTACATCCATTCATTTTTCTTTCAGTCTACGGTTTCGCTTTAACTGGAAACAACTATTGCTTTTTAGTCTTTCGTGCCAACGTCCAAAGAGTCTGAGCTCCAGGACCATGGATTAGTTTTAAAGCTTTCAGTACACCCGAGCAACGCCGGGCTATACTGCTAGTATGGCTAATATAACAAATGTACTTGGTACAGTCCAAAACTTTTTCACGGCCTCATCACTATGCAAAATAAAATGCATGCAGAAAAATATTGTCACAGTTTAAAATGTTAAGAATGTGAAAGAAAACAAAGCAACTAGCGGTATAGGGAACACAAGAGACAAAAAATATGAGAAGCTTAGTAAATGCAATCACAGAAATTACATCAAGGGAACTACACTTTTGCTAATTAGGAATTATTGAATCAATTAGTAATCTATATAAAAGGCAGTCTGTGAGTCCATGTGTGACTGTTCGCCATGCATGCCTACATTTTTTAAGCTATGCTATTCAAACTTTCTAGGGACACATGTCTACAGGGAAGCCAGGTCGACACACACTTTTTGAGTTTAAGTTCAGCAATTTTCTTTTACGCACTTTTTGGTCAATGGTGCCGATTGTTTACATTTGCTCCGTAAAATATCTAAGATCTAAGATGGTTGCTGAATTACGTCACAGAAATCAAATGCGTCAAATGCGTCACACGTGTCAAATGCGACTAAAAAAAAGATGAGCCTTTATATTTAATTTTTATTTTTTCCCCGTAATTTTGAAACAAAGAAATATTTTTAAAAAAAGTGTTTTCTTTTTGTTTTTCTTTTTCTTATGTGGCAACTAAAAGCACTCGGAAATTGCAACACGCTGCATTAATCATCTAATTAAAAACTGTTCTGAGTTGCACGGGCAACGCTGGGCTATGATGCTAGTTAAAATATAAAAGTAGACCAATTAAAATACAAATTTCCCACAACAAAAAAAAAAATGTATGCATATGGGTGTGTAGTCTGGTGTTCATTTTGTATGCAGATAGAAGGGGGGACAGATGTCAACAGGTTGGTCAACTATTGATCGCTATTTGGTAGCTTGTCTCACAAAGAAATCTGAGCAAGGCAAAGTGTTGATGCTCTTCCATTCTCATAATCATGGCTGTCTTTGTGTGGACAGTTCTCTAAAAGACAAAAGAGGCTATTTGGGCTTGTGTCTCTTAGTAGCAGAAGCAGAAGCAGTAGCAGCAAGACAGGAATGGTCTATGAACTATTCTCCTTCCTTTGTCCTTTCTCTGCCTATCTCCCCCTTTTGTGGGTTGGTTGCATTTATATAATAAAATTTGCAAACCTGTCATTGATTTTATTACACATTGTTCATATGATATTCATATAACCTTTTTGTTCAGTAACACAGTCTTTTTTTTAGAGTTCTGTCGGGCCAATTCCAGAGCCTGAAATTCAGTATAAAAATGAATATTTTGGAATGGTAGTATTTTATATGAACAAATCAAGAATTCTTCTTTGGAATTTGGTCAATTTCAAAATGCCATAAGTCTTTATTATATTGACCCGAACTCTAGTCTTACTAAATCTTCATGGATTTTATTTGGTTTATTTCAGGTTCGAATCATCTTGGAGCTTTCTCCAAATACATTTTATGGTTTCTACTTATTATTTTTAATCTGCCCTTACTTTCTTTGATACATAATTTAAGTCTTTTCAAGTTTGAACTTTAATTTATTGTTTTTTTTTTTTTTTTTAGAACACTTGCATCCGCCAATACTTGGACAGTTTCTTCAAATAAAAACTGGATGAGAGATTAAACTTGAAAAGACTTAATGCCATGACAAATTGTCCTGTTGGTGAACTGTTTGGCTACTGCTGGCTGTCTTTGTGCATTTTTCAGTCCTTTTTTTTTTTTAATCATATCACTGCAAGCAAAGCTGGACAATTATTGGAACACAGGGGTTGAAAGAGAGAAGATGTACGCAGTGTTGAAGAGAAGATAAAAGATGAATAGAATTTAGGGAAGTAGAAGATGTTGCATTTAAACTTTTGGAGGTTGTGGCTATCAGGGAAGCAAGTAAAGGGTAGGGACTTCCACAGGTGTGAAATGTGAGGAAAGACACTGTTCGAGCAGAAAAAGCGGATATATTTAACTATTTCAACAGTAGGAGGATGGGACCTAGATGCCAATTTAGTTGCATCTGTAAATTTATGTTGGGGCAACAGGAAAAAAAAGCTAGTTAGAGAAGTTTCCATGAAAATATTTGTAGAAAAGACAGTGAAGTCCCATCATATCAATGAGAAAGTGATTTTCATCGAGATTCCAAGTCAAGATCGATTACATAGCAAAACTTTCTTTGGATTTTGTCAAAAGCTTCAAGATGTATAGCAACAGCATCTAACCAGATGTGGCAATAATATTCAATGCACAGACAAATATTAGATCTGTAAATGTGCAAGATGCAGCTTTAGATTTGATGTAGTCGTTCCACTTCAGATCAGTTAAAGAGAGGTCAAAGAGATGCAGTGTGTCTCTCTCCAACATTATCCATTCTGATGGCTGGTAGGAAAGTTTCTCGATGATGGTTAAAGGATAGCAGTTTCGTTTTTCAGGCATTCATATTTACTCACCATTTCCTATCCAGTCCCCACCCCTCAGGTTGGAGGGTCCTTTTCCAGGACCAGCAGCCAAGGTTTACTTTGTCAACCTTGGCAGTTTTACGATTGAGACGAGAGTAAACGATGGTGTCATCTGCATAGATGCCTACTTTTTTTTTATAATCATTTCACCACAGGCAAAGCAGAAATGCCGCTGGTGTGCAGGGCTTACAGTGAGAGAATAAAAAAGGTACTGGAGATGTCGAAGAAAAGATAAGAGATGGATGGAAATCAAGTAGATAAAAGATGGCAATTAACATTGCATTTAAACTTATGGATATTGTAGCTACGAGGGAACCATGCAAATGGAAGTGAGTTTCACAAACAGGACGCGTGAGAAAAGAAAATGTTATAGTTACACTTAGCTATTTTGACGGTAAAAGGGTAGGACCTTGATGCCAGTCTAGTAGCACGAGTAAATACATGTGGTCAGGGAACCAGGGCAAAAAGCTCACCAGAGCAGTTGCCATGAAAATAGTTGTAAAAAAAGACAGAGGGAAGCCACATCATGTTGGCAAGAAAGTGACTAAAGGCAGGCTGCCAGGTCAGGATCAATTATATTGCTGATCCTCCTTTGGATTTTGTCAAGAACCTCAAGATAAATAGCAGGAACACCCAACCAAATATGCCAACAGTATTTAATGCACGAATGAATGGTAGATTTATAAATGTGTAAAATGAATTCTGATGAGAAAAACTTCCTGACCTGACACAGTGAACCAACCTTCCTAGGATTAGGTGCAGCTTTAGATTTGATGTAGTCATTCCACTTGAGGTCATTTGAGAGAGTGAGGCCAAAGAGGCATACTTTGTTCGCCATGTGGCATGAACCTGAATCCCCAACTGAGAAATTTACTTTTTAACTCTATTCCATTCACTTACTTCAATTTCAACTCTTAATCACTCATTCAATATTAATCCTCAGTGAAAATTCAAATATCAACCGTGCATCACTGAAATTCTTGTATGGATTGATGTTTGAATTCTCACTGTTGAATACGAACAGTTGAATTTTATTAAGTAATTCTTAACACACAAACCAAAATTGCAATTCACTCGCGCACACATTTTAATTCATTCAAAGGAACAAACATTCAACATTTTCTACACGCGCCTTTGAACTCACTTTCAAGCATCCTATTTCAACAAACTGTTTTATACTCTCTCAACATTTAACCTAAACTCCACGTTTTGTATATTTTGTGAATATAAATTTTGTCTGTTCTTTTGTTACCAATTACCAGGATTTTCTTCATTCATTATTTGTTTGTATGTTCATTGTTATTCACCTAAGCTATAAAATTTAACATTGGGGGGGGGGGGGGGGAATATGGGCTGTATTGCCCTGCACCATTAGATTTATCACTGGGTCTTTTTTTTTTTTTTTTTTTCTTTGACAATGAAATTAAATATTAAAACAATAATGAAATAATGATTTTCTATAAAATAGAAATGTAAAATAAGCACACTGAACTTTTTAAAGTAAAGGATTTTAATGAGATTTCAAAGAAAATAAAACAAAAAATATTTGTACAGAAAACCTGACAATCAAAATAATGTTGAAGTTCTGAATTTTGATTGGATACACAGTAATTGGTATTGAACTTGGATTTGCTCGTGAAGATAACCAGTCTTCGTCAATGCCTGTTAAAAAGAAGAATCCTTTAATTTCTATGTTAATTCTTTTAACACCAAACTTTTAAAATCCAAAATAGAACCTGCAGTTACCTGGCATCTGGACTTTAGTCAATTTCCCACCACAGTCAGTCAGTTAATTGCCACACGTGATACACACTTTGGGCGATCATGTCTCGAAGGACATGACTGACTGGACAGAAGATTATCCCACAGTAGATTGCCATTGCTTTCTGTAGTAGATTGGTTGCCAGCCAAGGCTATAGAACCCAATCTGTCCTATTATTTAACCCATAACTGGAGGGAAGAGACAGATTAATACCTTTCCCAAGGGTATTTGCGTGTAAGTGAATTCAACTGGAATTTGAACTCGATTTCCCAATTTCTCGTTCCGAGCCTATGTCCAGTGCACCACAAAATAAAGATTTTCATGGTAATTGTTCTGATGAGCTTTCTTTTTTGTTATCTTGACTTTATGAATTTAGGCACAGTACTAGATTGCCGTTGTGGTGCATTGGATATCGGCTCGAAACGAGAAATCGAGGAGCCGAGTTCGAATTCCAGCTGAATTCATTGCATTCACTTAAGCGCAAATACCCTTGGGAAAGGTATTAATCCGTCTATTCCTTCAAGTTATGGGTTAAATAGCAGGACAGATTGGGTTCTATAGCCTTGGTCGGCAACCAGTCTACTGCAGAAAGCAATGGCAACCTACTGCGGGATAATCTTCTGTCCAGTCAGTCATGTATCTTTCGAGACATGATCGCCCAAAGCGTGTATTACATATGGCACTTAACTGACTGACTAGATTGGCAGCTAGGTCTCATCATTTTTCAGTTGAAACAGCTAGATGTAGCCATAAGCTCTAACAGCTTGTGGATCTCTCTTCCGGCTTCCTTGCCTTTCTAGTCAACTTTGATCTTAAAAAATTGAAATGAAATTTTAAAATTCAAATTTAAATGCAATGTCAATCATTATTTTTGTCTTCTTAATTTCTATTTTTTCATTGTTCTCTCTCCTTAATAGTTTTTTTTTTTTCTCATATTTTTTCACACTCAGTAACCTTATTGGCTTTATTGCTTTGCTTGGGGTGAAATGATAAAAACGCACACACACACGGGCTATTTGGGCTTGTGTCTCTTAGTAGCAGAAGCAGTAGCAGCAAGACAGGAATGGTCTATGAACTACTCTCCTTCCTTTGTCCTTTCTCTGCCTATCTCCCCCTTTTGTGGATTGGTTGCATTTATATAATAAAATTTGCAAACCTGTCATTGATTTTATTACACATTGTTCGTATGATATTCATATAACCTTTTTGTTCAGTAACACAGTCTTTTTTTTAGAGTTCTGTCGGGCCAATTCCAGAGCCTGAAATTCAGTATAAAAATGAATATTTTGGAATGGTAGTATTTTAAATGAACAAATCAAGAATTCTTCTTTGGAATTTGGTCAATTTCAAAATGCCATAAGTCTTTATTATATTGACCCGAACTCTAGTCTTACTAAATCTTCATGGATTTTATTTGGTTTATTTCAGGTTCGAATCATCTTGGAGCTTTCTCCAAACACATTTTATGGTTTCTACTTATTTTTAATCTGCTCTTACTTTCTTTGATACATAATTAGTTTTGCTAAACTATGTTTGCCACACTATTATATCTATTCAAGCAGTAAAATGTTAAACTACTGTTGCCACCCTGTTGTTGTTGTTTTTTTTGTTTTTTTTTTTACAGTAAGATTCACTCTGTAAAAGGCCCAGGAGCCACTCGAGGTAGTGAATTAAAGAGTAAGGGGCACAGTTTATGCGGATAGGTGAAAAAAAGTAACAGTTAACTCTGGAGTTGCACAGATTTTAGTGATTGGGAAAACATCCTCTTGGGAGTCAGTTCCACAGAACAGTGGATCATTGGAAGAAGCTGCTTAAGTGAAAGTTAGTTACCAGTAGAATACAGAGTGAACAAGTGTAGTTCACTACAAAGTGAGAAGATTGGCAAGTTCTAGCTATGAATGTTATAACTGGTGTCACTTCACATAACAAATTGTTGAATGTGTTAGCGTCATAAACTCATACACAGTTTATATGACAGTGTCATAAAATCATAGGAAACCACAAAAATATTTTTACAATTTTATCATAGAAATAAAAGAACATGTGACTAAATCTTTTATATACAAATTTATTGTTTATTCAACTCAACACTGTAAATTAATGTCAGCAAGGAAGTGGGTCTTTTTTCCTGGTTTCTTCTTCTAAAAAAACATAAGAAACTCTGTCTTTTTCACCTGGTTTAACTGATACTCTGGTACTACACTATGAAAAGATTATTTTGGTATCAGATGGAGGGAATCCAATACATATTTAAGGTCACCACAGATCAACTTCTCTTAAAACAAAGGCTCCTTATTGACATCAAATTCTGGCTCCATGATTTCCAGCCAACTTTAATCTTTAAAAATGTAAATACAATGTTAATTGCTATCTACTGTCTTCCTGATTACTTTTCTTTTGCTCCCACTCTTCAGTAATATTTCTGTTTACTAATTCTTCTGCACCTAATAAACCCTTGTGTCTTAATGGCTTTCTACTGTCCTCCAGGTGACTCTTCTTTTGTTTCCACTCTTTAGTAATGTTTCTGTTTCCTAATCGTTCCGCAATTTTCTGTGTGACATCCCTTGGAACAAAATTTTTAGTCTTCCCATTGAAGACTGTGTGTCCAAGGTCATCTCTTGGGTTAAAGCTGACATTGATACTTTCATCCCAGCTAGGAAGTTACAACTTAAACCATATTCGTCCCCCTGGTTAGATATAGGAAATGTCAGAAGGAGGGTGACAAACAGGTAAGGATACCGAGGATGAGGGTTGCATAGATGGGAAGTGTGTTTGAGAGAATGGGTGTGAGTTAGTGTGTTAGGAAGTGTCTATTGACCTTACATTTAAACTCTCTAAACTCTGGAGATTGTAGCTGTTGGGGAAGCAAGTATATGGAAGGGAATTCCACAGGTGGGAAGTGCAAGAAAAGAAGCTGTTGGAGTAGAAATTGCGGTTACATCTTATCTGTTTCACTGTAAAAGGGTGGGACCTAGTTGCTAATCTAGTATCTCGTGCAAATTCATACCTAGAGGGCACCCCTGCTTGCTCAGATGCTATTGCCCACTGGAATCACTTCTTCCAGCTTTATTGAAGCTACACGTCTGACCATAATAGGCCCTTTTTTGCCTCTGCTTGTAATCAGTGCTAGGGGATCTTAAATGATGCTAAGCTGTTGTTTACTGAAAGAATGAAACAGCGTATAGCATCCTGCAAGTTTGGCTCTAAAGACTACTGACGACTCTGTAAAAATGTGTTAAATAACAGCAAGTCCTCAACCTTTGTTTTAATCAATGAATTTGAGGCCCTCACATCTTCAGCGAACAAGGCTGAATGCTTTGCTCACAGATTCTCCAGCAACTCAACATTTGATTCAGATGGGATATCTGCACCTGACTTCCCAACTAGAACTGAGGCTCAACTGACTGACGTTCACATTACTCCCTTGCTGGTCTCTAATAATTTCAAAGCTTGACCCCATAAGGTGAGCAAAGGTGACGGAATCTCAATCTCAATCATTGTTCTGAAGAAATGTGCCCCTGAATTCTCCTCTGTCCTTTCCAAACTCTACAACTACTGCCTCTCTGCTTCTTGCTTCCCTGCCTGTTGGAAGTCCTCCTCTGTGATTCCTGCAGTTAAGAATGCTGGAGAACCCTCAGACCCTTCTAATTATTGCCCTATCAGCCTCCTACTGAGTTTTGGCATAGTGCTCAAGGCTATTATCAATAGGATGTGCTTTCCAGCTTTCTCTTTTCCAATCTTTTTACTCTTACGTAGCCCCCTGTGCATCAGTGGCATTATTGCCTTGCTTGATTAAAAAAAAACAAAAAAAAAACTAGAAAGCAAGAAACTGGAGGAAACTTCCACAAAGTGAGAAATGAGACAAGAAATTGCTGGCATTGAACTTTCAGTTATGTCTTGCCATTTCAACCATAAAATGACGAGACCTTACTGCCAATCTAGTACTGTACTTACATTCATAAAGTCTAGGCATCTTAGAGGAAATTTCTTTAAAACAATTACCATGAAAATATTTATAAAAAAAGGCACGGGGAAGCTACATTATGGTGGTGGGAAAGTGACGGAAGCTGAGATTCCATGTCAGGATCAATAATATTGCTGATTCTTCTTTGCATTTTATCAAGAATTTCTAAATATATAGCAGGAGCATCAGATTATATGTAGCAGCAACATTCAAAGCATGGATTAATGACAGACTTATAAATAGGTAAGGAAAATTCGACATTTCGTCTGTGGAGAAAGAGGTTGTAGGGTAAAAAATGATCACTCAAAAAGTTGCATAAATCATTTAAAAAGTTGCATAAAAAGATTGGGTAGCCCCAGCCCAGATATGGCAGCAATACTCCATTTTTGTCTTATCTGGCTTGTAAAAATCAAACTTGTCAAGTGTCAGGTACTGTTTTTGAAATTATTGTGAAAAGGTGCTGTCAGTTTCCATTACTAAAGAAGGATTCATAAATGCACACCTGAAGAATATATCAGACTGATTATTAACGTAAATTAGAAAGAAAAATATTGACTTACTGCTTTCATCTGATTCTCTGTTTACTCTTTTGGTTATATTCCCATCTGATCGCACCTGTAGCTTGGTTACTTCTATACACACCTTTCCAGTCCAATAATACCCCCAGGTACAAACACACTGGAAGCTTCCGACAGTATTCTGGCAGACCATGTTTTCAGCACAATTATGTATGCCTTCCTGACATTCATCTACATCTGACAAAGAGAGTAAAATACATTTGCACTTTTTGTTTCAATATTTACAGAAGACGACTTTTTACTGGATGATCTGAGGTTCTAAGTTGAGCAACGAAAAGACCCCAAAAAATACAAAAAAAACAAAAGAAATGCTGCTCTTCTTCAACTATCTGCACATCGATTTTCCGGATGTGCAATGAAGAGTAAAACTGAAATAATCCAAACATTTTTTTTTTCAATTACCTTCACTAGATCCATTCAGACGAGTGTTTTGAGAATTTAGAAAACGTGACACTGATGTAGAAAAATAGCAGAAATAAAAAATCAAAAACCGCAAATCGCCACCAATGCCAATATCATCTCGGTGATTTGCAAGAGACGATTGTTAAAATGAAAAAGAATAACTGTAATGAACTTGACTGCTCTCAAGAGAGAAAATACAAAAAATAAACTCTTAAATTTACACTTAAAATTAAACAAGGGAGATAATTCAGTATTCAATATGGTTTAGGGGAGATAATTCCCTATTTAGTATGTGAAATGAAAATGTCAGTTAAGAGCCATACGTGATACACGCTTGGGCGATCATATCTTGAAAGAGACATGACTGACTGGGCAGAAGATTATCTCGCAGTAGGTTGCCATTGCTTTCTGCGGTAGACTGGTTGCCGACCAAGGCTATAGAACCCAATCTGTCCTGCTATTTAACCCATAACTGGAAGGAAGAGACGGAATACCTTTCCCAAGGGTATTTGCGCGTAAGTGAATACAATGGATTCAACTGGAATTCGGAATTAATAAAACCAGAAAATAATCCAGAAACTTTATCCCAAACCGGATCAAACCCAAAATGTAATCAGTTCATCGCTGAAAGTTTCATGATGGGGTCTTGAGATATCTTGACCACGGACAAACAAACTCGATTGAATTGAATGAATACAATACTTCCGCCTTCAGACGGAGGTAATAACTGGTTCAAAGCAGACAGCATAAGTGTATTGACACTTAAGTGACGAGGATATTGTTGAACTTACAACTGCATCGAGAAGAGAAAGAGGAGGAGAAGGATAAACATATTGCCCATGATGAAGTTCAACAGTTCTAATGCCCAATTTCAAACTGAAGATTTTTTTTTCTTTTTAATCAACATCACAAGCAAGGTGTACTGTAGTAGTGAACAGGAAATGATCTCCTCAACAACTTAAAACAGAATGACATGAGGCTTCCGCTTCACACATATCTTTTGGTTGAAAAACAATTTAAAAGATATATAACCAATTGGAGAACAGAGAAATATATTTGAAAGTGATCCACTTTTGTTTTCTAAAAAGGCTTAAATTCATAAAGTTTAGGTACCATAAGTATTTATAGAAAAAGTACAGAGTGGCAACTTTACGGCTGTGCAAAAGTGTGTGAAGCCTAAATGCCTAATCAAGACCAGTAATATTACTGATTCTTCTTTGGATGTTATCAAGAATCTATAAATATAGAGCAGGAGCACCAGATGATACACTCCCGATCAAAAATTTAAGACTACTTAAAAATCTTTAAAAAGACATTTTTTTTTACGGATAGATTTTAAACTCCTTCCACTTTTAAACTCCCGGGTTACCAATACTACAATCTAAAAGGTTATGGAAACAAAAAGCTATATTCCAAACATTTTATTTAGAAATTTACATTTTTATAAAATGAGGCAATTTACACATGATCAAAATTATCAGACCAGAGACAAAAATTCTACAAAAAGTGTATGAAAACATTCAACAACCAAATTTAATAATGAAGTCTATCTCCACTGCTTTTGACTTCAAAAATTCTGTCGGGCATGCTAGAAATAAGCGTTTCCATTAAGGTGCGGGGATGTTGCTCCAGCTTCTGAAGATGGCTTCACGAAGTTCATTTTTTGTTGAATATTGTTTGCCATTTTGATAAACATCTCTTGTCATCCATCCCCAAACATTTTCAATTGGGTTCAAGTCCGGTGAGCATGCAGGATGTCCCAAGAGATGGACCCCATTTTCTTGTAGAAAGGTCAAGGTCCGTCTTGCAGCGTGGATTGCAGCATTATCCTGTTGGAATAACCATCCATTCCCACACAAACGATGGCCCTCCGTCATCAAAGATGCTTTTTGTAGCAGGTTAACACAACCAGCCGCTCTCTGACGACCCTGCATCACCTGGAGCTCCATCGTCCCTCTGTAAGAAAAGGCACCCCATACCATTAGGGATCCTCCACCACTATGACGTGCAGAGAAAATTTCAGGAGGCATGTTTTTGTTATACCAATATCGTTGGAAGCCATCAGGACCATCGAGATTGAATTTTTTCTCATCAGAAAACAGGACTTTCTTCCACTTCTCAACGTCCCATGTTTGGCATTCACGACCAAACTTTAAGCGCTCTACCTTGTGACGCAGCCGAGGAATTTGTTTACGCTTTTTATTTACCATGCCTTTTTGTCGTAAGTGTCGTCTGATGGTTACGGGACTGCAATCAGCATCTGTGATTGCCTTAATTTGATTAGAAGAAAGTCCCCGTCTTTCATAACAACCCGTCTTATTCTCTTACTCAATGTAGGAGAAATTTTTGGGGGCCTACCAGAGGATTTTGCTTTTCCATAATTCTTACTGTTCTTTAGAAAGTTGCAAATCACAGTTTTACTGCGATTTACCTTAGCTGCGATCGGCCACTGTGACAAACCTTGCTTATGGAATTCTAGAATTTGAGAATGCTCAACTTCGGTAATTTTGCTTGCTTTAGGCATGGTAACACCTTTACGCAGTGATTGCTAATCTCTAACTGAACTAAAAACATTGGAATTACCATAGATCTAACAATTTATACCGCTGGTCTTATAATTTTGATCATGTGTAAATTGCCTCATTTTATAAAAATGTAAATTTCTAAATAAAATGTTTGGAATATAGCTTTTTGTTTCCATAACCTTTTAGATTGTAGTATTGGTAACCTTAAGTGGGAGGAGTTTAAAATCTATCTGTAAAAAAAATTCTGTTTAAAGATTATTAAGTGGTCTTAAATTTTTGATCAGGAGTGTATTTTTTTTTTTAAATCATCTCACCCCAAGCAAGGCATTCCACTGCCACTATTGCGCATGGGGCTACATAGGGGAAGGTAAAGAGAAGGAGTGGTTAGACATAGGGAATGTCAGGAGGAAGGTGACAGATGAGTAAGGATAGCGAGGATGAGGGTCGGGCAGATGGGAAGAGTGTTTGATAGAATGGGAGCAGGTTAGTGTGTTAGAAGGTGTCTATTGACCTTACATTTAAACTCCTGGAGATTGTAGCCGTCGGGGAAGCAATCGTTTGGAAGAGAATTCCACAGTCGGGAAGTGCGAGGAAAGAAACTGTTGGAGTAGAAGTTACGGCTGCATTTTATCGGTTTCACTGTAAAAGGGTAGGATCTAGTTGCTAATCTAGTATTTCGTTCAAATTCATATTTAGGGGGCACTAGTGATCTAAGTTCATCGGAGCAGAAGCCGTGGAAGTATTTATAGAAGAGACACAGGGAAGCCACGTTGCACCGGTGAGAGAGAGACTGCAGGCGGTCTGCCAAGTCGATATCTATCACATTACAGACCCTCATCTGAACCTTATCGAGAAGCCCGAGGAGAACAGCAGGGGCACCCGACCAGATATGGCAGCAGTATTCAATGCACGGGTGGATGGTAGATTTATAAATGTGCAGGATAGATTCAAACGGAAAAAACAATATGTGGCAACAGTATTCTAAGCATGGTTGAATAGTAGACTTATAGATATCTAAGATAAATTCTGGAGAGAAAAATTGTCTAATACAAGTCAACCATCTTTCTTAGCAGGTAACCTTTAAATGGATTCAAGATACTGTTTCCACTTATGTCAGTCAAGAATGTTATCCCAAAAAGGTGGAACGGGTTACTCTTTTAGAGTCAGATATGCTGATGAAGAGCACAGGATCCTCTCTTACGAGATTAATAGACAGCACTTTTGTTTTGAAGGTGTTAAAATTAACAAGCGATTCTTTGTCCCAGTTAACAACACTGAAGTTAGTTTTTGACATCAGCCACTGATTTAACCTTATCAATGTAACTTTCAACCAAAAGCTACCCTTCTAATACATCTATTTTAATCCAGTTTCAGTTAGTGACAGAAAAAACGTATTGCCACCCAGTAAAACTGGACAAAACATTGAGAAAAGCATTTGAAAATGTTATTTGGCGATAGAAATGTTGAATTTATTTCAGAAAATGATATCTTCATCGTTTTTTTTTCCATGATTTAGAAATTCAGTTGACGTGAGGATGTGGTGCAATGTGTATCAGCTCGGAATGAAAAATTAGACAGCCGAGTTGAGTTCGTTGCTTTTATTTACGCTCAAATTTCGTTGGAAAACGTATGAATCCTTCTCTTCTCCCTCCAGCTAAGGGTTGAATAGCAAGGCAGATTGGGGTCTATAGCCTTGCTTGGCAACCAGTCTACCGCAGAAAGAAATGGTAACCTACTGCATGAAAATCAAGCCTAGTCAGTCATGGATCAAAAGAGACATGATTGCCTAAGCTTGCATCATCTATGGCACTGAACAGACTGGCCGAGATCTTCAAATATCCAAAACTTTGAATTATTCAAACAAATATTTTCAACACCTGCCCCAAAATCTCCGGATATTCGAAGACGTACCGTCTATTATTTACGTACTAAAACTCATTTTCGATAACTAACTTTTAAATTGAATTTTTAAAAATAAAAAAAGTTTTTTCAAACTTTTATTTTAGTTTTCATTGAAAGCTAAATGATTGAATTTACTATTTTTAGTAAGCAAAATACTCTGATGGATTTCAAACAGAAATTATATTGATTGGAATCTAAAAGTTTGAGTATTGTTTAATTTTATAATTTTTCGGCTAGTTTTGAGCGGTCAACAGTCAACACATTTGTAAACAAAAGTTAATTCTCGGTTTTAAAAATCTTGCAAAAATAAAATATACGTCTGTGACACGTTATTTTTTCGAAAATAACCAAATTTAAAGTTAAATTAATCTGATTTACACAAGTTACTTATTTATAGCATTTTATTTGGAATAAAACTATTTCTTAATTATGGAGAGTTGATCTTTCTGATCATTCCCGTAAATGATTGGCGTATGATGACAGTCAAATGGCAAGAAAAACTACGTATATAGTAACCAGAATTGACGTAATTTTCCAATTTTTTTCCTGTAAGGGAAAGAAACCGTGAAACACATGACGTTTTAATTTAACACAGAAATTACCATACAAAAAACTTATTATTTAAAAAATGCGATGGTTCGACGATTTGCATTAAACATTTCAATTGTCGATTAGTAAATATAGTCTATATATTTTATAAATTTTTAAAAAAGAAAAAAAATAAAACAATTTTTTTAAAATTTCATTCATCAAAATTTTTTTTCTTCAGTCTATATTATAATATCCTTGTATTATTTATAAAAGCAATTAAAAGCGAATCTCATTAAATAATGTGTTAATTTTATTGCATTTTTTATTTTACTACTCGGAGCAGATTTTCAGAAAAAGCCCAAATGTTTGAAAAAAAATATACATGATTTACGTACTCCAATGAGTCCTGCGTTTAACTAATAAAACATTTGCGCTACAAAATTAAAATCCAACGATCATTTGATTTTTGCAAGAACTTCAAAATTAATGTTTTTTATAAAAACAAACAAACAAAAAAAAAACCTGAGTTACGTAATATTACATTGTCCGTTGTAAATTCTGATAACAATTCGATTACCTGCTAACGAAAATCTAAACAATATTTTTACCAAAATTTCGAACATGTTAGAAAGGATTAAGAAATACTTTAATTTTTTTTCTTAATAATAACATAAACATTTTGATAGAAAAAATTTCGTTTTTATTAAGTTTGGGGCCTTTTTTCTTTATACTGTACTGTTTTTTCAGCGAATTAGTGAAGGTATGACACAATTGACACATGCATGTACATATGGAAACACACACATTTATTTACGCATTCACGCAAATGTATGTATTAAATTTTGTATGTAACCATTTTATATTTGAATAAATGTAAGCTGTTTGCTGATTGGTTTGAGCTAGCCAATCAGAATCAAGGTAAGTGAACCATATTTTTACCGCCAAATCGTAAGGATGCTTGAACACCTATTTAAACGATTTGCCGCGAATTTTCAGACAGTTGCAGCAGATCCACAGAACACAAGACAAGGCAGTGACAGTCACAGCTGCCCGCGATAGCGGCCTGCTATCGTGGGATCGCGTTCTTCAATATCAAGTAATTCTCTCACACACCCGCACTAATTACAAGACGCAATTAGATGTCTTTTATTTCTTTAAATAACACATGTACGAATTACTATAGTTGGTACAAGAAATCCTTTCACACACATCATGTAAAATATTAAGTCCAACTCACTATCTCTTACAAATTAATTCTTCTATACTCTACAAAAATGAACGTTATTCATGAACAATCAGAACTGAACAAATCTTTTATCAATAATATTGTGACACGATAACTAGGCATATATGTATTTTATTATAATAGATTAAAATAGAAAATAGATTAGAATAGAAAATAGTTTAAAAACATATTTAACAAAAGTGAAAAAGAAGAGGTAAAAATAAATAAATAAATAAACGCTTTTTCTTTTATGAGGAAAATTGTGGAAGAGACAACGGTATCCGATTACTGTTTTAAATCCTACCACTCTTCCGGTAAATATTTGACTCAGTGATAAAGTTCAGCAGGTGCGTTTTTCGAATGACCCGGTCAAAGGCTGTCCTTTACTGTATCTTGACCACACATTAAGAATTTTCCGGCGGAAACTTTATTAAGATAAAAAAAAAAAGATAACTGAAATGTCAGACTTACAGTCGCCAATGTTTGTCACCGGTGGTCTAAAGCATTTCCGGATTTCCGGATTTCCGGGTTCATATTAAATAAATAGAGTCAGTTAACAAGTGAGAAGTTAAGAAAAAGTAGAGAGAGTTCAGCCAGGTGCGAGCTTGAAGTAAGGATCTCCGTTCGTCTTGTTTCGTTCAGTTCGGATTTGTTGATCTCCATTAATTAGAGTTAGAGCTGTGTGTCACATTCGCCTGCCCCAACCGAAAAGGCTAACTCTAAACGAATAAAGCATCCTTTCAACTCATCCAAGTTGTGGAAGTTCGTTCCTTATAGTTCAGTCTTGTACTCCTAGCTGTTCGTCCGACATTTTCAACAAACTCCCGGCAAACATCACAGCGTGGAGAACGGCCGTCGGAGAAAATTGTTCGGACGACCGTTGGGGTGTTACAATATTCCTCACACGAATTTCTTATCACACTGATAAATCTTTCAGCGACAATGAACATTTCAACTTACCCCAAAAGCTCGAATACAATTTTCATACAGTTCATGGAAGACACTTTCAAACAAACACTTTCAGCGTCTGTGTAATGTATGTATTTCTTGTTATTGTTAATACACTTTATTGTTGAATTGATGCTTTATCAATTTCATTCAACTTTTCATTTGCTTGTTTAATGAATGAGTTCAACGCTTATAAAAATAATGGCGGTATGCAAGGATTTAGTTAGGAAGTTCCTTTAGGAAGTGGCCTTGTGCTATGTAAAATCCAAATCTAAATTAACCTTGCATAGTAAGCCCTAAAAAGTTACCTAAATGTATTTACTAAGTTTAGTTCAAATTTATCGCACCCGGCCAGAAGTTACTGCCGGCTACTCAAACGTCCAAAAAGCGTCACCACGGAAAGCAGAGCGAAGTCATTAGTTTCCGGTGACTCAGCGTTTCCAAAAGTCAAAACAGAATAACAACAACAAAACGAAATATAAACAAACACAAGCACTCATACCTAAAAACAATGACCTGAAACTAATCTATGTACAAATGGTGTTCAAAAGTGGAAAGATAATTTTAATAGACAAACAAAAGACATTATTAACTGGACAACGTTGCTGACCGCGGCTAACAGAAACATGGCCGTTTTTTTCCACCAAATCACCTTGGCTCCGGGGTCTAGCGACGTGCCCCCCCCCCCAACCACCACTTGCACCTGATCGACCCTTGTCGCTGACCATAGCAGTAGCAGCAGCAGCCGCAGCAGGCCTAGCGAAACCAGCCGCTCCCAGCCTAGTTTGCTAACTCCAGCAGCAGCCGCTACTAGCAACAGTCCTTTTTAAGACTTTCCGACTACATATGCACCAGTCTTTTTAGGGCTCTTCAGCTACATATACAACAGCCTTTTTCAGGGCTACTCGGCTACATATGCAACAGTCCTTCTAAGGACTAACCGACCCCAGCAGCAGCCACCAGAAGCAGCAGGCGCACCAAGCAGAATAACCAGCACCAGCGGAGCACCAGGCACCAGGCAGAAGCAGCAGGCACCAGACAGAAGCAGAAGCTGATTACATGCGCAACAGTCCTTTTTAGGACTAGCCGGTTACGTATGCGACAGTTCTTCTAAGAACTAACCGTTTACATATGCTACAGTCCTTTTCAGGACTTTTCGATTACACATGCTATAGTCCTTCTAAGGACTAACCGTTTACATATGCTACAGTCCTAGCTGCAGCCACCAGCAAGAGCAGCAGCCACCAGCGAGAGCAGCAGCCACCAGCAACAGTCCTTCCTGGAACTACCAAGCAGAACCTCTAGCAACCAGTATCACCTCTGCACTACCCTGCCAGCCGATGGTCTACCGCCCTGAAACCAAGCGATCCTTTCGATTGACACTGTCCAAGTTAACAATCATTTTGTACATACGTTTGCCAGATTTTATAAATAAAATTTGGCTTGAATTTATAAATCCTCGTTTTTGTTGTCCTTGATCCGATCGTATTACTTTAACGCCTTGCGGGGTCAACGGCACCTGCTTTGTCGACCCCGCTCCAAATTGATACACGGATGGGAAACTTAGTATACATTGAATTTATGGCTCATTGAAGACATTAACAGACTCAAAAAGATTTTGAATGAAGAAAAATGTAAACCCTCTGTAAAAATCTTATGGAACGACCAGCCAGTAATCAACGAGTATAGAAGTTGAGTCTAAATGACCAAAAAACCACCAGGGCAAATTGGTAGGTGGTTTAAATAATAACCTGGGAGATTCCATTCTGTTACAGGCAAAGTCTATTCTGTAAGCAGTGATTGGCTGATAATTTCAATGTGTTCATAGAGCTCCATAAATATTCAGCACAATATCCACCATTTGTCTTTGGGCCATATAGGGACATGTATTCAGTTACAACCCTGTTTATTTTTGTCTGCCAACTGGACCCATTGGAAACATCAGGAAGGTGAGTCTCACACTCTTGAATGTTCACCTTCCTACAGGGAGACAAAAGAAGATCACCATATTGAAAGGTAAGTTATTTGATTTCTACACCCTCTATATACGAATAAATTTGTTATATAACGCTGTCAAAAAAATAAGTGAGATAGGTACCATCAACATTTTTCTAAAAAAGATGTGCATACATTGATGAAAAAACCCTCAAACTTGATAAATATTTTTATGTTATCACGAGTGTATGTGGTCAATACGAAATAAAAGAAACTTATTTCTTCACTATTTGCAAATTCCCGATGCAGTGTAAAATCTAATTTTGTCCAATAGGAAAAAGGATTAACTTCATTCTGTAGGAAAAAGACGAAGCTAGATTTCGCGAGCATGTGTGAATAATTTTCTAGTTCATGAAAATGGAGTGATTTACAAAACCGAGATAAATTAACAAGCCAGTGTCAAAAAGTTATTTGATATAAATAGAGAAAGAAAGTTGAATCAAGAGATGGAAGTGGAGATCAGATAGGACACTGACACGAATGGGACAAAATCATTTTCAAGCTGCTAAACCGGACATAACGTGCATTGTGTGTGCATTTTTCTTTATCTCTTCTTCTTCGTCTTCGCCTATTCGTCGTCAAGAAGAAGTAAACACTTCAACTGACTCCTAAAAATTAACGTCGATAAGTACACTTTTCCGTCATTACTTTTGTTTCCTCTTCACTTACTCGACGGTCGCAAAAAGAAAGAAAGGAAAGAAGACCTTACTACAACAAACAAATTCTGGATTCATTTAACTCTTTAGTATTTTTCTTAAAACTTTTCGCAGTTTTATTATTTTGTACAAACAAAGTAATGTTATTCAGTTCTGTAAATAAATTTCCACTTATTTATATAAACGAAACACTTATTTGTTGTGTTGCTTGGTTTTGTATAATCAGAAGATAACACAAACTTGAATCAATGACGTTTAATTTTGATATAAAATTTTAGGTTTTTACATCGAGTTAACAACCGTTAATTTTTGTGTGTGGATACAGGAGCAGACTAGCTGAATTCTCTTCACGGTGGGATTATAGTAGTAAACGCGTCTATCCCTTCTGGACTCCAGGCGTCAACTGACGGCGTCATCCTCTTTTCAAGTCTCTCCACCAAAACTACTGTCCTTCACTCCTACTTCTTACTGCTACTCCTACCAAAAGAACCGTTAACTTGTTTTTCCGCCAAATTTTGAATTCTTGGCGTCAATGTGTCTACCTTTTTCTATTTTTAGCACACTCGCCATTTTATAAACCATAACATATTCTTTCCAACCTTCTGATGATAATCTTATCTTGTGGGAAGTTTGGTTATTTTTGACACAAGGCTAAATTAATAAACATCATCGAGTTCCCTACATGTACACCTACCGTCAAAAACGACGGCAAAATATTTGAGAGGATCATCAGCTGTTTCTTCACAGGTTATCATCCCTGAGCGTGATAGGAGGGAATATAAATACAAATAAATACACAACTTTCTTTATTATAATAGAGAGGATGTAGATATATTCTTCACTACTCGACGACATAATTATTAAAAAAATAAAATAAGGCACTGTTAAAGAGCAAATACTCGGCAAGAGCTTTCATAACTGGTAGTAAAGAGAATGAACTGAGCTGATGCTGCCTTGCTATTGACTCGCTCTATGAGCGTGACAGGATATATATATATATATATATATATATATATATAAATTAAGGTAATCTTTACAAATTCAAAAATGCTGAATGAACATTTCAGCATGAAATCCCTAAGATTTTTAAAAACATTTAATTAAATTTAACTCTTAGGGATTTCATGTTGAAATGATCATTCGGCATTTTTGAATTTTAAAAGATTACCTTAATTTATATTGGCTCTGTAATCTTAAGTACATTGAGCTCTCCTCCTGTATCATTTTTTAATAATAAAAAAAATTTAATATTAATTAGGAACAGGTTTTTGGAATTTACCTTCCTACTTTTTCCATTTGGGATTAAAGAAGAATATATATATATATATATATATATATATATATATATATATATATATATATGCGAATAAATACAATGGTATTTATTACAATAGGATTAAAAGGATAAACTAAAGTATGTATTGATTATTTTTATTATTTTTTAATTCTTTCTAGCCCGTTTGAAATTATATTTAAAAATTTTGTTTCTCTTGCATCAACGGGGCAACATAGATTAGTGTTAAGAAAAAAATTACATTGTTTTAAAATTTCTTGCAAAAATCAAATAATTGTTGAAATTTAATGAAATACAAATAAATGAAATTATTTTTTAATTTTTTTCAGAAGATCTTAGTAATTTTTGTTTTTTTACATGTTTTCCACGCTTAATTTCAAGAAATTTCGAGAAATTAAAATTTCAGGTTCTTCATATTTATATTAGGTAAAAGCAACAGTCCTTGGAGAATTGAAATCATTCATTTGTTTTTGTCAAAAAGAAAAACATTTACCGAAAATCTACTCTGAATCAATTTTTTTTTTCAACCATTAATGAATTTTTACAAGAATTGTTTCATTTTTGAAAAATTTTATTAGAATAATTTATTAAGTTTTAAATCTTAAAATTTTGTATGAATTTCACCCTTTTAGATATTATTATTAAGTAAAAACTAGATTCACCAATCATAAATGGAAAAGCTAAGTACACAAACACCAATATTTTAAAAAGAATTCGAATTTTTTTTCTATGTGTATAAACGCGCCCATCTTTGCAAGTAGAGCGGCATTCTGCACTATTTACTTACAGTAAATAATGTTTGTTTCAAATCGGATTAGTTATACTTTAAATCAGCTAATATTCCTCAAATAAAGTTTCAGAAAAGTATATTTTATTTTGGGGAGATTTTTTATTAAAAATAATAACATTGCAATGAAAGACGACTAAAAAAGTCTGCTAATCAGCTATTTTCATAGCTAAAAAAAGCCACCCCAGAACCCTTTCCAGTCAATTTAAAATAGCTTTTGAAATACAGCAAAGTATTTTAATTATTGGAAATATTAAGTTTAATCTATTTATTTGAAATTAAAACTAAAAAAAAGCTTCAAGAAAAATGTAAGCGTATTTTTCTTTTCCCTTATCATCCTAATGTACAACTGCTTTCTTGCTCTTTTTAGTCTTTATTTAACGTTCCCGAAATTCTTCCCATATCTGAAAACCAGATAGCGCTAATACCGACAAGTGATGCAAAGTCCAGGATTTTATGCTTGAATATTGCAAAGCAAAAGAAGCGATTTAACATTATTTTCTGGTAACGAGAGATTTCAACGATCGGCTTTGTTACAAAACAAACACAGTGTGGGACAACAGGGCCAAGTTTGGAACGAAGTGTTTGACTATCGATCGGCCGTAGAGATTTGGACGTCGTCACGAAAGACATAGGGAGAGGTCCACAGCCTTGATTAAACTGATCAATTTACATTTTATCCATGAAACCATTAATCATGTCAACCCTTGGCTTGTTAAGCCGGAGAGAGATTGAGTAAATTCCAATTATACTATAACTATTTACTTGACCTTGAAGTTCAATCTTTGCTGGTTTTCTTTCTAAAATTCACTTATGGGAATTTTAAGTGATTCTTTCTTTCATCAATCACTACTTTTAAGTCTTCTAAAGGGATTTTATATACTAACTTGGCGTTTGGTGTAGAAAAATTATTATAATTTCTAACTACAATCTGTTGCAATCTTTTATTTTTTTTTACTGATTTTCACCCAATCAGTCAGTCAGTTAAGAGCCATACGTGATATACACTTGGGTAGAAGATTTTCCTGCAGCAGATTGCCATTACTTTCTGCTGTAGACTGGTTGCCAACCAAGGCTATAGAACATAGTATTTTCTATTATTTGATCCATAGCTGGAGGGAAGAGATGGATTAATAACTTTCCCAAGGGTATTTGTGCGTAAGTGAATGCAACGAACTCAATTGGAATTTGAAGTCGTTTCTCTGATCTCTCGTTCCGAACCGATATCCACTGCACCACAACGCACACAAAACCCGATGGCCACTCAAGGTGGAGGGTTAGTGTGGTGTTGTAGGAGTGTAAGAAAAGACAATTAGAGTAGTTCATGATGTTATGTGGGCACCTTGGTGTGGTATAATTGTTAGCAACCTTGTCTCGCTAGAATAATTATAACTGAGTAGTGAGTTCGATCCTCACTGGGTGCCACCTACATTTGGCCGTGTGTCACGTCTAAGCTACGCTTAGAAAATCACCTTCCTCCAGGTTTGTGGGTTGGACGCAGGACTAACAACCCTGCTCCATAAAAACAGTTTGTTTCGGAAACAGTAAAAACGCTGCCCTACACACCATTGGATGTAAAGGAAAAGTTTTTTTATGAGGTTATGTAGGAAAGATAAAGGTTCACCCTAGACTTGAAGTAGTCAAGATTGTAATGTTTGGGAAAACGCCACGCTGGGAGTCGATTCTACAGGGCAGTAGTTCTTGGGAAGAAACTCTCTGAGAAGAATTCATCTCCTATTAAGTCAATAAGAAGGGAAAATATAACGGTTCACCCTAGACTTGAAGAAGTCAAGATTGTAATGTTTGGGAAAACACTCCGCTGGGAGTCGATTTTACAGGGCAGCAGTTCTTGGGAAGAAATTCTCTGAGAAGAATTCATCTCCTATTAAGTCAATGAGAAGGGAAAATATAACGGTTCACCATAGACTTGAAGAAGTCAAGATTGTAATGTTTGGGAAAACACTCCGCTGGGAGTCGATTTTACAGGGCAGCAGTTCTTGGGAAGAAACTCTCTGAGAAGAATTCATCTTCTATTAAGTCAATAAGAAGGGAAAATATAACGGTTCACCATAGACTTGAAGAAGTCAAGATTGTAATGTTTGGGAAAACGCCACGCTGGGAGTCGATTCTACAGGGCAGCAGTTCTTGGGAAGAAACTCTCTGAAAAGAATTCATCTCCTATTAAGTCAATAAGAAGGGAAAATATAACGGTTCACCCTAGACTTGAAGAAGTCAAGATTGTAATGTTTGGGAAAACGCCACGCTGGGAGTCGATTCTACAGGGCAGCAGTTCTTGGGAAGAAACTCTCTGAGAAGAATTCATCTCCTATTAAGTCAATAAGAAGGGAAAATATAACGGTTCACCATAGACTTGAAGAAGTCAAGATTGTAATGTTTGGGAAAACGCCACGCTGGGAGTCGATTCTACAGGGCAGCAGTTCTTGGGAAGAAACTCTCTGAAAAGAATTCATCTCCTATTAAGTCAATAAGAAGGGAAAATATAACGGTTCACCATAGACTTAAAGAAGTCAAGATTGTAGTGATCAGCGGGAAAGTCCTGTCAGCATTCTGTCCTACAAATCACTAGTTCTCTGGAAGAAAATGTCTGAGTCAAACTTCCTCCTTACTAATGGAATACGATGGGATTGAGGATGATTCATCTTTGAGTATGTGGTGTGGTAGGCCCCAGCTCTAAATGTCAGGCCTGCTGGGACCTTTGTCTGACCACCTGTCATGAAAATACCGATAGAATAGAGGGGCTTGTAACATTTCTTCTGTGGGGAAAGGGCCCACAAGGCCCATAGAGACTTTCGAACTTTCAGTTAAAATAGGTTTAATCTTACAAAATATCTGCTTACCAAGACAGAGTCCCAGTTTTTTGTTCCAAGCAAATCCGCTGTGTATCACTTCGCATCTGCAACTGTTGTTGACATCGTTTCTTATAAGATGAGAAAGGTCACGATTTTTCTTCGGGTCAACTGAACACCATGAATCTGGGAGACCAAAGCAGGGATTCCCCGTGTCTCTTCTGATGTCCTTCACGACGCCATGTGTATTTCGCCCGTAGCAATAATCTAAACATACGGAAGGTAATAACATTTTATTTTTATTATGTCAGATGGTATTAGTGTAAATCAGTAGTTGCAAAACTTCTTTTATTACCTGGAATGCATTTGCGCACCTCACCAAATTTTATGTGATAAAATGTGTTTGGTTTTTTGGAAAGTTCATACCAGTTTCTAGTCGTTCATATTCCAACACTTTAGAACACATCAAATTTATATAAATATAATATGCATACATTTCCAATTAGAGCACTCTTCAAACTATCTTTTGAGAAAGAAAATTCAAAATTACTTAATTCGAGTCAATTTTGCAACCCTATGTGCTGTGTACGGTGAAGGTGCTTTAGCTGACAGAACTGTGTAGGAGTGGTTCGCCAAGTTTAGAGTTGGTGATTGTAGCCTTATTGATGATGCAGATGACGACCATATTAAGACTTTGATTGAGAATAACTTGTATTACATAATGCAGAAATTGGTAGAAACACTAAATTTATCAAAATTCACCATCCATGAGCACCTCGTTAAGCTTAGATACGCGAATTGCTACAATGTACGGATAACTCGTAATCTGAGTAAAAAGAATGTTTTAGATTGTATTTTTGTCTGAGATTTGCCATATAAATGCAATGAAAACGCACCCTTTTTTAAGCAAATTGTAACGGTTGATGAGAAATGGATCGTTTACAAAAATGTACAGTGAAAAAGATCCTGGGATAAGCGAGACGAGCCAACTTTAGCCACTTCAAATGCAGGTCTTCATAACCTGCATTTGGTGGGATTAGAAAGGAATCATGTACTAAAACCTTCTGTCGAGTTACCAGCCAATTGATTCTAAAAATTACTGCTCGCAACTGGACGAATCAAAGGCAGCAATCTTAGAAAAACGCCCAGAATTGACGAACAGTAAAGGTGTTGTTTTCCTTTATGATAATGCCAAACCCCACGTTTCTTTGGCAACCTAGCAAAAATTGTTGCAGCTTGTCTGAGACTTGTTGCCCCACCCGCCATATTCACCAGATATTGTTTCTTCGGATTTTCATTTATTCAGGTATTTTTACCGGTAAATAATTTCGCTGGTAAAAAATTTAATTTTTTTGTTTGACATAAAAAAAAACACCTTAATGAGTTCTTTACCTAGTGTTGTGGAATAGTTTTCGCACTGAAGGTTCTAATCGTGCTATGTCGGTTGCTAATCGACTTAACATACCCAAAATGTTAGGAACTTGGTAATCTTTCACTGAAAGCTGACTCCTTAGTATTCGGCTAACTGCCGACTAATATCAACTGCCTAGCAGTTCTACTGAACTCTAATAGAAGTTTAAAGAACTCCTATGAACTTCCTAAGAACTCCCTGTTACTACTTATTAATATAGGAGGGAGAGTCTATTACCTGAGGAATAGGTGTGTTTCCCCATAACACCTAAAAATCACCAAGACTCTCAGGAGACGGAATCTCTAAGTTAAAAGAAAAATTGAGAAAGGTTGTGCAACAAAATGGTTCTTATTTAGTTGGATAAATGCTTAATCGCATAATTTTGTTTAGTGTTTTAATTTCCCATAAAAATCAACATGAATGTTCTAGGCAACCAAATACATTAAAAAATTAAAAAATAGTAGTTTAAAGGGAGATAACCACGGATTTGAAGTCAGAACATTACCATTAATAACTCTCTCCTCCAATTTGCGGACCCTACTTACTATATTTTATTAAAAATATATAAAAATATATTGATATAATGCAAAATATCACAGTCATAAAATCGGTCAATAATTATTCATAACAATTTATACTGGGACTTATGCATGCAATTACAAGTAATACATGAAAAATGTTTTAAATTTTGAAATTATTTTCAAAATATTTTGAAACTGTTTCTAAATCTAAATGATTGTCTTTTAATCATTGGGCCTCACCTGCTATCCTGTTCCGCCACACCAACAAAGCGCTTTGCACCATATGGGAACCACTAGTGTAAACGGTTGATACTAGGAATGAGAAACTGATGACAATGAAAACCAAATCTCTTTCCCCACGTTTACTGCTAATTATCTTTTTTTTTTTCTAACGCCACCATGGAAACTTTGACTCTTAATGCAGATGAAAAGACATGTTATTCTTGTTGTTTTAACTCCCAAACTTATGGATTCGGTGACTTCACAAAATTCTTCAATGTACCTAGTTTCCCCTTGGTTAAGAAATGAAAAGTGCACCTGACCCCGGTCCAGAATGTGTCTTCAGTCACCAAAAGAAAGAAAGAAAAACATTTTGGACGGTTTTATATCCGGAAGCAAGTGGATGTGTCTAGCCACACTGATGAGATGTAATAAAGCGACACAGGCTTGTATGTAGATGACTAATATATTCTGCTCTCATTACGATTGAGCTTTCTAGAGAGGAAAATTTTAAAAAGATTTACGCTTTACTCTTGAATTGAGTTCTCTCGGTGAATGGTATACACCGCATATATATAACACGTTAAAATTTCCCTTCTGTTATTCCATGCGCCTATGTCTTAGGAAGTAGGGTCTCTGACTCACAATCGGTTGAGTTTTGATCCCGGCTGGAAGCAAGTGGATGTGTCTAGCCGCACTGATGAGCAGTGATACAGCGAAACAGGCTTGTATGTGGATGACTATATACCTCAAATTTACATTAAAACTTAATATTAATAATAATATTCCATCGCTTGATGTATTTATTGATTTTAGCACACATAGATTTACTATGGAGTACTGCTGCCATTTATGGTCAGGTGCCCCTGCCGTTCTCCTCAGTGTTCTTGACAAGCTCCAAAGGAGAGTCTGTAATGTGATAGGTACTGATCTGGCGACTCGTCTGCAGCCACTTTCCCATCGTCGAAATGTGGCCTCCCTCTGTCTCTTCTATAAATACTTTCATGGCTTCTGCTCGGATGAGCTTAAGTCACTGATGCCTCCTTAACAGGTGTTTACCCGTTCAACCAGACTGGCAACTGGGTCCCACCCATTCACAGTCAGGTTAGCCAAACGCAGACGACAATTCTACTCCTGCAGCTTCCTCTCTCGCACTTCCCGCCTGTGGAACTCACTCCCGTATTCTTGCTTTCCTGACGGCTACGACCTCCAGAAATTTAAAAGCAAAGTTAATACTCACCTACTAACCACTGGCCTCTAGCTCTCTCCCCTCCCCTGTATAACCTTCCCTTTCTCTCCGCCCATGTATCTGTCATTGCACCTGCTTTCTCAGCTTTCTATTGTTCCTTTCTAACTAGCTTGTACTCCTCACTCTTTTCTAATTAATCTTTTTACATTTATGTAACCCCCTGCACATCAGAGGCGTTTCTGCCTTGCTCGGGGTGAAATGATTAAAAAAAAAAAAAAAAAAATATAGGAAACCAACTAGCATAAATTAGTGTCTTTTTAATTATAATAATGAATGTTCCTAACGATATAAATTAGCTGTTATACAAAATTAATTCAAGGCACACAAATGATATCTTATTCCAAATCCATATTCTATATAGAATTACACAACATTAAACAAACACTTGTTAACAATAGGTTTCCTAACTCCGTCATTGATCAACAAATTCAAATGTATCTCAATAAACTTAATAATAACAATATTGATAATGTTAATAATGTTAGCGTACGTCAAAGTAAACATAACACTATTAACTTATACTATTACAACCAAATGCATAATAATTACAAACATGATGAAACAACACGCAAGAACATAATACATAGAAATGTTAAACCAATTAATAATAATCAAATTAGGCTCATCATATATTATAAAAATTTTAAATAATTGACCTCATAGTCTCTAATAATCGTACAACCATCCTCTATAGAAAACCAATGTAGTGTATCAATTTACATGCCCGTTCAGAGATTGTATCTCTGGTACTAATAATCAACCCACTACATATATGGGTTTTACTACAACTACGCTCTTTCATAGACTTACCTGCCACCTTTCTGATCATAGTTCCATTAAACAACATTTATAAGAAAAAAATAGCCATGTAGATAATATTAGACAGATCTTAGCTGATAACACAATACTCACTCATACACACAGTAAAAACAATCTTCAGATGTTATAGGCCATCTACATTAAATCAAAGCAACTCACACTTAATAAAATCACATTTCAATTTGGACAAAACATATTACATTGCATTTAGATAGATGGTTCTTTTAACGTTATGGTTTCTCATGCAGTGTGACTTCAAAGAACAGCATTACGAATTTACAAACTGTGTCAGGTATTCGGTGGCTGTTATCATCATATAGCAATGTTTAATGTCAACACAGGATAAAATCATCATTGATGGTAGATGTCTTTATGTTAATGTCCCTGCAAACTCCCTGGAAATGGATCATGTGAGTCGAAAGCTTAGAAGCAACATAATCAGAAGATATTCAAATGTTGGACAATTTTTTATTTTTATTTTTATCTGAAATTAAAGCCAAAATATGATGTTCAGAATGGCTCATGATTAAATATAATAGACATTCATTGTCTGTTATGTTTAACAACATGTTTAGAGATTTATCTGCTGCCTCGATAAACTAAATATATACACATCTAATCTAATCTAAACTTATTTATAAATGGAACTTTGTGTGTGTGTGTGTGTGTGTGTGTGTGTGTGTGTGTGTGTGTGTGTGTGTGTGTGTGTGTGTGTGTGTCCGTTACCTATAGACTCCGAAACGGCTCAACCGATTTTCTTGAAAATTTACACAGTTATACTATAAGCGCCTGCGAGTGTTCTTAGCTAGGTTTTGTGTCGAGGTACCCCCGATAAATATCGATAATCGATAATTGAAAAAATCGGGTTATAGAAGGAGTGGTCCAATTTTAATCAAATTTGATACACTCATAGACAAAGACATAAGAAACGATATTCAAAAGTTTCAAGGTTGTAGATTTTACAATAGTGCAGAAAATCGATAATATATATATATAAATAAGGCAAGATGTTTGTGTGTGTGTCTGTCCATCTGTCTGTATGTCCTTTATACAAATCCACAATTTTTATCCGATTCTCACCAAACTTCACACAAATATTCTTTAGGCTGAGTCTGAGCTCCAGGACCATGGATTAGTTTTAAAGCTTTCATTACACCCGAGCAACGCCGGGCTATACTGCTAGTATATATATATATCTTGTCTGTATGATACTCTCATTTATTTTCTCGCCCTAGCGAGATAGGTTTATATTCTACTGCCACAAATAACGTTTGGTGATAGTTTCTACATTTTCCCAGAGTCATTAACCTATTTTGGGATAATAACCGAAATATTAAAAGTTTGAAATCTATATTCCTATCTTTAAGATGCAATACGCTGCACATCAGCAGTTGCCATTCCATTGCAATTTTTTATGAGCTTGCTACACATCAGAGACAATTGGAGCTGCATGTGGGCCATTTTGAAAGCTAATCGAACACGCCTTCAATAACGAAAATTATGGTCTATAATACTACTGTCATTTCAACTTTGCCATATAGCTGCAAAACCTGGATTCTACACCATAGCCACTTTCAAAAAGAAAACTTTCATTAGCACAAAATTGTTGAATCTTGAACATTAAATAGGAATACAGGGAGGGATAAATTGTTGTTAAAGTTACACAAAAATGAAATACTGACATCTCATTTTAAGATACATATTTACCAAATTACACAAAAATATCTTCTCTCTTATAATAAAGACCATAGTGTATTTATCTATCTATCTATCTATCTATCTATCTATCTATCTATCTATCTATCTATATATATATATATATATATATATATGCCCCTCCTGTCACACTCATGAAGTGAGAGACAATAGCGAGACAATGTTAGTTCAGTTCATTAGAGGGACAATAGTAAAGACAGCATTGGCTCAGTTCATTCTCTTTACTACCAGTTATGAAAGCTCTTGTCGCATGTTTTCTCTTTAACAGTGGCTTATTATTTCAGGTTTTACAATAATTATGTTGTAATGTTGTGAAGAATATATATTTGTTTGCTTGTGTGTGTGTGTGTGTGTGTGTATATATATATATATATATATATATATATATATATATATATATATATGCAAAGCGTTTGTCTTTTTAATGGAGCAGATTCGTGCCGAGCTCGAGGTTTTGTGAGAACACCATTATGATGTTTACACTCGTCAGGGCTGGTTTTTGGCCTTACGAAGCTTCGAGATCTGGATGGATCTGGTCTATTAAAGGGACAAGCACTTTGTACCTATCAATGCTTTATCTACACCCCGATATTAAGCACTTTACAATAAAATACCTGCTTGCCAAAATATATTTTATCAGTAAAACTGAATAGTAACAACCTTTGCACCAAATATTATCACAATTAAACACTATATATATATATATATATATATATATATATATATTTCCTTCCTGTCTCGTTCAGTTTATTATGTGGAATGATTCAATTCATTATAAAGACCGTTCTGTATTTATTTGTATATATATATATATATAATTTCCCTCCTGTCACACTCATAGAGAGAAAGAGAGAGTGAGAGAGACAATAGTGAGACAGCATTGTCTCAGTTCATTCTACTACCAGTTATGAAAGCTCTTGTTGTATGTTTGCCCTTTAACAGTAGCTTATTATTTCAGTTTTTGCAATAAGTATGTTGTTGTGTTATAAAGAATATATTCTTTCTATTATAATAAAAACCATTGTGTATTTGTTTGTTTATATATATATATATATATATATATATATATATACCCACACACACTAAACAGTTATAGCAAGGCATGTCTAAATTAGACTAGTAAGCAGTTGTATTAGAAAGTGCTCAAAACAAGTTTGAAGGGAGATGAAGATTCACCATGTAGAGAATTTAGATATTTAGGTAGGGAAAATCACTCAGGTTACTCTACCATGGTTCACCTGACAAAACTACAAAGGTCAAAACGATGGTAGTGTAACTGGCTGATCTTCACAACCTATATATATATATATATATATATATATATATATATATATATATATATACACACAAAGTGTTTGTCTCTTTAATAGAAAAAAATTCATGCAGACTTCAAATGTTCGTTAGAGCAATGTTAGGATGTTCAAACCTGTCAAGGCTGTTTTTTGGTAAATAGTCCTGATCATAACAGTGCTCTCACGAAACTTTAAAGTCGGCATGAATTTGCTCTATTAAAAAAACGATTACTTTCTACCTATCAATACTCTATCTACACCATGATATCATACATTTTACAATGAAATAACTGTTTGCCAAAATACAATTTATCAGTAAAACTACTGAAAATATCCATCTTGGCACTAAACATTATCGCAATTAAACTATATATATATATATATATATATATATATATATATATATATCCGAGTGAGTATAGAATGAGGAGAGAAAAAAAAATTTTTTCCGCCCAAAACATAAAGTTAAAACAGCGCTCGATATATGATGTATATAGCAGTGAATATTTATTATAAATTATGTTTTAGAACATGTACATAATTTCTTCTATATATGTCCCCTTCCCTACAATCATATGTTTGTTTCAGTGTTTGGATTTAAACACCTCTTCGGGTATTTCCCCCGAAGAGGTGTCTAAATTTCAATTGGAGTAGATAGACTAAACTACCGCCTGGTTCACACTCCACTCACGTCTATTGAACAGGTGTAGAGGCTCATCCCTTGTTCCCTGTTTAGGATGTGGTTTCCGGCTTTCTCTTTCCCAATCTTTTTACTCTTACATAGCCCCCTGCACATCAGTGGCGTTACCGCCTTGCTCGGGGTGATATGATTAATATATATATATATATATATATATATGTGTGTGTGTGTGTGTGTGTGTGTGTGTGTGTGTGTGTGTGTGTGTGTGTGTGTGTAAATAATATATGTTTATAATTATATATATACATTAACAATTTATTTATATATTTATTTGTTAGATGACATTTGTATAAACTGCTGATGTTAAAAACGTGAAACCGATAACAATGAAAACCAAATCATTTTTCCCGTTTTGGCGTTAATTATATTCTTTAGTAAATTCCACTCAGAAAGCTTCTCCCCAAGAAGCTTTTAGAAAAAGACTCCTGACAGGATATTTTCCCAGTCATTACAATCTTGACCTCTTCAAGTCTAGGATCAACCATTATTATTTTTTTATTACATAACATTATGAACTGTACTTTTTCTTACATTCATACAATACCAAACACTATACTCTCTGCCATGAGTAGCTCTTGAGCCTTGTATAAGGTGGACACTGATAAAAAATAAAAATATAAAACGAAATTTCGAAAGTTCTCTATCATAACCATTACATTAATAAACCCTTTTTCACAACAACTTGCAAAATCTACGCGCTACATAGTAAATGCTCTTCCCGTCACTGTTCTGTTATATTTTATCTTATTTTATATATATTTTTGTCAAATAGACTACAAATTGTTATGGCTTGCAGAGTCAAGTTCAATGCTTATAAATTCTGAAATAGTCGTAGTTATAAACTCTAAATTACAAGTAAAGAAACTGCCAGGTGTGACATCTTCATGTGACCATTCAAATGTCAAACAATAAACCAACCCCAGTCGGTATAGGAAAGTTTTATGCTTTAGCAACAGTTTGAGAATACATGATCCAAGATCGATATTGACATCTCAAAAGTCAACACTTAAGACTTCAGTAATCAGGTTAAGTTGGCATTTCGCTCAATAGCAACTCTTCTTCGCTTGAAATGAGTCATTTTTAAAGAACTTAAAATTATACCAAGGCAAAGACATTTTAAAGGAGATTTGTTTTCGTTAAACTAATGTCAGTAATTTTAAAGTATAGAATCCTAAAAAAAAAAAAAAATTAATATTTTCTTTTACTTGCAGTCTAGAATCTCAATTCTTGCTTTCAACTTGTGTTTTACTGCGCTTAGGGTGGAAAGATAAACCAAAGCTGGTGAATACTACCCACTCCCACTCTCAAATGGGGGAGGCTTTGAAGCCTGATTTAGGGTCTCCGAGCAATACTTTGTGTTCTTCGCTATCTTAAACAGTTGCTTTTTTATCTACCTACATTTAGGATGTGCGTTGTGGTGCATTGGATATCGGCTCGGATCGAAAAATGGGGGAGCCGAGTTCGAATTCCAGCTGAATTCATTGCATTCACTTACGCGCAAATACCCTTGCGAAAGGTATTAATCCGCCTATACCTTTCAGTTATGGGTTGAATAACAGGACAGATTGTCTTTCGCGACATGATCGCCCAAGCGTGTATCACGTATGGCACTCAACTGACTGACTGACATTTATATACATTACAAATTAAACTAGACACTACAAACGATGAAAGGAGAAAAAAAAAGTTGCAAATTTTGACATCATTTTATGTTTTCTTGTTTTTTTTTTTCCGTCTAAATTGGTGAATTTATATTTTTACTTGTGGTAAATCTTGAAAAGAAAAAAAACACACAATATAATATTCATTATTTTTTACCCATAATTTTGAATGTGTTAAAATTATTTAACATTTTAACATAATAAAATCTGAAGTTGATGTTAAAAATTGCCATAAATAATTGTCGATTTATTTAAGGTGGAATGATCTATTATGACAGGTCTCTAATTTGTATTTGGAGACATTGTATTTATTTTTAATTTTTCGAGTTGAATTGTTCACCTAATTTACATATGAGCCATTATTGCACATAATTATTTTACAATAAAATTAGTATTTTATATGAATACGATTTTATAAAAATTAAAATGTATTTGAGTGTCCCCTGTATCATAGATTTGGCGGAGGCATGAGATCATTTTACTGAACCATATGAGACTGGCTGTTGAAAGCTGACGCAACACAAGGACGATACAAGATGTGCTTAGCTTTACAACTGTTTTATTCAAACTGTCATATGCATTCCCTTGTGGGACCGGAACTGCTTAAATGTCATCATCACTAAAATGTAGTAAATCTCCACCAGGATATCATAGATTCGAGAGGCGCACTGATGTTATGGAACAGTTTGTGTGTCAAATTTTAAGAGCAATTTCTTCTTGGAGATGCAAAACATTTGAATGTTACTCCAGAACGGTCAATTTTGTAGGGTGATTTTCTAAGCGTAGCTTAGATGTGGAACAAGGCAGAAAGTACAGGGCACCCAGTGAGGATCGACCTCACTACTCAGTCGTAATTGATCTAGCCAGACTAGCTCTCTGACTGTTACACCTCGCCGAATTGTCCAAACGGTCAGTTTTGTCTGTCCGTAAAGAACAGAATTCGAACTCAGAACGCAGATTTCACGTCCTGAGCCATTGCTATTACAACACCTGCAATTCCGTATCTATTTTCCTTCTAGCCAAGATTGTTGCATATAATCCAGCTATTCTCAGTTACACTAATTTTGAGTAAGGTTCCTCAATCCGGTCAGATTTGGAAGACGGACTTCCTTTGATCTGTCCACTTGGCTTTGTGTCATATTAAGCTACAAAAGACACTCTATGTTTTTTAACTGAGGCAATAATTCATAGACAAAGTGGTCGGGACAAAAATGGTCAAACCTTACCTGGACAGAAACTCAATTCAGCACAAAGGTATGGTCTTTTGAAGTTAGAAAGGCGCACGTCTTCAACAGAAGGAGCAGAAGGACGCGCCATCCCAATCCGTGAGCTTGTGAAATTATCCCTGTAAGTACGGAGGGCATTAAAATCCAAACATTGAAATTCTTCTCGACTGGCATTATCCAACTGAAGCAGTTCTGTTACTCTTCGCATAGTATACCAACACATGTAATAGGATGCGGTTGTCTGCAAAACGGAATTTTAAATCTGGTAAGGAGGTGGAGCTGAATACATCACACTATAGTTTGGCTATTTATCAGTTAGCATTTTACAGGACTAACTATTAACTGTAAGTAAACAGGATTAACTATTGTCAGCAAAAGAGGCAGTTCATATTGGGGACGTTAAAATCAAGTTGGTACAGTAATTTCTACTCTCACACAGCTCTCTTCACACCATTGTTTTCATCCTTCTCTTACCCATTCTCCGACACCCTTTTGACCTGTTCTTCTTTCTCATCACTTTCCTCTTATGTAACCCCCTGTGCAGCAGTGGCAGTACTGCCTTGCTTGTGGTTAAACGATTATGAAAAAAAAATGTTCATAGTAAAAAAAAAAGTACGTTGGATTGTTATATCTTCACAGATGAAGAAGAAACTTGAAGCGATAGAGGTGATATTCTACGCCATATTGAGCAGTGTTAGGGTGTCAGCCTGCTCTGATGAAGTTTCCTCTTCATATCAAATAAAAAAAAAATCAATAAATAAACAAACATAGGCAACTGTTTTCATAATAAAAAAGGAATAGGAAATTTATGAAGTCATCTGCACACCATCAGTTACTCAGTTCCAATGTGAGAGGAAATTTTCAGTTACTCAGTTTCAATGTGAGAGGAAATTTTCAAAGCTAAAAAATCATAAAGACAAGGTTAAGAAATTCGTTCTCCGAGGTGAATTTGGAATCACACATGTTATTATTCATTGAAAAAGAATTGATAGATGAATTGGATGCAGAAGCAATTATTGGAAAATTCGAACAATCATCTAATAAACACTTAATATAGTGGACTACATGAAATGCTCTATTGCGCTTCTGAACTAAATGTTAACGCATAAATTGTGTAAAATTTCACACCAGAACGTTTTCGAACTGGCCAGAGTAGTATCTTACCCAGTGGCAAAAGAATCCCTGATAGACTGCCCCCCATGTAAAGTAAAAAAAACAATAAAGAAAAACACAGATAAATGAATAGAAACTTTAAAAAGTTATCTGCACACCATCAGTTCAGTCAGTTAAGTGCCATACGTGATACATGCTTGGGTGATCATGTCTCTTTCGAGACCTGACTGACTAATCTGAAGATTATCCCGCAGTAGGTCGCCACTGCTTTCTGCGGTAGACTGGTTGCCAGCCAAGGCTATAGAACCCAATCTGTCCTATTATTTAAGCCATAACTAAAGGGAAGAGACGGATTAATACCGTTCCCAAGGGTATTTGTGGGCAAGTGAATGCAATTTGAAACCGGACCCTGATTTGTCGTTCGGAGTCGATATCCACTGCACTACAACGCACATCCTTTCAGCATTAGTTACTCAGTTCCAATGTGAGAGGACATTTTCAAAACTAAAGATCTTAAAGACAAGGTTAAGAAATTCATTCGCTGAGGGGAATTTGGAATAGATTCTCATTACGCTAAGTCTGCACAGTCAACTTAATTTTTTACACATTTTGTTAAGATTCGAGATCATTTGAGCCAAGATTAACTTTGTTATTAGACTAGAATATGTAATGTAGCGATGTGCGTTGTGACGTGATAGGTATAATCTCGGAATGAGAAATCAGTGAGCCGAGTTCGAATTCCAGTTGAATTCGTTGCATTGACTTACACGCAACTACCCTTGGGAAAGGTATGAATCCATCTTTTCTCCCTCCAACTATGACCTGAGTAGCAGGACAGATTGGGTTCGATAGCCTTGGTTGGCAACTAGTCTACCACAAAAAGAAATGGCAAGCCACTACTACTTCTGCCTAGTCAATCATCGATCGGAAAAGACATGATTTCCCAAGGGTAGTTGCGTGTAAGTCAATGCAACGAATTCAACTGGAATTCGAACTCGGCTCACTGATTTCTCATTCCGAGATTATACCTATCACGTCACAACGCACATCGCTACATTACATATTCTAGTCTAATAACAAAGTTAATCTTGGCTCAAATGATCTCGAATCTTAACAAAATGTGTAAAAAATTAAGTTGACTGGGCAGACTTAGCGTAATGAGAATCTATTCCAAATTCCCCTCAGCGAATGAATTTCTTAGCCTTGTCTTTAAGATCTTTAGTTTTGAAAATGTCCTCTCACATTGGAACTGAGTAACTAATTAACTGACTGACTGATTAGACTACAAAACAACATGAATTCTGTGGAGACACTGTGTATATTCTAAACTGTGTCTAGATATTATATGCAAAAGAGGTATTGTCAAATATGTTATGTAAAATTCATAGATATGTGTTATCCAATGAAATAATTTGTACTATTATGTATAGCACGTAAGCATGAAAGCAATTAAATCCTAATTTTCAATTTCAGATTGATATTTAGTAATATTTCAGTAATTACAGCAATTTTCAGTGTCAAGAGTTTATTTGCAAGAACTAGAATTTAGTATTATGGCTCGTAAAAAAAGAACTAACAATGAACGAAAAGAACTATATAATCAAAGAAATTAGCAAAGGAAAGTCTTCGCTTCAAATTTCTAAGGATTTGAAAAGGGACCATCGAACAATCAAGAAAATATGTCAAATGGGAATTCAACCAAAGAAAAAATGTCTCAGGCTGAATTCAGGAATTTAACAAAGCGAGATATATCGCACATCCGAAGAGAATTAATAAAAAAACCCAAATGCGTCAAGTGCGTTCATATTTGAGGCCACTGGAGCTCCTATGGTGTCCAGGGAAACAAGCTGTAAAGCATTAAGGAAGTTTGCTGATGTAAAAAGTCAAATAAAGAAACTCATTTTAACAAAATGGAAAGAAGATTGCAGTTGGCAAAAAAATACATGAAAACTGATTTCAGTAAAGTGCTTTTTACAGACGAATCAAGGATCACCCTCGATGGGCCCGATGGATGGGTTCGAGGATGGGTTTGCAAGCAACATGACTCAAGAAAATTTTTTAAACGCCAACAAGGCGGCGATGGGATCATGATATGGTAATGAGCTTGTGGGTCCATTTAATGTGAAAGACGGGGTTAAAATGAATTCCAAAAGTTGCTGTGATTTTCTAGAGCAATATTTCTTTGAATGGCTCGATAACCAGTCTTTAGCCAAGCGTAGATCTATGCTCTTTATGCAAGACAATGCACAAAGTCATGCATCAAAGTTTACTAAATCCTGGTTGAAAGAAAAGGGATTTCTTGAAGATTCTATGGACTGTCCTTCAAATCGCTGTGACTTGAATCCCATTGAGAATCTGTTGAGCATCCTCCAGAGAGATATTTATTCTAATGGAAGGCAATTCAACAACAAGTGTGACTCCTGGGAGGCAGTTAAAGTTGCTGCAAACAACTTACCGGCCTCTAAAATTGCAAATCTAACATCAGATGTTGACAGTAGGCTGCTAAGAGTTATTGAAAAGAAAGGAGCATTTGTGCAATAAATTTTAGGAGGTTCTTATTTTTTGTTAATATATATTTTATTTTTAAAATAAAATGTTTTTTTTTGTGTTTTTTCTTTAATAAATTGATGAATTTGTTCTAAAATCTTTTCATATTATTTTTTACATTAATTTTAGAAGGTATAATAATGTAAAAGTATCAAAATAAATAGTTGCAAATAAACTACTGACAGTCAAATTAGTCTGTTTTGTTAACTTAGTAAAATATTTTCCAAACAAAAACAATAGTTTTCTTTATCACTATATATATCAGTTAATAATATTGAGTAGAATCTAAACATCATAATAGGACTTTTAACATTAAAGACGCAACTTTTTATGCCAATTCATAACTTGCATATAATCTCTAGACGCAGTTTATTTGTTTTTTCTTTCATCATTTTGCACAAAACAAGAGAATAAAGCCACTCTGATACAAGAGGTTACTGAGTGTAAATGAATAGGAAAAACATTATTATGGAGCGAGAACAATAGAAGAGAAATTCAGAAGACAATAGATAATGATTGACATTGACAGGAGTCATAATATTGACATCTAAGAACTGGTTTATATTCTCAGTGACGGATTGGCTGGTTGAGGTGCCAGCTTATCATGGCAAACGGCCCTCGGATGTGCTCCCTTGCATCAAATTAAAATGCAATAAAGAAATAGACACAGACAAGTGTTTTTGTAATAAAAAAAAGAATAAGGACTGCGAAACCTGGAAAAAAGAAAAATATATGTTCAAAATTAAACACTTAAAAAGATTTCCTATTCAGAAGCAAGTAAAAGCATCAAAACAAACTCCAACACATCACCAGATGCGAAAATAACCCAAGCAACATCAAGCTATGCCTATAAAAATCTAATATAAAAAAAATTACAATAAACACAAGAAATAACATTTCTGAAAACGTTAAAACCATTTTAAAACTTGGAAACAAGACAAGATTTAGAAATTCGCTGTCTTAGGAGAATTTTGAATCATACATGTTATCCATTGAATAGGAATTATTTGGTGGATTGAATGCAGAAGCAATTATTTTTTATATTCGTATCACCCCAAGCAAGACATTATACTGCCACTGTTGTGCATGGGGTTACATAGAAGGAAAGTTATGAGAAGGAGTGACAGAATGCATGGGGTGTCAGAAATAAAGAAGTTGAAAACAGCGTTTCAAACGTTTTCTTCGGGGGAAATATTTGTTTCTTTGAATGTGTAATCGAAACTTTACCCACTGTTGGGCTACATTTGTTAAAAAAAAAAGGATTCTATCTTTGATTAATTATATTTAAATAGTTAACTTTCCTAATGTTGTTTCATATATAAATATTCTAATAAAACGTAATTACTTTCCGAACACCTCTATATGAAATACTCTGTCTGTCTATGTGTGTCGCAAATAAGCGAAAAACTTTTACTTATATATATATATATATATATATATATATATATATATATATATATATATAGGCATATAGGCTGTGGTACAGCGAAACAGGGTGATATGTGGATGATGAATATATATATTTTTTTTTCTTTGGGCTACGTGCTGACTCGTTCCGAACTGATATTCATGTACTTAGCTCTTTCTTTTTTTTTTAAACCATTTTTTCTCGTCTTCGTAGATTCGTGGAAGGTTTTTCGACTCGAGTATAGTTATAATCTACTTTTATATATAATTTGTAAATGAGTTATTAGGCAACCCAGGTTTCTACCATCTGGTGTCTTCAGGCGATTTACAATAACTGATTTTATCGTTTTTTAAAAAAAACGCTCACGTAACGGGGACTTTTATGAACACGCAATTTTCTAAATTAGAAGAACCATAGATGAAGACGTTATAACTTAGAATTTTGACAATTGCGCGTTCATAAAAATTTCCTGTTGCGTTATATATTGAAATAAAGTTCAATCCAAGGTCATCTTATTGTCTGGGATGAAATGCAACATTCTAAATATGATATCCACGTTTAAAAGTTAATATTGTATGTCTGACTTTCATCAATAAAAAAGTTTAAATGTTTCCCTTCTTCCCTCTCTACTCACTATTCCTCCCGACTGGATAAATATTATCCACTCATTTTTGTAAAAAATTCGGTCTGAGGAATTGAATATCTTTTTAGAAAATATTCACGAAAGAAATTATCACCAATGGATTTATAATTTGTCCAATTTATTTTCATTATAATACTTTGTTAAATTCTAACATTGAGTTCTTATCGGATTACACTACCCTGTGGAAATAAACTTACAAATTTGGATAAATCTAACCCATTCATTGTTGTAGGAATTTAGTTTGATTTAGCCTGTAAACGCTCCGCGAAATAAGCTATTACCAATGGATTTATAAAAACATCCAACTTATTTTCATTATAATACTCTGTTAAATTCTAACATTGAATTCTCATCGGATTACAATTCCCTGTGGAATTAACCTTACAAAGTACCATATAATTTATATATCATAAAAATGTAGCTAAAGATATAATATTATATTATAACAGTATTTATATTATAGTAGCATCATAGCCCGGCGTTGCCTGTGCGACTCAGAACATTTTAGTAGTAGGATAAACGTCGGAAAAAAATATTAAATATAAAGGCTCATTTTTTTTTTTTTTAATAAAAAAATATTTTAGTCGTGTTTGACACGTGTGATTTGATTTGTGACGTAATTCAGCAACCATCTTAGATTTTAGATGTTTTACGGAAATAAAATGTCGGAATAAACATTATATATAAAGGCTCATTTTTTTTAATAAAAAAATATTGTAGTCGCGTTTGACACGTGTGATTTGATTTCTGTGACGTAATCTAGCAACCATCTTAGATCTTAGATGTTTTACGGAGCAAATGTAAACAATCTGCACCATTGGCTAAAAGGTGCGAAAGAGAAAAATTGCTGAACTTAAACTCAAAAAGTATGTGTCGACTTGGCTTCTTTGCAGATATGTGTCCCTAGAAAGTTTGAATGGCGTAGCTTAAAAAATGTAGGCGTGCATAGGGAACAGTCACACACAGACTCACAGATTGTCTTTTATATATAAAGATTATAACAGTATTTATATGTTAAAAAAAAAACTACATTAAGTCTCGTAAAGACATAAATACGTCTACAGCATCGAAGATTTGTAACTACGTATTAAAATGCTGATGCGCTATAAAAAAGAGTAGAAAAGGAGTATTTGAGTGTCAGAATGAGTTTGTTTTTAACCGGGTGTTGGAATAATTTTAAAAATGTTCTTACACTAGTGATTTCAATCGTCATTAAAATTTAACATTTTTAACGTACTTATAAAACTTACCATGAATTCAAACCTTTCTATGTTAGACACTAAATGGGAAGGCTGTGAAAATTTCTGTCCCGCATACTCGCTTATCTCTTGGACGCATGACATGAAGCTTTCCTCGCAAGCCTTGCTCACAATTGGATGTAGGGCAACAAGTGGTGGAACAGGAAAACTCCGGTGCAAATTCTATAAAGATGAATTAAAAATATTTAATACTAGCGGTATAGCCCGGCGTTGCTCGAGTGTAATGAAAGGTTTAAAACTAATCCATGGTCCTGGAGCTCAAACTCTTTGGACGTTGGCACGAAAGACTAAAAAGCAATAGTTGTTTCTAGTTAAAGCGAAACCGTAGACTGAAAGAAAAATGAATGGATGTAAGTCAAATTTTGATTTCCTGATATCGATATCAAATAAGTGTTTTTCGTCGTAAACTGAATTTTGAAGGCTAAATGTCCTCTGAGTAAGTGATATCATGGCTGAGACTAAGAACTACAATTATACCTACTTAGAGCCAAACCCGAAGCAAGAACTACAATAAAAGGGCTGAAAAACTGATTTTGATCAGACCGGGTAGGCTATCGGGATATCGATTTCCAATATCGGAGTCAAATAAGTCATCCAAGGATAAACTAACCTAAGTAAGTCCATGAAAACTTATCGTACCCATCGGGAGTAAAATTGGAGAAAAGGAGCCATATTTATGGCTGAATATCGGTTTTTGATCAGATTCGATAGAATATCGGGGGTATTGATTTCCAGTATCGGGGACATTATCGATTTTCTGCACTATTGAAAGAACTGCAACCTTGAAACTTCTGAATATCATTTCCTTGAAACTTCTGAATATCATAAATGGAACTTTGTCTGTGTGTCTGTGTGTGTGTGTGTGTGTGTCCGTTACCTATAGACTCCGAAACAGCTGAACCGATTTTCTTGAAAATTTACACAGTTGTACTATAAGCGTCTGCGAGTGTTCTTAGCTAGGTTTTGTGTCGAAGTACCCCCGATAAATATCGAAAATCGATAATCGAAAAAATCGGGTTATAGAAGGAGTGGTCCGATTTTAATCAAATTTGATACACTCATAGACAAAGACATAAGAAACGATTTTCAGAAGTTTCAAGGTTGCAGTTCTTACAATAGTGCAGAAATCGATAGTATGTATGTATATATATATATATATATATATATATATATATATATATATATATAAGGCAAGGTGCTTGTGTGTGTGTGTCTATTTATCTGTCTGTATGTCCTTTATACAAATCCACAATTTTTATCCATTTCTCACCAAACTTCACACAATATTCTTTAGTCTGAGTCCAGGACCATGGATTAGTTTTAAAGCTTTCATTACACCCGAGCAATGCCGGGCTATACTGCTAGTCTTTTATAATCCTGGTTACGCCATCCATTTATTCAAGCTTTCTATATATGTCATGGGTTGTTTTTTATGTTCTTTTTATTGCCTTCAATCTGTCCTGTGAGTATCAGATTTTCCAAACCCTCTTTCCTCATTATGTGTGCTAGAAATTCCCACTATTTCTTCCTGATGCTATGTATAAGTGTCTTTTTTTCCATTTTCTGTAAAACCTCGTCGTTGCTCACATGTTCAGCATTCTTATCATTTGTCTTTAGAGCCACATTAAACTATATGACATGTCGGTGGAGCTTAGAATACGCTGGTGGTGATACCGACCAGCGACAGACCGGATGTTTGGACGCTCACGACAAAAAGCAAATGACCAAAACTCGACTTTGCGCATCCGGTTCGCGCAGATGTTCCGGTTGAAAAATAAAAATTAATCAAATATCAAATTTCAATTTCGCAAGCCTACGCGAATTTTATTTATCAGCCAACTGGAAGCCCAGAATCAAATACAAGTGTGAAATCCCAAACGAGCTGTTTTGATCCAAAAAGCAGATATAAAAAGCGAAGACACAAAGTATCGTCAGACAGACCGACGGTGACAGGCGAGAGTAATTAATATCTCCCTTGACCAAATCAAGTGGCTACTATGCTCGTCCCTTCACCTCTCCTTCCTTCATCTCTGTCTCAAATGTACTTATTGATCTAAGGAGCGAATACATCAAAGACATTCCTTACATACAAGACGCCTCCACACTACTTTAAGTTTCGAATTCTCTTTGTCAGCCTTCTATTGCCAAAATGAACAACATTCCTAAGCCTTAAATCTCTTTCAGCTTATTATTTGCCATGAACATTTAACCTACGTTGGACCTATATTCAAGTATTACTTTAATTGTAAAAATATTAATTGATATGTGTATATATAAATTTTATTTTCAACTCAAATTGCTTTTCTTGATTTTATAATTATTTTATGTTTTATAGTGGGCTATCTACCACAAGGCCAAATTCCGTTAACCTGCAACAGTATACAACTACTCTTCACTAGAACGGATTACCACAACTAGAAAAAGAACCGATAAGCAACCCACTATACGCTGTCTGCATTCTCTACGGACGGGTAAGAACACTATGGTAGTTACGAAATGAAAATAACTCTCTTTTTTTCACTGTTTGCAAATTCGCCAACCATTTGAAAATCTATTTCTGACCAAGAAGAAAAAGGATTGACTCCGTACTCAAGGAATAAAACCAAAGGAAATTTCACGACTCAGTGTGAATTATTTTCTAACCAATGAAAGGAGAGCGATTTACAAAACTGAGAGAAAGTAAAAACGCTACGATGTAAAAGAGAAAAATTAAGCCGCTGATCGGACACAACTGTCCCAGTGACACACATTTGCATTCCATCTCCTTCTCGCTTGATATTTTCCTTTATCTCTTCGTCTTCGTCTTAGCCTACACGCCGTTAACAAAAAGAAGAAAACAACAACAATAAAACACTTCAACTGTCGCCTAAAATTAACGTCAATGAATACAATTTTCTTTTATCTCTTTTTCTTCCTCTTTACTTACTCGCCGGCAGCAAAAAAGAAAGAAAGGAAGGAAGACCCTACAAACAGCCTCTAGATTCATGTAACTCTTTCCTGCTATTTCTCTTAAAATTGATAATTTAATTTCCTAAAAATTGATGTTATTCTTTCCTATAAATAAATTTCCACATATTTATACAAACGAAACATTTTTATTCTTTCCAAACTTCTGATAACTTTAAATGTTGGAGAGTTCGATTATATTTGGAGCAAGATCAATTTAATAAATATGATCAAAGCTCCCTACTTTAACACCTCACCAAAAGGTCTACCTACCAAGTAAATGCATAGAGATTCAAATATAAATGACTAATGTTTACTTGCCCTTTAACCAAATAAATGCTGACGAAACCAAATGTAAACACCCAATATTTACCTCTCTGCCAATGAAGTAAATGCTTGTAGACTCAAATATAAAGAAAAAATTATTACCTATTCCTGAACCAAATAAATACTCAAATATAATAATAATTTTACGGTTTTTCATATTTGAATATTTTGATCGATCTTAATTCTGAAGTTAATTATTGAATAAGCTCATGTTATATTCTGCAACAATGAAATATCCGTAGAAATTCATGTCACATCGTTAAATGTTTGAGCTTAACAACAAAATATTGCAATAAAATCATAAATATGAATGATGGCCAATATTTAAAGAAGTAAGAGGGTACAAATGAAAAGAATTAAAATTGACAACTTTTTCCATTTCACTGAAACAGAAATTTTTATCATCCCTTCGACATTTCTTTCTTTTTTTTTTCTTTCTTTCTTTCTTTCCCACGGAAACCAAGTAGCATCTCTGGTATGTCTTTTTCAACGTCCCACGCAATAAAATAAAATAGTCTATTATTTATTAGGCATTAGCAGGGCATAACTTTCATTGTCTCACTGAAATCAAGTAGGGTCTCTGGTATGTCTTTTTGGTTTTTCCACGCGATAAAAACCCGAATAGTTCATTATCCTCCCGATAAAGCTTTTACTAATTCCTGAACAATGACAATCCCTTTAAAACTAATTGTTTGAAACAGAATTACAGATTATAGAAAAATAATAAAATTTTATCACCAGTGTATTTATTTTCATGAGGAAAAATTCTATAGAGAGGAATATTAATTTTAAATAAAAAATGTTAAATTCCAAATGACAAAACCAAAATTTCTAAATTACAAGGTTTGTTTTTGCAATATACATAAAATAAATCCGAAGAAAATAAAATAAATAATTCTTATACTTACTTCAATTAAATTAACTAAACTTATTCGAAATGTAAAAGCAAATATTTCTTTGAATTTCTTAAACTGACTACAGTAACAAACTAACCCGAACCAAAATAAAATGCATCGTTGGAAGGGAACAATGTTTTTTTTTAATAAGCCCCTACTTGCACCATGAGTAGGCATGTAGTATAGAACACCATGTCTAACAAGAATAAATGAAAACGAACTGTTCGAAAGTTTAGTCAAGCTTATTTTCTAATCATTTGAATTTTTTTTATTTTTTTATTTCTTTTACACATTCTTGCTTTCTGAAAATCCCAGATATCAAAGTATGGCATACAGACTGATTGCCGGAATTTATTAAATTTTTTAGTTAAAATTGCAAAATATCGGTCCTTCAGAAAATAGAATAAGATAAAAGCAAATATTTCTTTGAATTCCGGAAACCAATTACAGCAGCTACAGAGAACCAAACCCAAATAAAAATGCATTGCTCTCTGCAGAAGGACAAAATTTTGAAATATGCTTTCATTTCTGATCCTTGCGTTCCATGAAACCTTCTGTCCCATGAATAGGCCTGGAGTATAAAGCGCCATGTACTGATTTCCATTGCAGCCAAAGCTAAAAGTAAAGCCATGGTCATTGTTACATTTATATCCCTTCTAAAGACAGAACTTTCTGCGTATGCACTGACCGGTCACTTCAATACCGGATTGAAACCCTTTTGCTTTAATTCTTCTTGTATTCAACGATGTTCTAGAAGAACTCTTTTGAAATCTTGGTCCATGTTGTTATTATGGCATTCCACAGTTCAGGTAGATCAGTTGGCTGCACATCCAGGATTCAAATCACCTTTTCGACTATATTCCGAAGGTGCTCTATGGGACTGACATCTATTGACTGTGGAGGCCACTTAAACACAAAGCTCTGTTTCATAATCCAATCTGATTCTATTTTTGGTTTGTGACACGATGCTAGAAGTAGTCATTAGAGTATGGATGCACTAGAGTTATAAATTGAGGAATGGGGTCAGACAATACCCAGGTAGGCTGTGGGATTAAAAAGATCAAAAGTTCCAATGAATGCCAAGAAAAGATTCTACATACCATTACACCACCATAGTCAGCTGAATTGTTAATACAAAACAGAGTGGGGCTATACTTTTACGTAGTTACGCCTGTGAATGAATATTAAGATAGAATGAAAGTAATATAAAATGTCAAGTAGAATACAGGACAGTTCTTTTTTTATCATATCAGCCCAAGCAAGGCAATAAAGCATCAAAAACACAAGGGGCTACTGAGTGTGAAAGAATAAAAAAGAGAAACATTATAAAGAAACGAGTACAATAAAAAAGGTTATGAAGAAGGTAAACAAGGGGTTAGTAAGTGTTATAAAATATGTGAAAAGCAACTATTAAGGGGAGAAAACAAGTATTAAGAAGACAAAATAACGATTGATGTTGCACTTAAATTTTTGAAAAATCAAAGTTGGCTGGAATACAAGGTTAGCTATTTCAATTGTAAAATGGTGTGACCTTGCTGCCAATCTATTACTGCACTTAAATTCATAAAGTCTAGATACAATAACAAAGAGTTAATTGGAACAAATACCATGAAAGTATCTATAGAAAAAGGATCCGGAAACTACATTATATTAGTGTAAAAGTGACGGAAGTCGAGACGTCAGGTTAAAACCAATAAAAAAAAAATTGAAATAGTTTTCGAGACACCGAACTTCTTTAGCTAATTTGAGAGCGCTGAATCTGAAAAGGATCTTACTTTTTCTTCGTTTCTACAGTTGTTGATGTACAGATATTATTTTTAAATCGTCTCACCCCAAGCGAGGCATTCTACTACAACTGTTGTGCAGAGGGTTACATAGGGGAAAGTGATGAGAAAGAAGAGTTAGTTATGGGAAATTTCAGGAGGAGGGTAACAGACGGAAGAGAATACCAAGGATGGGGGTGGAGTAGATGAAAAAGAGCTTGAGAGAATGGATGCAAGTTAGTGAGATAGAAGATGTCTATTAACCTTACATTTAAATTCTTGGAGATTGTAGCTGTCGGGGAGGAAAGTATATGAAAGGGAATTCCACGGGCGAGAGGTGCTATAAAAAGAAGCTGTTAGAGTAGAAATTGCGGTTACATTTGATCGGTTTCACTGTAAAAAGGTGGGGCCTAGTTGCTAATCTAGTAGCTCGTATAAATTCATACCTAGGAGACACCAGTGATCTAAGTTCATTGGAGCAGAATCCGTGAAAGAAGATAGATAGAAGAGGCACAGAGAAGCCACGTCACGGCGGTGAGATAGCGACTGCAGCCGAGCTGCCAAGTCAGTATCTATCACATTACAGATTTTACGTTGGATTCTGTTAAGAACTCCGAGGTGAATAGCAAGGGCACCGCCAGATGTGGCAGCAGTATTCAATACACGGGCGGATGGTAGATTTATATATATGCAGGATGGACTCAGACGGGAAAAAACTTCTTAGCAGCGGATTTAGCAATGGATTCGATGTAGTCATTCCACTTGAGGTCCGCTGAGAGTGTGAGACCAAGGAGGCGTAGTGTTTTACTCTCAGGTAGGCAAGCCTGTTCCATGCTAATGGAAGGTGGTAGGAACGATTGTCTATGATGGTTAATGGAGAGCAGCTTCGTTTTGGAAGCATTAAATTTTATGAAACATTTCTTACCCCAGTCCACCACGAATTGGAAATCCTTCTCGAGCTCGGTAGCGAGGTTCGCTTTGTCAACCTAAGCAGAGTTTTGGTCGAGGCGAAATGCCTCATTTTTTTAAAAAAATAAGAAATTTTCATATATGATATTGACCTATGGCAATATTTCTCAAAGTAAAATCGTAGAAACCTATCAATTCATATTTAAACCAACAATCAGTAGTCTACTTATTGATAAATAGTGTTGTTTTTTTTCAGTAACAATCAGACCTTAAGTCTTTAAAAATAACCCGATTGAATATATCAAGAAGACCAAGAAGTATTTTCTAAACTAGCAGTAGCAATAAAACCTTTGTGAACATAAGAATTATGGTAATTTGTCTCTTTCTTGATTGTCTGTCATGTTCAATGTCACACACACACAGACACACACACACACACACAAAGTTCCATTTATAAATAAGTTTAGATTAGATTTAGATTAGATAGATCCTTTTGATACATCAGCAGTAGTCAGCCATCATTCATTTGTCTCACCGTCAGCATTTCTAATTTTAAATTTTTGAGTAATTTTTTTTTTCTTATAAAAATAGTTTATTTCTGGTGGCTAACATGAACTGCTCGGCCTACGTGAAAATTTATGGATTTCTACAACCTTTATTAACTTGATGTTGCGATCAGCCAAGATCGTAAATTGATCATTTTTTCAAAAATGAGCAATTTCAGCACAACAAAAACGGTAGCTAACAATGAAAATCTAAGGTCATTTTTGGAATCAGCATCGCCAAATTAGTTAAAAAAAAAACGTGTTTTGTTTCTTGGCACCAAAAATCGTGTTGATCATTGTAATATTACTAATTCTTTATCTCTTATATTATTATTATTATTATTAACCTAAGCCGAAAATCGAACTCGGTTCGCAGTTTCTGTTTTCTGCGTTGATAACTATTATATCACCTCCTAGCTTCACCAAGGCTACCAGGTCAGAGGACTAATTGAATTTCACTACTTACAACTTTATCTTATCTAATAATCTAGGCTAAAACGGGTTACTAGCAAAAAGAAATCACTTAAAAATTTAGTAGCATTAGCCATATAAATGTGTGGCGATTACCCGAACCTTGTCAGCTTGTGGTGATACCGACCGAGCAAAAGCAAGGGACCGGATGTTTGCTCTATAACGACCAGAAAGCAAATAAACAAAAGTCGTCTCTGCGCAGGTGTATTCGCGCAGATATTCCGATTGAAAAATAAAAATTAATCAAATATCAAATTTCCATTTCGCGAGCCTACGCGAATTTTATTTACCTGCCAATGGGAAGCCCAGAATCAAATACAAGTGTGAAATTTCAAAACGAGCTGTTTAGATCCAAAAAGCAGATATAAAAAGCTGAGACAAAAAGCATCCAGGCAGACAGACAGGCACAGACCAGAGGAGAAGAATGTAATTAATATCCCCTTGACTTAAGTCGAGCGGCTACTACATTCGCCTCCCTTCACCTCTCATCACTTCTCCACTGTCTCAAAAGTACTTACTGACCTAAGGAGCGACTACTTCAAAGACATTCCTCACGTACCTCCACTCCCCACATTCCTAAACCTTTTATCTCTTTCAGCTCAGTATTTGCCATGAACATTGTAACCTACGTTGGACTTATATTCAAGTATTATTTTAATTGTAAAAACATTAATTAATATGTGTATATATAAAAATGTTAATTTTCAACTCAATTTGCTTTTCTTGATTTTATAATTATTTTATGACTTATAGTGGGCTATCTACCACAAGGCCAAATTCCGTTAACCTGCAACAGTATACAACTACCCTTCACTAGAACGGAATTCCACTACAACTAGAAAAATAATAGATAAGCAACCCACTATAGGCTAAGACGCCAACTACGTGATATTCTGTTCAGGACTCTATAAGGAAGGACATACACCCTTCTATTTCTATTTTCGTACTAGAATGCACTAGGTACAGCATGCATCTCGTAGTATCCGGAAAATTTATTTTCTCGGGTGGCTGACTGCTATCGCATCAGCCCCACCCCGCCCCAACACACATTTTATAACAACAAAGTTTCTTGCAGAAAGAAAAATATAAATTCAAAACCCAACAACCTGTAACTGTACAAAAATTGTTAGACATGGAGTGTAGATGCAAGTTTTGCAAAACATTAAACGCCATAGATTCCAGCAAGTATAGGAATAAAGATAATCTGAATAAGCTAAACAACTTACCTTAGATTTAAAGCCATCGTTTTGACGAGGGTCAATTCCAGTGTATTTGTGTCTCGCCAGTAATGCTGACACAATGAATAGCCTCAATGGTAAAACCTCTCGCACACTTTTCCTTCGTTTAACATGAAGATCTTGAAACAGTTGGGGCTTGGTAACATCAATAACGCTCTTTTCAAATCTAGCATATGGATCTTGAAACAGCTGAGGCTTGGTAACATCAAGAACGCCCTTTTCAAGTTTAGCATGGGAATCTTGAAACAGTCGGGGCTTGGTGCCATCAATAACGCTCTTTTCAAATCTAGCATAGGGATCTTGAAACAGCTGAGGCTTGGTAACATCAAGAACGCTCTTTTCAAGTTTAGCATGGGAATCTTGAAACAGTCGGGGCTTGGTGCCATCAATAACGCTCTTTTCAAATCTAGCATAGGGATCTTGAAACAGTTGGGGCTTGGTAACATCAAGAACGCTCTTTTCAAGTTTAGCATGGGAATCTTGAAACAGTCGGGGCTTGGTACCATCAAGAACTCTCTTTTCAAATCTAGCATGGGAATCTTGAAACAATCGGGGATCGGTACCATGAAGAATGCTCTTTTCTAGTTTGACATCTAGATCTTCAGTGAATTTTATACTCTGAAGCCTTGATTTAAAAAAACGAGAACAATGAAATGATTTTATATTTTGGGTATATAGAACGTCTGAATAATTCAAAATGAAAGTAAAAATAAAAATCCTTCATATTGTTAATACTGAGTTAGAGAGCAGCACGTCAACAATGTGTCTTTTGGGTACAAATACACAAATCCCAATTATACCCATTATGACTGATTTTTCTGCTCGGACGAGCTTAAGTCACTGACATGGCTTCTGCTCGGACGAGCTTAAGTCACTGATGCCTCCTCAACAGGTGTTTACTCGTGCAACCAGACTGGCAACTGGGTCCCACCCATTCACAGTCAGGTTAGCCAAATGCAGACGACAATTCTACTCCTGCAGCTTCTTCTCTCGCACTTCCCGCCTGTGGAACTCGCTCCCGTATTCTTGCTTTCCTGACGGCTACAACCTCCAGAAATTTAAATGCAAAGTCAATACTCATCTACTAACCACTGGACTCTAGCTCTCTCTCCACCCCTGTATAACCTTCCCTTTCTCTCCACCTCTGTATCTGTCATCGCACCTGCTTTCTATTGTTCCTTTCTAACTAGTTTGTACTCCTCACACTTTTCTAATTAGTCATTTTACATTTATGTAACCCCCTGCACATCAGTGGCGTTTCCGCTTTGCTCGGGGTAAAATGATTTTAAAAAAAAGTGTCTACCAGGTGTATGCATCACAGCCAAATGTGTGCAACATGATGACAGGTTTTAACGAAAGTAGCGTTTAACCTTGCAAGTCTCAAAGTATCCAGATGTGACTGCCAAGTCAATTTCGAGACATCATTTTTTTCTTAAATCAATCACGTCACCTTGCCAAGATGCTACTCTTATTACTCCCGCCCATGAACAGAGATGTACAATGTGTCAGCATTTAGGACAGGGCTTCTTAATATGGGGTCCATGATTTTCAGTTGGGTCAGTGAGAATCAGATAAAAGAAGTTACTCGATAAAATATAACAGATTGAGTAATTAATTTATTATTAAAACTATATATTTATATAATTAATTTATATTTATATAATTAATTTATATTTATATAATTAATTATACGAAAGGTGATAGTAATCAGTTGTGCATAACCACAACGAACCCTGGTCAATGGTTTATGTAAAAACTGAAAACTTCATTCTGTGAATTTACGTGACGAATATTTATAGAAAACAGATAGGCTCGAGGAAACTAAGCGTTAGATACACTCAAAAGTTTATTGGTTAATAAAAATTTATCATGGCTGATAAATTTCTTACTTTCGATCCATTCCGATAATGAGAAGCAGGTTTTACCTTGAATCCGAAAAACAAGCTTGGAAAATTTAAAAACGTTCGATTTGAACTAATAATAATTATTAACGACTTTTTAAAGAGTCACTCTTTTTCTTCTTTTTTCAGGAGAAACGCCAGCTTAAAGAAAAGTATTAAGCTTCTTATTTAAATAATCACAAATACACATACATACATACATACATACATACATACATACATACATACATACATACATAGATTCTTTTCGCTCTTTCGTTTCTTTAGATTTGATGAAGCCTTGAATGGCGAAATGCATCATCTATTTTCTATCAAATCTCTTTTCATGTAACATTTCCAATTATCAAATTTGAAACTTTGTCAGGATTTCAACATCCTATTTGAATTATACACGCACGCACGCACACAGACTCTCTCTCACACACACACACACACACTCACACATATATATTGGCTTAATACAAATAAATACAACTTTCATTTAACTGATTTTCTTCTTCTTTCTTCGTTTATTTATTTATTTATTTTCTCTGGAGTTTTGTAGATGAACTATTTCATAATTGTTCAATCCGCTCTTCAGGGGCTATCAGCAATTATGTTCCCTGTTAGACGACAGAAAAATTCGACTTCAAATTGTTTTACCTCTTTTTTATTGGTATTTCTGTTTATGATTTAGAATTTTAAATCTATCAACGATCCCCTTTGAACGAGATTGATCGAAAAAGCTGTCCGCTTAAGAATAACCAGGCTACGTTTCTTTTTGAAAGTTAATTTCAACATGTCTCAGCTTTTTCAAGCTCTAGTAACGTTTATATTGATTACACAGATAAACATCAGTTAATGAGCGGTATCTTTGTCATTGCCGATTTTTTAATATGATTTTCCACCTCACTCTGGATTTTTTAAAACAAAGTGTATTTTTAAGAAAGAAAGAAAGAAAGAAAGAAAGAAAGAAAGAAAGAAAGAAAGAAAGAAAATGAAGGGGAGAAAAGAAAGAAAGAAAGAAAGAAAGAAAGAGAACAAATAAAACCAATAACCTGTCTACAGCAAAAGATGCGTTGATTGGTCGATCCCGAAACGTTTGCCGATATGAAACAATTGAACCCTGATGAAAAGATTTTCTCGGCATACATTCCGATTTAAAAAAAGATCTCTTTTCATTTAGTTCAGTCTTTTTCCTAACGTTCTCTTGCTTTCTTGACTGATGATCTAACAAGATCAGTTTCACAATATTTGTAGCATGTAATTTATCATTGAAGTAGCCATTTTGCTTTGTGTCAAGGCGAGAGGCAGTGTCCATTAATGTATTATTGCCAATGCAAAGACACGTCTGCAAAACAATGATATGCACAAAGATAACGAAGACTCTATTCATTTTCCTGCAGCAAGCAATGTTTATTTAAATTCGCAGGCGTTTGTATGACTGCGCATGCTGATTCAATGCAAATCCAATCTATATTAAACGCGCGCAAGGAAAGTAAAAACAACAACAAAGAAATACATGTTGAACAAACAAGATAAAAGTCAGAGCAATTCAAATATCTTGGCTCGATTATCAGCAAAGATTACCTCAAAATAGAAGTAATTTAAGTTGAGCAAAAACAATGGCAGCTGTCGCCAAAAAATTAAAAAAAAAAATAACCCCCTGACAAAAACAGCACAGATATGGCGGCTGTCGCAAAACCAAGAACCATTTGCAAAGACAAGGTCATCTGCTTGAAATCAAAGACCATACTGTTGCGTATATTGGCCTCCTCAATCTTTCTGTACACCTGCAAATCTTGGACATCAACAACAGAGCTACAGCGAAGAATCCAAGCATTCGAAATGAGATGCTGCCTAACAATCCCATGTACCTCTATGTAAGTCGCATTCCAAATGACCCAATATAAGGAATAAACAAACAGGAAACAGGTCTACTGGAAGACCTCATAGCTATTGTCGAGAAGGGGAAATTGAAATGATGTGGTCACGTTACAAGAGCCAGCAATGTTTCCCCTGACATCCTACAAGATACCACCACCTCGGGCAAAAGAAGAAGAGGAAGCAAAAGAAAAGGCAGCAAGCCAATAGTTATAGAGTTGGGAGAAGACTGGAGAGAGTTCAGCAGCACTTCTTAAAGACGATGACTGGAATACCATCACATCCACTCGCTTTCTGGGAGTCAAGCTTTTTTTCAAGGAGAAAGGGAGATAAAGAAAGCAGCAAGAGAGAGAGAGAGAGAGAGAGAGAGAGAGAGCTAATAGTGTTTGCCTGACCTATGTCGAGGGAAGCACTGAATTAGGCTCTCTGAATAGAGTAGACAAAATCACTCTTACTTATACATTTTTGGAAGTCAAAAAAGGATCACTTTCAGATATATTTTTCTGGTATGGATATTTTCTATAAATACTTTCACGGCTTCTGCTCCAATGAACTTAGATCACTGGTGCCCCCTAAATACGAATTTGCACGAGATACTAGATTAGCAACTAGATCCCACTCTTTTACAGTGAAACCGATAAAATGCAGCCGTAACTTCTACTCCAATAGTTTCTTTCATCGCACTTCCCGACTGTGGAATGCTCTTCCACACGATTGCTTCCCCGACGGCTACAATCCCCAGGAGTTTAAATGTAAGGTCAATAGACACCTCCTAACACACTAACCTGCTCCCATTCTATCAAACACTCTTCCCATCTGCCCAACCCTCATCCTCGCTATCCTTACTCATCTGTCACCTTCCTCCTGACATTCCCTATGTCTAACCACTCCTTCTCTTTTACCTTCCCCTATGTAGCCCCATGCGCAATAGTGGCAGTGGAATGCCTTGCTTGGGGTGAGATGATTAAAAAAAAAATTCTTTAAAATTATTTTTTAAGCGGAAGATCTGCGTCGATTCACATGCGCTGGAACTCAAATATATCAATCTTTTTAAAGTCTTTGAAGAGATATCTTCCTGTTCACAATAGGTTAATTATTTTTCTCTGACCAAATTTCCTCTTCCTCCTCCTTCCCCTTTCCTCCGCCTCTCTCTCTCTCTCTCTCTCTCTCTCTCTCTCTCTCTCTCTCTCTCTCTCTCTTCCATCGTTCTACCCATCTGGCTATCTACGAACAAACCAGTTTATATTTTCTACATTTCTGGGACACATAATGAGGAAGGAGGGCTTGAAGAATATGATACTCACAGGGCGGATAGAGGGAAAGAGGGAAAGGGGAGAACAGCACGTGACATACTCAATGGGCTTAGGCAAATGGATGGCAGAGCAGGGTTGGAAGAAATAACGACAAAATATATTAAGAGCTACAATGGACAGGAAGATGTAGAGGACCATGATCCCCTACACCCTAAATGGCCACGGCTCATAAAAGAAGAAGAATAACTTTCAACTCTTTTAAAAGCATTTAGCGTTTCCCAGATCTTTCTTATGATATCCTCTTTTTATTTCTTTTGCTTCTCTCGACGTGTGAGCCCCACCGGTCTTTCGCGTTAACGCTCAAAATCCCCGCGACCGATTGATAGTCGATCACTTCATTCCAAACCGGGTTCTGCCCATGTTGTGTTTGATTGATCACCAAGCCGGTTTGGGTTCAAAGTCGCCGAAAATTCGCTGCATCGACGATCTAGGCAGAGCTAGGAGCCACAATAAGAAAAGGAAATCTTTGTAAAATTAACAATAAGGAGTTTATATACATTCGTTTTGTTCGGTACAGTATTTGGTTAGAGTTTATCTCTCTTGCATACATACGACTAGAATTCCACCCCACGTCTTCTACAGGATGTAACGCTTTATCTAAGTTGGTTTGTCTGGCACCATACTATCGTCGGAGGTTCTTCTAAGGCAGGCAGTCATGTGACAATGTGTCTCCCGTCTTTTTTTTTTCCAACCTTTTCACTCTTTTTTTTTAATTTTATTTTATTTTTTTCAATTGGAGTAGATAGACTAAACTATCGCCCGGTTCACACTCCACCCACATCTATTGAACAGGTGAAGAGGCTCATCCCTTGTTTCCTGTTTAGGATGTGGTTTCCGGTTTTTCTTTTTTCCAACCTTTTCACTCTTACGTAGCCCCCTGCACATCAGTGGCGTTTTCGCCTTGCTTGGGGTGATATGATTAAAAAGAAAAAAACCTCGTTCCGTACCGGTCCAACTTTACGGTACTCAACTGTACTGTTTGAAAATCCATTGTGACGCACTTTGGATACACTTAACATTTTTAAATGACCAACACGAGATCCTCCTTCTGGTCACCTCATCAACCTCATCTCCTTCTTTCCTGTGTGAGTGCCTCTTACGAGGTGAAGATGAAAGAAAAAATATTCAATTATAATTTCTTTTCCTTTCCTTCTCCCTTTTTCTTCTCCCTTTCTCGGCACCAGAAATAGTGTGACATACCTATCCATTCAGATATCTGTGAATACGTCAATTTACTCTTCCTTTCTTTATTCAACTACCAGGACCAGTGCGCACTATCCCCCGAGTCCCTTGGTCGTTAAAAATTAAATTGCGACAACTGACTTAAAAGATGAACAATTTCCATGGGTTTTGACGTCATTCAGGGGTTTTCTCCCCCCCCCCCAATCCGTTAATTTGTTTTTCTCACGCTGGAAAAAAAAAAACACTATATAAAATTCATTATTTTTATCTATAATATTGAATATGTTGAAATTATTCGGCTTTTTAACAGGATAAAATCTCAACCTAATGTTAAAAAATACCGCAGAATATTGTTGATTTATCTAAGATGAAATGGTTTATTATGACATGTCTATAATTTGTATTTAAATACATTGTATTTATTTTCAATTTTTCTAGTTGAACTGTTTACCGGTATTGAATATGATCAATTAATAGGTTGCAATAAAATGTGTATTTTTATATGAACTATCTTATAAAAATTGAGATGTAGTATGTGTAGGAGATCTCGTATCATAGATTCGGGGTTTGTTGTATCATAGATTCGAGGCGGGCACGAGACCCTTACACCACCTCTGTTTCTGACCAAACTTTTTTTAAATTTCTTTTCAGCCAATTCACCATACGAACATATCTGTTCTCCCTTTCAGTTTTCAAATATTTTTAATTATCCTTTCATTTTTCACCTTGACCAAGTCTTTCTCTAACCATTTTTATGGTCTATCTATCTAGATATCAACAAATACGTCATCTTATCCTTCCCTCTTACAAATTATTATATGATATTATATAATTGTGCTTGTCTCCACCACCGATGTTAGTTCGTACGACCGTTACGCCTTGCCAGTATCACATAAATAATGAACTATTCTGTTTTGATCACCTGGAGATGCTATTTGGTTTCAGTGAAAAAAAATGAAAGAAAGATAGAAGTGCTTAACGCTTCTTGCTAATAACTCAGAAATAATGGATTATTCCGTTTTGTGCGCGCTAGGAAATAAAAATCATCAAAAACGCTACTTGTGTTCAGTCAGAAAATGAAAGAAAAAAGTGAAGATAGAAGCCTTTAACGTCTGTTTCAGTGAAATGGAAAAAATATCAATTCCATTTTTTTTTTCATTTGTACCCCCTTACCTCTTAAAATAACGACCAGCCTTCATATTTATGATTGTTTCTGCAATATTTTGTTAAAGTTGTTAAGCTCAAATATTTAACGATGCGATAGGGGAATTTCTATGAATATTTTATTCTCGTAGAACTCGCCATGAGCTTATTCAAGCATTAACTGAAGAATTAAGATGATTCATCAGAAATTTAAAATAAGAAAACAGTGAAATTTTCACTCGTGTTACCCGGATATTTCTCTAACTATATTTTTTTTTCACTGTCTATCCATCCAGATATCAGCGAACACAACAGCCTATATATAAAGTTCTGCTATAGTGGGTTATCCGTTCTAGTGAAACAAATTAACTGAATTTGGCCTCGTTAGTAGATAGCCCACTATAAGTTATAAAAGGGGTTGTAAAACAAGAAAATCAAATTGAGTATAGAAACAATATTTTATATATACACAGATATCAATTAAGTTTTTTTTTTTTACAAATAAAAGGAATGTCTTTAGAATGGGTCCAACGGACGTTAAAATGTGCATAGCAATACATGCTGAAAAGAGGGTTTGTGCGCCTGTATGAGGGAGCGTTGTAAGTTAGGAATGTCTTTGATGTCTCCGTCCGTTGGTAGGGTAAGTAGCTCAGGGGACAGCGAAGAAGAAGGTGAGAGGGAAAGGCGAGGCGAGCATAGTGGATCGCTTGACGAGGTCAAGGGACGTGCTAATTATGCTCTCACTTTCTCAACTCTGGCGATGCTTTCTGTGTCAGCTTTTTATTTCGTCTTTGTGGGTCCCAGCAGGTCATTTGAGAATTCATACCCGTCTTTAATTCTGGGCTTCCCATTGGCCGATAAATACAATTCGCGTAGGCTCGCGAACTGGAATTTGATATTTAATTAATTTTTGATTTTCTGCCGGAACATATGTGTGGAGCCGGGTGCACAAAGACCAGTTTTGGTCATTTGCTTTCTGGACGTCTGAGGGTAAACATCCGGTCCCTCGCTTTGCTTGGTATCACCACACTGGGACTTGTAGGAATAGGAGATTAAGAATTAAAATCAACCTTCTTCACTTTTACAAAAATTCACAATGACGTGTGAAATCTTGTTTTTTTTTCCCCCAAATAGTAAAAGGGTTGGCCATGTGCTTAAAGAAAAAGTCGAAACCAGATTTAACAAGTAGGTATTAAATTGTTTTTTGAGCAATGGGAGCGACTTGCAAGACTTGAGGACTTAGCGATCCAGTGCGAAATTCAAAAGGACTATATAAATAACCTCATAAGCACCAGTCAGTCATTCAGATGGGGGCAGCGAGAGACACTGCTAAAATGTAACGAGAAAAGCTTCAAGTCAATTCAGACATTCGTCCTCTTTCTCTTTCCTTCTCGCGTGCTGTGATTCATTTTACTTCTTCTTCTCCATCCAAAGACATTCCTACCAAACAAACACATGCATACGTACGTACGCATATACTCTTTCAACGATTACTACTACGAACATTTTCTACGAACGCTTGATACCCTTAACTTTCTCATTGAACATTCTACGATTTTTTGTTATTCATTTCTTTTCATAAATGTCTATTTTAACATGAAAAATGTATATTATATTCTTATAATATTCCGCACTATTCCATACATTTCAACCTGCCGACAACCAACTTTCTGATGAAAAACTTCTGATAATGATGATGATAATTTTGCATAAAAATACTTGTAGGGAGTTCGGTTATGTCTGACACAAGGCCGAATTAAATAAACATTAACCATCTTCCCTACGTCTTCAGTTGTGACTCCCGACGGCTGAAAGGAACACGCACCCTATAAGCTTCAGACTTCCGTTAGTTTATCCGTCACACCTAAAATAGTCATATATTGACCGACGGAAACCAAATTTTGGGGAGGAGTGCAAACAGGTAAAGGGGGTACTAAGTACAGTTGTTTTTTTACTAGGGGGCGTAGCTTAGTACCTGTTGCAGAGGAACATCTTACCCTACCCTGCAATTGATATGGTCCAGTCTATAAAAGACTGTGACTGTGGGTATACGACAGCATACGTCACTAGACGGGAGCATACGTCACTAGACGGACGCATACGTCACTAGACGGACGTTTTCTACTTGATCGTTATTCCTGTTACTATACGTTGATTGTTCTTGTACGTCTATTGGTTTATTGTACTGTGGTATAATAAATCTCTTATAATCTATCGTCGGTGTTATGTATTATTCTTGCACTATTCTTCTTCCTGTTATTCCTTCCCGGATAAAACAGTACCAAAAAATTTCACTATTTTTAGGGAAAAATTAAGTTTTATTATTTAACATACAAAATACTTTCACTATTTTAAAAAAAACAATTTAACGATTAAAATAACAAATACATATTTAACAAAAATGAAATATAGTTTTTTATATCTTGTTCGATTTTTATATTTCGTCAATAATTGGTTTACGAAATTGAACGAAACGCAGAGTTTGTAAATCTCGACAAACATGTTAGCGATAACTTCAACATTACTAAATATTGTGAGGATTTAAACACGAGTATGCGTTTAAAAACATCTAGTATTTAAAATTTTCGCGTTAACCAGGTCTTTCTCTGGCCATGTTTTTTTTTTTTTTTTTTTTTTTTTTTTTCTCACAGTCTATCCATCCAGATATCAGCGAAAACGACAGCCTACTCTCTCCACTTTCAACTTAGTAAAAGAATTTTCACGCTTTTCTTTTATTTCTTTTCATGTTATTCACTCGCCGGACACGTCAGCATGTCCTTCCTTCAAGCATTCAGCTTTATTTATTTTTTAATTTTCACATCACCTATGTCGTTCTTCCAACCATCCACTTTTTAAAAAATATATTTATCCAGAAATCTGCCAACACACCAGACTACCTTTCCCTTCTAACTCCCAATACTTACTAACTTTTGCGTTTCCCAGTTCTTTCTTCTGCCTTGTTTTTTTTTTTTTACTTCTTCTCTCAGTCTATCCATGCAGATATCTGCAAACTTGTCAGTCTACGTTTTGCTTTTAACTTTTTAAAAATGTTTTGCGTGTGAATTATCTACACACAGCTTTGCCAGTTTATATATATAAATATTTTTATCAAGCTTATTTTTAAAAAAAATTAATAATGTAATTCATTGTGAATAAGTTCCGAAAGTTTCATTAAAACCCGACAATTCAATATGTTTTTACCTGAAAAAAAAAAGCGCTCAAACACTAATCGTAAATAAATATTATGCTGGTTTTACGCTGGTTTTATGCTGGTTTTATGCTGGCGTAAAAAAAAACAAGCTTTTTAACAATTTTGAACGTTCTAAAAAGGTTTAAAAATTAAATAATAATAAAAATAATTTGGTCTTTCCTCTTAATAATAACAAACACTTAGACGATTTTTATTTATTTAGGAACCTTTTTCTCATCATGTTATGCAGTTTGTTTTGTTGTTTTTGTTTTTTGTTTTTGTTTTTGTTGTTTTTTCAGTGAAAAAGTGGTGGTACCTAAAGCAAACCCAAGTCTTGAAATAACTGTTCAACAGCTTTTATTTCTGGTTGAAAGACAGTGCAAAATAGTAGTATTTTGCGTAGCAACAAAATAGGGTTTCCATGTTAACAAAGTTCTTGAGTAGAGTAGTTGTTTATTGCTGAGGGAAACTTCTTCGCTAATTCTCACGTGAGGAACGAAAAATCCGACTGTGTAGCTGCTAGGACAGTTTTCTGCAGCAAGGTTTGTGTGTAGCTTTCTTTTGGTAGGTGTCTCATAGGGAGATCTATCCGTCGGTTCTCACGGGAGAAACGAGAAAACTGAGTCAAGCTGCCAGGAGAAGTCTTATCTTCTGCAGCAAGGGTTGAGTGAACATTCGAGCTGGGATTGAAGGTAGAGGCCTCTGAAATTGAAAAGCGAAAAGAGAGGGGAAAAAGGTGGGCCTTGAATGTAGAGGCTGCTGAAATGAAATAAAGAAAGATGGAAAAGGGACCAAATAGGGCACTTTTATCTTTTTTATAACTTCTGGTGTAATATATTATCTTGAACGGTGGGGGTGATTGACAGGTACATCTTGCTGTAGGTACAGTCAACAAACAAGAGTAGTTGACAGATATATCCGGCCGTAGATGATGTCAACAGAGTGCAAAAAAAGCAACGTACCGACGGGAGTGATTGACAGATATATCCGGCTGTATATAATGTCAGCAAATCGACAGCCCGCAAAAGCAAGATTGCATGGGAGTTTTAATAAAGTCTAGAATTTTGGCTAAAAGTATAGAGAGCTCAGCCTGGGTTCCGACTCCCGACGGCCTCTTCGTGTGCGTGACTCTCTCCAGCTACCCTCATACAGTTCACAAGAGTCACTGACGGAAAATAAAAATATATTTATATATATGTGTTTCTCGTTGTTTTCCAGTTGTCATATATTACACTGGGATTTCCGATTGTATCCTGCTGATTATTTCTGTTGCTTCTGTTGCTACTGTTGCTGAATCAAATAATACAAGGAAGCCACTAGTCACAATAGCCAAAAAGCAAGATAGTTCCTATAATATCGCATTGCCTTTCATTTCCTTACACCTACAATAATGTAAAGCTTAGGAGTTAAAATAAACAGTCGATTTATCTATGCCAAGAATGTTAACGTAGGATGATAATGACGAGGAAACATGGTTACTTTTAAGAAAAGATAAATTTATTCACGAATTTACGCGCTTGAAGTAATGCCAGTACTTGTTTCAGGAAAATAAATCCGAATTCTTAAAGTCCTTAGTTTTAACGTATTGTCATAAAGAGTAAATTTACATGCAACAAATTACATGATCTGACACAAAATAATATTAAAAAATGTTTAAGAAAAACATAAAAGAGTCCATTACTCACCGAAGGGATAAATGGTTGGTAGACATTCAAAAGTAGACGAAGAGAGATAGTTTGAAATACTTAGCTTAGCTTAAATACTTAGATTGTTGAGAGAAAATTTTTTTAAGTACCCTATGCTAGTTAGAGGCCAATAATAAAATTAGCGAGTAATTTTACACTGGCGAGTACTTCAACGCTGGTCGCGAGGAACTGAAACGAAACCTTTCAACTTCAAACACTCTTCTCTTTAGTTGAATTTTTATCCTCATTTTATACATAAAAAAAGTATATCACTACTTTCTTTCCTTCTTCTTGACTCACCGGCTAGGTCTTTGAAGGCAAGGTTTTGATGAGTCTATATACAATACAGGCTCAAGAATTTATTTTCTTTATTAGACTCACCAGTTAATTTTTGTGAAAGGCAAAATCTTACATAGGCTCGCGATTTTATTTTCTCCTTCCTCAATCAAACCAAATTTGAAGAGTGTATGAAATGTTATGGCTATTACTGCTGGGTTGGTTCTTTCGCCTAAACATCCAAAACTTGCTGAATGGCTTTCGCCGCTGAAATAAATAGGCAAAGAAAAAAGGAAAGATACAAAGACACTAGAGGGACAGTTTGGAGACTGATTTTATTTTTTGGTTCCAACGACCTCTTGTTGGGGAAATTCCTTCCCGAACAGTTTGGCATGTCTTTACCATCCAAAGTCCAACAGAGAAAGAGATAGAGTTTAGTTTTGCCACCAGGAAGCCTCTCTTTTTGCACATGCGTGAATTGTCTTTCCTATCAGATGACTACTGGGAGATTTTTATGTTTATTTTATTTCGTATTTTTATTTTATTTTGTATTTTTATTTTATTTCGTATTTTTATTTTATTTCGTAGTTTTTATTTTATTTTGGATTTTTATTTTATTTTGTATTTTTATTTTATTTTGGATTTTTATTTTATTTCGTAGTTTTTATTTTATTTTGTATTTTTATTTTATTTAGTGTTTTTTATTTTATTTCGTATTTTTATTTAATCCCTACAAGTGTGAGTGAAAGGAGTTATTATTTCGCATTCATTTAAGGACGCATTCAAAAAGCTGAGTAGAGTATTAAGATACAGGAACATTTAGTTGAAAACAAATATAAGAATACTGAATTGTTACGTAATATCTGTCCTCCTTTATGGCAGCGAATACTGGAAATTCTCGTCAAATATGAAGGAGAGACTCGAAGCGACATAAATGTTGTTCTACAGAAGGATGTTAAAGATATCATGGATTGAACATGTTTTGGAGAGAATGGAAACGAAAAGGATACTTATGCATAACATCAGGAAGAGACAGATGGAATTTCTGGGACAAATAATGAGAAATGGAGAATCTGATACTCACAGACTGTTCGGTGGTTTTAACTTACGATTTGAACGTAGCATATTTTTTGTTCTTACTGAGCTCTGTTGTTGACGATTCATTTTTTCTTCTCAGCCCAGCAAAATTTTTTTTTTATGACAAAGTTTTCGTTGGTCCAAAAAAAATTCTACATTCGTTCGCGAATTCGTTTCCTTCTTCTTCCTAAGTTCTCCGAAGAGGTGGGTGAGTGAAAGGAGTTACTATTATTCCGCAATCACCCACCCGTCATGTACATGTGCAAAATATGGTTGTCACATCTTTTAGTCTAACTAGAGAAGCAGCGCCACAACATTTGTTACGAAATGGGTAGCATGTGATAAATTTCGGGGTAGATTTATATTGTTTTTTTTTTTAAATAAGAAAGGAAGAAAATAAAAAAGAAAGAATTTTAGCAACACTAGAAATGTGAATAAACTGGTCATCCAGTCGCCAAACAACAAACAAACCTTTTAAAGTCGACCCCACGTGAGAAAAGTCAGAGCGGCTGGCAGTGGCACGCCAGGCTTTCACGGGTGAATGCGATCGATCAGCTATTATTAGGCTGAGAAGCACTTCTGATTCAAGATGGTTCGGGATAAATCTCGTTCTTTCTAGAAGAGTCTCGGGACGGAAATGAACGTATCACTTGACACAAAAGTAGTCAGTCAGTTAAGTGCCATACGTGATACACGCTTTGGGTGATCATGTCTTGAAAGAGACATGACTGACTGGACAGAAGATTATCCCGCAGTAAGTTGCCATTGCTTTCTGCGGTAGACTAGTTGCCAGTCTGTCCTAATATTTAACCAATAACTGGAGGGAATAGACGGATTAATACATTTCCCAATGGTATTTGCGCGTAAGTGAATGTAAGGAATTCAACTGGAATTCGAACTCGGCTCCCCGGTTTGCCGTTCCGAGTCGATATCCACTGCACCACAACGCACATCCGCTGACACTTCTCTGTCCCTTCCCCATCCCCAATTATTCTTTTTATCTAACGCCATTTTTTTTTTTTTTTTTTTTTTTTTTTTTGCACAAAAGGCGTTAGATAAAAAGAATAATTGTGGGGTGGAAAAGGGATAGAGAAGGTCTTCTGGGGTGTGTCGCTGAGGATGAAAAAGCCGGCGGCTGACCCGTCAGTCAGCCGGTTGCGGACGGAATTATGATGTTCCCCGATGTATATATATATATAATTCACACGAGTAAAAAAATAAAATATATATAAAAAATGTATATAAAAAATAAAATATATATAAAAATGTATATATATATATATATATATATATATATATATATATATATATATATATATAATTCACACGAGTAAAAAATAAAATAAACAATGATAATATTTATGTTCTAGGGCAATGAGTGGCATTGTTACACATTTGGTACTGCCGATGTGATTTCAACGCACATCTGTTGCAACATGCATTACACTCGTCCTTCTCATGCCCACTCCGTATTATATTATATTTTCAAGGCTACAAACCCGTCAGTCTACCGTTTCTTCTGTAGTATGTGTGCAAAAACGAATTAACCACAAGTTACGCCCCTTTTTACAAGACAAACGAGATTCTGACGAGGTGTAAAACGAGGTGTAAAATAAAAAAAAATTAAAATTAAAAAAATACGAAAACTCTCCGCGAGACGCGGCACTGTACACACTTTTTGAACATGGGAACATTGAATAATCAACAATCAAACTGCTGATCTCCTTGTCTTTCATAGTGAAACCCCACCACATGGAAATATTGCAACTTCTAACTTTCATTTTTGATCTTTAATTTTCGTGTTATCCAGCTCCTTCTCTGGCCACCTCTTATTTTCTTTTCTTTTCAGTCATGGCTCTCCAAAATTTCCTCTCCTTTGTAGCTCTTAATAAATGTTATCTTTTTGATAATTCTCCAAAACTCTGTTCCGCCATCCATTTACTGAAGCTCATCAAGTATGTTACGCGTTGTTTTACTCTGTCCCTCTTGCTTCTATCTGTCCTTGATTTTTCAAGGCGTCCTTCCTCATTACGTACCCTCAAAATTTCAACCGTCTCTTCCTGATGTTAAGTATAGTTACCTTTTTATTTCTATTTTTTTAAAACATCGTCGTTGGGCACATTTTAGGTCTATGACATCCTCAGCTTCCTACTGTAGAACCACATTTCTGTTGCTTCTTCATCTTTGAGAAGACTTTCCAGCATTCACTCTCATATAGGAGGACACATATCACATAACAGTTAAGGAATTTTTTTTTTTTTGCTTCTTAATATTCTGCTTAACATTTGGAATGAATCTTTGGCTATTCCAGTGCGTTTTTGGATCATAGCGTTGCACTTTCCGTTATCTGTTTAAACACTTGCCATTTATTAAATTTTTTGTTCTTGTTTGATTTTTCTGTTGTTTCGAGCCTCTCCTTCATCCTTGAATAGATCGTCCAACATTTGCTGTTATACAGAAGGACAGATATCACATACCAGTCCAGCACTTTTTTCTTTGTTTCTAAGGAGATTTTCCTGTCTCTCAGTACTCTAGCTTTTGAAATGAGTCCTTGGCCATGCCAATGTGTCTTCTGATCTCAGTGTCGCACTTTCCGTCCTCTGTTAAAACACTTCCTTGATATTAAAAATTTTTATGCTTGCTTGATTGTGGTACCTCCGACTTCTAATTGGCCATTTCGGCTCATCTTTTTGTTAACAAACATTCATTCTGTCTTCTTGAAGTTTATGCTCAGTCATTTCTTCTCCTTATCAGCATTGTTTTCTTCTGCATATCTTATGGTCAATTTCTAAGGTCGAAAGTGTGGAGCACCCAATGAGGATCGAACGCACTAATCAGTCGTAATTGACCCCGCGTAATTGACAAGCGAGCTGACGATTACACCACGTCGTGGTGCGCTAAATGATTTTCTAAGCGTAGCTTAGATGTGGAACAAGGTTAAAATGATTAAAAAAAAACTCTCTTTAATTTTCGCTTTGGCCAATGTAATAATCCAGCTGGTCAGCCAATAAGAAGAGCCGATTGTCTATCCATCGTGCACTGTCTGCGTGTGATATCGCAACCCCGTACCTAACCTGTATCCGTATGCGTGTGTTGTGTGTGAGTAATTCACATATGCTTGTGTCTATTAATATACACACAAGCACACGCATATGAATACTCACGCAGTTTTTATTCTTTTTAAATTGTTCTTAGTAAAGGAATGTCAACTACAAGAAAATGCTGTATAAAAAAAGAATATATGTAAGTATAGCAAACCAATTCATTTTAGCATTTTAGCACGTTTAGTAATATAAAAGGGCAGATTTATATTTTTTCTGTAACATTATCTTTAAAAGCAAGTAAAAATATCGACTACTTGTGTAATCGTTCTATGTAGGGACACAAGAGCGATTATTTCCCATTTGTGAAGATAAGTCAGATGGTTCACGTAATGGCCGCTTAGTGACGTCACTTCATACAGTGACGAGAGTGGCCAGGGATTCAGTTATGCTTCAGTCAATTGTCATACGTGATACAAGATCGGGCGATCATGTCTCGAAAGCGATATGACTGACTGGGCATGATTTTCCCGCAGTAGGTTGCCATTAATTTCTGCAGTAGACTGGTTGCCAACTAAGGCTAGAGAACCCAATAGGTCTTGTTATTTAATCTATAGCTGGAGGAAGAAAAGACGGATTATTACCTTTCCCAAGAGTATTTGCGCGTAGGTGAATGCAATGAATTCAACTGGAATTCGAACTCGGATTTCCGATTTCTTGTTCGCACGTTTTGTTGACAGAAGCCAAAGCGAGCGGTTGCTTTTTTAGACTTCAATTTTGGAATAATTCGGGGAATATGTCCTCACCTGAGACATAGTAGATGAATTTGGCTCGTTTGAACGTAGAGTCCTAAACGCGGCTTCCCCAGAAATACAGAAGAACCTCCATATTATATGTAAGCCCATTCCTTTTTTGTTCTTGCTCGCTGTGTAGAAATGATATATAATCCCCCGCGTAGGAAATGTGCATATATGTATATATAGTTTTGTGTATATCTTAGTGGTATAAAATTCGTGAAATACGGTGTTATTATAACACGGATATAATAATGCCCGTACTGAGAGAAATAAAAATGAGGGAATAAATCGTTCTTACATAGCTATATCCCGTTATATCTACGGACCTTTGAAATTCTCATTGAAATGTTGATGAATAAATCTTATATTGCTCAACAATAAGCCTGTTGAGTTTCATTTGTGGAGATCCGTGTTTCTCAACCTTTTTTGGGTTGCCACGCGCTTACGTACCGAAACACAATCCTAACACCTATACATATTAAGTCACATTTCTTTCATGGTATAATATATACTGCAAATTAAAAACCGGTTATCTAATGCTGTATCAGCGTATATTGTGTATTCCGAATATTCTTGCTTCAATATTTGTTCAAGAACCCTCCAGAAGACTTCGCCAGTCATAATGTATTTTGGTTTGTTTTTGTTCTCATATGCTATTCCTTAAATTTTCTCTTAATGCTTTTCTCAGCACGTGTACACGCACACACATACACACGTAGTTTATCTCTCTCTCTCTTTCTTTCTTTCTTTCTCTCTCTTTCTCTCTCTCTCTCTCTCTCTCTCTCTCTCACACACACACACACACACACACACACACACACACACATATATATATATATATATATATATATATATACCCACGTCTATTGAACATGTGAAGAGGCTCATCCCTTGTTCCCTGTTTAGGATGTGGTTTCCGGCTTTCTCTCTTCAAATCTTTTCACTCTTTTCGTTTTTTTTTATTTTTTTCAATTGGAGTAGATAGAGTAAACTATCGCCCGGTTCACACTCCACCCACGTCTATTGAACAGGTGAGGAGGCCCATCCCTTGTTCCCTGTTTAGGATGTGGTTTCCGGTTTTCTCTCTTCAAATCTTTTCACTCTTACGTAGCCCCCGGCACATCAGTGGCGTTACCGCCTTGCTCGGGGTGATATGATTAAATATATATATATATATATATATATATATATATACGTGGATACGAGCATGTCTACATAAATTACTTGCACATTTATTTATTGTTAATTCTAAATATTACATTTAAATGGAGGTCTTTCCTTGCGTGGAAAAGTGGTCGAGAATTTTGGCTTGACTTTTGGTCAAGAATATTTACAAATGTATGCATGTAAAATCGGGTAAAACAAATAAAAAAAATGGCAAATCCGAACGGAAATTCCAACTTGTCCCACCCCAACATGATTCGGTCTTCGAGACTTAATTGTACCTACTTCCCCTACTAAATTTGGCGCCACCGAATTATTCTTGCTTTAATATTAGTTCGAGAACCCACCAGAAGACTTCGACAGTCTTAACGTATGTTGGTATTGTTGAAATAAAAAAACAATTATTGTTTTTTTTTTTATTTTTCTTGTATTTTTTGTTGTTTTTTATTCTTTTCCAAATGTGTTTTCTTTCTTAATAGTTTTAAAACTTCTTATGTGCACGTATTGCGCATACGGGCACGTCTACATAACTTACTTGTACATTAATTTATTGTTAATTTTCAATATTGCATTTTAATGAAGGTCTTTCCTTGCGTGGGAAACTGAACGAGAATTTTGGCTTGACGTTTTTCCAAGAAAGTAGATATTAGCCAAAAATATTTACAAATGTAAAAATGCAAAACCGGGTAAAAAAAAAAACCGAAGGTCCGAAACGAGATCCCAGCATGGTCCACCTTAACACGATTCGACCTCAAATTCTTAATTGTACCACGACCTTCGTTATATAACGAAGGTCGTGACTGTACCCACTTCCCTTAACAAATTTGACGTCACCAAACCATTCTTGCTTTAATATTTCTTCGAGAACCCACCAGAAGACTTCAGCAGTCTTAATGTATATTAGTATCGTTGAAATGAAAACTTTTTGGTTGTTTTTCTTCTTGTTTGTTCTTTTCACTCTTCTATGCCATCCTATTTCCGAACTTTTATTGTTTCTTAAAATTTTAAAGATTTAAATTTTTTCTTCATGATTGCCTTGTAGCGGCCTAACTACTTTTTTGTTTGTTTGTTGGGTAATGAGAGCTTCTCAATTTTATGTATGTACAAATAAGTGAACAAACAAGACACAAGACAGAGGTAAATAAATTTTAATTATAACAACAACTGTGAATTATAGAAAAGGGGTAAAAATAAGTTATCTCCCTTTTACTGCAGATATTTGCAAAAATGAATGAAACACTTTTTTTTTAGAGATATGTGTTTAAACAATAAAATATTTTTGAATTGTAAATGGCCCAAAGCCAATGTTCAAAAGTTTGTATGTAGACAAATAATTGAAACAGTTCAAATTGTGAGCTGGAAATTTGTGAGTTGGAAAACAGTTTGTATGTTCAAATAATTTGATACACTTCAAAGTTATGAGTTGGAAGATAATCTGCAAGCAAAGTGTGTGTGAATAAAAAATGTCAAAAATACTTGCGGTTTAGCTGAGAAGTTGAAACAATAATAAATTATTATACCAGGAGAAAATGTTGAATGCAAAAAGCTGGTATTGCAAAGTTTTGAATATTTAACTTAACTTCTCAGTCAGGTAAAGATGAAACCGGCTTATTTTCTTTTAAAAGAGTAGGCGAAAACATATATTGCCTTAAAAGAAAAGTGAGCTGGAAACAATAGGTCTGGTGGCTTCAAAGGATACTTTCCAACTGGAGCTTGAAGAGCGGGAAGATTCCCGCTTTTTCGAAAGAGAGGCAAAATGCTGCTGCTGATGCAGAACAAACCAATGAAAAGTTTGGTTACAAAAAGAAGATGGTTTGATTTATTTTACAATTTTCCTTCTCGAACTTTCTATAAAATATTGGTGATACGAGGGTATCGCAGAGAGCTCGACAGCCTCCGCACGTGTACACGTATATGATTGGAACGAAATACGATAGATACACTTTGACATTAGAGAATCTTCATTTTGTGGACGTGATATCTGTCCTTCTGTATGGAAATGAAGTGAATGCTGGACGATTTCATCAAAGATGAAGGAGAGGCTTGAGGCAGCAGAAATGTAGTTTTACAGAAGGATGCTGAGGATACCATTGACGATGCCCGTGTGCAACGATGAGGTGTTGGAGACGATGCAAACGAAAAGAAAACCGATACTAAATATCAAACAGAGACAAATAAGGTTCCTGGGACACTTAATGAGGGAGGAGGGCCTGGAGAACTTAATACTCACAGTTCGGATGAATGAAAAGAGAAACAAGGGAAAGCAGCGTGAGACGTACTTGTTAGGTCTGAGCAAATGGTTGGCGGAGTGGGACTTAGAAGAGATGCCAAGAGAAAAATTATTGAGAGCGAAAAGAGACAGAGCCAAGTGGAAGTCCATGATCGCCTACGTCCTGAAAGGGCACCGCACACGAAGAACTTTTTGTGGACGAATGGGTAAGAGCGTCCGCAGCTAAAGCGAGCAGTAAGAAATTAAGAGACAGTAATGGGATGTGCGTTGTAGTGCATTGGATATCAGCTCGGAACGAGAAATCGGGGACCCGAGTTCGAATTCCAGCTGAATTCATTGCATTCACTTACAAGCAAATACCCTTGGGAAAATATATTAATCCGTCTCTTCCTCTAATTATGGGTTAAATAACAAGACAGATTGGGTTCTGTAGCCTTAATCGGCAACCAGTCTACCGCAGAAAGCAATGGCAACCTACTGCGGGATAATCTTCTGTCCAGTCAGTCATGTCTCTTTCGAGACATGATCGCCCAAGCGTGTATCACGTATGGCACTTTACTGAATGAGTCCTAGGAGAGAAAAGGAAAGCCTGAAAACGAAATGATAGAAAAAGCACAAGATAAACAAGGAATATAAAATTCTTTCGTTACATGGAAACGTAGTGATATGTAGATATTAACATATCCGGAATACCCAGGCGATATAATGATTCCGATTAGCAATGAACACGAGAATTGACAAAAATTTTGGCCCTTTCTTTTGTTTTCAGGCCACAGCAATAACCTTTGTCCCTTCTTAACACTCAAAACCAAAAAGAAAATTGCTGACGTCTTTCCTTTTTTTTCTCCAACTAAAATATCTGGACACTCCCTACACATGTTATAAATAAAACAAATACATACAAGAAAGACTATATATAATTTCCTCAGTATTACTGTTTTTCATATCTCTAACAATACATAACAACCTCTGTCAAATAGATAATTGTACTGGTAAACAATTAGACTTTGCTTAACACGTATGTTTCCTCGTCATTATTTCTACGTTGCTTCACTGATGACCTACGACATGCGAGGAAACTTAAACATATCTATCCTTATGGCTTTCACATAAGTCAAGATGTTTAGCAACGAAATGAACATGAACCAAGCAACCACAGAGGCCAACGAATCGATACAAACGGTATCCATCAAACCACCCCCGTTCATGGAATCAAATGTGCTTGCTTGGTTCACAGTTATGGAAGCACTGTTCAATATCATGAAGATAAGGACTACCGTTCAGCAATTTTGTCATATGTTGGCTGCATTTCCGATGGAGATAGTGCGCAAACAACTACGCACCATTTTACAGTCAGAAGATTATAAAAAAACTTAAAGAAGCAGTCATAGCTTTGCAAGAAAATCAAAACCAGAATTGCTTCATAAATTGATGTCTTCTTGCACTCTCACAGAAAGACCATCCGTTTAGTTAAATCAACTGATGGCGTTAGCTACAAAAATTGGAGTGAGCAGCGACATCATACGACACAAATTCATCCAAGCAATGCCGATTAATTTAACTTTAGCAGCACAAGCGGTTCTAGAAACAAAACAACTGAGGAAAATGGCTGACAACTTACTGTTGTATTTTAATCAGGAAACCCCCAACCTCGTTCAGCAGGTTCAACCAAAGGAAGAAAAAGACTGCCGTAGTCGGAATTACATATTCCAATCTACTTTAAATCCATATCATCTCGAACAGAAACAAAAAATATGCAAGTCGCACATCTACTGTGTATCCCGTGCTAGATCATGTAAACCATAGTGTATCTAGCCGAATAAAGGAAAGATTAAATTAGAGCCGTACTCACGACCACCTTCACTAGCACGAAAAAAAAAAAGCGGAAAGCTAGTGCGGTGGGAGGTGATGGCTTCCACTTTCCCCCAACTTCTGGAAGTAACTTCACATTTAGAAGCCCGGAAAATTATGTTCATTGGGGATACTGGGGATGCTGTATCAATTATTTCACAGAAAACCTGACAAACACAGTCCTATATGCTACAAATATTACGCTGGTTTCCGCAGACAATGTAAAAATACAGCGCTCTAGATAGATTGTACAAAACGTGACAATAAAAAAACCTGAGGAGGAATTTCACGCAGATGTATATTATAGCTAACACTTCTTTTGGGATATGACTTCCTAAGTCACTATGGACTAAAAGTGAATTGTAAAAATGATAAGTTGATCGACACAATTACCAATAGGCAAAGTGACGCCAAGCTATCAACCTGTTATCCATTATGACGAAAATACAAAGGGAACTTTTTTTTAAATTATGGGAGGCTACTCTAATCTAATATCCACTCTCCATCGGAATCCTAACGCAAAAAAAAAAATCAAAAGTACTTTATAGAATTGGAACGGATTAATCCTCTTGTATTTACAAAAGTGCGAAAGCTGTCGAAGCAGAAGTCTGACATAGCCAAGAATGTAAAAAGCTTCGGCAAGCTGGCATAATTTATCCTTCCAAATCAGAGTGGAGTCCGGCACTCCACACAGTACCAAAATCAGATGACACATACATGCTATTGGGTGAATACAGACAACTGAATAGCGTTACGAAGCCAGACCGGTCTCCAATTCCCAATATCAACTCACAGGCTCCGAAATTGCACGGAAAAAATGAAATTATTAAAGACAAATCTGTCCTCGGCATACCACCAGATACTGGTACATCTTGATAATGTATGTAAAACTGCTATCTTGACAGAAGAGTTTATTTGAATATCACTTCATGCCTTCTGGGCTACGGAACGCCGCAAGTACCTTCCAAAGCATGATGGATGACATCTTCCGGGATATGGAGTGTACATTTCTATATATCGATGATATTTTAATACGCTACGATGCCGAATATTCTCATTCTAAACATTTAAGTCAAGTATTTCGGAAGCTAAGTAAATACGATCTTAAAATTTAAATTTCAAAATGTATTTTCAAGGCTACAGAACTCGACGTCTTGGGTTTTAATATTTCGAATGAATCCTAACGTTAATAAGCTTCAGGACAATTTATTAGAATGGTTAAATTTAGTGATTTAATCTTCCCATACACAGAATGTGTCCATTTAAATCCTAATGCAAAACAACTGATTTTAACTGTGGATGAATTAGCTTCTTTCCAAACGATGAAGAAGTCATTGTCAATTGTAACGGCATTAGCCTTCATCAGATTCGAACGTTAAAACTTATCAACTTGTCACGGATAGTTCGAATCATGCGGTAGGTGCCGCTCTTCACCTAATGATAAACAACCAGCCTATTCCCATTAGTTTATTCTCTAAAAGGTTGTCTCAGACTCAACAAAGATATTCCACCTTTGATCGTGAGTTGTTCGCTGCATATCTAGCAGTGTTGCACTGTAAACAGCTCATAGAAGGTAGGAATACTCTTTTGTTAACAGATCTTTGTGTAATGCTTTTACGAGCTATTTGCCTTTAAAGTCGGACAGACACCAACGTCATCTGAGTTTTTTAAGCGAATATATCACAGACATTTCTCATATAAGAGGACAAGAAAATATCGTTGCAGACTGCTTATTAAGGCCGGCTACTGCGGATATGCGTTGTGGTACAGTAGATATCGCCTCGGAACGAGAAGCCGGGGGGAGCCGAGTTCGAAATCTAGTTGAATCCATTGTATTCACTTACGTGCAAATACCCTTGGAAAAGTTATTAATCCGTCTCTTCTTTCCAGCTATGGGTTAAATAGCAGGACAGATTGGGTTCTATAGCCTTGGTCGGCAACCAGTCTACCGCAGAAAGCAATGGCAACCTACTGCGGGATAATCTTCTGCCCAGTCAGTCATGTCTCTTTCGAGACATGATCGCCCAAGCTTGTATCACGTATGGCACTTAACTGACTGAATGCTGTAACAATAGATCTTTTGTGATTTACAGAAAATTGTCACTCATCAGCTATCAGATGAAGAACTCAAACAATTAAAAGATAGGTTGAAACCTTACCATACAGCTAAATACCAAATTATAATGTGCGACATACCTTTTCCGAGATCTTTTGTATCGCAAGAGCTTATTTAGCTCATCACGACATCTGGCTGTCATCACTCGCTTCACAGGTAAAAAACGCAAGATCTCCGAGATTAAGAAATACTTTTATTCTAAATTTTATGCTATGAACAAACCATACTTGTTTTAAATAAGTTTAAGTGAACTTTAAATTTGCTAGTTTTCCAAAAATAATGTGTCACTAATATATATTATATTTTTGCAATATTTTTTAAATCCGAGAAATAACTTTTGTTTACAAACTTGTAAATCTGTCAAAATGGATAAAGAAAAAAAATGATAACTTTTGAAAACTCTAAAACAGTTGAGATTCCAATCATATAATGTCTATTTGAAATACACCAGAGTATTTTGCTTATTGAAAATAGTAAATTTAATCATTTAGCTTTCAGTTAAAGCTAAAATGAATGCTTCAAAAAAGCTTTTCTATTTTTAAAAATTCACTTTAAAACTTAGGTATCAAAAATTAGTGGAGGTACTTACTGTAAAGTGTATCCCATTAAAGTGAAGATTAATACTCTTCAGGTTCAATGTGTATGTCATGTATTTTGTGATTCAGATGTGTATCTGTCACCATCTGGCTGTGTACGTATGTTTTTCTTACCACCGCCCCCAGATCTTTCCGCCGCTCCAAGGTGGGCGGTTCTGCCCACTTTGGAAATCAATGGCCTAGACTATGAAGTTACTCGGATATTTATTAATTTACAAATCTGTCAGTCATCCGTGTATTGAATACTGTTGTCATATCTGGTCTGGTGCTCATGCTGTACATTTCAATATTCTTGACAAAACCCAAAACAGGATCTGTAATATAATCGATCCTGACGAGACACATCGACTTCAGTTACTTTTTCACCGACGTGACGTCTCTTTTCTTCAAATATTTGTTCAGAAATTTTTCTGAAGAGCTTTTTTGCCTGGTGCCCCGAATACATGAATTTAAGTGAGCTGCTTGATTGGCAACTAGGTCTCAGCGTTTTACTGTTAAACGTGCTCGATGTAACCGTCACTTCTATTCGAACAGTTTCTTTTCTCGTACTTCTCACATGTAGAACTATGTTCAGATTTCTTTTTTCCCTGATGACTACAATCTACAAAAATCTAAACGTAACGTCAATCGCCATTTTCTATCTTCTTGAAGCTTGTTTCCGTTATTGTTTTTCCTCGGTTTTCCTCATTCTCAGTCTACTCATTCTCTTTCACTTTCACTTTCACTCCATGCAACCCTCTGTGTTCCCGTAACATTCTCACATCGCGTGGGATGAAATTATTTAAAAATATCCCCCCCCAAAAATACAAAAAAAAACACCCAGTATACATACGCACGTGCAAACGCATATATATAGAATAAAAAGTGTGAGAAGCCATGAACGTTTTCTTTAAAGTGTATATTTATTGTTGTTGTTATTATACATGTTATGATACATTAAGTGTCCATAATAGTATTTGTGACGCTACACGTGTTTCGAGTCTATAATTGACTCTCTTCAGGCGAATAAATTTGTGGTTTTACGTATCGAGTTCCTTTTGTTTTTGATCACCAAGTTGTTGTTTTATAAATAAGTAAGTAGAAAAAATAACAAAATAAATAAAATCAGTAAAATAAAATAAAATAAGATAAAATAAATCAAATGTTGGCACGTTGAATGGTCTGTGTTTTTTCACATCAGCATGTGTATAAATGGATAAACAGATAAATAAATAAACAGATGAATGAATCAAGTGTTTATCCCAATTTGAAGTGGTTTTTGTCTGGGGTTACCATTTAGTATGTTAAAACTATCTTCTAGTCGCTTTAGCTTATCTATCATCGGTCAGTTGGTTGTTCTTTATTGCTTTGACGGTGTTTTGAATTTGGTGTGTGTGTGTGTGTGTGTGTGTGTGTGTGTGTGTGTGTGTGTGTGTGTGCGTGCGCGCGCGCGTTTATTTCGTCTTTATGTTTTAGAATTGTTTTTTATGGGTCGTCGGACTCTTTTTTATTGTTTGGGGTTATCTTTTGAATTTGGTGTGTGTGTATGCATGTGGGTGTGTGTATGTGCGTGTGTATTTACGTGTGTGTCTGTATGTTTTTCGGTGTGTATGTTTTTCATGTTAATTTGTTGAGCGAAGGCTTGTATTTTTTATGAATCTGTCCTTCTACATTATTAATATTTCATAATCTGTGTTTTGATATATGGGTATAACTGAATTTGCCATCACTACATTCATGTAAATGTTGGGAAACATATAATTTCCTGTTATGTGATAATTTTATATTGCTTCTATGAAGAGAAATTCTATTGTTCAAGCATTGTGTCGCTCCTACATATATCTTTGCGCATTTGTCGCATTTTAGAGCGTAAACTACATTTTTCGAGTTGCAGCTCAGATCCGATTTTATTTCGAATGTAGTTGCGTTTTCGAACTGGAAGTGTTTTCCTTCTATTATTATGTTACATACTCCACATCTTTTTTTCTTGCATTTTGTGACCCCTGTGTTGTGTGTTGTTGTTCGAATTTCGATGAGGTTAGGACGTCTTTTAAATTTTCGGACTGGCGTTTGCTGTTAATTATTTTGGTTGTTTTTAAGATTTCTTTTATTTTTTTCATTATTGTTGAGTTATTCCAGGTGGGCTTTGATCTTTGTGAATAATTCTGGATTGTTTTTGTTGTGAGTGGAAATGTATGCTAGAATGTTTTCTTCTTTGAATGTAATTGAAATGGAAATCTGTGGCACGGCATTTAACCTCTGGATAACAGGTAAAATGTGCGACCCTTTGAAGTCATTTCATGATTCTTGTAGCCATAAAATTAGGCACCTCCACTCATTTTCGATACCTAAGTTTTAAACTGAATTTTTTAAAATAAAATAAAAAGTTTTCTTGGAGCTTTAATTTTAGCTTTAATTGAAAGCGAAAGGATTACTATTTCCAGTAAGTAAAATTCTTTGGTGTATTTCAAACGGAATTGAAATTTTTTTTTTAATTTTCAATTTTTCGGCCATTTTTGAGCGATCGACACATTTATAAAGTTAAATTCTCGGTTAAAGTTAATACACAGTTTTAAAAATCTTGCAAAAATAAAATATACATCTGTGACACGTTATTTTTTAAAAATTAGCAAATTTAAAGTTAAATTAATCTGATTTACACAAGAATTACTTGCTTATAGAATAAATTTAAAATAAAATTATTTCTTAACCAGGGAGCTGACAAGGGATTGATATGTGAAGTGATTGATGACAGCTAAGTATGGTTGATCAGAATAGACATAATTGTCCAGTTTTTTTTTCTGTAAGTGGAAGAAACCGTGAAACATGTGACTTTTTCCTGTAAGTCAAAAATACCATACTAAAAAATAGAAAAAAACGATCAAATACACACAAAAAATTAAAAATTATTTTAAAAATACGATAGCTCAACGAATTGTATTAAACTTTTCAATTTTCGATTAGTAAATATAGTCTTCATTTCATAATTTAATATCCTAACCCCGACAAAGCTTTGTAGAATTTTAAAAGAAATTTTGAATTTTTATGAATTATTATAATTAAAAAAGAAAAAAATTAAACAATTCTTTTAAAATTTCATTATTCATCGAAATTTTCTTTTCTTCAGACTATAATGTCCTTGATATATATTATTTATAAAAACAATTAAAAGCTTATCTAATGAAATAATGTCATAGTTTTATTGCATTTTTTATTTTGCTATTGGCAGCAGATTTTCGGAAAAAAAGATCAACTGTTTGAAAAAAAAAAAAAAGATGATTTACGTTCCTCAATGACTCCCGCGTTTAACTAATAAAATAAATTCGCGCTACAAAATTTAATTTCTTGAAATTTCATAAATTTACGTGGAGGGCGAGATAACAGGTGTAAAAAAATATTTTTACCAAGATTTTCTAAAAATAATAATTTAAAAAATTATCTAATTCATTTGTGAATAAGTCCTGAAAGTTTCATTAAAATCCGACAAATATCTGATTTTTGCAAGAATTTCCAAATTAATGTGTTTGTCACAGGAAAAAAAACTGAGTTACGTCACATTACATTATCCACTGTAAAGTCTCGTAACGACAAAAACTGAGTTACGTCACATTACATTATCCACTGTAAAGTCTCGTAACGACAAAAACAATCAAATCAAAACGAGATATTTTACCAAAATTTCGAACGTGTTAGAAAGGATTAAAATTTTTTTAAAAATAATTAAAAATACTTCGATCTTTCCTCTTCATAATAACTTAAACATTTTGATAGAAAAAGTTCATTTTTATTAAGTTTGGTTTTTTTTTTCTTCATACTATTTCAGCGAATTAGTGAAGATACCCACATAACATGTAGTATTCTAAGTGCAGACCGTCTTGCAGTCTGCTAAACGAGGGGTTACCGAACTAGTTTTGAATAAAAATGGGTGACCATTTGTGTTTTTGTCGTGGCCTGTTAGAGCCAGGAAGAAAGACACGAAAAGAAGAAGGTAGGTTGAATCAGTGTATTGGAATAACAGAGCCTTTATACAAAATAAGAGTGTTATTAGTCAGCAGATAGAAGTGTCCGTCCGAACTGTCACATTACAATGCGTCTCGACTGCCTCATCTAGGAAGTCTCGCAGGTTAGTATTAATGAAGGAGGAAGAGTTCATTCCTATGTAGATAGGGCACCATAACAGTTTTACACGGTTTGTTTTTTGGAGGAGTACTATCAGATGCAATAGTCACTGAAATTCCTTCCATAAAGCACTGTCATTCTTGACATTTTAACAAGTAAATATTTAGTTTTATTCTGTTACATTTTAACTCTTATCTTGAGTTTAATTTTATTTAACAATTTAAAAATTGTAGAGTAACAGGTTGCGCTTTCTCAGGCTAAAGTTATCGGCTGACGTGAAATGAAAAGGCTATATTGAATCCATTGCTAGGTCAGCTGCCAAAAAAGTTTACTGTGTCGTCTTAGTCAATGTTCCTCTTCAGAATCTATCTTACATATCTATAAGTTTTTCATTCGTCCATGCTTAGAATATTTCTGCCGTATATAGTCCAGTGCTTTTGCTATATATCTAGAGATCCTTGTTAAAATCCAAAAAAGAATCAGCATTATTATTGGTTCTGAGCTGTGTCTCGGCTTCATTCATTTTCCTACAGCTGTAATGTTGCCTTCCTGTGCCTTTTCTATAAATACGCTCATGGTAATTGTTCCGGTGAGGTCTTCACTATGGTATCAAGACTTTATGAATTTAAGCACACCACTACTACAGAGTATGTGCTTCTCCTGGGCCTTTCCTTGGCTGCATAGTCTGTGTTTCACCAGAGCTACGGTTATGAATTCAGAGTTTTCCTTCATCTATACTGATTATCACCTAAGGCTACAGAATTCAGTCTTGCTATTTATCCATAGCTTGGAAGGGAAGATGGTTTCATACTTTTCCCAAGGGTATAGTGCATAAATTAATGTAATGAACTCAACTGGAATTCGAACTCGGATCTCCGCTTCTTCAATCCGAGCCACTATCCATTACTTTACTGTAGGACAACAAAGATGCACATATTGATGCGAATGGCAAAGCATATAATAAGAAACTTGAAGAAAGCTAGAGAGTACAATATAATGTAATATCGCTTAGAACTCATTTATTCTCTGTGTGTGTGTGTGTGTGTGTGTGCGCGCGCGCGCGTGTGTGTGTAGTTTCGAAGCCCTCATTCAAAACGTGGACCTTACACTCTCGTGAGCGATGTAAGAGTGTCCCTTCTCTCTCGGGTGGCTGTTTATATTATGGAATTTAACAAGTTGACGTGTTTGTGGGTAATCCAACGTAGAATCTGTAATGTGATCGATCCCGACTTGGCAGCTCGGACACAGTCACTTTCTCACCGGCGCAACGCGGCTTCTCTGTGTCTCGTCTACAAATATTTTTATGGTTTCTGCTCAGATGAACTTAGCTCACTGGTACCTCCCATACATGAATTTGCTCGAGCCAAAAGATTAGCAACTAGGTCCCACCCTTTTACTGTGAAACCAATAAATTGTAAACGCAAATTCTACTCCATCAGCTTCTTCTCTCGCACTTCCCGCCGGTGGAATTCCCTTCCGTTTACTTGCTTTCCCGACAGCTACAATCTTCAAGAATTCAAATGTAAAGTCAATAGTAATCTCCTATCTCACTCACTCGCATCCTCTCTCTCTCTTTCTCTCTCTCTTTCATGCTCCTTTCTTCGTCCATTCCACTCTCATCAGTATTCTCATCCTTCTCCTACCCTCTTCCTGACACTCCCTGTAACCTGTCACTCTTTCTTATAACTTATCTTCTATGTAGCCCCCTGCTCAACAGTGGCAGTAAAATGCCTTGCTTGAGGCGACACGATTATAAAAAAAAGTTATGTCGGTGCGTGTTTATATGTAAACAAGAAACAAAAAAAAACCTGGGTTTCTACCACGGACTGTTTATTCTCTTTTTATTTTGACGATAGGGAAAACAAAGTTCTTAATATCTCTTTGATATGTTCGTTTTCTTGGTCTATAAGTTAAGTCAGTACAAGCATCGTTACAATGTTCGCGGTCAAGTTAGCTTTGTGCCGAGTTGGAACAACAGCCAAAAAAAAAAAAAGCTTGAGTTACTTCCTAGGTTGAGATTTTTGGAAGATACGTGCGAGCGCCATGCGTCGGAAAGTGGGAAGAGACTTCAGGCGTCAGTGAACCGGGGTAAATAACGTGGAGCAAAAAGAAAGAAAGAGAGAGAGACAGAAAAATATTTTCTTTTTATAGACTTAACTAGCACCGCTTAACGGCGCTTGAGGAAGCCAACTGGAGCAATATCTCCGGTTCGTTTTTTTTGTTTTTTTTTTCAGAATCGTGGGAAAATATATTTATTTTTCTTTTTTTTTTAAATTATTAATTATTATTTTATTTCTCCATTTTATTACATTTTCCCACAATATATCTGTCTGACATACGATTATTTCCAACGCTTGCTCATCAAATATTAACATGTCGGTTCGGCCGCTGTAACAGCATGTGAAGCGCAGATTTGAACTTGGTGGATAGAAGTACATCCCGTCGATACACCTCGTTCCTCTGGCGTCATGCTGCGTTCAAAATAGATTCTGGTATGATCGTGACTGAGAGACTATTATATTATTATGATATTGATATGTAGTAATTTTTAGGTAGATCAGTTTATTAGATAACTAGCAGTATAGCCCGGCGTTGCTCGGGTGTAATGAAAGTTTTAAAACTAATCCATGGTCCTAGAGCTCAGACTCTTTGGACGTTGGCACGAAAGACTAAAAAGCAATAGTTGTTTCCAGTTAAAGTGAAACCGTAGACTGAAAGAAAAATGAATGGATTTAAGTCAAATTTTGATTTTCTGGTATCGATATCAAATAAGTTTTTTTTGTCGTAAACTGAATTTTGAAGGCTAAATAAGTCCTCTGAGTAAATGGTATCATAGCTGAGACTAAGAACTACAATTATACCTACTTAGAGCCAAAAACGAAGCAAAAACTAAAATAAAAGGGCTGAAAAAATACAGACATACAGGCAGATAAACAGACACACACACAAACATCTTGCCTTTTATATATATATCATCGATTTTCTGCACTATTGTAAGAACTGCAACCTTGAAACCTCTGAATATCGTTTCTTGTGTCTTTGTCTATGAGTGTATCAAATTTGATTAAAATCGGAACACTCCTTCTATAACTCGATTTTTTCGGTTATCGATTTTCGATATTTATCGGGGATACCTCGACACAAAACCTAGCTAAGAACACTCGCAGACGCTTATAGTACAACTGTGTAAATTTTCAAGAAAATCGGTTCAGCCGTTTCGGAGTTTATAAGTAACGGACACGCACACACAGACACACAGACAAAGTTCCATTTATAAATAAGTTTAGATAACAATAGAAAATCAATCCTCCACTTTATATCTATTAGAACAATTTATTAATGCTAGTTTACCTATACTGTAAAAAATGATCACATATTTTGTTACATCCTTGTGAAAATTAATTGAAAGAAAACGAATAATGTCTTCCTATGATCTTTCACACTTTCCCTGATTACATATATGTCATCTCTTAGCGTTGTTTTTCTCTTTCGACTGCATTTTCCTTTACGTTTTGAACTGATGGATCCAGTTTGTTTCTTCACCTTGACGACACGAATGACAGTTGAAAGACTGATACCAACAATATCCGCGATTTCACTGTAAGGCTTGCCAGTGTGTTCGTGCAGCGTAAAAATTTTCGTACGCTTTCTTGGAGTAACGTCTTTTGTAGACAATGACCGCAGGACAACTAATCGACAATCGAGACAATGTTTGGCCGTGATAAAAATTTGATGCAATATTTTTCAAGGCCAAACAAATTTCATCATACACTCTGAAAATAGATTCATATTACTGCACACTGCTGCGAATGACCTAACCGTTGATACACCTGGCTTCTCTGATGTCACACTCAGTGCAATGCCTATTCTGGCATGATCTGGGGTGAGAAACATACCACGTCTAAATAGGTGATTTTTTAAAGCGCCGTTTAGATATGGCACCCAGTGAGAATCGAACTCACTATTCAGTTGTAATAGGTTCTAGTGATACAAGCTTGCTAACCATCACGCCACTCCGTCTAACTAGAGGACTAATCGAAATTTTAGTATTTTCGATACCGACTAGTTTGGCACCAGTAGAAAATACGTCTTTTTAACCATGTGACCTTCGCTAATCGATAAATCTTTTTAGTCCTTACGCGGACTGATAAATACCTACTCGGACACAACATATATATGGTTTGTGACAGCTTGTAGACCTATTATCTCGATAACATAAAATAAATCTGTGGTCTTGCCAATTTATAAACACATCTGACGTCATATTGATTTTATCGTGTAAGAGACGACAATGTCCAGCAAGTGAACACAACACATTGATAGAAACGTTATAAATCATAATTTTAGAAAATATCAAAAAAGAATTTGTTAGAAACAAAAAACAAACCAATAAATGGGTGCAGGATAACAATGTGATATCCATGCTCTTATATGGCAATAAATGCTGTACAATCTCAAAGGAGGAGGAGAAAATTGGAAGTATCCAGAAATGTTGTCCCACAGAAGACACTGAAAATTCCATGGACGGAACGAGGGCGTCTTAAAGAAATGGCATCAAAATGAACAGAAACAGGAAGAGACAACTGGAAATCCTTAGACGCACAATGAGGAAAGAGGGTTTGAAAAACATAAATCACATAAGGCATATTGATGTCAAAAAAGATAAAGGGACCCAGCAAACCACCAACGTGGCGAGCTTGTGATTTTAATGGTAGTAGGGGTTACCACCGTTGCTGATAGGGACGGTCAGCCATGTCTTGTACAAAGCCAATTCACAAACATAGTCGACACTCCCTACAACTTATACGTTTATTCGTAATCATCAGAATTATCAGAAGGTGGATTGTGGAAGAATAAAAGTATACTTTTTGTATGTTTAAATAGAAATTTATTAATAGAACAGAATAACATGAATTGTTAGAAGCTAAATATTCACTAAGAAACAGTAGTAAAGAGTTAAGGGTATCAAGAGTTCGTAGTAGTAACTTGTATGTATGTATGTATGTATGTATGTATGTATGAGCGTTATCGTTGAGTAGGAATGTCTTTGAAGTAATCTCTCAGTCTTAAAGTGTTCTGTTTGTTGATCAATAATATATAAAAGGAGGCTGATGGGTGAACGGTGAAAAGGAAGGAAGTGAGAGAGAAGAATAGAGATGATAATAACGATCGCTTGACGCTTGTCAAGGGACGTGTTAATACGCTCGAGGCTTGAAAAGGTCATTTGGGAATTCACTCCCGGATGTGATTCCGGCCTTTCCATTGGACGATGAACACACTTCGCGTCGGGTCACGAAAAGGTCCGTAAAAGAATTTGTTTCTGAGAACTGAAGATTATTTGAATTTTGTTTTTAGACGCTTCCAAGTTTTCTATTGTCCGAAAAACATTTCACATCATTTCGAGTTTTGTTTTGGATTCGCTTTTACGTGTATGCTAAGCAAAGTATGTAAATTCGAATCTTTTTTTAATTTCTAACAAATTCAATGAGTCAGCGCTTAGCATTTGAATTTTAAATCTAAATCTTGTTTTATTCACTACATGTTAAAAGGATAGTGAATGGTAGGGTGGAAAGCATTAATAAAAGTATTAAAAATGCAAATAGTCATAAGGGATAAAAAAATGTTGGAGACCCATGTCCTGAAGGGACACGGCACATAGAAGAAGAAGAATATGCAGCTATAAATTTAACTGTCTAGGTCAGTGGTTCTCAAACATATTTTTTTACCAATGGACCACTTTTACTCTTTATTTTTTATTTATTTATTTAGTTATTTTTGGTGGACCCCCATAACCATTCGATAAAAAAGCGTATTTTTTAAAACTAATAGATAAGTTTAGGAATTTAAGTAGTTTGTGTGAGCTTGGATTTTTTTGTTGTCTCTCAGAGGCTGAAAAGAAAAAGAGTCTGAGTGGAGATGCGCGTGACTAGAGGTTTTGCGAAAGTGTAACCCTATCGTTGTGCTGTTTATTTCTGAATGTAGCATGCGCTGGAAAATATTCTCGGTTGATGATATTGTGACACGATAACTAGACATATATGTATTTTATTATAATAGATTAAAATAGAAAATATATTAGAATAGAAAATAGTTTAAAAACATATTTAACAAAAGTGAAAAAGAAGAGGAAAAAAATAAATAAATAAACGCTTTTTCTTTTATGAGGAAAATTGTCCTCCGGTAAATATTTGACTCAGTGATAAAGTTCAGCAGGTAGGTTTTCGATGACCCGGTCAAAGGCTGTCCTTTACTGTATCTTGACCACACATTAAGCCTTTTCCGGCGGAAGCTTTATTAAGATAAAAAAAAAGATAACTGAAATTTCAGACTTACAGTCGCCGGTGTTTGTCACCGGTGGTCTAAAGCATTTCCGGATTTCCGGATTTCCGGTCAATTTTGGATAAATTTAGGTAATTTTTCCGAGTCAGTTAAGTTAAAACAGTTATGTGAAGGGTCCGCCGGGTGCGAGCTTGAAGTAAGGATCTCCGTTCGTCTTGTTTCGTTCAGTTCGGATTTGTTGATCTCCATTAATTAGAGTTAGAGCTGTGTGTCACATTCGCCTGCCCCAACCGAAAAGGCTAACTCTAAACGAATAAAGCATCCTTTCAACTCATCCAAGTTGTGGAAGTTCGTTCTTTATAGTCAATCTTGTACCCCCAGTTGTCCGGCCGACATTTTCTACAAACTCCCGGCAACAACACAGCGTGGAGAAAGGCCGCCGGAGGAAATTGTTAGGATGGACCGTTGGGGTGTTACAATATGGCTGTTAAAAATCTTCTAATTTATTCCAGTACTCCACGTTGAGTTGATGCGTTTGTAAGGATCCCTGCGTTTTGATGTGTGTGTGTGTGTGTGTGTGTGTGTGTGTGTGTGTGTGTGTGTGTGTGTGTGTGGATTTATCTTGGTGTTAGAAGAATTAACATTTATGAAAAAACTTTGATTTGAAAAGTAGTTGGTTGATGCTTGTGTTTTGATACCGAGTGTCGACGCGTGTTTGAAAGAACCTAAAAGACATCTGGGTTTTATGTCGAGTTGTTTTGAAGGTCTCAGTTATCTCCAATATCAATAACTCGAATTTTCAGATGTCTTAGTGGTTCTGGTTGAATGAAGAAAAAAACAAAAGCGTCAGTGAGTCGACGTTGTGTCACCCTTTTCCTGGAAAACTTGGGAGAGTTGACAGTTGTGTTTTCTAGTATGCCATTGTTAAAATGTGCAATGTTCTTTGTGTGGTCGCCATTTTATGTATTAGTGGTTGAGTGTTGTATGCTGTGGTCAACATTTTGTAGAGAACAGAATTCTCAGCGTGTTCTTCACGTGGTCGCCATTCATTGTAGTAGTGAGCAAGTTGAAAAGTTTTGTATGAATAGCAACTAACGTCATTGAAAAGTACTTCTTGTTGGTGAAAAGTCTCTTGTTTTTTTGTATAAATGTTAAATTTATTTTAACAAGAGTGTGTTTTTGAGGAGTCTCCATTCTGTAGAGTTCAGAATTCTACTACGTGTTCCCTGTGGTTTTATCAAAATATGTTGAGACAAGTATTTCTTTGCGTATTCTTACTGTTTTATCATTCTGTAGGGTTGCGTGTTCCTTTCTGGTTTTATCAAATATGCAGAAAGTTATGTGTTCGTATCACGTCGGAATAAACCACTTTGTCGGGTGTGTGTTCTTGTCGCAGTCACCAATTTGTAGGAGGTGTCGGCTATGCCTGGTACAAGGCCACTTCCAAACATAGCCGACAATCCAGGCATTTCAAGATATTATCAGGTTGTTGAAAAATATGAGTGGAATTCTGTTCGCTGTTAATGCTATTACATTACTGTGGGAAGAAGATGTAAATTTTCATTGAGAAAATATGTATGCAATTTATTTGCAAACTGAAATGTAAATTTTTTTAAATGGTCTCACTGCAGTAGTTTATTTTGTGCGTTTGATAGTAGTAAAATGTTGAGTCTTTGTTCCTTCCTCTTTTTTGGTAGGTCGCGACGTTGAGAGAAAGAGAGAGAGAGAAGGCAAAACAAATAAAGAAGTAGTACTTAATGCGTTCATTTTGTTGTTCTTCTCTTTAGCAGCGTGGTATGAAAATGACGAAAAAGACGTTAGAAGAAGAGGGCGAATGAAACTGTGGCGTGCCCTACGTCCGGGTTGGCGTGAAGTGAAAAAGAAGAAAAGAAAATTGGCAGTGAAGGCTAGTCAGCTTGAAGTTTCTTCTTTACATGATGAGATGCTGTCAGCTACTGCTTTCATCTGACGTACTTTTGACAGGTTAGCGTCGTGGTTTAAATAGTTAAGCTTCTCATGATGCCGGCTCCAGCAAGCCTTTTCACATTTAGGCATAAAAATACGTCATATATGAACTTGCTGTTTTTAATCCAATCAAGATTCAGAATTTGGTTTTCGCGCTGACTTGTGAATTTTATAGTTGGGTTTTTCCAAGGTCGTTTGAATCCCTTTTTGCTGGTGTGTAATTTTACTTTGGGTTTTTCCCATATGCTTTTAGTCGTTTAAATCCGATTTTGCGGGTGTGCAATTTATTTTGTGATTTTGATGGATGATATAGGATTTGTATCCTATGAAATATAGAATTCACTTAAGGAACCGGAAACTCAATTCAAAACAGGAAAGAAAGGATATGAAGTAGGGAGAAGTTTGAATGTTTATTAAATTGGCCTTGTGCCAAACATAACCGAACTTCCTACAACTTAAGGATTATCAGAATCATCAGAAGGTTGAACTTTGGAAGAATAAAAGTATTTTGTTCGCATGTTTAAATAGAAATTTATTGACAGAACAGAATAACATCAATTTGTAGGAGTTAAATGTTCAAAGAGAAAGTGTAGTGAGGAGTTAAGTAAATCCAGAGTTGTAGATATAAGTAGCAGAATATGTTTATGCAGAATTAACAGGATATTAATAAAGTCTGTGTTCCTTTCCTTATTTTATGGTCGGCGAGAAAGAGAAGAGAAAGGTAAAGCAATAAAGGAAAATTGTATTTATCAAACGTTAGTTTTCAGTTGAAGTGTCATATTGTTGTTGTAGTTGTTAACGGCGAGAATAGTGAGGACGAAGAAGAAGAGGTAAAGGAAAATTGCACAGGAGAAGAAGAACGAATGTATGTCGGGACCTTATGTCCGAGTCAGTGGTTTGAAGTTTCTTTTGTCGCATCTTGGCGGAGTCTGGTCTCGCTTCCATCTCTTTGACTGATTCGACTTTCTTTCTTTTTTGTATAGTAAAAGATTTTCTCACATCGGCTTGTTCACTTCTCCCTCAGTTTTGCAAATTCCTTTTTTTCATTGGTTAGAAAATTAATTTAACATAGGATCGCGAAATTTGGCTTCGTCTTTTTCTTTCAGTACGGGGTAAATCCTTTTCTTATTGATCAAAATTAAGATTTCACACAAGATTGCGAAATTTGTAAAAAGTGAAGAGAATAGAGTTACTTTTTTTAATTTTTTTAGACTTGTTCAACTTCAGTTAAAAAAAATTAAATAAGTAAATCAAATATTAAAAGAAAATATAAGATTTGAAATCTTATAAAAAAGACTATAATTTTTATTATCATATAGAGACCATATTTTAAACTCATAATCAAATTCACACGACTTCAGTTAAGTGCCATACGTGATACACACTTGGACGATCATGTCTAGAAAGAGGAATGATTGACCGGGCAGAAGATTTTCCCGCAATAGGTTGCCATTACTTTCTGCAGTAGACTGATTGCCAACAAACGCTATATATCCTGTTATTTAACTCATAGGGAGAGAAGAAACGGATTACCTTTCTCAAAGCAAAGGTTATGATTGCGCGTAAGCGAACGCAACGAATTCAACTAGAATTCGAACTCGGTTCTCAGATTTCTCGTTCTGAGTCGATATCCATTGCACCACAACACACATCACAAGACTTACTGTGTGTGAAAATACAAAAAAAAATATTTCGTATTTTTAGGCTGAATTCGATGACTGATATTGATTGATATTTGAAAAAGGGTGGTGACAATGTGTCACATTTCCACTCGAGGAAAGCATCGATATTTATTTTTTAACTACACGCTACCATCTACTAAAAATTTAATTTGACACAAGGCGATAAACACGGAGCACCCAATAAGATCGAAGCCGCTACGAGTAATTAATTGGTCAACTGGACGTTAATCAATATTTAACGTCAAGAAAAGATGTATCGTAAACACTGTAAAACAGTAGATACGCTATATCAAGCGCTGGAACCATTGGCGGAAATACCGGAAGTAGGTCAATCGCTACGCAGAGGCATGTAATCAAATCAGGTTCTTCAGTTGTCGCATCACCATGGCTGAAATGAATTCTCATGTACGTTCTCGATTTATTAACGGAGATATTAAAATGGACGGATACGGTGAGTTATTTATAATTTTATTCATTATGTCCAAATTTTTTAGTATATTTTTTTTTCAAAATTCATTCATTTATTTTTCGCGGAAAGAATATTATAGGAGGAAGGGATGATGTGGTCATGAAGTAGGGGCACAGTTTGTAATTTATCTGTTCTAATAAAACGATCCCTCGTATTTTGTGTCCTATTTTAGATTCGAGTCACCAGTTTATTAATCACTTCGAAAATTTTGTGGATCTGTATGAAATATCCCTCAAATGTACATTCTTTGTGGGAACCTTGCAAAAAGACGTTCCGAAATCGAAAATGATACTAAACAAAAATAAATTCTATAAGAACGTTTTTTTTTTATTGTTATGAAAATATTAGCTACGCAAATTTAAATTTCTGTATTTTTTTTTTCAGGGAGATGAAATTAAACTTCAATTTTTACTTAGGAAAAGAAAAAAAATAATTGAAATAAATTATATTGCATTTGGGACGTTATTTTTCGTTTAATTTCTTCATAACTTTTTTCTTTAAAATCAAATCTTAAGAAGGAAGTTTCAGAATATGAGACAAGTTAAAGAAAATGTTAGTGAGGAGGTTATTCAGTGTTTGTTATGTGGAAATTGTTTAGTGGAGCAGTAAAATTTAACAATACCTTTTATTTTTAATTGGATTCTTATGCGACTTGAAGTTATTTAAAAAAATCTTTCGTCCAATATGATTTTTTTTTTGTTCCATTAAAAATAAAATTCGTACAGATGCACATGCAATCAATTTTTCAATTTTGTTTTTATTCAGAAAAAAATATTTTTTTAAAACTCAAAGGTGATTTTTATTTTATTTTCAATAATTAAAAACTGGATTTTCTTTTAATGTTCAACTCCAATTTGATTCTACTTTGCTTTGTTATTTTTTATTTAGTAAACAAATTTACTTGCCATGAATAAAAGTTCACCCGCACCTTACGATTTTAAATGATTTTTAAACCTTCTTACTTTTTATTTAAAGTTGTCATGAGTTTAAAACAATGTCTTTTGTATTGCATCGATTTATTTTATCAAGTCTGTACTTTGTTTCTAGATAAACAAAATAAAAATATATATATACATTTCTTACAGACAGACTTCCACAAAATCGCTTAAAAAAAAGAGATATGATGTAAAAAATGCCCCAACTTGATAAAAACTAGGTTTTATTGTCAAAATCTTTTGTTATTAATTAATACATTTTTTAATCTCCTTATGACCGGTATACTTGGATTAAAAAACAAAAAACTTAATATTTTTAATCTTTTGTTAATACTTTTTAATTGTCTACATTTCTTTTTACTTTGTTGTTTCATTTCTGAGAGACGTATTTTAAAATTTTTTTTATTATGTTTTTTTTTTATATATCTGAGCACGCACTCTGTGTTTTTAAATGAACATCAATTTAAATCGTTTTAAAATTCTTTTTTCTTTCGTTTTGAAGAAAAGAAAGAATTTAATATAGATGAAAAAAATTGAATACATGTGAAAAAAATTCAAGCAAAAAAAGTAAACAAATCTCAGTAGAGAAACGAATGAAAAAGTTCCCAAGACGTTCTTTTTAAATATTTATTTACAAAAATAATTTTCTAGATGCTGAGGATCAGATTAAATTTCTCTTTTGTTTTTTATTTTTGTAGAGAGAGAAAAAACATCTGTGAAATAAATATTCTTTCTTTATTGACCTTTCCTTGTTTCTCTTAGGGTTTATAAAATTTCAGGTCGTCGTCATACCCATGCACCAAGCGTGTTAGTCATTAGTTATCTGAAACATGGTCGATTTAAATTTTTTGACGACATTTCAAATCTTGTTGAGTTGTTAAATGTCATATTTTCGTATGGGACACCCAGTGAGAATCAAACTTATTAGTATTACTAACCTCACTAACCGAGCCATGCTTAGTGTGTTCGTTCATTTAACAACGTTACTTTGATGCTTATTTTGGTTATAATGTCGAGTTTTGTATCGGGCACCCAGTGAAGTTCGAATTCACTACTTATAGTTACTAAGTTATAGTTCAACTAGTAGACCAGAAAGACTAACTTTGGTAACCCTGTGCCGAGGCACCCAACTAGTTCGAATTAGCCAAAAAATCAGAATGCGCGATAAAAATACACCCCCCAACAAACACTGATAAACTGAAACATTTTTAAAATCTTTGTTTGTTATTAAGAGGAAAGATCAAAAGAGTCTTTTAAATCCTTTTTAGAACCTTTGAAAGGATTGCTTTCATATTTTTTTTTAAATTTTAGTTAGAATAATTTACAAACTTTTTTTTAGTTAAATCTTTCGAAAATTGGTACCGGCGCCAAGTGATATTGAAAATAAATTGAGACTGTGTTGTTTACCTAAGTAACTCAAATCATAAATAGAAAAACTCACGACAATTCAACAACCTCCAGTATTTTAAAAATTAATTTAGAAAATTTTGTGTATAAACATGTTGACTGTTGATTTTTTTTTTTTTTTTGTAAATATGGGCATCCATACACAACAATGTCACAACATTATCAGAAAATAAGAGCAGTACTTATAATAAATTTCAAATTCATAACAAACACATACAATTCAAGTAAAGGCTATAAAGCCAAAGTACCTAAAAAATTTAAAATATTCGTTTGCTTAGAGAGAATATTTTAAAAATACTTAAGATTACTCAAGAGTTAAAAAATTATATAAAAAAAGTAAAAAAGGTACTATTTATATTCACATTGTAAAAAATGTAGTCAAGTATTTTTTTTTTTTCAATTATACCCCAAACGTTAAATTTCTCAAACATCTGACTGTCAATAAATCACTCATCAGAAAACTACCACGCATCAAAAAAATATTTTTTCTACGATATGCCACACTTAAAATTTAAAGTAATTTGTTTCAATTCAGTTTAAATAAATTTAAAATCAGATAATTTTTTTCTCAACTTTTCATAAAAGTACATTACATATTATTTAAAAAAAAATATAAAGAGAATTGACAGATCTAAAATTTTTAGATCTGTCAATTCTCTTTATAAAAATAAAATAAGGATGAATTTATAGATCTTACTGATAAGTAGAAGAAAAAAAATTCCAATCGATTTTAAATTCAGCTTGAAATACACCAAAAAGTATTTTTTGCTATTGATTGAATCTATTTGCTTGAAATTAAAACTAAAAATAGCTTCAAGAAAAATTTTTCACTTTTTAAAATGCATTTTAAAATTTAAGTGTCATTCTTCTTTTTTTATGTATTTATTTAAATATAAATTTGTGTTTTTATTGAACTCTGTAATAAGAATTTGCAAAGTCAGCTGCTATACTCGGGAGAGGTACCCATAAGATTTTATGTGCATGGAAAAATTCCCAGATTGTTTTCTTCTTTTTTTTTTTTTTTTTTTTCCTCTGAGATAAAAATATTTTTCCGTTATTACAATTTCAATTACATTTCTCTTAAATCAAAATGAAATTCTTAATGAGCAACATCATTGACAGCTTTTGTTTGTTAAATGTCTGAAGATGTTTTTACACTCTACCGGGTAGAGTCTACCCCTTTTCATGTGACTTTTGAGTAAGTTTTAGCCTAGGAATTGCTTTTTTGTATTCGAGGAATTAGTCATTAGAGTTTTTTGAATTGTTCTCTATCTGAATTAGTACATTAGAAGAACATCAAATAAACAAACACAGAAATCAGGCTGGCCTCCATGACCGCACTGGTAGAGGCATACTTTGACTCAAAAAAAGTGGTTTACCCGATGGAAAAAAAAAACAAAAAACAATAATGGGTTGCTGGTTTGATTCTTGTCAGAAACACACATATATATATAATTTTTTTTCTTTTTTAGTAGGAATTCTCAGTCTAGGCAGGTTAATAATTTCACTGTTTAATAAAATAAACAGGAATGGTAAGTAAAAATAATGTTTATAGTAGTAGAAACACATACATCAGCAATAACAAATCATTTTACCCCAAGGAAGACGATAATGTCATTAAGATGCACGATTTTATTGGGAGTGAAAGAATGAGAAGACTTTAGTTACGAGAAAGAACAATAAAAGAACATGGTTCAGGAAGACAGAAATAAATGTACAATATATATGTATGTGGATATAAGTGAGTACATGGGTGTGTTAATTTGTGGGGTTACACATATATACATATCCATGGAATTAGGAGTAGGCATTTAATGACTTGGTGGTCAACATCTTCCCGACTGGTCTGGATATCCACAACTGAGATGATGCTAATGTTTCTGTCCTTAATCTTTTTAATTATTTTTCTCGTCAGTTAAAAGAAATGCTTATTCCAGTAAAAAATCTTTTGTACCAAATGGAACGAATATGGTGTGGTTTGATGAAATGAGCTAATTTAGCTCATTGAAATAAATTATAATTTATAACCGATTTAAATGACGTGTTGAGTTTTCCTTTATATCATATTGCCCTGGACAACATCCATTGAGCTCTCTATATAGATATAACACTTAATATTTTATATTAAGTTGATCTTGTTGGATTATCCTGGCTGTTTAAGGACTGGACATATCTCTCTCTCTCTCTCTATATATATATATATATATATATATAGGTTGATTGTTTAATTATTTAGTTTTTGGTCATAATAAAATTAGACCAGTATATATTTGTATTAAAAGGTGTTCAATACAATTATATTGTACAACTTTTGAATATTCTTTATTTGTATACGAGTTATTACACAACCTAGGTTTCTACCATGTGGTGTCTTCAGGCAATTTTCAATATCATTATTGCAAATTGGCTGAAGATGCAACAACATTATTGCAAATTGCCTGAAGACACCACATGGTAGAAGCCTATATATATATGTGTGTGGGTGTAGTGCCAGGATTTTTGCTTTTTCAAGAAAAATTTCTACAAACAACCCGAACAAACCACGCCCACGTGTAAGTGCAGAATAAGGAATGAATGCCCATTAAACAGTAATTGTTTACAAAACAACGTAATATAGCAAGTGATGATAAAATTGGCAGATAATGAGGAAAAAATATATATAGGAGTAACAGAAGGACCCTGGAAACAGACATTTTTCCTCCTAAATAAAAGGTTTGTCTGGGAATTGGTATTTTTCATGCTTACCAGATTAAATAAGAATTTCACTAGGAGCTTTCATATATGTTTAACTAGCAGTATAGCCCGGCGTTGCCTGGGTGTAATGAAAGCTTTAAAACTAATCCATGGTCCTGGAGGTCAGACTCAGCCTAAAGAATATTTGTGTGAAGTTTGGTGAGAATCGGATAAAAATTGTTGATTTGTATAAAGGACATACAGACAGATAAACAGATATACACACAAACATCTTGCCTTTTATATATATTATCAATTTTCTGCACTATTGTAAGAACATGCAACCTTGAAACTTCTGAATATCATTTCTTACGTCTTTGTCTATGAGTGTATCAAATTTGATTAAAATTGGACCACTCCTTCTAAAACCCGATTTTTTCGATTATCGATTTTCAATATTTATCGGAGGCACCTCGACACAAAACCTAGCTAAGAACATTCGCAGACGCTTATAGTACAACTGTGTAAATTTTCAAGAAAATTGGTTCAGCCATTTCGGAATCTATAGGTAACGGATACACACAGACACACACACAAAGTTCCATTTATAAATAAGTTTAGATAGATAAACGTGAAAAAAATACTCTTGTCTTGGAGGAAACTGTTTGAAAAATAAGAATGTACCAATGCTGGCAAGTGGGGGTATTTGAAAGAAATAATTGTATTAGAGGGACAGTAATTAGAGTAATGGTTAGCAGCTCGAATTGAGGAATTGGAGAACTGAGTTTGAATTCCGGTAGAGTTCATTACATTCACTTATGTGCTAATATCATTGGGAAAGCTATGCATCCATCTTCCCCCTCCCCCCACCTAAGGATAAAATATCAGAAGAGACAGGGTCCTATATCCTTTGGTGGCAATCAGTCTAAAAAAAGGAAACTCTGAATTCAAATTGTATTGTACTTTTTTTTAATCATTTCACCCCGAGCAAGGCAGAAATGCCACTGATGAGCGGACGGCTACATAACTGTAAAAAGATTAATTAGAAAAGAGTGAGGAGTACAAACTAGTCAGAAAGGAGCAATAGAAAGCTGAGAATGCAGGTGCGATGACAGATACATAGGTGGAGAGAAAGGGAAGGATATATGGGGGTGGGGAGAGAGCTAGAGTCCAGTGGTTAAAATATAATGAATGAAATTTTTTTTATAAAAGTGTGTATATGAAGGAGCCACCCCACAATATTCTATAGGGGCACAAGAGGAATTAACTAACTGAATAGCAAGGTTCAACATTTTGTGAAACTGGCACATTATTTTTTTTCCCACCCCAAAAGATACATCATTTTTTGAATATTCTAGAATTGTAGATTATAATTATTAAGATTTCTATTCTATAAAAATAAAAGTATTAATATCTCTTGTTATATTAAAAATGCTATTAAAACCTACTTTATTAAAAGAAAAAAAAACTATTAAAACCTTTCACTATATTAAAAAGTTTAAAATTCTTAGGCTGCAACATCTGTAAGTTTTTCTTAAGTTCACAATTGGCAATTTATATCTTTAAAGATTCCTGTTTAAACAATGATTTGTAATATGCAGTCATTTTTGACTGGGCTCAGTAAACTTGTATTCAGAGAAAGCTGGTGCCATGATGATATTTTCTTCTAGACTGCTAAAAGCAGAAATCAATAATAAAAAAATCTGGCTATTTTTATTTTTTTGCTTTCATATTGAAGTGATACACGTTTGCCAAACGTGTTCATAAGATAAAAATAAATAAATAAAACAATTTGATTGCAGACACATTTTTTCTGTCATTTTCTGCTTTCTGACCACCAGTGCTATGACACCCAGTCAAAATGTAATACAATACAGTATATGTGTATTTTAACTCCATCCTATTTCAGAAGTTGTAATGTGAATTCACAGTAGAAATGAAATAGGTTTTCATGTATGGCATAATATGACATGTACTGATATACTAATAGTGTCATAATAATGTCAGGAATATGTTGATTGTTTAGGTAAAATGGACCAGATCCAGGAAATTCTCAGTTGATGCATGCTAAAACCCTACTTAGAGGTGAACCTATTGGTAATCCCAATTTTGTTAATAAAAATTATCATTTAAGGCAGTGTTTCTCAACGTTTTTAAGCAATGACCCACTTGATGTGCAAGTGGCTACATAAGAGTAAAAAAATTAGATACGAGGAGAGTAAAGAGAAAGACGAACCAGTTAAGGATGGGAATACAGGTGTGATGTCAGTTGCAAAGGTGGAGAGAAAAGAAAATATATACAGGGTGGTGTAGAAATAACTACAGTCAAGTGGTTAAGAGATTAGTATTGACATTGCATTTAAATCCCTGAGGTTGTAGCCATCAGGAAAATAAGAATATGGAAGCGAGTTCCACAAGCGGGAAGTGTGAGAAAAGAAGTTGCAGGAGTAGAATTGACATCTGCATTTGGATGATCTAACTGTGAATGGGTGAGACCCAGTTGCTGGTCTGGTTGAACGAGTAAACACCTGTTGCAGGGGAACCAGTGAATTAAGTTCGTTGGAGCAGAAGTATGAAAGTATTTATAGAACAGACAGAGGGAAGTCAGTACCTATCACATTACTGATTCTCCTTTGGAGCCTGTCAAGAACACTGAGATGAACAGCAGGTGCGCCTGACCATATCTGACAGCAGTACTCCGTGCACGGACAGATGGTTGATTTGTATATATGCAAGATGGATTCAGGCAAAAAAAAACATCCTGGATTTAGTGTGAAACCTGTGCCCAGTACTTTTTTGAAATTTTTTTCAAATGTTTGGTTAAATGTGCAATAAGCAGATCCTCATTTCTTCTTCACTTGAGTGTAGTCTTTTTTGCTTCTTATTTTTTATATTATTTAAAGTTGAGAAGCCTAATTTATACAAATAAACTGATAAAACCTTTTTAGCTAATGTGGGATAAATAGTTTAATACTTATTCATTTATTTGAATAGCGATGATGTACTATTACTACTGTCATATGTATGCTGTGACAATATTTCGTGTCACACTTAAGAGGATCGTATGGCACGCTGGTTGAGAATCACAGGCTTAAGGTGAAATAGCATTGATTGGTGATGAGTTAGCAGATTTTTATGATTTTAGCTATTGGTAGAGAGAGAGAGAGAGAGAGTGGTTTATTTTTTGATTGTTAAATGCTTAAGTATTTGTTAACAGGCACATTGGTGTAAGGAGATTTAATATCTAGACTTGTCATATTTATTTTCCTTAGCTTTTTAATTGGGTGGGCTGAATTTTTATGGAACATTCAGTAAATCATGTGTTAAAAATCTAAGCTAACATAAAAATTCACTAACTCATCACCAATCAATGCTATTTTACATTTTAACAATAATTAAAAAAATATATATATATATCTATATATATATATATATATATATATACACATATACAGTAGTAAGCATAAAGATCAGAACAATAAGAAAAAGTTTAAATGTGAAATAACTTTTTATTTTAAAGCTTCAAAGAACATTTTTTCAAGGAAAAATAAGGAAATAACGGTAAATTATATAATTCCGAAATATAAAGCTCAATAAACTTATTTTGATAAAGTTATAAGAATTATTATATAACATTCGAAAATAATAGATCCTCAAAAACATCAGAACGATTAACAAAATCCTGCTATTATAATGGATTCATCATATCCAAATGAAAATAGCATTCATAATTCATTAGTACTTGATGTGAAAACTTACTTTCAATAACAGCTTGACATCTTTTGCTACATGAGCAAATTAATGTCTTGCATTCATTAACAGATATTTTCTCCCATTTTCCTTTCAAATTAGTCCATAGTTCTATGGCATTTGTTGGATTCTTTTCCTTTGCTCTTTCATTTAGTAACTTCCAAACATTCTCAATAGGATTCATGTCTGGGCTTTGAGCAGGCCTCTCCATAACAGTAACATCCTCCTCAGAAAGAAATGTCTTAACAGACTTCACTGTATGACATGGTGCCTTATCATGCATAAATACAGCTGGTTGATTAATTGCCGTTCTCAAATTAGGTACATGTTTCTTCAATATCTCTTTGTATACAGTTGCATTAATTTACCATGTAGTCTAACAAGAGGTCCTGTAACATCAGATGAAATCATGCCAAACACCATCACTTTCTCCTCCAAATTTAACGCTACTTTTAGTGCACTGAGGCAAATATCATTCCTTAGGACTGCATCAAATGAACCTTCTCCTGTTACAACCAAACAGGTTAAACTTTGACTTATCGCTGAAATGAACACAATCTCACTGTTCTTCTGTCCATATGACGTGTTCAGTGGCAAATTTCAATTAGCTCATTTGATTCTTTTTAGAAATGTAAGGCTTCGTAGAGGCTACTCGACTGTTCAGATTTATTTCATTAAGTCTTCGGGAAATAGTGTACCTTGATATTTTAATGCCATGGTTAGCATTAGCTCTTTTTTTATTCTTTACCAATCCATCTGTCTTCCCATGCAGTAGTTTTCCTAGGCCTGCCAGGTGGTTTCTTGACTTCACATGACCCAGTTTCCTCAAGTTTTCTTAAAATTCTATAACACTTTTAGATTTCACGACACTCTTTGAAATATCCCCAATCAAGAGTTTTTCATTATGTAAAATTGACTATAAGTTTTCTAACTTTCAATGATGTCACAGATTTTTTCGCCATGTTTACAATGTAAGAGCCAGTAAAGAGCCGGTGTAATTTAGTAAAATACTCAATTTTATATTCTTACCCTAAAAAAGGGTAATGCAAAATAATTATTAAATTTTATGGGTTTATTTAATCATTCTGATGTTTTTGATAATCTATTTTTCCTTTAATGTTATATAATTATTCTTATAACTTTATCAAAATAATTTTATTGAACTTTATATTTTGAAATTATATAATTTACTTTTATGTCCTCATTTTTCCTAAATAAAATGTTCTTTGAAGCTTTAAAATAAAAAGTTATTTCATATTTAGACTTTTTCTTAACATCGTTTTGATCTTTATGCTCACTACTGTGTGTGTGTGTGTGTGTGTGTCAGATTAAATAAATTGCAAGCAATATGTTTGCTTATTTTTAATAAAATCTGTTCATACTCACAGATAATCTTTCGCGTATTACAATCAAAAGATGTCAGAAATGAGCTGTCACATTGACAGATATATTTCTTTCAAATCTTACCAGAAAACTGTGTTGCTAAAAATTACTGTACATTTATTTTCTGCTTTATATATAATGGTTGACAAATTGCTAGCGTTCATTAGAACATGAAAATTATCCAAAATGGAATGTTTTATATGCTGAAATGTCATGGTCATGCATGTGTTAAAGCATGAAAAACTGTTCTTTTTACAAACACTTGAGAACATTACTACAGAATTCATAACTGATTCTATTAATTGATGGCTTAAGTGTTTTAAAAAATATTGCCTTGAGAATCTGTAGTTTGCTTTTGTTGTTTTATTGGTGTAGAATAGTTTTCCAGTTACATTTGTTGCCATAATTCACACCCCTGAAGATGACCTTGAAAAGAGGTTGAAAGTACTTGGGTACCTTAAGAAATGAATGAAAATAACATCTGTCAACGTTACAGCTCATTTCTGACATCTTTTGATTGTAATACGCGAAAGATTATCTGTGAGTATGAACGGATTTTATTAAAAATAAGCAAATATTGTTTGCTATTTAATCTGACATGTTTAAAAGAAAATTTGCCGCTAAAATACACACACACACACACACACACACACACACACACACACATATATATATACCTGGGAAGAACTTGCATCAGATCAGCAAATAGAAAAATCTGGTTGGTACTAGTGTCAAGAATTTTCAGAACAGTAGGATAGAACATGCACAACAAAAATCTGCTGGTAGATATATTAGATGTCAACCCTTTTCCAGAACATGGATCGAAGGAATGTCTTATATTTGATCAATGTGACTGCATTTGCTTTTCAAAAGTAGGTCTTTTCAGTGACATGCAGAGTCATAGTTGCCAATTACCAATTTGGCATCCCCAATGATCATACATGTACAGTCTGCCATAAAGTGTGTCAATCACCCAGTGGACTTGCGTAGCATTTCCACAGCCAGCATCCAGAAAGGCAAGCTGCAGCAGGAAGACTGACATGCCAGCAATGTGGAAAGAACTACAGGACCCCTACAAGTCTTAAAAGCCATTTGAGATTTTATCAGCAATAAATTGATAATATTTAGTCAACTTGGTCAAAAGTTGACTTTCACTCTCTTTCTCTCTCTCTCTCTATCTATCTATATATATATATATATATATATAAGAAAAAATTAAGGCAGACACGTTAATTCATGGTAAATCAGAAGTATAGGCCTATTTCAGGCGAGCCATCATCAGTTTCCGTCTTTATTGTACAGAATTCGTGTAAAAATCTTCTGTACAATAAAGACGGAAGCTGATGATGGTTCGCCTGAAATAGGCCTATACTTCCGATTTACCATGAAATAACGTGTCTGCCTTAATTTTTTCTTATATTTGCTCTATATGTATTTATATACATATATATTTAGACCTCTCTTAGAGAGTTATCCTACCACTGTATGTACAGGATACTCCTTTGGATTCTTCTATATCTAATCTACACTGCATGCTGATATATATACATAGGCAGCGACATTGCTTTTGAACATCTTTCATTAAATACTACAAACGAAGAAGATTTAATTCATTTTTAAATTTAATTTTTCAAGCATTCTTACCTTTTCTATTTTATAGGAGTAAGACAGTATATAACATTTCTGTAATTTTCTTTGTCCCAAGCGTTTTCAGACACTTTTTTAGCCATTTTCAAGAGGATTTTGTTTTTGGTGGTGGTAGTTTTTCTTCATGTTTTTTTACTGGTTAAGTTGTATTTTATTTTTGTGTTTTGAAAAGGAGCATTTATTTTGAGTCTTTGCATGTTGAGTGTGACTGGAGCCTCTTTATATTTATATTTAAAAAAACTTTTAACATGTCATTTCCACTGTTAAATAAAGTGAGTTTGATGGTAGGAGAGAGATGTTTTATATACAGGGCCTCTCTCTCATAGCGAGGTGTTTATTTTAATATGATTTATATAGAACATGTTTTCAACCAGAATTTTTATTAAGCATTCTTATAAATTGTGGGTTGATAGATTTAAAAAAAATTTTTATAGCAATTTGATCTGACAAGTGATACATGTCTACTATGTCTGATATAGGTAATTAATTTCTAACAAAAAACACAGTTTTGTACGAGGCAGTGAAATTCATACACTAAATTGGTCATCACTAATTTAAATTTGATGAGGTTTTTTGGATTAGTGATATCAAGGTTTGTCGTTTTCCATTTTCTGTAACATATTATAAATTTTACATGTTTTTTGGGAATTATGAAAAAATATAGTGTTTAATGATTCTTTGTATAGCGAATTTGTCCTGCTTATAATTATTGTGCATCTGGTTGTTGTAAATTAATGTTTTCATGTGTGGTATTTTTATTACTAGTGCCGTTTACTTTTTGTAAGAATTTTATTTGTTTATCAATGCTATAGTTGAGAAAAGACAATAAAAGACTTACCAGAAATTCAGAGAATCCAGTTGAAGGTAAATTGGCATGGCCAAGGATGAATTTGAGAAGCTGAATAGAGTATTGAAAGACAGGGAAATTTTGCTAGAAACAAAGAAGAGAGTACTGGATTGTTATGTGATGTCTGTTTTTCACTATGGCAGTGAATACAGGACAATCTCCTCAATGATGAAGGAGAGGCTTTAAACAACTGAAATGTGGTCCGACAGATGGATGCTGAGGATACCATGGACCTAACACGTGGGCAACAATGAGGTTTTGGAGAGGGTGGAAACAAAAATGAAAATAATACTTAACATCAGGAAAAGACAGCTGAAGTTTCTGGGACATGTAATTAGGATGGAAGGCTTGAAGAATCTGATACTCACAGGTCAGATAGAGGGGAAAGAGAGATAGGGAAAGGAATGTGTAACATACTCGAGGGGCTTGAGCAAATGAATAGAGTGGGGTTTGGGAGAGGTAACAAGAGAAAGGATACTAAGAGCCACTAGGTATAGGGAGATGTGGGGGGCCATGATTGCCTCTGGCCTGAAGGGACACAGCACATAGAAGAAGTTTGGAAAATTATTGTTGACTAATGTTTGTGCATTTTGGTTCATTTAGAAATATACATATAATTAATAATATTCCCTGTTGAAATAGTAATTGTTCATTACCCTCATATATATTGTGCTTGTATATTTTCATGTAAAGTGTATGGTGTGTTGGTGGGAATAAATATTATATTGCACTGAATAACTAACTGATAATTAGTAATCATTCTTAATAAAGACTGATTCAGTTAAGTGCTATACATGATACATGCTTTCGGCAATCATGTCTCGAAAGAGAAATGACTGACTGGGCAGAAGATTATTCTGCAGTAGGTTGCCATTGCTTTCTGCGGTAGACTGGTTACCAGCCAAGGCTAAAGAACCCAATCTGTCCTGTTATTTAACCCATAATTGGAGGGAAGAGATGGGTTAATACCTTTTCCAAGGGTATTTGTGCATAAGTGAATGCAAGGAATTCAACTGGAATTCAAACTCGGTTCCCGATTTGTAGTTCCGAGTTGATATCCACTGCACCACAACGCATATCCAAGACTGATTAAAAACCCCAAAATAAAAACCCATTAGAATATGATTTGAATGTAGTTTATATTTAAGATAACTGATAATTCTTAAGCCAGAAATAACATTTCTGTGATGTAATAAGTAAAAATAACCAAGCCTGTAAAATAAAAAAAACAAAAACGTCTGTGACTAATTAATTGGTAGATACTGATATAATCAATTATTGATTATAAACTGATTGATAGATGTAATCTTAATAGGTCGCTAGATATGAACATAGACAAGTGAGTCTGGTGACAGTTGGATTGCATCAATTAGTCTGTTAATATTCCCAATAAGGATTGGCAAAAAAAAAATTAATGAAAACCAATCAGAATGTTATTGAAAATTCATTTGATACTTAAGATGACTAATGATTCTTAAGCCAGGGATGGTCTCTCAAACTTTGGCCCTACTTAAATACACTCGTCAGATCATTTCAAAACAAAAAAGCTCTCAAAATATTTTTATAAGTGTGAGGTAATAATTTTTGTAAATTAGCATTCTTTAGATGTTTCTTAGACTACAACATTTATCAGAATATGGGAAGCAATCTCTCTTTTATGCAGGTTTCATTAAAATAATTTTTATTAATAAAGCCTCCATTATTTTTAGTCTTTATTTTTTCCACATGCAAAAAAGAGACAAAAATAATGGAAGCTTTATTACTAATAAAAACAAATCCAACACTCAATGATATCAATTACAAACATGCTAACAACATGCTTACCATGTTCAGTACATAACACATTGCACTATTCCGCATTTTACATAACATCACCTACATTCTGTTACACGTCAAATAACATTCATCTTCTAAAATGGCTAAAAGTATAGTCAAAAGCGCTTGGTTAAACAAAACATTTGTACAATTTTTATATAATTTATGTCTTCAAAAGAAATCATAAGATCACATGAAAAAATTACATAAAAACTTAACCATCATACCTTGTCTGTCATTTTTCATGAAACCTGCACACACACACACACACACACATATATATATATATATATACACATACATCCAATTAAATAAATTGCAAACATTGCTTATTTTTAATAAAATCTGTTCATGCTCACAGGTAATATTTTGTGTATTATAATTAAAAGATGCAATAAATACACAGTAACTTTTACAGTTGATTTTATTATCCATTTTTCAATGTTCCCAAGTACTTTCAATCTCCTTCCGAAATTATCTTTGAGGGCGTAAGTTGTGGTAACAAAAAATAACCACAAAATTGTGTTGCTAAAAATTAGTGTAAATTTTTCTTCTTGCTTCAAATGTAACATTCATAAAAATGTGAAAATTATCCACTATGGAATTTTTTTTTATATTGTAATGTCATGGTCCTGCCTGTATTAAAGCATGAAGAAACTTCTTTTTATAAACAGTTTAGAACATTACTACAGTATTTATAACTGTTTATAAAAAAGTTTTTTTTCATGCTTTAATACATGCATGATCATGACATTACAACATAAAAAAAATTCCAGACATAATGTTTACAATTTATTTAATCCGACATGCCTCAAAGAAAATTTGCTGCCTAAATACACAAAAATATATATATATTAGTTTTTGGTCATAATTAGATTAGAAAGTACCCAGTTGAATTAAAAAGTGATGAATACATTTATACTGTACAGTTTTTAAATATTTTTCATTTGAAAATGAGTTATTTTTGCTGTAGGCAGAAATAACTCATTTCCAAATTAAAAATATATACCCATGTGTGAAAAATATTACTCTACTATGTATCAAACACTTTTAAGAAGTAAATGCTTTGAGCTGTGGATTGTTATTCTATTAGTTCTCATTACTAAGAGATATCAACATTATTTTTAGTGGATAATCGTATTTGAGTAGACCTTCTTTTTATTTATTAATTATTTTATTTACTGGCCCTGAACATATGAGAAATCTTATTTAAGAAAAATTTACTCCTCTTTGGCAGTGCAAATTTTCCTTTAATATGATCTTGCAAGCATTCATGAAAATAAATTAATATATTGTTTGATAAATAAACAGAAGGTTTACTAAAATACAACTATCCACTAACAATGATGTTTAAAGTGATAAAAATCCTTTCTAATATCTATACTCAAGTAAAGGGTTGGTATGGATGGAATAAAATTCAGATATTACAAAAACACTGTTCTTAACAGAGTGCTCAATACAGAGTAGAGCAAATATATATATAGTTAAAAGTTTAATTAAAAATGACAGACAAGGTGCTGTAGTTGAGTTTTTTATATAATTTTTCATTTGATCTTAGATTTTTTTTCTTTTCAGTAGATAAATTATGTAAAAATTGTCCAAATGTTTTATTTATCCAAGAGTCTTTGCCTATACTTTTTGCTATTATCAAGGACAAATTTTATTTTACTTTTAATTGAACATAGATGGTTTTATGTGTGTATCTGGGGTGATAGGAATATTTTGTTTTCCAAAATGGTCAGCATATTGTGGCTGTGTTCATAGTTGATATTGTTGAGTGTTAGCGTTTTCTTTTTTATTAATAATGCTTCCTTTATATTTGTATTATTGATGACTGTTACGGATAAAGTTTGATAAGTCTCCATGTGTGTTTAAATGAGACCTAATAGAGCTATGATCAGAGAGATATAGCATGAGTCTTCCTGTTAAATATATATATCCAATATAATTATTTTTGAATTTAGAAATGTAAATTCTTAAATAATGTTAATTCTATGTAGTTTAGATCTTACAGGTGAATAATTATTTGTGACAATGAGGTTAGAGGTTTTAAATTTTTTGTAATTTGATAATTTCAATTTCTTGTTTTTGTCAAATTTTTAATGTAGCTTGCATAAAAGAATGATTGCTGCCTAAATTATATATATATTATTAATTATTATGTCAGAACATGTGCAAACTACAAACTACTACAAAATTGTGCATTTTGTTTCAACATTGAAAGAACAATGTCTCATAATAATAATAAAGGGTATTACCATCATTGTCAACTGATGAGACATTGTTCTTTCAATATTGAAACAAAATGTACAATTTTATAGTAAGTTGTAGTTTGCACATGTTCTAACATAATAATTAATAAAAAATATTAATTGCTCTTTTTTTATATTGAACACTATTATAAATTAATGTTTTGAATGTTGCAATTATTTTCTTTGTTCTTATATATATATATATATATATATATATAAACACTATTTTTGTAATTTTTTAAAAATCAATTTAGAAGGAGAAGGGTCATGTTCTTCATAATATTAGTACAGTGTCAAAACAATCATTGAATTTTACAGGATTAGTTAGACAAATGTTGTGCATTGTGGTGCAGTATATATCGGCTTGGAATGAGAAATTGGAGAACTGATTTTGAATTCCAGTTGAATCTGTGGCATTCACTTATGCACAAATACCCTTCAGTCAGTTAAGTGCCATACGTGATACACGCTTGGGCGATCATGTCTTGAAAGAGACATGACTGACTGGGCAGAAGATTATCCCGCAATAGGTTGCCATTGCTTTCTGCGGTAGACTGGTTGCCAACCAAGGCTATAGAACCCAATCTGTCCTGCTATTTAACCCATAACTAGAAGGAAGAGACGGATTAATACCTTTCCCAAGGGTATTTGCGCGTAAGTGAATACAATGGATTCAACTGGAATTCTAACTCGGCTCCCCGGCTTCTCGTTCCGAGCTGATATCCACTGTACCACAATGCACATCAAAGTATTAATCCATCTCTTCTCCCTCCAGCTATAGAATCAAATCTGTTCTGCTATAAATAGCAGAACAGATTGGATTCTATAGCCTTGGTTGGCAACCAGTTTACTGCAAAAAGTAATTGCAACCTACTGCAGGAGAACCTTCTTTCCAGTCAGTCTTGTCTCTTTGGAGACATGATTACCCAAGAGTGCATCACATATGGCACTTAACTAACTGATACAAAAACTGACTTTTTTATACAAAATAATTTCTTTTAAATAAAACACATTTTGTTTTCTCTCTCTCTCTCTCTATATATATATATATGTATATACACATACACACACATTTTTGTATTGTATTGTTTTATTTTAAAAAAATATTTTTAATAAGCAAATATTTGGCCAAAGAATTTTTTGTTTTTACCAAAGATTTTTAATTGTTAAAAAACATATGTATACATTCTTAAAATAATACCACATTTTTAATTAAAGAATAAAAATTTAAAGAATTAAAAGAATTTTAAAAAATAGGCAGATATCAGCGGCATAAGCATATTTTCAAGGCCCAGCATTTGTAAATAAGAAAAAAAAAATACTCATTAAAAGTTAAGGATCGAGTTGATATTGTATGGCTGTTATGAACAAGATCTCTACCTCTCTAAATGGCTAAGTAAAACAATATTTTCAACTCTGACAAGTATTGTGGCCTGAAAATGCTCTTCTGTAAACATTATTTCCTTAGTGGATTTTTTCCCTTTTATTTATTTATTTATTATTTATGGGTGGACCAGTCTGTTTTTTTTTAATCGTATCACCCTGAACAAGGCAGTAACGCCACTGATGTGCAGGGGGCTACGTAATAGTGAAAAGATTGGAAAAGAGAAAGCCGGAAACTACATCCTAAACAGGAAACAAGAGATGAGCCTCTTAACCTGTTCAATAGACGTGAGTGGAGTGTGAACCGGGCGATAGATAGATCTATCTTGCTAGTGAAGAAATGAAGATATTGTGTAATTTGACAATCATTAGTAAAAGATGCAGTGTGTGGCCAAAGTTTATTCATACCAACAGGGGTTACAGGAGTTTGCTACTTTGTTGAGCAAACCAAAAAGACATTCCACTTCCCATTAAAATATCAGATAGTTGTAAAAGCCATATTCTCTGGTGTGGCAAAGCCGTTATGTTCCAAATATCTCTTTGATGAATTAAAACAAGGATATTAAGAATTATTAGGTTATTCAGAAAATAATATCTGAGTTTGAGTTTTGTTTAATGGCATATCAACCTTTATGGGTTATTTAATGCCAAAAAGGTGAGGTTTTAAAGTATTTTTTTTAATGTTTGGTTATAGTGGGAAAGTTGATTCTGTCAGGTTTTGATGAGAAAATTTTTTGAAAATTTTTCTTTATTTTAGAAAATTGAAGATGTCTTCTAGTTTTGTATTAATGACTAAGTTTCTGTGATCAAATAAACAAAGATGACCAAACTTTAAAAAAAGAAAAAAAGTGTGTTCTTTTTTTTTTTTTAGATGTGACCGCTAATAACATGTTCTGTTCTCATGATTTGTCCAGCAGATATTCATTACTTAATAGTCAGGATTTTACAAGTATTAAGTGACTTTAATAAACAAGTAACAAATGACTCTGTTCTGGCCCTTTGTCTTGTCAGATTATATAATCCTATTTTTTAACCAGTAAACATTTTTTATCTACTTTTTTGTGTACTTTTACTTGAGGGTGACAATACTTCATGTGTCATAGGAGAATGGGTAATGGGTAGTGGTTTTTTGTCTTGTGACAATTGTTTTTTTCTAGTTGGGATGAGAATGTTGGAATAAATTTGAATAATAAGTCGTCATCATCTCAAGATAATTTTTATTCTTAGTCAGATGTCCCCTCACCTAATTATCCTGCTATATGATACACCAAGTGTTTTTATATATACTAGTGGTAGTACCTGTGAAAATTTCACTTTTGCTCTTTGAATTTTGTGATGAATTTTAATTCTTAGGTCAATGTTTCAATAACATATTTCCTGGTTCTGTGATGATAAAATAGCCATGAAAATTCCTATATTGCCTCATTAAGTATTTGAGCTTAAAAAAATATTACAGTAACAATCAAATATATATATTACAGTAACAATCAAATATATATATTACAGTATGTATTACAGTAACAATCAAATATATATATTACAGTATGTATTACAGTAACAATCAAATATATATATTACAGTATGTATTACAGTAACAATCAAATATATATATTACAGTATGTATTACAGTAACAATCAAATATATATATTACAGTATGTATTACAGTAACAATCAAATATATATATTACAGTATGTATTACAGTAACAATCAAATATATATATTACAGTATGTATTACAGTAACAATCAAATATATATATTACAGTATGTATTACAGTAACAATCATAAATATATATATTACAGTATGTATTACAGTAACAATCAAATATATATATGTGGGTTGTTATTTAAAGGGGTGAGTTAAAAATGAAAGGATTCAAAATTGACAAATGTTTGATTTCACTAAAACAGCCATTAAATAACATTATCACTTCTCTCTCCTTTCTCTCTCTCACTATCTTTTTCCTCCTTTCTCTCTCTCTGCCCTCTTTTTCCTTCTTTCTCTCTCTCTGCCCTCCCTTTTTCTCCTCTCTCTCTCTTTTTCCCTCTTTCCTCCTCTCTCTCTCCCTCTTTTTCCTCCTTTCTCTCTCTCGCCCTCTTTTTCCTCCTTTCTCTCTCTCGCCCTCTTTTTCCTCCTTTCTCTCTCTCGCCCTCTTTTTCCTCCGTTCTCTCTCTCTCTCGCCCTCTTTATCCTCCGTTCTCTCTCTCTCTCGCCCTCTTTATCCTCCGTTCTCTCTCTCTCTCGCCCTCTTTATCCTCCGTTCTCTCTCTCTCTCGCCCTCTTTATCCTCCGTTCTCTCTCTCTCTCGCCCTCTTTATCCTCCGTTCTCTCTCTCTCTCGCCCTCTTTATCCTCCGTTCTCTCTCTCTCTCGCCCTCTTTATCCTCCGTTCTCTCTCTCTCTCGCCCTCTTTATCCTCCGTTCTCTCTCTCTCTCGCCCTCTTTATCCTCCGTTCTCTCTCTCTCTCGCCCTCTTTATCCTCCGTTCTCTCTCTCTCTCATTCACCGTCTTTATCCTCCGTTCTCTCTCTCTCTCACTCACCGTCTTTATCCTCCGTTCTCTCTCTCTCTCACTCACCGTCTTTATCCTCCGTTCTCTCTCTCTCTCACTCACCGTCTTTATCCTCCGTTCTCTCTCTCTCACTCACCGTCTTTATCCTCCGTTCTCTCTCTCTCACTCACCGTCTTTATCCTCCGTTCTCTCTCTCTCACTCACCGTCTTTATCCTCCGTTCTCTCTCTCTCACTCACCGTCTTTATCCTCCGTTCTCTCTCTCTCACTCACCGTCTTTATCCTCCGTTCTCTCTCTCTCACTCACCGTCTTTATCCTCCGTTCTCTCTCTCTCACTCACCGTCTTTATCCTCCGTTCTCTCTCTCTCACTCACCGTCTTTATCCTCCGTTCTCTCTCTCTCACTCACCGTCTTTATCCTCCGTTCTCTCTCTCTCACTCACCGTCTTTATCCTCCGTTCTCTCTCTCTCACTCACCGTCTTTATCCTCCGTTCTCTCTCTCTCACTCACCGTCTTTATCCTCTCTCTCTCACTCACCGTCTTTATCCTCTCTCTCTCACTCACCGTCTTTATCCTCTCTCTCTCACTCACCGTCTTTATCCTCTCTCTCTCTCACTCACCGTCTTTATCCTCTCTCTCTCTCACTCACCGTCTTTATCCTCTCTCTCTCTCACTCACCGTCTTTATCCTCTCTCTCTCTCACTCACCGTCTTTATCCTCTCTCTCTCTCACTCACCGTCTTTATCCTCTCTCTCTCTCACTCACCGTCTTTATCCTCTCTCTCTCTCACTCACCGTCTTTATCCTCTCTCTCTCTCACTCACCGTCTTTATCCTCCGTTCTCTCTCTCTCTCACTCACCGTCTTTATCCTCCGTTCTCTCTCTCTCTCACTCACCGTCTTTACCCTCCGTTCTCTCTCTCTCTCACTCACCGTCTTTATCCTCTCTCTCTCACTCACCGTCTTTATCCTCTCTCTCTCACTCACCGTCTTTATCCTCCGTTCTCTCACTCACCGTCTTTATCCTCCGTTCTCTCTCTCTCACTCAGCATCTTTATCCTCCTCTCTCTCTCACTCACCGTCTTTATCCTCCGTTCTCTCTCACTCACCGTCTTTATCCTCCGTTCTCTCTCTCTCTCACTCAGCGTCTTTATCCTCCGTTCTCTCTCTCTCTCACTCACCGTCTTTATCCTCCGTTTTCTCTCTCACTCACTTTTTCCTCTTTTTTTCCTTTTATTCTTTCTCTCTCTCTTTCTTCCCCCCTTTCCTCCATCCCCCTTCGTCTTCTTTTCTCTTCTTGATATGTATTTATCAGCTTTTCTTTTGAACAAAACAGAATAATCCATTATTTATGATGTATTGGTAGCCATCCTTTATACACTAACATCATGATATTTTTTTGTAATGTCTCAAACATTTTGCTGTATTCAGTTTATCCCCCTGAGTATTACAAATCAGTCTCTTGATGACATCAGATGACATTTCAAATGTATTTAGTTTCTTTCTTTTCTTTTTTCAAATTGAAATTATTTCCCTAGTGATCATTTTGTTAGCATCAACAGTCAATAAAAGATATTTATTTTTATTTTTTTTTAAAAAGCTTTATAAAAGGAACACCTTTTTGTTTTTGTTTTTTAGAACAAACTACATGCTCTTTGTAAAAAGAAAACCGAATTTCTCTTTTCCTCCACCAGGATTAGAGGTTTATCCCTAGTTTACTTTTTTGGGTTTTGGTTTTCTGTTTCCTTTTTTAAAGTCTTCTCATTCTTTTTAACTTCCAGTAACCTTTTGAGTCTTAGTTGAATTATCACCTTGCTTAGGGTGAAATGAAAAAAAAAAAAATAACGCAACTGAGTGAGAAGGCCTCTTTTTATAATAAAATGTCGGTTGAAATAAATGATTATTTTAAAGTTTTAGGTTCTCATCGTCATTTCCTGACCCTGCGTCCTAAATGCTAGACATCGTAATTGACTGTTACAAACCAACACAACTTAGAAACGAGTTCATTCAAAGAGATTTTTTGTCAGTTGAATTTTTATATTTTTTTTCTCCTCCAGAAGGTTTTGTCTTTTTTTTTTTTTTTTTTTTAAGTGCAAAGCAAAAAAATTGAGTAAAATAATGGACAATATCTTTATAAATGAAAAAATACATCATGCTAATTTAATTTTTCTATTAACCAAGATTTGCAGAGATAATTTCATTCTATCATTGTATTTTAGGAATTTAAAAAATTGACAAATATAATGCATTCTTTTTTTCTGTTCCTCATGAGTTCTGGGAGCTACAATTTCTGTATATTTTCTTTTGGTAATTGGAATTTCTGGGTTCTGTGGAACAGTGGAATTGCTTGTGGAAATTGTTCACTGGGAAAAACTTTGTCCTATATTACAATTCTGTTCTTTCTTCAATATAATGAACATACATGTATTTTAAGGTTTACTCTTGGGAAAGGTATTAATCTTTCTCTTCCCTCCAGCTATGGATTAAATATCATGACAGATTGTGTTCTATAGCCTTGGTTGACAACCAGTCTACCACAGAAAATAATGGCAACCTACTGTGGGGAAAATCTTCTGCTCAGTCAGTCATGTGTCTGTCGAGACATGATCACCCAAAGCATGTATAACATATGGCACCTAACTGACTGTCTGATTTACTAAGTTTAGAAGGACACTGAGGATACTATGGACCAAACATGTGAGCAATAATAAAGTTTTAAAGAAAATGGAAACAAAAAGGAAACTTACATTTAACATCAAGAAGAGACGATTGAATTTTCTAGGGCACATAGAAGGCTTGTAAAATCTGATACTCACAGGACAGATTGAAGGCAAGAGAGACAGGAAAACAATGCATAACATGCTTAGCTTGAATGAATGGATGGTGGAACAAGGTTTAGGAGAAATACAAAATTTATTAAGAGTTACAAAGGACAAAAAATTGTGGAGAGCCATGATTGCCTATATCCTGAGGGACACAGCATGTAAAGATTTACTAAACTTCGTGTGTTTCAAGAGACTGAAGCAAATATTGAGACTGACTACTTAATCCTAAATTGCCCTGATTTTTCCATCCCACCAAGTCAACATGTATTTAATGCGTATAAAATTATATAAAAAGAAAAGAAAGATATATGAAAATAATTTTAATGTGAAAAAGAGTAAAAAAAAAAGAAGAGAATCTTATGGATAGACCAACCAAGTCCGGATAACTCTATACTGACCAAAAAGATTTGGAAATGAATATAAATACCTTAATCCATTGGTAGATGACACAAAAAATGTTTTTTTTTTATATATCTAGACATACAGTAGAGTAATGGATTGCAACTAGGATTGAGGAATTGGAGAGCCAAATTTGAATTCCAGTTAAATTCATTACATTCATTTACATGCTAATACCCTTGGGGAAGGCATGAATCTATCTATTCTCCCCTATCTATGGGTAAATAGCAAGACACACTGGGTTTCATAACCTTGGGTGACAACCAGTCTTGGAGAAGGAAAACTGATTTAAGCCTAGCCTGGAGAGGGCTTTATCAGGCTATCTTGCTGAAGACACACCACTTCTGTTGCAGCTACAGTACATATAGTGCTTCTACAATGGGACTTGGGATCATGATATACTCACAACTTCTTTTATTTAATCATCCTTCATCACTAAACAGCTCCAAAACTACCGATTTTTGCATTAAGCATATTCTGCACTTGTCTTTGACAAAGTTTACTCTTTTTAAAAAATGTTGGAATAATTTTGGGAAGGTATTTCCTTAATTCACCCTTAGTTTTCCAACAATAAATTAATGGTGCCATAACATTCTCATCTTCTATGAGTTAATTTATGGTCATAATCTTTTACTATTTATTTTCTGTTGCTACTGTATATAATTTTTCTTCCTCTCTATCATCCTTTTTCACTACTTCTGTTTTAGCCTGTTAAACAGACAGTTAAGTTTTATATATAAACATGTCATCTGCATATATTGTATACATTTCTTCATTACATTTTTGCCACATTATCTCAATAATTTAAACGTCTACAAATATTTTATTATACAGATATACACTAACATTACTGACCAACAAACACACTCATTCATACACTTTATCATCCAAAAAATTTTTCATGCATATATTTAAAAAAAATTATCCATCATTTTAACAAACTTGATATGCGTATTATTACACAGACATACATGTAAACAGATAAGCATTTGTATACACGCATATGCATACAAAAACTTTTCACATACATATATTTAAAAATAAACATATGTTGTTTTAATACAAGTGATACATATCTGTATTGTGGTGCATTGGATATCAGCTCGGAACGAGAAATCGGGGAGCCAAGTTCGAATTCCAGCTGAATTCATTGCATTCACTTACGCACAAATACCCCTGGGAAAGGTATTAATCCGTCTATTCCTTCCAGTTATGGGTTAAATAACAGGACAAAGCAGGTTCTATAGCCTTGGCTGGCAACCAGCATACTGCAGAAAGCAATGGCAAACTACTGCGGGATAATATTCTGCCTAGTCTTTCGAGACATGATCACCCAAGCGTGTATCACGTATGGCACTTAACTGACTGATACATATCTGACCAATAAACATCAACTCCCAAACAACATTTCAGTATTTTATCTCTGTAAAAATTTTTCGTTTTTAATTCAATCTCTGAAAATCTTTTTAATCTCTAACTCAATCTCTTAACCATTTGTTGCATATTGGTTACAATTGTAACCAATATGCAACAAAGGGTTAAGAAGCTTAAATAATAATGAAACATGTTGAATTTTGACATGTTTCCTACCTTGTTCTTTATTTATTCCATCATATAAGTGTGTGTGCCTGTCTGTCCCCCATTTGGGTCATAGAAGCCCCACATTTGCTGCAGTCGTAGCAGCAGTGGTGACTTTAGAGCAAAATAGCTTGATAGAGCTCAATCTTCTAAGCTGATTTTCTTAGTCTCAGACAGGATGTTGCCATATGTGGGCTGGTGCTGCACAATCCTCACTTTCTATCTTGTATCACTTTAAAAAGTACATGACTCTATATAAGCTGCTTTATCTTTTAAAAGTCAGATCAAACCAAGAATGGAGTATTGCTGCCATATCTGGACTGGTGCTGCCCAATCCTCATTGTGCAACCTCAACAGTTTTCAAAAATGCTTACATGACCTTGTAGGTGTTGAATTTTGTCCATCCTGCAAAACTTATCTCTCAGAAAAAAACATTGCCAACTTTTCACTACTATACTGCTATTACTTTGGCAGATGTTTGAATGAGTTACATTCCTTAGTCTCTCCAACTTAGACCCTCACAGCTACGACCTGTCATGATCATGGTGGAAAACCATCATGTTCATGGTGGAAAACCATCCCCATTCCCCTTCTGTTTCTCTGATGTAAAGAAAGTTCAGCTGCAACATCTTCCTTATAAATTATTTTGTAGAACAAGCTCTAGAGAGAATACTTCACTAATACCTACAATCTTCGTCTCTTTTATGCTCAGAGTTAAACAATACTTATCCTGCTTAACTGTATAATACTCTCTTACTGGCCACTTCCTTACAACAATCTTCCTCCTTGAATGACCCTTGGGCCTTATATTAGGTGAATTAACAGTAAAAAAAAATTATAGCAGAATATACAAATTGTCTTCATTAAGCAAGAATTGCTCATTTAGCAATGCATAAAAATCATGCTTCTATTTGATTTCTCTGTTTTATATATTGTTTACATATTGTCTGACAGCCAACTTTGTATTTAATTTTCAGAATTTTGAGAAAACACATGCACAAACAAGCTTTGAGCTTTATATATTAGCCATGCATAAATTCAAAGCTAATCTGTTAAAAACTTCAAATTTTTTAACAATATATATCATCAGAAAAATATAAACAAACTGACATTTTTGGAATGGCAAAAACTGTTTTGCTGAAACTTGAATAAAAAAATAAATGTTAGATAGCTCAAGGCCAACCTGACAATGTAGGAAGACTGAAAATGAAGATGTTTAACTTTTATTTTTCGATGATCAGTTTCACTCTATTAGCAATAACCTACAAAAAAATGGGTGGTTAACAAACTGATCTTAAAAAGCATTTTTGGTGTCCTAAATTAAATCAATGCCTATCTAAACTTATTTATAAACGGAACTTTGTGTGTGCGTGTGTGTATCTGTTACCTATAGACTCCGAAACGGCTGAACCAATTTTCTTGAAAATTTGCACAGTTGTACTATAAGCGTCTGCGAGTGTTCTTAGTTAGGTTTTGTGTCGAGGTACCCCTGATAAATATTGAAAATTGATAATTAAAAAAATCAGGTTATAGAAGTAGTCTGATTTTAATCAAATTTGATACACTCATGGACAAAGACTTAAGAAACGATATTCAGAAGTTTCAAAGTTGCAGTTCTTACAATAGTGCAGAAAATTTGATATCGATACCAGGAAATCAAAATTTGACTTTCATCCATTCATTTTTCTTTCAGTCTATAGTTTCACTTTAACTGGAAACAACTATTACTTTTTAGTCTTTCATGCCAACGTCCAAGGAGTCTGAGCTCCAGGACCATGGATTAGTTTTAAAGCTTTCATTACACCCGAACAACGCTGGGCTATACTGCTAGTGCTCCAATATTGTAGCCTTGCATCAGACTAAGCTAAAGTTATTCAATATCTATCTGATCATTTCAAAGGTTTGTGCTCGGTTTTCATTGTTAAAATAAAATGACCACAATTTGACACTGGTGTTTGTTTTGTTACTGATTTCTGATGTGTTCCAGATTTGGGACGTTTCATTGTTCAGTTATGAGTCAGACTTTGTTCACAAATGAATGCCTTAAATTGTTTTTTTTTTTCTCATATCACCCCAAGCAAGGCGGTAACACCACTGATGTGCAGGGGGCTACATCAGAGTGAAGAGATTGGAAAAGAGAGAACCAGAAGCCACATTCTAAACAGGGAACAGGGGATGAGCCTCTTCACCTGTTCAGTAGACGTGGATGGAGTGTGAACCAGGCAATAGTTTTTAGTTTAGTCTATCTACTCCAATTGAAAAAAAAAAAAGTGAGAAGATTGGAAAAGAGAAAACCAGAAACCGCATCCTAAACAGGAAACAAGGGATGAGCCTCTTCACCTGTCATGGAGAATGAAAAGTTACACTTTTGTCTTATTTTGTTTTATGAATTTCAAAAGGAGTAATTATTCAGAAGGTTTTTTGGGATTCTCCATGGATGAAATTGAACACAAATCAAAGATTCTAACGGACAATTTTCAAGACTTATTCCCTTATCGATAACCCCCACAAACATCCCAAACACAACTGGCCAAATATAAGAAAAGAGGCTTTCCATTCCTTTCCACACCACCTGATGAGACATTGTAATTTCAATGTCAAAACAATATGTACACTTTGTAGTGGATAAAAAAAATTTGTACATGTTCTAAAATATAATTTATAATATATATTCACAGCTCTATATTATATATTGAGCACTGTTTTAAATTAATGTTTTGGACATTGTAAATTCTTCCTCGTTCCTTATTTACTGGATATATATATATATATATATATATATATATATAAACACCATGGACAGAGTGGTTACCTGTCAGCCATATGTCCCTCCCTCTGGGGCTGAGTAACAGCCATTTCAAAACCTTCTGTTCTCTTTACCTCACCCTGTAGATATTAAAATTTAATACTGAAGCCAGTGTCACATTAAAAAAAAAAAAAAAAAGTCATTAATTCATTGGACCACTTGACCAGGTTCATACCAAATGTCTGAGGTTTACCAAAGTCAAGTGCCATTAAACTGACCAATTTCTGCATCTGCCCTCTCCAAGTAGAAGTGGATTGGTGCTTTAAAATTGACTTTGTGTCAGATTCTGTCCTTGTCAGTGGGTGGGAGGATATATCTCCAAGCATAGTAGATATCAGTTTCAGTTTAACTCCCCTCCAGTTCTTTGCTGAAGGAAATTAAGGATAGGTCTCTTAATAAGTTGTTTTTTCTTTCCTTAGGTGAAAAGTATGGTTGTCTGAAACAGGAACTTGGGGGAAGGGTCTTATCTTATTTTTTTCACTGAGTCAGAAGTTGCAAATACTTGTTTAGCAGCTTGAAGGATAAGTGATCTGGTGTTCAAATATGTTTCCTTACTAGATACTTCCTCACTTTCTCCTTTTTATTTTTTTATTTATCTATTTTTTTAAAATATGTTAACTGTTAGGCAGGATGTATGTTGTGGTGCAGTGGATATTGGCTAGGAGCTAAGTTCAAATTCCAGTTGAATTCCTTGCATTCACTTATGTGTAGATACCCTTGGGAAAGGTATTAATCAATCTCTTCTCCCTCCAGTTATAAGTTAAATAGCAGGACAGATTGGCTTCTATAGCCTTGGTTGGCAACCAGTCTACCACAGAAAGTAGTAGCAACCTACTGTGGGAAAATTTTTTGCCCAGTCAGTAATGTCTCATTCGAAGCATGATCCCCAAGTGTGTATCACGTATGGCACTGACTGTTAAGCTGCAAAGAGGCACAATCTGTGGCTAGATGAAAAAATAGACTTTTGTTTACATAGCCGCAGTGTAAAACATAATCATACAACCCAATCATAAAATATATACAACTGTAAGAAAAGAGATGGTTTCTAAAAAAGTTTAAAAAAAATTAAATCAAAGTTTGAAATTTAAGTAACATAAAATGAATATATTTCTATAACTTGCTTGCCTCCAGTCTGGGGTAACTCATCATAGTAAGTCATGTGTTGTACACCAGTACATTTTTTTCATTAGTATTATTATTGCGTTTGCTGACCTGGCTTACAGCCATATCATATTGAAACAGATATGATCACTGAAGTTAAGCAATGTCTATGATGGGTGACTGCTTGGGAATATTAGTTGCTGTAAATTTGAATGTGCAAATCATATAATGGATAATGTCTTGGAATTTTTAATCAGAGAGCTGAGTTTCAATTCCTGTTGGGTTTGTTATATTTACTTAAGTGCAAATACACTTGGGAAAGGTATGAATCCACTTCTTCTCTCCCAACCATGGGTTAATTATTAAAACTAGTATCACTAAGCCATTATTATCTAAAAAAAAAATTCTTACTATCTAAAAATATTTGCTGGTTTTAAATAACCTGCAAATGGTTGAGAAGCCATAAAAAAAAACAAAAACAATGAACTAATCCATTTGCACAATCTTCCAGATCAACCCACTCTTTATATTTATTATTTTATGAGTGGTCCTGTACAATAAAAAATGTCTGCAAGATATTTATCTTGATATGCTGTCTAAAATGACAGCAGCATATGTATTGATGTACCTAATATTGATTATCTTACATTAAGACATAGAAAAAAAACAAATAAATACACAACAGTCTTTATTATAATAGAGAGAATATATATTCTTCACTACTCAATGGCATAATAATTGGGAAAAAAAATGAAATAATAAGGTACTGTTAAAGTGTAAACAAATGGCAAGAGTTTTCATAAGTGGTAGTAAAGTTTAATAACTGGTAGTAAAGAGAATGAACTGAGCTGAGACGGTGCTTCACTATTGTCTCTCTTATTATGAGCCTGACAGGAGGGAAATATATATACTGTTTTAAAAACAAGGAAAATATTTGTCTCTAAGGCCCTTTCATCCAACATCTTATCAGGACTAAATCAGTGAGAATAAATTATACAAAAGAACAGTAATAATGAAAGTGAAGAGCAAAAAGTGGGGAAAACTTGATAAGATATATATATATATATATATATATATATATATATCAAGGAAAGGGAAAAATCTTGTGTGAATAGAATTAGCGAGGGACAGTCAGTCAGTTAAAAGTGCCATACGTGATACACGCTTGGGCTCAAAAGGGACTCAAAAGAGACATGACTGATTGGGTAGAAGATTATCCCGCAGTAGGTTGCCATTGCTTTCTGCGGTAGACTAATATTGCCAGGCAAGGCTATAGAACTAAATCTGTCCTATTATTTAACCCATAACTGGAGGGAAGAGAATGATTAATACCTTTCTCAAGGGTATTTGTGTGTAAATGAATGCAAGGAATTCAAACTCTGCTCCCCAATTTGTCATTCCAAGTTGATATCCACTGCACCACAACACACATCCTTTGAGGGACAATTAGAATAAAATATCCCCCAACAATTTAAAAGACTTAACAAAAATCCTTCTGTCGGCAAAGAGAAAGTTTGTGTAGTGATATAGAGACTGATTTCAAAATCTTTAAATGATTATTGAAAACAGCTCTGTGAATAACTCTAAACCACTCTTTCTTATAAGACTTGGCACAAATATAGAGATTAATATTTTCCTTGTTTTTAAAGCATTATATCAATTTATAAGCTAATCAAGATTACAAATAAATATGTTTGTTCTAGCAAAAGATGATTACAAGCCAAAATATACACTTACTCATTTAAAAATGAATATGCTTGAATAAATAAAATCAAGTAGAGAATAAATAAAATAAAAAAAAAAACAATATAAAAAAATTTCCGTCCTATCCTCTACTGTGTTTTGTCCACGATTATTCAGCCAAAAGAAATTGGATACTGCATCCTAAGGTTGCTTTTTACATTTCTTACTCCCCTGAACACTTTTAAGCTTACAGTCACTTAACGTTGAAACACTGGTTCTCATATGATCAAGGTTATGTTACATGTTAAGTGTAACAAAAGAAAAAAAAAATTTTGATTAACCAATGTCAGCAAATCCTGTTAACAACTAACTACTCTCTTCCCAAAACCTATTTTTATAGGGGCTAACACCTAATTTGCATATTCTAGAATCCTTTAGAATTCTCTAGATTTTACTCAAATTTTCTCGGACATTTTAGCATCTTCCAAACGTTCTATTTCTAATTTCTTTATTTTTACGACTACTTCATGAATTAAAAAACTTTTTTGTAATAACAAGTAGGACTCAATAGAGTCCCTTACTACAACTTTTAGACATTATTAATATTATTTTTATATATAAATGCATCCTCGTAACTGTTCAGCAACATTGATCCTGGTCAATATTTAGATAGGTGACCACTTGGGAATATCAGGTGCTGTAGGCTTTGATGTGTGGGTGGCATAGGCTTTGATGTATAGGTGTCATAATGGATGATAGCTCAGAATTGTTAATTGGCATGCCAAGTTCCAATTTCATTTGGGTTTGTTAGATTCACTTATGTGCAAATAACCTTGTGAAAAGTATGAATCAACCTCTTTTCCCCATCTATGGGTTAATTAGTAAGACTATCACTAAAACCATTATTATCTCAGAAGAAAAAAAATCAAACAAAATTCCATACAAAATAGCTTTCAGCATTAAATAACCTATGGAGGTTGATATGCCACTAAACAAAATCAAGTATCAACTATTAAATAATAGGATTATTAATATTATTTTCATATATATAAATGCATACAAAATAGTTAGCTTTCAGCATTAAATGCATACAAAATAGTTAGCTTTCAGCATATAAATGTAACTGCCACTTCTACTTGTATCTTGAAAATAATTGTCTCAGAGAAAGAAAAACATTGTTAATGCAATATTCACTCTAAAAAAAAATGCAAGTTATTCATACAATAAAAATGTTTTAGCTTGAAATAACCTACAAAGGATTGTTAAGCTCTAAAAAGAAGTAACTGAATGATTAGCTTGTAAAATATTTATATAAGTCATATATGCAGAAAATATTTCTCAGCTATGAGTAAATAACAGGACAGACTGGACCCTATATATATATATATATATATAGCTTTAGTTGGCAAATAGTCTAGGATGGGTCAGCAACCAATGACATGTGGACTACACATAGCACGCTAAGCAATTTTCAGTGGCATGATTTGAACTAAAGAAGTCTCTGGAAGATGAAAATTTAGAAAAGTCTGCTGCTATTCTCAACTGTTGGACATCCTTCCTGAGATTTTTCACCTGTTTGAAGAAAATTACTTTTGCTCTTCTTTTGGCTTTTGATTCAACTTATTCCTGTGAGCCAATTTTCTCTCACATGAAAGCAGTGTTAAGTCCATAATGAAGTTGTCTAACACCTGAACGTTTAGAAAATTGTGTAAAACTAAAAGTAACAAAGTATGTTGTCGATATTGAGCAATTAGCTAAGACCATGCAAGGGCAAGGCTCCCATTAATAATAAAACTTAAACTGTTTTTAAAAGTGTTTTTTTTTTTATTTCTATTAATGTGGTTTACATATATATTACTATATAAAACAGTATATTACTATATAAAAGTAGAACAGGTTTATTGACTGTGGCTTGTATAAAAAATATGTATGCTGTTGGCAAAGTGAATGATTTTGAAATCCTAAGTCGGCATATAGTTAGCAAAAAGTTACCAACCCCTGATCTAAGAGATGTAAAATAAATTCAAACCAGCCTGGAGAGGGATGGGCTCTGTCAGACTATCTTTCCCAAGACACACCACTGCTGCTATGGCTCCAGGACATGTGGTGCTTCAATGACCCTCATGGGTTTTGGGACTCATGAATGTTTCATTTATTCATTTAGCATATTTTGTGCCATAAATGTTCACCAAACCCCTATTTCTGTTGTAGTTGTGGTTTATGGTGACATTGAAGGCAAAATAGTTCCTTTTGCACCAGGGATGATGAGGTTACCCAGTCCCTCCTCTCAGAAGTTCCTCCATCCAGTGATAAAACCATTGACCTCAGTGCCCACTGCAAAGGTACTACCACTGACAATACACTCATATGTGAATGTTTAATCTTTAAAAAGAAGTAATAAAAGCAGCAACAACATTAAATAAGATGAGTAAATAATGTAGAAGATATTTTATCTTCAACTTTTAAAAAATAGCTTAAATTTGTCATTATACATAATCATGAACTTCTAAGAAAACGCTTTAGGTCGAGTGCCAAGTGTATTAAAAATTATGATAATCTGAAATAGCAGTTCTAGTTTCAATCCAAAATTTAAAGAAATAGACAACAAGTCCAAGAATATATTAATTTAATCTATTTAAAAAATATATATTTTGTTTATATCATCATTGGTAATAGAGATTTTAATAAGAACATTGGTAATATTGGTAAGAACAACAAAAATGTTAGCAAGTAGATGTTTTATTTAGTCTATAATAAATAAAAAAGACTTAAGGTTTTAAAATAATTATATAATTCTACTAGTCCATCTTGAAGCAATTAATAGTCACAGGTGACCCCTCTCAGAAAAATCTTGGAAAATTCACAGGTGTTCTGTGATCAAATCTAAACTTATTTATAAATGGAACTTTGTGTGTGTGTCCCCGTTACCTATAGACTCCAAAACGGCTGAACCGATTTTCTTGAAAATTTACACAGTTGTAATATAAGCATCTGCGAGTGTTCTTAGCTAGGTTTTGTGTCGAGGTACCCCCGATAAATATTGAAAATCGATAATCGAAAAAATCAGGTTATAGAAGGAGTGGTCTGATTTTAATCAAATTTGATACACTCATAGACAAAGACATAAGAAACGATATTCAGAAGTTTCAAGGTTGTTTTTACAATAGTGCAGAAAATTGATAAGATATATATACAAAAGGCAAGATGTTTGTGTGTGTCTGTTTATCTGTCTGTATGTCCTTTATACAAATCCACAATTTTTATCCGATCCTCACCAAACTTCACACAAATGTTCTTTAGGCTGAGTCTGAACTCCAGGACCATGAATTAGTTTTAAAGCTTTCATTACACCCGAGCAACGCCGGGCTATACTGCTAGTTTAGTGATAAATCTCAAATATTAGATTAGTGAAAAGAGACGGATTAATACCAATACCCTTGGGGAAAGGTATTAATTCATCTTTTTCCTCTAGCTATTTGTTAAATAACAGGACAGATTGGGTTCTATAGCTTTGGCTGGCAACCAGTCTACCTCAGGAAGTAATGGCAACCTACTGCGGGAAAATATTCTGCCCAGTCAGTCATGTCTCTTTCGAGACATGATCATCCAAGCATGTATCACATATGGCACTTAACTGACTTATTGATCTTGGAATAGTTTTAAAATTGGAGCATCTTGAAATTTCACTGCATGTTTTTGTGTTTTGCTAAATAAGGCTTTCAGCAAAATTTTGACATCAATAGCTCCAAGGATATTACATGTAGAGATTTGAAATTTGGTGACTATGGTTAGTATTTACTGTAGACGATAAAGATACAAGCAGTTTAGGTGTGTCTTATGTACTTCTATTTTTGTAAGGGTTTAATTTCAGCTTGCATGTAGAGTAAAGATTGTATAACTTATAGAAAGCATGCTTCCTTCTTTCTGATCACGTGAAAACCTGATGATCTAGCCAGATACTGCCCAAACAATCACATGACCCTGAACTCTTTAAGACTACCGTAGTGGGCAGTGACCTCCTTCCACCTATATCTGCAAAAAGATCCATATTTGGGAATCTTGAGTCATTTTCATACCAAAACCTTGGTGTGAAAATAAAGGCCGTTTTCAGTCAGTTCCATTTTCAGGTTTAACTTGAATGAATGACTGCCAAGGCCTGCGATATCTGCTATAAATTTGATTGTGTAACCCCCCTTCCGACCACATGAATAAAGTTTTGGAGCTAAGAAAATCAAACCCCATTACACCAAAGAAATCACAACATAACAAAAAAAGATGGAACTTCAACCAAAAGTTTAATCTTCTAGAAGAGAGAAAAGACAGAAAGAGAAAATAAAAATCCAACATGTCTCCAACCCCAAGACAAGGTGAGAAAGAAAGAAAATCTAGAAAACAAAGAGATCCATTTCACCAACAAATTTTCTACCAAGTGAGAAGAAAAAAGAGTCCAAAAGAATCAAAGAGAAAAAGAACTTCTAAAAGTTGCAACAAAGAGAAAGAAAGAAGAGAAAAAAAAATCCAAGAAAACAGAACATCTCAGAGACATTGAAAGAAAAGGAAAAAATATTCTTTTCAAACAAAGGATAGGTCATTTGTTTGTCCTTTGATGTGTTTTTTATGCTCTTGTAAATGCATGCTAGTTAACTTCAAACTGTTTAAAAAAACAATATTTCTCTTCATGACAAGATAAACTCATCCTTCTGTCATTTCTTTCTGAAACATTTATTTCTTTTTTTTATTGCTTTGATTTGTAGGATTTCCATATCTTAAAATCCCCAATCTTTTTTAATACCATCTGTATGTTTTGTAAGTAAAGCCTGTTAATTGTTATATTCACCTTTGGGTTTCATCACTAAAACAATTCCATTTAGGCTAGCTCTAACTTTCTACCAGAAGATAGATATTTTCCAAACAAGATTTCCTGAACATTTAGGCCAGTGGATATTTAAATGCACTGTTTAAATTATAAAAGAAAACAAACTATCTACTCAAATATGAGTATCTGTTAAAAAATAATGTTCAAACTAATAAATTTATTGAAATAAATATGTTGGCTAATGCAAGTTTCTGTATAGTCATCCGCAGACTGATCTGTTTCGCTGTATCACAGCTCATCAATATGGTTCGACATCCAATTGCTTTTAATCCAGGATTGAAACCGTCGGAATTGACATCAGTCAGCGATTCTACTTCTGAGCTATGGACGCTTGGTAAAAGGAGGCAAACTTTTAGCATATGATGTATCATACGCCAGTAGCCAGAGTGCTCTAATTCATTACTGAATGAGTTATGCATAGATGCTAGCGTAACTACTGTTATATATATATATATATATATATATATATATATATATAATGATTAATGCAAAAATAAAATTTGTCACTTAGCTGATTGTTGTTATATTCAGCACCCCGACTGCAGAGTTTTGTGGATGAACCATTTTGTAATAGTTCAGTCCACTTGTCAACTGACTGTTAATTTTCTCATTTTCATTATTTTTTTATACTGTTGAAAAATAATTAATGCACTATTTATTGGTGTTTGGTTGAGTTTTTTGTTTTACTTTTTTTTGTGTGCTATGTGTAGAAAGTTGTAGTTATTTTTCCTTTTCATCATTTTCTTGCCCTTTATACTCTTTCTCTCACTTTCTCTATTCCTTTTCCTTCTCTCTCTATCTTTCTTTTGGCTCTTAGTGTCAACAATAATGTAACAAACATACACATATATGTATTACTTCAAAAGTTCTTCTTTTTAGTGGGTATCTATATTTACCTCTCAAGGGGCACATTTTATGTTTACTTGGTCGCCCAGGCCATAGATAAAATAAACACTGTTTAAAAGATGGAATGCCTACTCAAATACAGGTACCCACTGAAAATAATGTTTGAAGTGATAAAAATGTCAAATTAAAAAAATGAAATACATCAATTCTTTATATATATATATATATATATATATATATATATATACACACACACACACACAAAACTCTATGATGTTGGCATCACCAGCAAACTACTTGCAAGACAACCTAACACTTTAAACAAAGACAGAAAAAAAAAACACACAAAAAGGCAAACACCTACCTACCTACCTACATAGTAAAATACATGACATCTAAACAACACAAAAAACACCTAACAAAAGGCATCTCGAGTCATTACTCAAGTTTCATGCACTCGTGATCTTCAGACAACTAGAATGCCCTCCTCCTTCTTTTATATGTCATGTCCTTTCAGGACGTAGGCGATGATGGCTTTCCACATCTCCCTGTCCCTGGTGGCTCTTAGCACGCTTTCTCCACTTGCACAATGCAACCCTGATCAGGTCCTTCAAATATGTTATCCGCTGCTTTCCTCTATCTCTTTTTCCTTCTATCTGGCCTATTAGTATCAGGTTCTCCAAGCCCTCCTTCCTCATTGCATGTCACAGGAACTTTAGTTGTCTCTTCCTGATGCTCAGTATTAATTTCCTTTTCGTTTTCATCTTTTCCAAAACATCGTCATTGCTCACATGCTCGGTCCATGATATCCGCAGCATCCTTCTGTAGAACCACATTGCAGCTGTTTCAAGTTTTTCCTTCATCTTCAAAGATATTGTCTAACATTCAGTGCCATATTGAAGAACCAACATCACACAGCAATCCAGTATTCTCCTCTTTGTTTCTAATGAAACTCTTGTTTCTTAATATTTTACTCAACTTCTGGAATGCTTCTTTCACCATGCCAATTCACCTTCGGATCTCAGTGTCACACTTTCCGTCTTCTTTTAGAGCACTTCCTAGGTATTTAAATTTCTGTACCTGCTTGATTTTTAGAGTCCCTCACCTGTAATTGGCATTTTGGACTGCTCTTTTTGCTGATGACCATGCATTCTGTTTTCTTACATTTTATTTGTAGTCCTTTCTTGTCACTCTCTTGAGCTACCTTCTGTAGGAAGCCTTGTAGTTTTCTTTCATGCCCTTATATATTATGAATAATCAAGAGTGGCCTCTCCTGGTTTTGTTTCTCTTCTCGTTGAGAGGTATTTCTGTTTACTGAGACTATAAAAGGACACTATACACCTGGTATTTCCAGTTGAATAAAGCTTTCTTAAAGCTTCCACCTGCGTACTTTTGTCATTACTTACACACGCACACACGCACACACACACACACACACACACACACACATATATATATATATATAACAGAATAAAGACTCATCAAATGTTAACATTCTGCTTTACTTCAAACAAAAGTTTACAAAGGAAGCTTCCATCAATGCTGGAAAGAGCAATAAGAGCAATAACTGTTCCTGGACTTGAGAAACCTATTTTTCTCAAGAATTGTTTCAAGAGAAAGATCTTATAAACTTCAGCTGACAGCAGCACTGGCTCCTCAGTCAATGAATGTCAAATGTTTCTCTATAAGGAAACAGCTAATATCACCATTACATGTTTCTCTTTGTTTCGTTAAGTGCTAGTTTGGTTGCTTTCATGTTTTCAGCCAATGTTCTTAATATTCTATATCTTTTGCTTCTGTTTACATTTGCAAGACCAACTTCAAATATTTTTGTGCCTATCAGCCAACATTTTTTTCTTTTTTAAACCTACTACTCTTATCTCAAATTTTCTTTTTGTGATATTCTTAAAAACAGGCTTTGTTTTTCTTGTTCTTGCCAACATTTACAATTTCTTATTTGAATCATTTCTGATTTGTTTCAGCATTGTGTTCCTATTGCAATATCTTTTTATTTCATAAATTACAATCTGAAAGAAAATATAACCATACTAGTGTGTGTGTGTGTATATATATATATATATATTTCAAGAAGTAGTAGGAGGATTTGAACAATTAAGTAAATCAAAATCCTACTACTACTTATTCAAATCCTCCTACTACTTCTTGAATTATATCTCTGTGCTTCAACTACAAAACACACTATTGGTTTAGCGGCTTGGTTGCGGAAGTCATTGCTTGGGGAGGCACTATCCTATGGGCAAAGGAGCTTGGATTAGTTCCACCACAGAATGTGTGAGGAGCAGCGCACTTCATCGAGCTTAATTCGTTACCTCTTCATCACCAGGGCCCATGGTACAGTTGGTATAACATCAGCTTAATAACCAAAACTGTCTGGGTTCGATTCCTGGTAGTGGATGCACACTGCTGAAGAGTCCCAAATATAGGACGAAACGGCCGTCCAGTGCTTTCTGCATTCTGTTGAGGTCAAATATAAAGCTCGATGATTTACTTATATATATATATATATATATATATATATATATATGGCCTGACAGTGTTCACTTTTATATTTCCATACATTCTATCCCTAATATTGAGCACTTTAACCCATAAATATAGTATACCATAAAATTATATTTTCAACATAGCACTCAAAAATTAACAACAGTATATGTCTGAAAAAACAGAAGTCAGTAGAATAAAAAAATATGATACTCACCCTCACAAGGAAGTCCCTAATGAGCATCCAATTTGCAGACAGGAGGAGATCGAGCTGTAACTAAATACAGACCCCGTACTTGAGTATTCATAGCTGAATTATGGATATTTATTGATCACAGTATCTACACCAAAGTCAGTAGTGATGAATACTTGAGCACGAGATCTATATTCAGTTACAGCCTGATCTCCCCCCTGTCTGTCAGCTGGACACTAGTTGGGGACTTCCTTGTGAGGGTGAGTATCATTTTGATTCTACAGACTTCTGTTTTTCCAAACATCTACTGTGCTTGTTAATTCTTAATTTTGAATCTAATGACATATTCCCTCTCAGGTTCGAATTTTGTTCACAGTGCCATGTAGGATTTAGGTGGTCATGACAAACTCAACTGGCAATACAGTAGAGTACTGGTCTGTTTGTGCAACTAAATCCTACAAAGTCAAAATACCTACACTTGAAAGAAAAGAGTAAAAAAAATAATAAGGAATGAGGGTCAAGTGAAAAAGTAAGACTACAAAAAGAACAAATGACATTCTGCACGTGCACTCACTATAAAAAAAAACACCTTGCACCAATGAAAAGTGCATGTTACAAAGAAAAATTGAGAAGTATTAGCCGTAAATTGTTTATACCTTCTGATGAGTGGACAAAGTGATTCCTGGAGGGTCCATTTATGAAACTCTGAAGTAGGTATTCTGAAAGTAACACTAATCAACTAAGTGAAAAAAAAACCTTTTACTTGTATTAATTATATATATATATATATATATATATATATATATATATATATATATATATATATATATAAAATCAGTAAACGGGTTTCAAATTTTAGCTTCTGATGTGTTCACTTTTGCACTAATGTCCCTTGTAAAGGCATGACTATTGTTCCTTTCTCCATCTATGGATTAAATACCAAAGTAGACTGTGCTATCTGAACTTGAAACTCTGCATTCGCAATTGTGACCAAAGATAATGGAGAAACCAATTGATAGCAATTCCTAGGTAATAAAAACACACACACACACACATACACGGAAAAGGAATTTGTGGAGAGTCACAATTACTCATGTCCTGCAAAGAAATGGTATTAAAAAAACAATTCTTTGGGAAACTGAGTCAGGAGATATGTTACTAAATTTTTTATTTGTTTAGATTTGGAAAAATGGGTCAAGCGATGAATTTAACACTTTCTCATATATATATATATAAAACACCAGATAGCTTTTACCAGAAAATTTGGGGAATTGAAAGAGAAAAGCCTAAGCCCACAAAGTTTGGAAGATTATAGGTTCTGCACATATTCTTAGTAGTCTTAGAGATAGGTGTAACTTATGTTTAAAAGAAAAAAATTAGAATAATAAAACATAATAATCAGAGGAATGAATTAATGTTTAAATGTTGGCATAAGAACAAATTCAAATTTTCATAATATAGGTTTAACTCAGCTATTATATTTCCATGTATTCACTCCCCTCTAATTCTTCTTATTCCAAAAGTATAACTAATTCAGTTTTCCCCCTCTCTGCACTTACAGTTTAATGTTTATAAACTCTCCCCTCTCTATGATCTCCCTAACTCCCTTTCCATTTATACATTATTTCTTTTTATCTATGTTTTAATGTTATTCTTAACCCCTTCCCTTTTTTTCTCTTTTTAATTTATATTAATTTTTAATTCTTCATATAACCCCAAATTAATGCCATAAGGTTAGTATTCAGGTCTTATTTTTATTTAACTTCTTCCCCTTAAGACAAAAATCTTTCACTCACTTCTGACCCTTGTCTTGTGCCTTTTGTCTGATATATTTTGTACTTTCGGTACAAACTCAGTCCACACCAGGGTTGACAAGACAGACAACTGACATCTTTGTCGGCTGAAATAGACTATTCTTCAGATGAGGTGATTCAAAATTTATTGTTTCACACACACACACAAATCTCCAATGAAGACAATTGCAACATTAATTTAAAACAGGGCTCAATATAAAAATAGAGCAATGGATATTTATTATTATGTAAGAACATGTGCAAACTACAAACTACTACAAAATTATACATTTTGTTTTGACATTGAAAGTTTACAATGGTGGTCAATGTCGAAACAATTTCGTAGTAGTTTGCACATGTTCTAACGCAATAATTAATATATATAATTACTTAGTTTTGAGTCATGATTAAATTAGACCAATACACAGTTGTATTAAAAACCATTCAATACATTTATATTGTAGAACTTTTGAATATTTTTCATTTGGAAACTAATTGTTTCTGCAACCTAGGTTTCAACCTTTCGGAATCTTTAGGTGATTTATAATATATATATATATATTTAGTATATCGAGGCAGCAAGTAATTTTCTAGACATATGCTATTAAATATAAGAGACAATGAATGTCTATTATGTTTAATCATGAGCTGTTCTAAACGTCGTATTTTTGCTTTAATTTCAGTTGAAAATAAAGACAAAAATTCTCCAACATTTGGATAATTATTTATTGGTTTTCTTCTAAGCTTTCGGCTCACATGAGCCATCTTCAGAGAGGTAGTTTAAACTGAAATATTATAAAATCCACCATCACCGACGATTTTATTTTGTGTTGACATAAAACTCCGCTTGGCAACGGCAATAGTTACCAAAAATAATAAACGCAGTTCTTAAGTTTGCGATGCGGTTTTATGACGTCACACCGCGGGATAGCGCGAAATGACAACAAAACCATCTAGTCAAATGCAATGTAATATGTTATTTCCTGTTTTAAAATTGATTTTATTGAGTGTTGGTTGTTTTGATTTGATATACATGGCCTCCAATATCTGCAGGTTCCTCTTACTGTGTGTATGAGTAAGGATCACCGTATTGAGGAACCTGCAGATATTGGAGGCCATGTATATCAAATCAAAACAACCAACACTCAATAAAATCAACTTTAAAACAGGAAATAACATATTACATTGCATTTGACTAGATGGTTTTGTTGTCATTTCGCGCTATCCCGCGGTGTGACATCATAAAACCGCATCGCAAACTTAAGAACTGCGTTTATTATTTTTGGTAACTATTGCCGTTGCCAAGCGGAGTTTTATGTCAACACAAAATAAAATCGTCGGTGATGGTGGATTTTATAATATTTCAGTTTAAACTACCTCTCTGAAGATGGCTCATGTGAGCCGAAAGCTTAGAAGAAAACCAATAAATAATTATCCAAATGTTGGAGAATTTTTGTCTTTATTTTCAACTGAAATTAAAGCAAAAATACGACGTTTAGAACGGCTCATGATTAAACATAATAGACATTCATTGTCTCTTATATTTAATAGCATATGTCTAGAAAATATATATATATATATATATATATATAAATATATATATAAGGGTTTAAAACATTATACACACTGAAAGTATGGAAACATAGTTCCCAACAACCCTATATGTTACTGCTGAGGCTTCCATAGTAAATTTGTTAAATTTTAGTTTGAAATTGCTAGACAACATTGTATTCCTATCACAATATGTTCTCTTTGTAGTTCACCTTTGGGAATTTAGAATTTTGGAGGTACACTCCTATGCCATTGTATCAATATATATATCCGTAAAAGATTGAAGTATATAAATGTATTCTGAATTTTTTTTTTTTTTTTTTTTTAGATAATGAAATCTAACATTGTAACATTTACATTGAGTGGCTCTTGGGTCTTGTATAAGTTGAACAATGGTGTGTGTGTGTGTATATATATATATATATATATATATATATATATAACGATAATCCACGTATACTGTCTTAATATGTATAGGAAAAACTACTGAAAAGTTGTAAGTTAAAAATGTATTTTTTTGACAGTGTTTATTTATTTCTATTATTATTATTATTATATATATATATATATGATATTTCAGACCGACCTTTCATCAGAAACAAAATCTTGTTTCTGATGAAATATGGAATATATATAATAATAGAAAGAAATAAATACTGTCAAAAAAATACATTTTTAACTTACAACTTTTTAGTAGTATATATATATATATATATTGTTTGGATTATTGTACTCATCTTTGTCATATTAATCAATGCCAATTACCATCTCTTATTCTATTGACTCCCATCCTTCTCTTATCCTTTCCCCAAAACCCCCTGTATCTTGTACTTCTTTCTTTTTTTTTTTTTTTTTTTTTTCACTCTACTCTCATGCTACTTTCTTCACACCAGTATTCCCATCCTTCTCTTTCTCATTCTCTGACACCCCTTGTAATCGGTTCATCTTTCTCTTCACTCTCCTCTTGTGTAGCCTCTTGTATACCAGTGGCAGCACTGCCTTGCTTGGAGTGAAACGATTTAAAAAAAATAAATTCATGTTTCTGCCATTGCATACTCTGGTCTTCTTCAGATGATTTACATTGGAATTTTTAACTGAACCCTTTATTTATTCCACTAGCATAGATTGTTCTAGTTCCATGTGCCATGCCTTTTCTTGATATCTCCAGTTTCAGTTACTTTCCTTTAGTAACTTAGCTCTCCAAGGTTTTGTTCACTTCTGTTATGGCCAGGAATTGCAATCACAACTCTTTAGGTCGAGTCACTGGATTACTTCTATCTACTGGGCCATAACAGAAGAAGGCTGCAGAGCAGAACAGCCAAAATACTGTGAATATGAAAATAAAGATGAGAACAACTGTCTGAACAATGTAAATAGGGTAAGTAGTTACAATACCTCATCTTAGAAATATAGGCAGCTCTGTTATTTTACATCCAGCACTCACTGTACAAGATTATATATATATATATATATATATACACACACACACACACACTTCATGTATAATGTGACCCCTGAATTTTTTATGTATGATTTTTAATTTATTCAATAAAATTATCTGTGCATAAGGGGTTATACACAGATAATTTCTGGCAACAATAACAATCTGGTTGGATGCTCCTGCTATTCATCTCTGACTTCTCAAAAAAAAATCCAAACAAGGATCTGCAATATAATCAATCCTGATATGGCAGCTTGACTTTAGTCACTTTCTCACTGATGGGATGTGGCTTTCCTATGTCTTTTGTACAAATATTATCATGGCTTCTGCTCTGACAAGCTTCTTTCTCTGCCACCCCAACCACATAAATTTACTTGTGCTACTAGATTGGCAACTAAGTCTCACTCTTTTACTGTTAAAATAGTCAAATGTAACCACCATTTCTACTCTATCAATTTCTTTTTTTACATTTCCCGCTTGTGGAACTCGCTTTCATTTACTTGCTTCCCCAATAGCTACAATCTTCAAAAGTTTAAGTGCAACAATCCCTATGTTTTGTGTAAAAGAACTGATCTGTAAAACTCACACCATAAACTTGTGCAATCCTGAAGTTAAGCACCGTTGAGCCTGGTCAGTACTTAGATGGGTGACTGCTTAGGAATACCAGGTGCTGCAAGCGTATAGTGACAGATGTGCGTTGTGGTGCAGTGGATATTGGCTTGGAAAGAGAAATCGGTGAGCTGAGTTTGAATTCCAGTTGAATACCCTGCATTCACTTAAGCACTGGTACCCTTGGGAAAGGTATTAATCTGTCCCTTCCCTCCAGTTATGGGTTAAATAACAATAAATACTTGCGGACCCTGCTCTTAAAAAAACAAAAAAATAAATCCCAATGAATCTTGATACTCGAAAAAAATATTATTACTAGACACAAAAACTTATATAAAAAACAACAATAAATTGTTGAAAGAAAAAAGGTATTACCAGCAATAAAAAAAAATTTAGTTGGCAATAAATGACCCGTCAAGGTTGATTTACCATAAAAACAAAACAACCAACCAACCAACCATACACTTGGGTGTGTGTGGAAAACAATTTAAATCACTCAGTTTATAAAACTTTGATTTGCTTATTGAAATATTATTTTAAAAGAAAAAAAAAGCTTTTGATTTCTTCTTTTTTATTGAAAGATTTTTGTGCTTTTTCATATTAGTTTTCCGCAAACATCACAGCATTTTTTCAAAGATTCAATATCAACAAGTTGTAATTAAATAATTATCCCCAGTTATCCCTAATCTTTTAATCCTAGTAAAACTATTATAATAAGTTGTTTTAATGTCTACTTATTTAATTTTTTTATCTTCACTTTAATAAGATTTATTTGGCTTTTCATTTGAATTTGAATTGATCTTCAAACACGATGCTATGACTTATTCTGTTCATCTATAATCTTCATGTAACAATGTTGCTTCATTATTCATCTGTGTTAAGGACAAGAATTAGATAATGTCAGCCTTTTATATCCGTTTATGTAAGGGGCTTACATCAAAAGTGAGCATCCCTGCAGACAACCAGACAGATTTATCAACAAACTCGTCTCATTAGATCTTGACTGATGACTTAATATAAAGACTTGTTGGGGAGTCATAACTTTGAGTGAATAATTATAAACTTCTAACATTTATATATATATATATATATAAATACTCTTAAAAATAGGAAATAGTAAAACAAAAAAACAACAAAACAAGTATTATTATTATCTAACTGTTATGTGTTGTAGAAATGAGACAGACTGCATTATATTTATGTTTGGAGTCAAATGTTGATCAAATATGGATTGAAATTCAACAGACGGATAGGATATAAAAGCAGCAAAGTGTATACAGTCTTTCTCATATGTTTTTTTTTTTATATACATGTAATAAGTGTCCAGATAATTTAGAAAATACCAAAAGTGTTTAGATTTTTTTTTTTTAACTCAAAATTTCATTGAATGCTAAAAGATGAATGTTACTATTATGGCCTGAAAAGGGCAAAGGAGATAAAATTTACATTGATGCATGTGTTAACAACCTGTCTGTGTGAACTACCTGTTCAATAGTGAGAATGTCACATGTTTGTGTATATAGAGGAGAAAAGTATCATTGGTTTACAAAGAGTGAATTAATCATAATTGTTATGATTATCATTATGATTTTTTTTTTGCACTATAATTAATTTTTATTTGTTTCTCTTTTTATCGATGTGACAGACTTGACATGATGTATGTGCATAAATGTGCAGGTAAATTGAACGAACTTATATCCACTTGTTACTATGACCTGCAGGTAGTAGTTCTCGACTATTTTCTTCAGCACAGCTCCTTTACTGATATTTGTAAGGGCAGGTAACTCTTTTGTTAAAATTGTACTGTTAAATGGAGCAGAACTAATGCAATATAGTGAATGTCATGTGGCAATGCCACTTCCCAGAAGTAACATATGGCAGGAAAACCCAGGTGGAACTGTAGAAACCACCAGCTTTAGCTTGAAGATTTTTGCACCATATGATGACATATACAATTGCATCTGAGTGTTTAAAACATGTCTTAAAATGTAAATATATAGTCCAAAAAAAAAAAAAAGAATGCATACATATATGATCTTTTTTGTTGCAGTAGGTCACAGATAAATCACTCACTAAACAGGGCCAATCCGGCCTAACAAATGATTTCTCATTATGATTTGAAGCCAAATTTTTTTTAATAAGGCTGGATGTTTTTCCTGAATACCTGATTCTCAGACATTCACAATAGTCAAAGTATATTGAATGCTTTTATTGAGACGCCATCTCTAGGAAGTTTGCCATTCAAAGTTTGAGACATCATCCCATCTCTCTCATATATATATATATATATATATATATATATATATATATATATACACACACACACACACACACACACACACACACAATAATTTGAAGAAGTGACAATAGAAAATTTACTATTCTATAACATTTATTTTTAATTTTACAGTGCTCAATACAAAAGTAGAGCTACATATTATTGTAATATAATTAAATTTACCATTTTCACAACACAGAATTTCCCTTGTTTTGGAATCAAATTTTACTATGACTTTCTCTTCAAGCAATCATTTTTGTGGAGTCAGTCAGTTAAGTGCCATGCGCGATACACGCTTTGGGCGATCATGTCTCGAAAGAGACATGACTGACTGGGCAGAAGATTATCCCGCAGTAGGTTGCCATTGCTTTCTGCGGTAGACTGGTTGCCGACCAAGGCTATAGAACCCAATCTGTCCTGTTATTTAACCCATAACTGGAAGGAAGAGACGGATTAATACCTTTCCCAAGGGTATTTGCGCGTAAGTGAATGCAATGAATTCAACTGGAATTCGAACTCGGTTCCCCGATCTCTCGTTCCGAGCCGATATCCACTGCGCCACAACGCACATCCATTTTTTTGTGGAGACTAATGAAAAAAATTAGGGGAAAAAATGTTTCTGTTAGTCACTCCAAAAATGATTGCTTGAAGATGGAGTCATAGTAAGAATATGATTCCGAAACATGGAAAATTCTGTGTTGTGAAACTGATAAATTAATTATATTACAATAATATATAGAGAGGTAGTGATTTGATCTGAATTCAATGGGTTCCAATGAAAATTTCTTAATAAATTTTGTGTTAAACTGCAGGGCTAATTACTAATTTTTTTTTTCTTTTCATCCCAAAAAACAAATTTAATCATGCTGAATCACTATACAATAGTATTTATACTTAATTCAGTCAGTTAAGTGCCATACGTGATACACGCTTGGGCGATCATGTCTCAAAAGAGACATGACTGACTGGGCAGAAGATTATCCCGCAGTAGGTTGCCATTGCTTTCTACGGTAGACTGGTTGCCGACCAAGGCTATAGAACCCAATCTGTCCTATTATTTAACCCATAACTAGAGGGAAGAGATGGATTAATACCTTTCCCAAGGGTATTTGCGCGTAAGTGTATGCAAGGTTTTCAACTGGAATTTGAACTCGGTTCCCCGAGTTCTCGTTCCGAGCCGATATCCACTGCGCCACAACGCACATCCTATACTTAATTACAGTTCAATTAAAAAACTAAATTTGTTTGAGAATTATGACCAAACAATGTTTTTAAACTGATAGGACAGAAGGGTTTTTTTTCTTAAATTGAATCAGTAAATTTAAGACAAAAGCAATATTCAGCAAGCTTCAATGTGTTCAGAGGCATCGGATAATTTAAAAAACCCAAGAAAGTTGAAAGAAAGCAATAAAAGGAAGTAAATGAAAAGAAGGAATTATGACACTATTTACATTATTCTGACTATTGTCCTCATGTTTGTTGCCATTTGTACGCTGATACCTTTTATAGGTGCTAGAAATTTCTAGCCGAACCCTTTATTACAATCACTGGGGTATATCATTCTGATTCCTTGTGTAGTTAACATGACTGTCAAAAGAGGCTTATCTCCTTCTAACCAGCCTCTTCTAGTTACTTGTTCACCACTGTTCACAACTCTTTGGGTCAAGTCACTGGAACTAACCAACATCTATATTCACTGAGCTATGTGTCCTTAAGGACAAGAACAACTAAATTTCTGGGACTTATAAACCTAATGTTCAGTAATCATGTTTTTGCCAGAGTTAATATTTAATTTTTTTTTATGTTAATGGTTTTCTCTATTATTTTTTACCAGAGCTCATATTGCAATTTTGACACTAATGATTTTCTCTGGTACTCCTTATTACTGGTTTCCATATTGTATTCATCTCTATGCTTGGTCGGCTGAAGAGATTTTTGTAGTCCATCATATGTGCTGATTCCTTAAGCTTACATAGTTTCCAGTAGAGTTCTCTATCAATCATTTCAATTTTATGGCCCAGTGGATATAGACGTTGGTTAGTTCCATTGACTTGCCCCAAAGAGTTGTGGGTTCAATACCAGGCTACAGTAGTGGTGAACAAGTAACTTAGAGAGTCCAGTTAGAGGGAGATAACTCACGACTACCAAAAGAAGCTCAACACAAGGAATCAGAATGATATATCCCAGTGATTGTAATAAAAGGTTCGGTTTGAAATTCCCAGCACCTGAAGTAGGCCAGAGCATACAATGATCGAAATATTGTACAAATGGCAACAAAGATGAGGACAATTGTCCGAATAATGTAAATAGTGTAAATACTACCTCATCTTAGAAATATAGATAAATACTGAAGGAATTATGAATTAGCAAATAATTATTTGAGAAAGCAACATCAAATGATTAATGCAGTGTTTATTATTTAATAATGTGTGTTGTGGTGTAGCGGATATCAGCTCGGAACGAGAAGTCGAAGAGCTGAGTTCAAATACCAGTTGAATTCCTTGCATTCACTTACGCGCAAATATCCTTGGGAAAGGTATTTATCCGTCTCTTCCCTCCAGTTATGGGTTAAATAATAGGACAGCTTGGGTTCTATAGCCTTGGTCGGCAACCAGTCTACTGCAGAAAGCAATGGCAACCTACTGAAGGATAATCTTTTGCCCAGTCAGTCATGTCTCTTTCAAGACATGATCGCCCAAGCGTGTATCATGTATGGCACTTAACTGAGATTTTATTTAAAATTACAAAAATATTAGTCTCCCTACAGTATATACCAACCTATACAGGAAAAGCTTTTTTTGCCTGAAGACATTTTTAAGCCCTGTTAAATGTTATTTGAACATTGAACTGAATTTTAAATACCAAAATGTCCCGTTTGTTAGTTAAAACATTTTGTACTTATAGTTTTAGAAAGTACTTTAACAACAAAAATTTAAAATGTTAAAAAAAAAAATATCTATGTATTAAATGCTGAATTTATATATATTGTAGCACCAGTCCCGATACTTTTCAATCAAGTCTAATACTCATGTGGATAAATAAGGTGAAAGTGGGGGATTATTTCTCAGATATATAATCATGTGAAATAATGATATATCAGCACTGTATTAAAGTAATATTCTCTTTTCTTATGGTCATCCATGGCAACAGACATGATGTGACTAAATATTGAAGTAGTACTTAATTTTGGCATCTTTCTTTCTCTCTATTTTTTCATACACATCTACACTCTATATTGAAACATTATGATGTCAGTCAGCCAGTCAGTTAAGTGCCATATGTGATACACGCTTGGGCAATCATGTCTCGAAAGAGACATGACTGACTGGGCAGAAGATTATCCCGCAGTAGGTTGCCATTGCTTTCTGTGGTAGACTGGTTGTCGACCAAGGCTATAGAACCCAATCTGTCCTGCTATTTAACCCATAACTGGAAGGAAGAGACGGATTAATACCTTTCCAAGGGCATTTGCGCGTAAGCGAATGCAATGGATTATGATGTCAGTAGTACTAAAACATGGTCTTTTCATTCACATTTCAAGTTTTTTTTTTGTATTTCTTTGAATATGTTTACAATCTATTCTGAAACTGAAATACATGCCTCATGAATGTTTATACAGCTTTGCTACTTGAAAATATTTAATAAACAATTGTAATTTTTACAAAATACTTTAAAAAAACAAAAACAAAAAAAAATCTCCTGTTGTTATTTATAAAATCTTCATAGAACATTTCATCCTCAAATTTTGTTTAGGATGAGTTTAAGAATCTCAAAAGAGATCTGGAGCGCAAAAACTTGATTCTTTTGTTTATTCAATGCAATGTTTTATATCATGTCTGTAGATGTCTACAGAAGCATTCTTTCATGTTGATGCCAAAATGGCTTCACTAAATAGGCAAACAGTTGAATTCTTTTTGATATGTGCTGATATTTTCTTTTCATGTGGATAGAGAGTAAGGAGTACTTGCTAAGACTCTGGGAAGTGCTAATAGGTAAGATAGAGTGGATGAGTAGTAAAGAGATTTAGTTAGCTTAACTTGCTTTAGCACAATGATGCAATTGTGAGGCATCTAATGTAGACATTTTGTATCAGCAAATTTACAATTTATCCATTGCACCCTCTGTGTGTGTGTGTGTATATATATATATCTTCTCTAATAATCATTTAAGTTATGCACTACCAGCTTTGGGCCAGCTTCATAAAATAATAATACACTTTTATTTTATCAAATTAAAATTATTTAGCAGTATGCTCTTATCAGTAATGTCTGTCAGCCTTGAGGGTCGTAAAATAAGTTGTTTTCATAGTTGCAGTGTAATATATAGACCACTTTAAGCAGGTTGAAGTTGAAAAAAAGGCCAATGAATGATCTGAAATGATAAGATCATGATTATATGCAAATTTTTAAGTAGGAATTGTTCCATCTTATTAACATGACTGCAAGGTATCTTATCAAGTCACTGTACTTGAACAGTAGCTTGCATTTTTCATTAAAATTCTGGTTAAAATTTTTAACAGTGTTCAAACCATTCAAAAGATGTTTGTTATGACTGGAAGGCTGACAGACATTACTGATAAAAGCATACTGCTAAATAATTTTAACTTGATAAAATAAATGTGCATAATTATTTTCTATCTTGTCTAACTGTTCCTCTTTATTTTTTCATCCAAGGTTGCCAAAGCACAGGGGGCCTAAATCTCCTGTTAGAGGAACCCCTCTCTGATTGACCCTCTTTTCAAGGGTGTAGCCATATTCACTATAGTTAGAGGTTTTGAATTCAGAGTTGTCTTTCTTTTAAACTGGTTGCCACCCAAGGCTATAGGACCCAGTCTTTCATACTATTTACCCATAGCTGAGAGGAGAAGAGATGGATTCATACCTTTCCCAAACATGTTTGCATATAAGTAAATCTAACAACTCAACTTGAATTTGAACTCTGCTCTCCAATTCCTCAATCTGTGCCACTATCAATTATTCCACTATGCCTGTTCCTCTTGCATGGTATCAAATAGAATCTCACCTTTTTTGTTGGAATTGGCTATGTATCATATTCAGGGGAGATCTGGCATGAATAAAGCATGTCTCATCCCTGAAGGCCTATCTCCAGGCAAGCACTTCCCCTTTGAACTAATAGTATATCCAGATAACTGAGGGCCAGTGGTTCCCAAATGGGCAGCACACCTCATACATGCTGTGGAAAAGTATAGCAGGTGAGGTTGAATGATTGAAAAACAAAGATTTAGAAACAGTTTCAAAAAATCCATATACCAAAAGTAAATATGATTTCAAAGCCTAGAATAATATTATAGATTACTTATAATTGTATGCATGAATCCCAGTATGAATAGTTATAAATAATTATTGACTGATTTTATCATTGCAATATTTTTGCATTATATCAAGTATTAAAAATATAGTAACTACGGTGCGCAAATTGGAGGACAGAGTTATCAATGATAACATTTTGATTTCGAATCCACAGTTATCTCACTTTAACCCTACCCCCCCTCTCTCTCTCGCTCTCTCTCTCTCTCATTTTTTTTTTAAGTACTTTTATCACATAAAATTTAGTGAGTCACCAGCAAGTTTTCATTCTGAAAAATAGTTTGAGAAATACTGCTCTAGGCAAAATTACTAGAACTGGGCTATTTGCTTTTACTCATGTGTATATGTGTGAAAGCCCTATATTAAACCTAACCCTGTGTTAAATTTACCTTCATGAAAAGGCAAATATATACCCATTATCAAATAGTTTTAACGATTGGATATGTTTTTCCAAAGTTATATTATTTCTTTAAAAATGCTTTTATTTTATTTTATTTTTTTGTTTGTTTGTTTTTGATTTTTAGTTTGTTTATGACATGCTCAAAATTCAGAATACTGCACAAAGTTAAAAAAAAAAGGAACTTCTTCTTTTTCTGAAAAAGAAACAAATCCAAACTATAAGATACATGGATTTTATTTTAATACTTATTATTTTATCTTCAGGTGAAAATCATGCATCTCCATTTCGAAATCCACTAAAACATCAAGTGAATCTACAGAGAATAAGAGACAGAGCACAAGTAAGTGTTTGATAATTTCAGATCTTTTGATCAAAATTTTGAAATGGGTCTGCATTATCATGCCCCCCCCCCCCACACACACAGAGTATATCTTTAGATACCCAGTGTCTGTTATGCAATTTTTGTGAAAACTTTACTTAATTTGAATATAATTTTATTTTTCTGGAATGAGGAGTTATTATTATTCACACTATTTATGTTTGTACTATTATTTTCATCTCTATTGTTGTCACAACATTTTCACCATATGTCCTTCGGCCTTCACCAAGTGTATATTGGCTTGGGTAACCTGCAGGGAAATCTGAACTGAATTCTTTATTTAATCTACAGGATTAGACTGTTCTCCTTCCACTGCCCGCATCAAGGGATATCTCATTTAGTTCTTATTTTTAGTACTGCTCAGTTATTGCTTGCCTTGTTTCCACTGTCACCAAATTCACAAAATCATAATTTTGGTGACATAGTAATTATGAATTCAGTCAATGGCTAGGTGGTGTGTATTTGGATTCAGTGGAAACAGAGTGAGCAATAACCAGTATAAATTTTGTAAAATAGAAATTTCTTTCAATATATATACTAGCAGTATAGCTCGGCGTTGCTCGGGTATAATGAAACCTTAAAAACTAATCCATGGTCCTGGAGCTCAGACTCTTTGGATGTTGGCACGAAAGACTAAAAAGCAATAGTTCTTTCCAGTTAAAACGAAATTGTAGACTGAAAGAAAAATGAATGGATGTAAGTCAAATTTTGATTTCCTGGTATCAATATCAAATAAGTTTTTTTCGTCATAAACTGAATTTTGAAGGCTAAATAAGTCCTCTGAGTAAATGGTATCATGGCTGAGACTAAGAACTAAAATTATACCTACTTAGAGCCAAACCCGAAGCAAAAACTAAAATAAAAGGGCTGAAAAAAATACAGACATACAGGCAGATAAACAGACACACACACACAAACATCTTGCCTTATATAAATATATTATCGATTTTCTGCACTATTGTAAGAACTGCGACTTTGAAACTTCTGAATATCATTTCTTATGTCTTTGTCTATGAGTGTATCAAATTTGATTAAAAATCGGACCTCTCCTTCTCTATAACCCGATTTTTTTCGATTTTCGATATTTATTGGGGGTACCTCAACACAAAACCTAGCTAAGAACACTCAAAGATGCTTATAGTACAACTGTGTAAATTTTCAAGAAAATAGGTTCAGCCATTTTGGAGTCTATAGGTAACAGACACACACACACAGACAAAGTTCCATTTATAAATAAGTTTAGATATATAGATAGATATATAATAGCAATATGGAGAAAAAAATTTATTTAATGCTCAAGGAATGAGAATGATATACTCCAGTGATCGTAATAAAGAGTTCGGTTCGAAATTCTTAGCACCTGAATAAGGTCGGAGCATACAATGGCCGAAATGTTATACAAATGGCAACAAAGATGAGGGCAATAATATTACATGCAACATTAAAACACATATAACTAAAATACACATGTACCATTACACAAAAATAAATAAAATAATGTGATTTTAATTTACAATTTAGCATCTTTTTAGTGTTATTTTATAGTATGTTCTTATTTCTGTGAACACAAGGCTATCTCTGCTGGTATGATGTGAGTGACCCCCCCCCCCCCCACACACACACACAGTAACAGTAGTTAGAACTGCTAGAAATCTGACCACTTTCACCAAGTCAATCAAATACAATTCCTAGATTTCTATTTCTTTTAATTTCCATTGTTTCTGTTTCTTCTTCTCTCCTATTGTAATGTGCTTCTGTTTGGTTCTCCAAAAAATAAAGCAACTGTCAAAAAGCCAACTCCAAAGAGAAAATAAACTCCTACTACTTGAAGAGTTTATATAAACGTTTTTTTGATATATGTTTTTGAAGTATAAACACTTTCTATGCATTTTATATGTAATTTTTTTTATATAAACAGTTATTTAAACTTTTTCCCCCACAATGCTTTTGTCTTTGTCCATAAAAACACTCTCTTCATTCATTCAGGTAAGCAATACTTCCTCTGCTCATTCATTCAAACCACACCTATCATGGGAGGGGGCTTGGATGGTATATTCTTGCAGTAGTTTCCACAAAATCGCAAGTGGTTCTAGAATTTGATTGTTTTATATAATTCAAAACTTGAATAAATTTTAAGTTTATTGGGTAGGTATTTCTTGGACAAATTAGGGTGTTGTTAATTGATTCAATGTTTTTCAAAATTAGATGAGCAGTTGTAATATAACTGGACACAGGAAAACCTGATTTATGAATTTTTACAATAACATGAAGATATCCAGGTTGATAATCACCAACTATCTTTGGGAGTTTATGGATCTGATTTCTGCATTAATAAGTTTGTTGCAATTAGTTTTTAAATGATTAATCGTGTCTTTTTAGAATTTCTTTTTAATTTTGTAGGTCAACTAGGATTGATTGCTAATTTGAGCTGCAGTCATTCTTATTTCAAATGAGGGAGATGTTGGAATCATCAACTCTTCTGATTAAATCAGGGTTGTTTCTGAAACTTTTAGCATTACTTTTTAGGAAACCAGGTTAAATAAAAAATATTGATACTGTACATTTTTAGTTTTTCAACAGGTCATATAACCCAAGGTGACTAGTAACTAATTTATTTTTTAAATTTAAGATACTTAGATATAAAATTTCAATTTTGGATTTTTTATTTGATAAATTTTGATTGTAAGCATCAGAATCAAGAAAATAATTGTGCACCCTTTTTCATTTTTGCATATGAAACTAATTTGTTTTTAAAATGGTGTTCATTCTGTACAAGGCCCAAAGAGCCACAGAGTAAGAGGTATAATTTGTAGGGATATGTGGGGAAGATAACAGTTTACTCTAGACTTGAACAGGTTAAGATTGTAGTGATTATGGAAGCATCATCATAGAAGTAAAATCATAGACAGGCAAAGAAGCTTGAAAAAGATAAAATATTGAATGAGACAAGCTGAGCTATGCTATAATGGATAATCATGTCAGTTATATCATGTTGTTATTAGGTTAGGGGTTGTTGAGGTGTCAGTGTTAACAAAAACTTAGTCTTGAGTTGGTTGAGAAAATAAACAAAATGTTCAAACAAAGCAAGACAGAAATTTTTATTCTAATCGGATTATTTTCCTAAAGGGAAAATTTTGACAATTCCTGAAAGAAAGTCTAAATTCAAGGTATGTTCTTCAGCCCATAAAAAATGTAAGTAAAGTTTAATTTACTCTGTTGGTGAATTAGAGATTGATTGAGGTATATTGTCTGTGCCATGTGTGATGTGCGTTGTGGTGCAGTGGATATCAGCTCAGAATGAGAAATTGGGGAACTTAGTTCGAATTCCAGTTGAATTCCTTGCATTCACTTACGTGCAAATATCCTTGGAAAAAGTATTAATCCATCTCTTCCCTCCAGTTATGGGTTAAATAACGGGAGAGATTGAGTTCTATAGCTTTGACTCGCAACCAGTCTACTGCTGAAAGTAATGGCAATCTACTGTGGGATAATCTTCTGCCCAGTCAGTCATGTCTCTTTCAAGACATGATCACCCAAGCGTGTATCACGTATGGCACTTAACTGACCGATCATGTTTCAAGTTGAAGTGAAAAATAACTAGCCTGTTCAAAAGCTAAAGAGGGATTGCTGCTGCTGATTGGGTTATTACTGCTTACCTGTCTGGCAAAACAGTTCACTGTCTGTTACAACTAAATAAGCAATAACTATGGTAGAGGAAAAGGGGTGGGGATTAAAGGAAATAATTAAATCCTGCTGGCACTTCTATTTGGTGCACAAGAAGATGAATAATAATTCTTCTTTTCAAATGGTTTTGCTATCCTGGGTATGAGGATAAACTACATCTGGCATCAAGGCCTCTGATTGGGAAGTTTTGAGGGGCATGGAACCACCTCTTAATTGTTATTGTTCCCAGGTCCACTCTGACTAAAGGTTGTAGCACCTGTTAAGGTCCCAGCTATAGGCAAATAGTTAACCTTCAAACTGAGGTCAAAACATTATGAAGGTATAAAAATATATATTTTATAGTAAAAATCAGCTTTGCTCGGGGTGATATGATAAAAAAAAAAATCAAATGTTTTGAAATTGAAACATTGCTCTTCACTAAGCAATCCTCTGGATGTCCCTGAGATCAGTAAGCAAAAAAAAAGATAAAAAGACATTTTAAAATAAAGAATGGGGAAATACACTAAAGAAATAAAAGCCAAAAAAAAAATTAATTTTTTTGGTTAAGTTTCAATAAAAATCTGTCTATAGTGATATATTTATAAAGCTTAGATTGTGTTGTACCAAGCAGGGATGCTACTGCATCTCGAAAATGAGCCATTCAAATCTTGACCTTGGGCACAAGGTGGGGAATTGGTATCTATTTCAGTCACAAGACAATCTTTTTCTGTTTGTAGCTCTCTACATTTTCTGTTACTTGTTTAATTTCTGTTCTTACTCATTTGTAAGATGCATATTTTATAAGAGTAATTTTATTTTGTTATTTTTATTTATTTATTTTTTTGTGGTGGGGAATTTTTGGAAATTTTGGAAATTCATGCCCACAAAAAATTGAAATGTCAAAATGATGGTTTTTTCCTTGATATCAGTTTTACTTTTAACTATATTCATGTAATAAAATCTAAACATGATAAAAGTAACTTTATACATTTTCTTGAGAATTTGACAACAAAAATATTAAACATTATTTATTTATAAAAATAATTTTATATTTTTAACATTCTAAAAACTATGACAATTAAAACTAATGCAATGCAGTATTAATCATTTATAAAGAAATAAATATTGAAAAAAATTTTTATTCATAAATTTATTAACATTTACTCAATTATTAGAATATATGAACCAGCTATAAGGAAATCCTTATCATTTTATAAAGTTTGAATTGATTGGCAGTTAGCTGATGTTTTTCCAATAAATAATAAATAGTATAAATAAACAATCTAATAGTGTTTATTGTTTTTGTTGTCAATTCTGAAGAACAAAGAAAGTGTAGCGAACAAAACAAGATCCAGACTTAAACTTCGTAGACTGGTGGATTTTTGTTAAAAATTAAAGACAGATTTAAAAACTTTGCTTAGCACACACGCAGAAACAAATCCAAAACAAAAGTCAAGAAATTTCTTCTATATTTCACACCGTGATGCAAATTGTTTTTTGGCCAATTGAAAGCCAGGAAACATCTAAAAGCAAAAATTCCAGTAATCTTCAATTCTCAGAAACGATGTTTTTTACAGACTTTTTTATGAGTCAATGCCAAGTTTGTTGTCCAATGGAAAAGCCAGAATCACATATGGGAGTGAATTCCAAATGACATTTTCAAGCCCCAAAAACTGAATAAATGTACGGGTAGGTTCGCCTGTCACAAGAGAGAAAAAGGCGAGCATCTTAATCCGCTCCTTGACAAACGTCAAGTAATTGTTATTATCTCTCTCTCTCTCCCCCCCTTTCTTTTCTTCACTTTTTTTAACTTTCGTCTACCCTCTGCTAAGCCGCCTGCCTAACATTTTAAGACTTAGCGATTGCTTCAAAGACATTCCCACTCAATTATAAATGCTCATACTTACTTACATACACACATACATCTACACATCTGTTCCTGTCTATGTACACATACTCATTCTTACGAAGATTTCTACAAACCTTTTAACAATCCTGTATCAACCAAAATACATATAGGTTTTATTTGTAAAGCCTGAATTAATTTATATGTATATAAATTGTTGTTTCAATTTATAATCTTGATTTTCTTGTTTTTTACCCCTCTTATGGTGGGCTAACAAAGCCAAATCAAACTAATCTGTTTCAACACACACACACACACACACACACATCACTATAACTTATAACCCACTATAAAATTACATAAATTCACTTTCATAGATTTAGATTTTATTTCAATTGTAATCATTGCTGATTCAAGCCTGACAGTTTGAACAAAATACAATAATAAGTACGTTATACAGTTCTAAAATTCATCATTAAAGAAATTATAAGAAAAAGATTTAAACTGTAATATTTATTGATAAAAATAAGTTTGATTTTAAAAAAGGTTCAGCTAGTGATGTTCATTTACTCGGTTAGCAATACAAATTTTGATGTATAGGACTTAACTGTTTTGTACAAAATGAATTCAGTGTACCTACTTTTTTATTAGCATGTGCCTTAAGTTGTATGGATGGACACAAATATATGAAATTAACTACTTATTAAAGACAAAACATTGCTCTACAAGGAAGTGTAAATTTCATTTTCTTTAACAGTTGAATTTTTCTTGTATTTCATCATAGTTTTCAAATTTAAAGTCCACCACAAAAGATTTCTAACCTTTATAGTTAGCCTACAAAATTGGTGAGTGTCTTTTTCTTTAAGATGGGACTATTTTGATATGCACAGGGAGACACATCAGATGCAAAACACCAAATTGTCAACTTTGTAAAAGCACTGTCATTGAAATAGTGACATAATTCAAAGAGACATGAAATAAAAATTAATGATCACACATGAGAAAGAATTGTAGAAAAAGAAAAGATTACATTTTGTTTACATACTAATTTACTTGTATCAATTGCCTTGAAAATAAATGAGATATCAGCAGTTGGAATAGAAGTTCACTATTTTGACACATTTAAATTGTAAATGGGGGCAGTTTGGTCTACCTAATGATAGACATAGATATGGTATTATTCATGAATATACATGTGCAGTTATAGTGATTTATTCAAACTGGTGTCCTTATCTTGGTGATTGTTGTCAGCTTTTTAGTGTTATATCCTAAAACATTCTTTCTGTTAAATTCAGTAATGTCCACAGAAAGTTAAAACAAATCCTTTATTCAATCTGTGGACATAGATTGTTCTAATTCCACTGTCCATTTTAGAGGATACTTTGTATCAGTTAATTCCCTCTTTATTCCATTAATGAAAGGAGACTTCTTATTTTGCTGTCTATGTAAGGGGATTTTTCTTGTCAGTTATTTTTTCTAGGTAATCATTTTATTCAATGCATATGAGTACTTTTCATTCCTCTCCCTATGCCAGGGAAAGTCTCATATTAGTTAAGTCTCTGTGCCAGTGAATACCTAGTATTGTTTAAGTATCGCTGGCTATGGAACAACTCTTGCTGGTCAAGTCTCTTTGGCCATGGAATGTTTTGTACTGGCCCAGTCTCTCTGACCATGGAAGGTCTTATATCGGCCCAGTTTCTCCAGCCATGGAAGGTCTTGTATCGGACCAGTCTCTCCGGCCATGGAAGGTCTTGTATCGGCCCAGTCTCTCCGGTAAGCTTGGATGTGTGAGTGGTGTTATGGATAACAACTTGCAATTGTTAATCAGATGTCTTAGTTTCATTTCCAGCTGAGTTCATTATCTTCATTTATGCACAAATACCTTTGGGAAAGGTATGAATTCATTAATTCTCCTCTGGCTAAGGGTTAATTCGTAAGACTTGTATAATAAATCATTATTCTTTCCAAAAGATTTTTTTTACACTCTAAAATATTTTCTAGCTTTAAATAACATGCAACAAATTGATAAAACAGTAAACAAATCAGTCTTGAGATTTTGTTCCACGAAGCAGAAAAAATCTGTCCAAATAGAACTCTTTTCTTACAAATGGAATATGAAGTGAATGCGGATGATTTGCCTCTGTGTATGTGGCATAGTGGGTCTTGACTGTAAAAACCTGAACTGGTAGAACTAGGGTAAGCCTGCACAAAATATTATGCCTGTGAGAAATTTTCAAAATTGTAATCTTTTTTGTGTTTGTCAAAATAAATCTAGCAGCCCATCAGATACAACAAGTTTGGTTTTCTGGAAGTATAATTTTATTCAACGAATATTTAACTGTTCTTGTCTTTTAACTTTCCTTAGAAAAAGAAAAAAATTTCTTGCCATCCTTCCCTCTGCATCTCTGTTACCATCCCTCCCTCTGCGTCTCTGTTGCCATCCCTCCCTCTGCGTCTCTGTCGCCATCCCTCCCCCTGCGTCTCTGTCGCCATCCCTCCCCCTGCGTCTCTGTCGCCATCCCTCCCCCTGCGTCTCTGTCGCCATCCCACCCCCTGCGTCTCTGTCGCCATCCCTCCCCCTGTGTCTCTGTCGCCATCCCTCCCCCGTGTCTCTGTCGCCATCCCTCCCTCTGTGTCTCTTTGTTGCCTTCCCTCCCTCTGCACCCTTTTGTCACCATCCCTCCCTCTGTGTCTCTTTGTTGCCTTCCCTCCCTCTGCACCCTTTTGTCACCATCCATCCCTCCGCACCCCTTTGTCGCCATCCATCCCTCCGCGCCCCTTTGTCCCCGTCCCTCCCTCTGCACCCCTTTGTTGCCATCCCTCCCTCTGCACCCCTTTATCATCATCCCTCTCTCCATATCCCTTTGTTGTCATCCCTCTCTTTGTCATCCTCTCACTATCCATGTCCCTGTCCCTTTGTTGCCATCCCTCTCTCTGTGTCCCTTTGTTGCCATCCCTCTCTCTGTGTCCCTTTGTCACCATCCCTCCCTCTGTTTCTATCTTCCTCATACTTAGTAAACTACTCTAAAAATGTACTCCTGCAGCTAACTTTTTGTGATCAATGGAACTCTGCATTTCTTTTATTGTGCAGATCTAAACTAAAGAATGCAGCCCATCAGATCATTTTTCATGGAAATTGCAATGGAGTAATGATAAGTTTTCAAGATTATATCTGTGATGAAATCATAATTTACCCAGCATCAATTTTTCTGTCTGCCTACACAACATTGAGTCATAGCACATTGTTTTTGTATTTTCCTGAATTACCTGCTCATCTAGCAGGTGAACAGGGGGGAAAAAAATTAATGACTAACGGCCAGCAATCCATCATTCTGTCCACAAAAACTACTGGACAGATATTCTATCTAGTTCCATCTGGTTTTTGCCTCATGATATTTTGTTTTAGCTATGTCATCGAGATGATTTTGTTTGTTTGAGGCTGATTTTTTTTTAAGCAAGGAAATATAGCCACTAAGACACTAGGGGTTGCTGAGTGTGAAAGTATAGAAGAAAAAAACATTAAGGTGAAAGAACAACAGAACAAGAATTAATAAAACGAAAGATAATGAACGAAATGGCATTTGAATTTTTGAAGATTAATGTTGACTTAAAAGAATCCAGAAGAGAGTTTCACAAGTGAGAAATGCAAAAAAAAAGAAACTATTAGTGTAGAACTTAGTTACAACTAGCCATTTCAACTGTAAATTGATGAGACCTCACTGCCAATGTAGTACTGCACTTGTTTTCATAAAATCTAGGTATCAAAGAAGAAAGGTTATAAGAACAATTAACATGAACATATTTATAGAAAAGGAACAGAGAAGCTACATTACTGCAGTGGAAAAGTGAATGAAGCTGAAATGCCAGGTCAGGGCCAATAATATTGCAGATTCTTTTTTTTTGTTTTATCAAGAATCTCTAAACCTGGCTACTTTCTTGTCAACACTTACTTTCAACTCTCAGTCTCTCTAAGCTTTTTGTTCAAAACACTAGATTCTAACTGAAGATACCCAAAAGTATTTCTCCTAGTGTAGTACTAAAATACAAATTATCTATCTTTGCTACTTTGGCTTTTCACATCAACAAAGTTAATTCCTATTTTAGTCAGCTACCAATTAAAGATTTACATAACTGTAAAATATATACCAGTAAACCTGTGGTTAGAATGACCATGAAGCCCAGGTTCGAATCTCCCCAAAGTCAATTTGTCAGGAAGGTGACTTCTTGATGTTATCAATCTGGAGGAGGTGATCTCTGCATGTGACACCCAACCCCCAATCACAATGACTTGTGACTTCGACCTAGAACAATCATCAACAACTCCTCTAGTGAAGTCATCTACCCAATTTTACTCACAAGGCTTGAGTAAACCCATGATAGGCACTTTCATGGGTTTACTCAAGCCTTGTGAGTAAAATTGGGTAGATGACTTCACTAGAGGAGTTGTTGATGATTGTTCTAGGTCGAAGTCACAAGTCATTGTGATTGGGGGTTGGGTGTCTTGGCCTTTTTTCAGATTGTTGCTCATGGTGCGCTCTCTCCCCCAGAAACTGTAACTAAGGTCTGCTCAGCATAGTTGCAGTATAAACCACAGGTGGGCTCTGTGGGTGTTGAGCAAACACAATTGTGGTATTTGCAATGGAGATTAGCTAGCCTCCCTTGTAGACAGGCATCCTCAGGTACAAGTGGCCAGCCATATATATATATATGACAAAATATTGAATTTTCTATAAGGGAGTAAATACTTTCAGTATAGTATTAATTCAAGCGGCTACAATTTTGTTAATGGCAAAAATATTTTTGATGAAAAGAAATGGTCAAAAAGTATGACACTAAATACCAACTAAAAACACAAAGGCCTTACAAACATATCAGGTTGAAATATCAGTTCCCATACAATCACTGAAGTTAAGCATCATCAAGCCTGGTCAGTACCTAGATGGGTAACCGCTTGGGAATACCAGGTGCTGCAAGCTTGGGTGTGTGGTTGGTGTAATGGATAATGTCCAAGGATTGTTAATCGAAGAGCCGAGTTCCAGTTATGTCCATTATAATCATTTATATGCAAATACCCTTCGGAAAAGTATGCATCCATCTCTTCTCCCCCATCTATAGGTTAATTAAAATAACTTGTATTACTAAAACCATTATTATCTCCAAAAAATGGAATTGTGTGCAGAATATTTAAATTTCAGCATTAATTAATTTGTAGAGGCTGATATACTGTTAAACAAAACCAAACAACCAACTAAAAAACATAAGTGTTACTAACAAATAAAAATTGTTCTAATTGAATATCGCAGTATGTTCATAAATGCTAGTGAGTATCTCGGACATGGAACTCCCAAGAAACGCCAAACAAAAATATATAAAAACATTTAATATATTTAGATAAGGGGAAAAAAGGTAAAAGATTTCTTCAGACTTCATAAAAGTTCCCACAATGAAAAAATTAAATTACTAAATTGTAGTAAAAACTGAAAAGGAAAGCACTCTTATGAGAAACCAGCATCTCTGATAATTGGTTAAAAAGAAAAAAAAAACTTTTACCAACTGTACCGAAAACATATATAAAATCAAGCTATACACAAACAACTTTTTTTTTCTTTTTTTTTTTTAATCATATCACCCCGAGCAAGGCGGTAACGCCACTGATGTGCAGGGGGCTACGTGAAAGTGAAAAGATTGGAAAAGAGAAAACCAGAAACCACATCCTAAACAGAGAACAAGGGATGAGCCTCTTCACCTGTTCAATAGACGTGGGTGTAGTGTGAACCAGGTGATAGTTTAGTCTATCAACTCCAATTGAAAAAAAAAAAAAAAATTTAAGGTTGGTGACTTGCTAAGTTTAAACTTAGTTAAAGTCAGACATTTCTGCTAGAAAAAAATAATCCTTCAAATTAGACATGAAAGTTGGAAATTGAAAACGGGCAAAATAAAAGAGCATAAAAATAAATAAATAAATAAATATAAATAACAACAAAAAACAAAATGACTTACATTTAGTCATATACAAGGCAGTTTGATCAACCCAAAATGCACGTACAATTCAAAACCTCTATGTGGTTTTAAATAGCCCTTTAGTAGTTGATGAGACGTTAAGCAGAAAGCATACCAAACTAAACAAACCGCAACAATATGGTTTCTGTGTACTTTCTGCTTATCAGAGTCGGTAATCTTTCAGAAATTTCAAATCAAATCCTTTATTCAATTCATAGGAGTAGATTGAAGTTAGAGCAAAACAAATTGCAAGCATGACAAAACATGGAGTCTGCAAACAACTTATTATACTATTTGAAAAAGGGTATTACCAATTCCTAACTACCATGTTTCCATAAAACTATATTCTAACATAATCAGTATACAAAAAATTACTAATTAACTTTTTAAGATAAAGAAACAAAATATGAAAAAGAGAATATATATCAGATTGACTGGATTAAAGATTGCTCACACAAACTTCAAAATGTTAACATGACAAGACCAGACTAATACTTCAAAAATAGTAACCATTGGCCCTGTACTTATGACATCAATGACTCAAGTATTGTTTCCTCAGTCTGTGTTTGTGGTGGAGGCATATAATTCAGATATCATTGATACTGCATTCTCTAAAATTGTGTAGTTAAAACTGGCTTTTTAACTTTACTCAATTGTTGTCCTCAGAAGAAGAGCAGAACGTACACTGCTGTGAAAGTCACATACCCTTCAAGTTTGGGGATAGTGTCACTGTAATTGAAACCATATAGTTTCAAAGTGAAGAAAGAAATTGTTCTTAAAAAGCAAAAATATTGACTGAAAATATTTGCTGGAAGTGTTTCATTTGATTTCTTTTTTTTTTTCCTCTGCTCCTTATATGAATTTTTGAAAACACTATCTATAAAAGATAGTGCAAAGTATATTCCTTTTTTTATGTTTTATAATAAATCAAGTGTCTAATTGAACTGTCATGATTGGTCTAATATATAGTAAATCTTACAAATTTCTTTTACAACTGAATAATAGATCTTCTGATTGATATTTAAATCTTAGAACTGCAATCTTATTACATTTCCAACAGAAATTTAAAGCAACATGCTTGTAGTTAACTTCATTGAAAACTATCAATGCAACTGGTCTATATATATATATCACTAAATTTATGTTAGATAAGAATTATTTTGTTTGTTCCAAATAATGGCATAATAGAAAGTCCTTCTGTTTCATAAATGATTGACCATAGATCTAATATTGGATGATATCAAAATTAAAGATATGATTGTTTTTGAGACATAGCAATATTCCTGAGAAGGACACTCAGATGTAACATCTGCAACCCAATCATAGTTACACTGAACTCACTTCAAATTGTACAGAGTGGTGGCATTTTATTATGAAGGAATGCAACATCTTTGAGGATGAATGTCTCAGGCATGCTCAGATCAAGTGTGATCTCTGAGGAGGCACACGCTATGAATTGCAAATAAATATGCAGTCTTGGAAGGTGGGGTGAGTGCATGCTGCTGTTGAAGAAAGGTTATGTAAACCGTTTGAAAGGTCATCATAGCAACCAAAAGCAAGTCAATTATGCTAACCTGTCTCATTGTCCTGACAACAAAACTGTTGTTTGCAACAAGGTTTGCAGGTCACCATTTATGCAGAAAAGCATTTGGTCATACATAAGAGAGTTGTAGGTGATGCAGATCCAATCTATTCAATCAAGTATACAGAGTTTATCATATGTATGGAGAGAACGACATTTTGATTTTAAGGACTGAGCTTCTGTAGTCCCATATATTGAAAACAAGAGCAGAGTTCTCTGTGTGTGTGTGTGTGTGTGTGTGTGTGTATGTATGTCTATGTGTGCGTGTTTTAACTAAAAGTTTGGTGAATTTGAACACTAGATATAAATATTGATATTTTTTTAACCCAATTTTAGCAAGTTGACCCCACCCCCCACAATGTGCTATCATATTTTATGGATGTCAGCAATCAAATTATGAGTTTATGCATAATACCTATTTTAATTTTATCAATTTTCAGATTTTTAAAAATACTTTCAAAATTTTACTCGCATGCCAATTTTAAAACTGATTTTTTAAAAAAAGGTAATTATAAAAAGATGTGTTGATAAACCATGTTTTTTTCATTGTTACTAATTCCGTTTTTATTTAAATTAGCTTTTGGGGGAAAACAATGACCAATCCACTTTCAGATTTGTTTTGTTTATTTCTTTCAAGAAACATTTCACAATTTTGTAAACTTGTTAAAATTTTATTTTTAAATTTCAGACAAGATTCAAGAAACATGTAAATACATTTTAATTTTTTCTTCTAACTTCTGACATTATATATGGCTTGGCAGCTGACAATACAAAATATGGATATTTTCTCTTTCTTCCTAAATAATTGGTTGTAAGTTTATATCTGCAGTCTGTTTTTATTTCCAACAAGAAAGCAAACCATAGTAAATTAGATAATAATGTGCTTTAGTATCATTATTCTTGTCCTTGGTATTTAAGTGGACAATCATCATGGGGATCATGCATTGACATGAGTATCTTTGAATACTCTTGATTTAAAAAAGATTCTATTAGTCACACAAAATCATTCACAAATTTACTCAAGCTCTTGGCCTCCTCTTGGTTGTTGTTATCATAATAATTATTTTGTGTACTTTCTGCTTTCTTCAGGTGATTATCAGGGTCAGTAATCTTTCAGAAATTTCAAATCAAATCCTTTATTCAATTCATAGGAGTAGATTGAAGTTAGAGCAAAACAAATTGCAAGCATGACAAAACATGGAGTCTTCAAACAACTTATTATTATCCTATTTGAAAAAGGGTATTACCAATTCCTAACTACCATGTTTCCATAAAACTATATTCTAACATAATCAGTATACAAAAAATTACAAATTAACTTTTTAAGATAAAGAAACAAAATATGAAAAAGAGAATATATATCAGATTGACTGGATTAAAGATTGCTCACACAAACTTCAAAATGTTAACATGACAAGACCAGACTAATACTTCAAAAATAGTAACAATTAGCCCTGTACTTATGACATCAATGACTCAAGTATTGTTTCCTCAGTCTGTATTTGTGGTGGAGGCATATAATTCAGATATCATTGATACTGCATTCTCTAAAATTGTGTAGTTAAAATTGGCTTTTTAACTTTACTCAATTATTGTCCTCAGAAGAAGAGCAGAACGTACACTGCTGTGAAAGTCACATACCCTTCAAGTTTGGGGATAGTGTCACTGTATACTCTCACCAAACTGTTGGATTCAAAGGAAGAAATGGCTCTGTAAACTGTCGTATTGACTGTGAAACTCCATTACTGAGCCAAATAATCTTGGGTTGAAGCAATGATCATTTCATTATATTTGAACCAAAAAATTGGTGTTTATTTCACATCAACTGGACACTACTACATAAATATTAGAGATGATATTAGAGGTGCAACAGGTGAACTTATTAAAGCAGAAATTTACATTAGCTGAAGGATATCAGTTCAATACTTGTGCTTGGTAGTAAATATACATTGGAGCTATTTAACAACAGATTGTTCTGGTTTTTCCATGTGTACTTAAGGATAACTCATCTATTTAATTTTTTCTTAAATTATACACTACCAGCCATAATTATTAGGCCACCCCAGTTTTTTTTTTTTTTTGTTATTATAACTTTGCAAAATTTTACAAGGAAAGGATGCAAAAATGAACTCGTTTGAATCACCCTAAATTTTCTTCATTCTTTCATTGATGAAACTGCAATATAGGTAATTATTAAATACTTATAAATTCATTTGAGGCACTGATATTGTGCAGTATTAACAAAAGAATCATTCTATTTTCATTTACAATTATTCACTTGGCAATAAATACTAAAAAATAGTATGAAATAGATCATTTTTTAAAACACTGGGGTGGCCTAATAATTATGGCCAGTAGTGTATGCCTTTTCTATTTAACTGGAGTATACAACTTTTTAAAATTATTTGACCCAAGGATTGGATTCATGATTGCTTGGTACCACTGTTAATTTAATTGGTGTTTTTCTCAAAAAGTCATGTACTAGGAGTGGTATTGTAGTGAGTGGGGAAATCATAATAATAATTCCCTTTCCCCACTCAAATTTGGGCAAGTTGGGAAGAAAAGTTAATAAATTTGCAAGCCTATGTTAAATTGCTTTTGGATCAATGAAAACCTTGTCCAAATATAAATTAACTGTTGAGCCAAGGAGAAGAAAGATAAGAAAAGTCAGGAGCTTAGGCAAAATTCCTTTTGATAAAAAAATGAAGAAAAAAATTTAATTAATAATAAGTGTCTGAAGTCATGGGAAAGATTTTGTTTCCTTTTGATAAAAAAATGAAGAAAAAAATTTAATTAATAATAAGTGTCTGAAGTCATGGGAAAGATTTTGTTTCTGTTCACCACATCTAGTGTCGAAGATTTACCAATGTCAAATTACTCACTAATTATATTATTGGCCTTTTAACCAAGCATGAAGCACTTTAAAGAATTTTCATTCAAACTTTCTGTATCTACTTTTGAACATGCAACCATATTCCCCTCTGTGAGCAACAAACACTCTTATTGTTTTAAACATTTTCGGATTTTATTTTGTGCCATATCATTTAATCTGTTGTATGAACATTTCCTCTTTATGAAAAACATTAAAACTATGGACTTTAAAAATTTCTCAAACATGCTACCAACAAAACTTCAAGCATGTAAATTCATAAATAAATTCCTTATCTTGTTTTGTCAAAAATTAGCTGTGTGTTTCCTTGTCATTATCATCCTCCATTAATCTTCTTGGTGTGGGTAAATCAACTGTTCATTTTAAGCCCTAAGCCTCACACCACTATAACATCACTAACCAGATAGTTGATATGTCCTTCTGCAGAATGAGAACAATCATTATGTTCAGGTAAGACCTGAGGAAGTTTCAGGATTGAAACATCAAACCGCCCACAAAGTTGACGGATTCTTGAAATTGATCAAGGTCTTGGAATAATTACTGAGAAAACCAGAATGTCTTAACAAGATAGTTTACTTTAGCTGCTTGTTACCTAGGTATTTTAAACTAGTTATTTAATTATTCGTGGCTGTTCTACAATCTGCTCTTTCTACGTTTATATTCTTCTGGCACATGTTTTCTCTGGAAATAAAATGTGCTGTGTACTGAACTATCTAAGTTACCTTTTATTCTGGAAAGCATATTGCTAGCTTGCTACTTGACAGTTCTGATAGCCTACTTTCTAAAAATAGTTTTCCCTATGAAACCAACAGTAAATATGCCTTTTATATAAACAAGCCAAATGGCAAGTTGGTTGGATCCACGCCAATCTAATAGATAGGTCTCTATGTGAACAATTTGGTCTCAAGAGATATTAGAATTAAGTTTTAATTTTAGTATGTGATGCAATTAGTTATTATGCTAATTATGTCAGAGTTAAAATTCAGATTTGATTCCTTAAAAAAACCTCTCAGTTGATCTAATTAAAAAAAAATTAACTTTCTTAATTTTTCTGCATCTAATTCCAGTATTTGTTAAATTAAGAATTCTTTTGCATTTTTCACTAATTCTATACTATAAAACTGGGCCTTTCTACATTTAACTCCTGCATGAGTGGGTCACCACCCATCTGGTCACAGAGTTTTTATTCATTTTGTATTAATTCTTTTGAATAAATCCACCTCTTTTTTTTTCTCTCCCATCCCCAAATGACTCCTCATCTAGATTAGGATAGCAGAATTTAAAAAAACTGAAAAATCATGTGACTAACATGTCATGAATCACATGATCAATTAAGTATATGTCATGCTGATACAGATTTGACTAGGAATGCATATTTAAGGTGACAAGTATTTGTGAAGGTTACGTCTTTCTCATTTTTTTTTTTTATTATTCATAGATGGTCAGATGATTTGTGATCAAGTTTCTCTTGTTTAACCCAATTTTTCTTAGATAAGGTAACTGTCTCTCTTGCTTGGCCTCAATTTCTCTCTTGTCAACCATCTGAATAATGTGACAGCACTCAAGTGCAGAACATCAAAATGTTCTACTCTTAACCCTTCAAAGAGTCGTTAAAGATATAGCAGTCAGATCTGCATCCAGATGTAATTTCCTCTTGTATTCGTTTCATCTGGAAATCATTCAGACATTTGTATTCGTTTCATCTGGAAATCATTCAGACATTTGTATTCGTTTCATCTGGAAATCATTCAGACATTTGTATTCGTTTCATCTGGAAATCATTCAGACATTTGTATTCGTTTCATCTGGAAATCATTCAGACATTTGTATTCGTTTCATCTGGAAATCATTCAGACATTTGTATTCGTTTCATCTGGAAATCATTCAGACATTTGTATTCGTTTCATCTGGAAATCATTCAGACATTTGTATTCGTTTCATCTGGAAATCATTCAGACATTTGTATTCGTTTCATCTGGAAATCATTCAGACATTTGTATTCGTTTCATCTGGAAATCATTCAGACATTTGTATTCGTTTCATCTGGAAATCATTCAGACATTTGTATTCGTTTCATCTGGAAATCATTCAGACATTTGTATTCGTTTCATCTGGAAATCATTCAGACATTTGTATTCGTTTCATCTGGAAATCATTCAGACATTTGTATTCGTTTCATCTGGAAATCATTCAGACATTTGTATTCGTTTCATCTGGAAATCATTCAGACATTTGTATTCGTTTCATCTGGAAATCATTCAGACATTTGTATTCGTTTCATCTGGAAATCATTCAGACATTTGTATTCGTTTCATCTGGAAATCATTCAGACATTTGTATTCGTTTCATCTGGAAATCATTCAGACATTTGTATTCGTTTCATCTGGAAATCATTCAGACATTTGTATTCGTTTCATCTGGAAATCATTCAGACATTTGTATTCGTTTCATCTGGAAATCATTCAGACATTTGTATTCGTTTCATCTGGAAATCATTCAGACATTTGTATTCGTTTCATCTGGAAATCATTCAGACATTTGTATTCGTTTCATCTGGAAATCATTCAGACATTTGTATTCGTTTCATCTGGAAATCATTCAGACATTTGTATTCGTTTCATCTGGAAATCATTCAGACATTTGTATTCGTTTCATCTGGAAATCATTCAGACATTTGTATTCGTTTCATCTGGAAATCATTCAGACATTTGTATTCGTTTCATCTGGAAATCATTCAGACATTTGTATTCGTTTCATCTGGAAATCATTCAGACATTTGTATTCGTTTCATCTGGAAATCATTCAGACATTTGTATTCGTTTCATCTGGAAATCATTCAGGCATTTGATATATTAATTCTCATTAGGAATTCTTTGGAAAATAAGCCAGCCATGGACTGTGAATTTTGTACAGTGTAATGTCTAAGTGTCTCATCAAAAATATATTAATATTAGTTGCTGACATATGATATCATAGGTAGAATTTACTAAGCAAAACTTTCATTCACTCTAATGATTACATATATATAGGAACACAACAAAGAGCATATTTAAAAATTCATTGAAAATTATTTTACCATAAAAATCCATCAAAACTTTATTTACTCTAATAAATATAGAATTACGCAACAAATATCGAGGGCATATACAGAATTTTATCGGGTGCTGTTCATCTGTGGGGATTTCAACGGGCGCCGTTCATCTGTGGGGATTTCAACGGGTGCAATTTATTTGTGGAGGTTACATCAGGCACTATTCATCATTGGGGATTTCTTCAAACATTATTTTCCTACAGAAATTAATCTTTGAATCTCCCAGGAATTCTGAGAAACTATCAGAAATATTTTAAGTTGTTAATCTCTGGTATTCTGATGGAGATTTATTAAACAATTGTATCAAAATTTTGTAGTTCTTTTTTTAGGATGTGGTTTCCGGCATTCTCTTTTCCAATCTTTTCACTCTTACATAGCCCCCTGCGCTTCAGTGGCATTACCGCCTTGCTCGGGGTGATATGATTAAAAAAAAAAAATTCTCAATATGTTTAATTTTATTTAAACAATTGTTCTCACCTTGGTTATGATAGGCACATTGTTTCAGCCAAGTACTCTCTGGTCATCCTCAGGTGTCCCTGGATCAGTTCTATGAAAATTAATATAGGAGCTAAGGAAACTGATTATAGAATAAGCTATGCTGGTTTTTATTCTTCTATGTACTGTATTGCTTAAGGCATGAATGATAATGACTATTTTTTGTAGCTCTTAGTAAAGTTGGTCTTTTTGCTGTTGCTCCTTATTCCTGTTCTTACAACAATTTAAACAAGCTCATTAAGTAGTACACTGCTTTCCTCTGTTCTTCTTGCCTTCAATATATCCTGTCATGTACCCTAGAAATTTTAATTAATCATTCTGATGTATATGTCTTTCTTATTTCAATTTTCTCCAGAACTCCCCCTCAGCTCACATATTATCTATGGTATTTTTAGTATTCTTTTGTAGAACCATATTTCTGTTGCCTCAAGTCTCTTCAACTATGAGGAGATTGTCCAGCACTCGCCACCCTGCAGGAGGATCAATATTATGTGGCAGTTCAGTACTCTTTCTTTTTTTCTTTTTTTCTTTTTTTCTTTTTTTTAATGAAGTTTTCCTGTTTCTCAATACTTTACTTAATTTTTAGAAAGTATCTTTTGCTATTCCAATGCACCTTCTGATTTTGATGTTGCTTTTTTGTCCTCTGTTAAAACCTTTCCTATAGATTTACATTTTTGTACTTGCTTCATTTTGTCATCTCCAATTTGTAATTTACATGTTTGGGTTTTTTTTTATTTTTTAATGATAACCATACATTGTCTTCTTACAATTGATGTTTAGTCCCTTCTTGTTGCTTTCTTTTACTACCTTCTATAGGAGTCCCTGTGGTTTGCCTTCTTATTCTACTATCAACACTGTTATTTGCATATTTAATGTTGTTAAAATTGTAACCACTAATAATGAATCCTGGTAGGACTTTTAATTCTCTTGGGATTACTTCACTGTAAGTTGAATAAGTCTGGTGAGAAAACACTTCCTTGTTTTATAGCGCTTTCTATTTTTATGTTTTTACTGAATTCATTTTCTATCTTCATGCAGGCAGTTTGCTTCCAGTTCTGAATTATTTTAATATGCTTCTCAAATAAATAAGGCTTACCTAGCAGTTGTGATACACTTTTGTATAATCTAAAATATAGTTATCCATCTTTTTGTATTTGTATTGCTCTTTAATAAAACCAAAATATTAAACTAAGAATTCATGACATTGTCATAAAGAACTTTACCAAATAAGAAAAAACATATCTATCTTCTAACAGCAGCAACAACTAAAATGAATAGCATGTAACTTGAAGCAAAAATACAGGTGTATCTCACCTTACATTGTTAATTTGTTCCAGGAAAGGTGACTTAAGAAAAAAAAAATGACTTAAGTCAAATTTACTTGTTACTAGGTTAAACTACAAATAACCATTCCATTTTATTTATAAATTCATTTTTAATAATATATGGTCAATAAGAATCTATTTTAAGCTTACAAATAAATTTTAGTTTTTAATATAGTACTGAAAAAATTAATCTAAATTTATGAATACATACTTGTAAATGTAGATTTTTACAATACATCACAAACTCTTTATTTGTGAATGTGGCTTGCCTTAAGACATTATAAAATAAAATGATTTTGTGAAGTTAAATAACAAATACAGTTCTAAAAATTATTTAGCAATAGTAGAAAATAAACTAATTTATGTTAAATTTACCAATATTTACATTTACTGTAAATGTACATATTTTAATATGATTTTATATACTTTTATTATTCTTATTTATTGTACAGTAACCTGATTTAACGTCCTTTTTAATGCTTTTCTAGTGATTTTACAACTTTCTATATTTATGGCAGACAGACGTATCATCAAATAAAATGACTTAAACTTGATTTTTTTTTTTCCATAATTTTTTTTTTTTTTTTTTTGACAAACGATGTAAAATCAAGAATGAGTTGAAGCAATGTAGCCTAAAGTATACCTGTAATGACATAATCACAATTTAATCTTCTCAAAATTTAGCTTTTCAAATTCTCTTGTTTCCATTGGTTGAAAAATCTTTTACCATCACCGTTGTTTCATATAGACTCTCTCACCAACTAGATTTCCTTGACTAATTAAACTTATCTGGTCAATTTCTTTTAATTATTGTTTGTCCAATGCAAGGCTCGAGAGCCACTCAAACTGGTGGGTTACTGAATGAAGTTGCTTTATTTGATGTAAGAATTTATAGATTGAGGATATGTAGGATAGATAATAGTTGACTCTTGGATTTGAACAGATCAACATTGTAACAGTCAGGGATACATCCTCTTGAGAGTCTGGGCTTAAAACATTTTTAAAACACTTGTTCTCATACAATCACTGAAGTTAAGCTTTGTTAAGCCTAGTCAGGACCTAGATGGGTGACTTGCACTCAAAGATTTATTAAGCAATTAAATTTAAAAAAGCTTTTAAAAAGTTGAAATTGGTAACTTCAGTATGAAAAAAGAGTATGAAAACATCTTCAAATATATCAAATGTTAACAGGAAAAAAGCTGTATTTAAGATATTATGAATGAAACTTTAATGCATTGGCTGCTATTGTTTTTTCACATCTGCTTGCCTCCCTCTCTCACCATTCTTTCTCACCTCCCTCTTTCTCTTTCTCTCTCTCTCTTTTCTCTTTCCACCTCTCTCCTACTCTTGCCCCTCCCCTTCTCTTACCTCCCTCTCACTCTCTCTTGCATTCTTTTGCCTCGCTTTTTCACCTCTCTCTCTCTTGCCTTGCTCTCACTTTCTTGCTCTCTTGCACCCTCTTGCCTCCCTAAATCACTCCTTGCTCTCTCTTACCTCCCTTCTACATTTTTTACTTTGATATTCTTCATGAAACACAGAACCATCATGCTTCAGGAAATGACCCCAAATTATGGCCTGTTTGTTTAATTTTCAGGCTACAGGCAATTTACAGACTTGTTTCCTGTTTGAAAATTGAGTGAATGAAAATCCTTCTATAGCAATAAATAACTATGTCAGAACTTTAAGGCTAAATCTGCCAAACATGGCTTTTTTCTGGTTGACCTCTCCAAACAACACTTGTAATGATGATGGTGTACCATTTTTCCTTGGTAGATTTGTATATTCTCTGTTACATGTGAACCTAAAACATGAAGTTTTATTTTTTTAATTTTCCAGTCTTATTGCCTGAAAAAATCTTTCTTATGGCTGAAAGAGCTGCATTAATTTCCTTTATATTTTTTAAATACTTAAAATGAAATGTCTTCCTGAAGATCGGAATAACAACAACTTTAGAAGAAAAAACTGTCTAAACCAGTGATGTCCAACCAACATTTTTGTTCTTTTTTCTTTATTTTGTACCATATTTCAAATTCTTGTAACAAACCAAACTGGAATTCAAACTCACTTATGCATTCACTTATGCACAGATACTCTTGGGAATGGTATGAATTCTTCCCCGCTCCCAGCTATACATTAAATAACAGGACAGACTATAACCTTCGTTGGCAACCAGTCTACTGCCGAAAGAAATGACAACCTACTGTGAGAAAATCTTCTGCCTAGTGTCATATGCTTGCCTCAACAATAACCATCAAGATGATTACACGTCGATACGGGAATATTTACATTTCCACATCTATGGAAAGATACAGGCTACCTGTCCTAGATCATGACAAATGGACAATGATAAATAAAAAAAATAATAAAATAAGATTGCTGTTTGATTGATATAATTGAATGGCAACCTTTCCCAGGTCTGCTTCAATATTGACACATGTGCTGACCAACAATCAAGGATGAACAACAAGACGAGATGATTTTAATATAGAAATTTTAATAAGTAATGAAATATTAAAAATAAAAAAATTAAGTATGAAAGAATGTCCAATGACGTGAATCTTAAAACTTATATTCAGATACCCAACATAATCGAAATAACAATTTACAACACATATTAACAAATATGAATGAATGCAGGCGAATATGAATGCAAGAGATCAACACAAAAATAAAAATGGGGATGACCATATAATTCATAAGACGTGGTATGGTGTATGTGGTAACATAATATTCTTGGAAGTGTATGCGTGTTCTAACATGGGTCTAAGAATATAATAACTTATCTTTATATCAGTTCCTTCTCTCTTATCTTACTGTCTTTTCTTTTTCTCTCTTCCTCCACTTTCTTTATACAGCTTCGGACTCATACACAGTTCACTTGAAATATATGTAGTTACAACTGTCTCTATTTTCTTTAAATTAACTGTCGTATTTTCAGCATACAAATGTTCTGAAATATCTGCATTCTTCGTTATTCAAACTAGTTTCGTATTTTCTGTATTCAGACAATTCTGCTTCTTTTTATCTTCAAAATCACTTCCCTTTATATGTTGACTGTTCTGTGTCGCTATCTCTTTCTTTTCTTTTTCTCGATAAACAGCTTGACTTTGCTTTCTTTCTCTTCTCTGAACAAACAGGAATTAGCACACAAATAATATTACAGCTTCTTCTTCTATCTTTGTCGCTATCTTTCTTCCTTTTCTTGATAAACAACAATTCGGTCACGTCTTCTTGTTTTAACGAATAAGAATTTATAAGTTCGTTCTTCTTATCTGGAGTTGCTTAAGATGAATAGGTCACATTACGCTATAATCTCAAATGTGTTTTCCCTTCATTCATCATTTATCAGCACCCAGTAAATATGACTTGTTCATTCAAGATTCAATCTGCAACTAACTTCAAAATCTTGCTTTCCACGTGATTTGATTTTTGGCACAAATTCTGGTTCTTGCTGTTTTGCAACCTCCATGTCTAGCTTCTGTCTATTTCCTGTCTAGACATTTGTTACTAAGGGTATCTGGGTCAACCAGCCTTGACCTGCTATCCCAAAACTGACTCTAGGCTTCCACGTGATCATCTCCTTGTTACCACATGGAGACCAATCTCCATATATGTGTGTAGGGGTGTGTGTGTGTGTGGCTGTCTATATCCGTAACACTAGTCAGTCATGAATCCAAAAGCCTGTATCTCATATGGCACTTACCTGAATGACTAACCGTATTTCAGAATTCCATTGCCTCCAATTGAAACTGTTCCAAAAAAAGTGCAATTTAGAAATTAGTTTTAGTTTATTAAATAATTTTAACAGTTTAGATCTCTCTACCTCTTGTGTCAATTCCTTATTGAAACTCTAAAATACACCTTTGAATTTGACTTTTGGTTGAGGTCCCCTGGTCTCAGTAGTTTTCTCGGGTCATTTTTCTATTTATTGCTTATTAACACTTGCAACTAACTTTATGCTTTCTCAAAGCTTTGGAGTTTGAACCTGTCTCATAAAAATTGTTACATTTCTTGCATATGATGTGCATGTAAATATAGCAATTATTATTGGACATATGGGGTAATCTTTTTAAAGGCCTAAGAGCAAATAAAGCTTTTTATTTAGCTTTTTAAAAATATATTTTTATGGATATTTTTTTTTCTCGTCTTGTAACTTTTAAGCAAAGGTTTCTAATTTTAGAGATACTGGTAAGTATATCAAAACAAGGTTTATTTTTTATTGTTTTTTCTCTTTCTTTCTTTCTTTTTCCTTTTTTCTGTTTGCTTTCTTTTTTTTTTTTTTGTCGTGCTTCTTGGATTGTTTTCTGTTTTGTTTCATTTTTTTCTTTTTTATGTTTTGTTTCTTTTGTTTTTCTTTCTGTCTCTTTTTGTCATTTTAGTCTCTGTTCCTTCTTTCTTTCTCTTCATCTCATGATGTCTCTTTTTTGTTTCCATCTCTTCTTTTCTTTTTTCATTGTTTTCTTTCTGTTTCCACTTTTTTTCTCTTTTGTTTCTTCCTGTATTTTTTTGTTTATCCAAAAATATATCAAAATGTTTGTTTCATAGAATTGCCTAGAAGTTCAATCTAAGCTACTGCACACACTTTTCCTTTTTTTTTCTTTCTTTCTCAAGACATTTGGCCCAATTGAATACAATGTAAATTTAATTGAAAAAATTAATGAATGCACAGGTTAAACAAATTTACATACATTCATGTACACATCTACTATAGGATAAATAACAAATAGGAAACATTTATAAATTTTATATGTTTTGTTTTTATTTAAGTTTTATCTAAAAAACAAAATATGGAGGAGAAAAGAACATTCTGGTATTTTTATTTTTGTGTTTGTTGTTTCATTGTGTATTTTGCTTGTCAGGTAAATTTTATAATTATTGTGTGAATGTATAGTGGATATTTTATTTCTGTCTGTAATGTCTGTACGTTGATTAGGGTACATTTTCTGTGGTAGTGGAAGAATTTAGATGATAGCAGTTTTAGTTGGTCTGATCTTAGATTATCTAAGTATAGATTTTATGAAAGCCAGTGATATATATAAACAATGTATGCTTAAGATGCTATCAGAAAGGGCAATACAAATAAAAAAAGGATGTTTACCTATTTTTTTGTAGACTATGCCAAGGTGTTCGACAAAGTATGCCACAAAGAACTGATAGATAGAAATGCTCAACAACCTCGATATATTTGGGAAAGACGTTAGAGTAATAAAGAACCTCTACTGGTAGCAAACGGCCTGCATATGGAGAGGAAATGAATTCAGCAGATATACAAAGATAGACAGGGGGCGTAAGACAAGGATGTGTCTTTTTACCAGATCTATTCAACTTGCATAGCGAGACTATTCTGAGGACCCTATAAGTTATGCCAGGATTTGTCATCGGTGGTCACAATTTGTACAACATAAGATACACACATGATACAGTGCTGATAGCCGACAAGAAAACTACCATACCCCTTAAAAAAAGGTAGATGAAGAAAATTGAAAGAAAGGACTACAAATGAACTACAAGAAAACTGAATGTATAGTCATCAGCAAAAAGAGCAGCCCAAAATGCCAATTACAGGTTGGGGATACTAAAATCAGACAAGTACAAAAATTTAAGTACTTAGGAAGTGTTCTAACAGAAGATGGAAAGTGTGACACTGAGATCCGAAGGTGAATTGGCATGGTGAAGGATGCATTCCAGAAACTGAGCAGAGTATAAAAAGACAAAAAAATTTTGCTAGAAACAAAGAAGGTAGTACTGGATTGCTATGTGATGTCTGTTTTTCAATATGGTAGTGAATGCTGGGCAATATCATCAAAGCTGAAGGAAAAACTTGAAGCAACAGAAATGTGGTTCTACAGAAAGATGCTGCAGATATCATGGATCGAGCAAGTGAGCAATGATGAGGTTTTGGAAAGGATGAAAACAAAAAGGAAATTAATACTGAGCATCAGGAAAAGACAGCTTAAATTCCTGGGACATGTGATGAGGAAGGAAGGCTAGGAGAATCTGATACTCACAGGTCAAATAGAGGTGAAGAGAGATGAGAAAGCAGCAGATAACGTATTTGATGGACCTGAGCAGGTTGGTGGCAGAGCAAGGTTTTGGGTGGGGTAACAGGAGAAAGCGTGCTAAGAGCCACCAGGGATAGGGAGACGTGGAAGGCCATGATCACCTACACCCTGAAGAGACATGGCACATAGAAGAAGACAAATATAAAATTAAATTTAAACATTTCCTGTTTGTTTCTTATCCTATCATTGTGTCGAATTCTAATTCCATTCATATAACAACAAACAACATAAATTTTTTACAAATTACCAGCTATATATCATACTCTCTGGTAAGTTGTCTTGTCATTTGTCAAAATTTCGTACAATTTGCGCACATATACATCAACATATCACAAATACCCTATGTAAAAGTAATGTTCCTTATAAATTCTTGTCCTTTTGGAGATTGTATCTCCAACAAATATATATATATATATATATATATATATATATATATATATATATAATTTATTACTAGGTAAGCTATTAAGAAAGTTGGTTCATTGTCATGCTAGACAATTTTTCTCTGCTGAATCCATCTTACATATCCATAAGTCTACCATTTGTCCATGCTTAAAATATTGCTGCCACATCTGGTTTGGTGCTCTTGCTATATATTCAGAAACACTTGATAAAATCCAAAGGATCAGCAATGATATTTCTCTTGATCTGGCATCTCAGCTTCAGTGATTTTTTTTTTCTTTTTTTTTTCACCCCACTGCTGTAAAGTTACCCCCCTGTAGCTTTTTCTATAAATATTTTCACCGTAGTGGTTCAGATGAACTCTTCACTAGATTTACTAAACTTTATGAATTTAAGCACAGTGCTAGAGAGCTGAGTTTGAATTCCAGTTGAATTAATTATATTCACTTACACACAAATACCCTTGGAAAAGGTATTAATTCATCTCTTCTCCCTCTAGTTATGGGTTAAATAGTAGGACAAATAAGATTCTATAGCCTTGGTTGGCAACCAGTCTACCGCAGAAAGTAATGGCAACCTACTGTGGGAAAATCTTCTGCCAATCAGTCTCTTTCAAGACATGATCACCCAAGTGTGTATCATGTATGACAGTTAACTGACAGAATAGACTAGTGACGAAGTTTCCTCAACTTAAAATTGAGTCGGTTAGATGTAGCTGTAAGTTCCTTCACACTTCTCACTTGTAGAACTTCTTTCTAGCCATCTTTAATCTTCAAAAATTTAAGTGCAATGTCAATCACTATCTACTGTCCTCCTGAAAACTATTTTCTCTTCCCACTCCTTAGTAATGTTTCTGTTTACTAATTCTTTCACACCCAGTAACACCTTGTGTCTTAATGGGTTTCTACTGTTCTCCTGAGTACTCTTCTTTTGTTGGTTCTGTGTATAACAATAAACTACATCCAGCAGCAAGGCCTCTAATTGGGAGGTTGTGAGAAGCATGGAACCACCTCTTAATTGCTGTTACTCCCAGGTAGCACCTTTTTGGGTCCCAAATATGGGCAAGTAGTTTATTCTCAAACTGGGGTCAAAACACTATAAAAGTATAAAAATAGACTTTTATGGAAATCTATACAGGTTTGAAGGAAAAAATATTACCAACAATACATTTAAAAAAAAAAAAAGTTATTACCAGCAATACATATTTTAAATCAAAGCTGGAAGACTTCTTCAGTTTTCTAAAATAAAAAATTTAAAAAAATAATCATAATTTTTTTTTTCATCAAAATCTGACTAAATCAACCTTCTCACTATAACCAAACATGACAAAAAGCATAACTTAAAACACTACCTTTTTGGCATTAAATAACCAAAATGTTGTTTAACAAAATTCAAACTTTTCTTTTGTTTCCACTCCTTAATAATGTTTCTGTTTTCTAATTCTTCCACACCCAGTAAACCCTTGTGTCTTAGTGACTTTCTACTGACCTCCTGATCACTCTTTTCTTCTTACTCCTTAGTAATGTTTCTGTTTCCTATTTCTTCCACGACCAGTAAATCCTGGTTTTACTGCTTTGCTTGGGTGAAGTCAATTAAAAAAACAAATGAACTAGCACACACTGACTGTGAATGGTAATAAAACAGGGGTCAGTGTAAAATAAATGAGCTAAAAATTATATTAAGAATAAATATACATTTTTTTTTTTTTTTTTTTTTTTTTACTGTTTGGTGCATCTATGACTTTTATGCATATAGCAATCTTAACAGTAGCTTATAAATATTGACTCCTTACAATGACCAGATTTAAATTTGTACATGAAGATTGCTATGTACATAAAAGTTGCACCAAATATATATAATTTTTATTATCATTTTTAATCAGTATCACACTATGCAAGGCAGTAAAGCCACTAAGACAGGACGGGTTACAGGGTATAGAAGAATTAGAAACAAAGAGGCAATATTACAGCAGTGGGAAAGTGACTGAAGCCACGCTATCAGATCAGGACTGATAATATTGCTGATTTTTTTTTTTTTTTTTTTTTTGATTTCATCAAGGAATTCAAGGTAAATAGCAGGGTACCAGACCACATATGTGACAGTAATATTCTAGGCATGAATAAATCTATTGCTGGTAATTTCATTTTGTAATTTATTTCATGGCTAAATTTTAATTACTTAATTATATTTTTTTTTAAGCTAAATAATATTATGAAATCAAACAATGAGTGAAAACTTGTTTCTCCTGAAAAAAAGTAATCATAGCAAATTAAAATTTTTTTTTTTTTGATATTGTATACCATGTCTTCAATTTTACTATAAAAATGCATTTGCCATTTTTTTTTATTGATTTCACCTCAAGCAAGGCAATAAAGCCACTGCAGCTCAAAGAGTTACTGGTTGTGGAAGAATTAGCAACAGGAACATACACTGGCATATGTTTACATTGTGTGTATATAACATGCAAAAATCTACCTTCCTCCATCGAGCACCTATATCTCAGAGGTAGAATAGTCGACTAATGTCAATTTGGTCAGGTCTCAACCCTGGATTGAAGCAACTGGACATCTAACCATACTGATGAGCTGTGATAACAGCAAAGCAGGACTGTCTGCTGGTGATTTTATATATATATATATATATATATATATATATATATAAATGTATATTGTATATATTTAATGAAAATTATCTTTTTTTATGAATTCTTTACTGTTCTATGATTTTGTTATTCTTCACCTTATAGATTTTGTTTTTGTTTTCTTGCAGAAACTGCAGGCAGATTTAATAGACCAAATGAGTAGAGAATTGGAGTCATTATTTGAAGAGTTTGTCTCAGAAGTAGAACAAATTGAACAGAATCCAGAATCACTCTTTGAAGTGGGCCACAAGTCAAACAGGTCAGCTACATTGGTTCAGTTGGTTTTTATTTAGTGTAGAAATGTTTCTGAAACTATTTAGTAATTTAGTATAGTCATAGTGTATATTTCTCAAGTAATTAAAAAAATATAATTAGATGTTGCAACTAGTTTTCTAATCATCTGAACTAGTAAGGCAAGGTTTACTAACCAATGAGATGCATGTATTTTTGTCTCGTTCCCCTTGTACACCACTACGCCCTGTGATGGTACAGCATAAGTTAGATATTGATTTGATTACAAACATAAATATTTGCTTCTTATAGTGAAATTTGTTTTCTGATTTATTAAAGAAATGAATAACTTGTGCCTCTTGTATGCAGGTTGGAAAACTGTTTTTTTTCTATCACCACCTACCAGAATTTTTTTTTTGATTTTTGGCAGGTGTCTTGGAAATTCTCTTGACTTCATTTCTGCTGAGAATTTCCAAGCCATCTTGAGAGGATGTGTTTAAAATGTTGTCTTTGAGGAAAAAAAAAAAAAAATGGCAGCATTCTTGATTGGTTAAGTTCCAGAGAAATTAGAAGTCAACCAATGATATTTTTTTTTAAATTCCTTGTCACATTTAAAACTTGGTTGGATTTTCATAAACATTTCAGAGACATGGGGGATTGATAATGTCTTTATTTGGCATTACTTGTAAAAATATTGGTTTTAGTATGATACACTTTTTTTTTTATTTCCATCTAACTACAGTTAAATATTAATTTTAATTTAAAAAAAAATTTTTTTAAAGTAAGTGTGTTAACAGATGACACAAAAGTATGTCAGTGAAATCCGAAGGACATTTGGATAAGGTGCTTTCAAAAAGCTAAGCAAAGTATTGATAAACAGAAAAATCTTATTAGAAACAAAGAAAAGAATACTGCACTGTTACATAATATCAGTCATTCTATATGGCACTGTCTGCTAAACAATCTCCTCAAAGATGAAGAAACTTGAAGCAAAAGAAATGTGGTTCTACAAAAGGCTGCTGAGAATACCATGGATTGAACATGCGAGCAACTAAGTTTTACAGAAAACAGAAACAAAAAGGACACTTATACATAATTTCAGCAAGAGTTAAAATTTCTTGGACACAATGAGGTCTTAGAAAATTTGATATTCACAGGATATATTGAAGGCAAGCTTATCGCCTACCTAACATGCTTGTGTAAATAGATAGCACAACAGAGATTAGGAGAGATAGTACAATGACAAAATTTACTAAGAGCTAAAAAGGACAGGAAATTGTGGAGAACCATGAATGTCCACTTCCTAAAGGTACATGATTCATAGAAGAAGAAAAAAGAATGAGTTTGTATAAATGGTATGTGGAACAAGGATTAGGAGAGATAGCAAAAAGGCAAAATTTACTAAGATCTACAAAAGATAGGAAATTATGGAGAGCTACGATCACCCAAGTCCTTAAGAAATATGCCATGTAGGTAAGAGGTATGCCTTATAGGCTAGCAAAAATATTCATACATACATACATTAAAAAAATCAATTTAATGATAATCAACATTTTTTTTATTTTTCTTGCCTAAACATGCAGGAGCAAAAATGAACACAGGGCTAAAGGTTTACATAATTACACTTTTGGGGTCAAACTAGCATTGCTTACTTTAACCCATTAATGTCCACCATCCAAAAAAGTGGAACTGTGATCATTAATATGTCATGTATGGCAGTGATTGATGGATGATCTCTTCAGTGATGAAGAAGATACTTGAAGCAACAGAAATGTGGTTCTACAGAAGGATACCATGGACTGGATATGTGAGTAACAACAAAGTTTTGAAGAAAATGGAACCAAAAAAAAAAGAAGGAAAGTTATACTTAACATCAGGTAGCGACAGTTGAGGTTTCTAGGGAACATAATGAGGAAGGAGAACTTGGAAAATGTGATACTCACAAGACAGAAGACAAGAAGGATAGAGGAAAACAACACATGACATACTTAATAAACTTGAGTAAATGAATGGTGGAACAGGGTTTAGAAAAAATAACAGAAAGACAAAATTTATTAAGAGTTACAAGAGGCGAGAAGTTGTAGAGAGCCATGATCGCCTGTGTCCTTAGGAGATGCATTGCACAAAGAATGGGTAGAAATGTATGATTAGTTTATTTTTGTCTTTGTTTTTGTTTTTATACAAACAAATAATACCAGATTTTATGGCAGGCTCCCTGCTTCTTTTATGTGCTATATCCCTTTAGGGTATGGGTGATAATTCTTCTCTACAACTTTCTGTCCTTTGTAGCTCTTAGTAAGATTAGCCTTTTGTTATTTCTCCCAATCTCTGTTCTGTCGACCATTGACACATGCTCATTAGGTAGGCTATTTGCTGCTTTCCTTTGTTTCACTTGCTTTCAATATGTCCTGTGAGTATCAAATTTTCCCAACCCTTTTTCCACATGTGCCCTAGAAATTTCAACCAACTCTTTCTGATTGTAAGTATAATTGTCCTTTTGCTTTCCATTTTCCCTAAAAGTTTGATGTTGCTCACATATTCATTCCATAGTATTCTCACCATCCTTCTGTAGAAACACATTTTTATACTCCTCTAGTCTCTTTTTCATCTATGAGGAGATTGTTTAGCAGTTCAGCACTCTTTTCTTTGTTTTTAATGAAAATTTCCTGTTTCTTAATACTTTGCTTAGCATTTGGAAGGCTTCTTTTGCTCTTCCAATGTGTTTTTAGATTATGCATTATAAAAAATAAGAACTATCAACAAAATCATGGAGTTAAAAAAAACAAAAACTGCTTGACTTTCTCCAAGAAAGAGATAGAATATTGGTTTGATGTATAAGTTTCCAGAATGATATTTTCAAAAAATTTTGGAAATTTTTAAAGTAACTATGAAGTTTACTCAGCACTTTATTGCTTTGTGTATTCATTTTTTTAAAAGATTTTTTGTGGGAAATTAATAATAAATTTACTCTTACACGGAAAAAAATTTCTCATTACCATCCTTTTGTACAATGTTAGGGAAATCTTAAAAGCGTCTTTAAAGTTTACTCAGCACTTTATTGCTCTGTGTATGCATTTTTTTAAAGGATTTTTTGTGGGAAATTAATAATAAATTTACTCTTACACTGAAAAGAATTTCTCATTACCATCCTTTTATACAATGTTAGGGAAATCTTAAAAGCGTCTTTAAAGTTTACTCAGCTCGTATGTGTCTTCTTCAAGGGTTTTTTGGGGAATGAGGAGAGTGATAATTTTACTTTTTGTGAAAACCTATGACTGACTATAAAAAGCATATATGAAACTTTATTTTTCATGTTTACTCTAGGATAAAAGTCAATTGGAAGCTAGATTATTGCTGAAGCTTATGGTAATGATACATTGGGTGTAAACATGTTCCAGGAATAGTTTGTCAATTTCTGATTAAGTTTCTGGAATGAAGAATTATTTACATTCAAGCTAATGTCCTCATCTTTGTTGTTGTTATCAAAATGTTTCATTGTACCCTTCAGCTTTCTTCAGGTATCTATCTCATGAGACAATAGCCTCATTAATTAAAACATTGGTTCATGAATTTGGTGACAAAGTGGTTGTGAGTTCTAGCCTAAGGCCAGGTAGTACAAACTTTGGAAACTCATTGGAAACAAAGCAAGCAATAACTGAGCAGTGCTAAATAATAATGATAATAAGAGATCTTTTTAGACATAGTCAGCAAAACAAGAACACTCTAGCTCCAAAGATTTAATAAAAGATTCTAATCTGGATCAATAAGCATCTGGAGAAGTCTGGAGAGTACAACAGTCAGAACAACTAAAATGGCGACAGCTATTTACATTGTTCAGACTACTATCCTAATCTTTATTGTCACATTCATAATGTTTTGGCTGTTGTACACTCCAACCTTCTTCAGGTAATTTTTTTTTAATGATTTCACCCCAAGCAAAGCAGGACTGCCACTAGTGTGCAAGGGGTTACAGTGAGATAAAATAATGGGTACATGGATAAAAGATAAAAGGATAAAATATGAATGGGATTCAAGAGTATAGAAAATGGCAATGGATGTTGCATTTTAATTTTTGGTGATTGTAGCTATCAGGGAAGAAAGTAAATTGTGGAATTTTAAACCAAACTCTTTATTTAGTCCATTCTGAAAGGCACACATAAAAAATATGCTTTTTTTTATGTGTGCGGATGGTATATGTTAAAAGTGAAAATGGAGAAAAATGAGATGCATCACTGTCATTTGATACTCTTATATTAAGAAAGAAAAAATTCTATAGGTGAGAGTAGTATTTATAAATGGTTCACTAGATTTAGAAGTGAAAGTTTTTTCAATGGAAGACCAAGAACGTTCAATCAGATCTGCAGTCCTTGATGATCAGCAGATTGAAATGCTAAGTTAAAATGATTCAGGTTATATAACGCAGAACTCTGTGCATCTCATATGAGTATCATTTGAAAAAATCATGGATATATGAATTTCTATGATGCTTGGGAACTTCACAATTTAATGAAAAAAAAAATTAATGGACTAGATTTCTGTTGAATAATTGGCCATAGTTAAATGTCAGTTAAGTGCTATAGGTGATACATGCTTAGATAATCATGTCTCTTTTGATCCATGACTGACTAGACAAAAGATTTTCATGAAGTAGGTTGCCATTTCTTTTTTTTGCTAACCAATGCTACAGAGCTCAATCTGTCATGCTATTCAACCCATAGCTGGAGGGAGAAGAGATGGATTAATACCTTTCTGAAAGTTATTTGCGTGTAAATGAATGCAATAAATTCAACTAGGATTTGAATTCTGCTCTCTGATTTCTCATTCCAAGCTGATATCCATTGTACCACAATGCCATGTATTTGGCAGAAATGCTCAAATGCAAAATTGACAAAATTTTTAATAAACTATAACAAGAGAAAGAAAAGAAATGAACAGAGCAAAATAATATTGAATAAATTATATATGCAAGAGAAAAGTAGACAAAACAGCAGTAATAAGTAAAAAAGTTCACAAACTAATAGTAAAGAGATATAGATAAGTGATTGCAATGTTTTGAAATCAAGACAAGAAAGAACAGGAAGTTAGATGAAACCAAGAAGTGGCCATCTTATTAGCTAGGAAGAAATCCCAGTATGCATCTGTATGTTTTGTCTATAGGGGGGATGTTTTTGCAGTCATTCCTCGACAGATTGGATGAGTTCTTATGGTGAATGAACAAATTGTGTGATTGGGTTGTGAATCTGATTAGCTAGGTCTAGGATAGAAAATGTTGACCAGCCTCACCTCACCCGGATGTATTAACTTTGGTCATATGCCACAATTATTGTATCATTTCCAATCTTCTCTATTATAATAAAGATTGTTGTATATTTATTTGTAATATATTGTTAGAGTGGGTCAAGAGTGGTTTACTCTCTTCTGATATTGTTGAGTTAATTAGTCACACTGGGTCTATTCATCCCCGTTTGTATAGGCTATCGACAATTCATAAGTATGGGCCATTACCACCCATCCTGTCCATGATTGGGTCCTCCCAGCACAAAGTCACTAGTTGGCTCATGACAGTGCAACAACACAGGTTGTAGCACTATAGTACTTATTGCATTAAAGATTCCTTTTCTTTCGTGGAATCTATATGTAATTTCTTCTCTAGTAGTGGGTTCATGTCTTCTTTTGACATATGCTCCTTAGTCACTTGTGTTCCATTGTCTGAGACAATTGAGATGTATTGCTATATTTTGTATTGTTCCTCATTGTCTCCTCCAGATTTTCCTGAGAGTGTATTTGTTGATCTTATGAAGTTCACCACCTCATCTGTCGAATTTCGTTTTAATAATATTATTTATCGGCAGATTGACAGTGTAGTGATAGGTTCGCCTTTGGGTCCTTCCCTTGCTCATATTTTTGTCAGTTTTCACGAGGCTTCTTTATTCTCTCGAATTGATCGTCCTCATCATTTAATAATGTAGCTGAAGCTGACTTTTTTTTCACGTCATTAAACTCTATCCATTTTTCCCTTAAGTTTACTGTAGAAAAGGTGTCTAACTGTTGCCTTTCCTTTTTGGACGTTCTTGTGCATAGGAATGGTGATGAGTTTTTGACTTATGTATTTAGGAAGGCTACTTTTTAGGACTATATACACGTTGGGACTCTTTTTGTCCCCGACAACGTAAAATTAATTTAATTATGACCCTGACTTACAGAGCTCTTAAGATTTGTTTCGATTCCTTCCTCTGTGGTGAAACAGATTTTATTAAGATGACACTTTCAAAAAATGGATATCCTTTGGATGTTTTGGATTCTGTTATTCATGATATCATCAATAATTTTCACAGGGTTAATCTGCAGATTGTTAAAATATGTCCAGTTTATTTGTGTCTTTCCATAACTGGTTCAGAGGGTGAGTCTTTAGCTAGGCGGATTTTGCTGTCTATTAGCAAATGTTATTTTTCTGCTAATGTTCAAGTAATATTTAGTACTCGATCAATTCTTTCTTCCATTTGCAAGGATGCTCTCCCCCTCTCATGTTAATTTCGTAATTTACAAATATGAATGTAATTGTGGACACAGCTACATAGGGAGGACATCTTAGCGGATGGATTGTAGAATAAAACAACATTTACCTCCTAGAATTTGGAATCCGGCTGCAGGCAGTGGCCAACTTGTTAATACATACGGGTTGTTCATTGCATGACATGTTATAAAAAGCAGGAATTGTGTATTGAGTGTGGACCATTTCTCTATTTTATCACGGTCCTATTTTTATATCATTTAAAGTTTCTAGAGTCTTTATACATCAAATCCTGCAAGCCTTCCCTCTGCAAACAGAGGGATTGTTCGCTGGGTTTGAATGTTATTGGACTCTAGTTTTCTTTGCATTTTTTTTTCTTGCCCCCATTAATTATCTTTTATTTTGCATGTCTCCTGTTCCTAGAAATAAACTTGATAAAGCTGGAACAAAACAGGTTGTTTTTTTTTAAACTACACTTATTCCTTGATTATATATATATATATATATACACACACACACACACAAATGAATAAGAATGAAGAAAATAATTTCAACATTCAAAACATTAATTTAAAACAGTGCTCAATGTAAAAATAGCAATGAATATTTATTATTATTTCGTTAGAACTTGTGCAAACTACAAACTACTACAAAATTGTAAATTTATTTCAACATTGAAAGAACAGTGTCCATCAGGTAGTTAATGGTAATAAAGCATGACAGGAGAGATACACACACACACACACACACACACACACACATATCCCTCTTGTCACGCTCATTTCAATTGGTCTCGCTTTCAAGGCAGTGTCAACCCAGTTCATTAGGAAGACAACAGTGGAGCAACATTCATTCTCTTTACCATACATTGAATATTGCTGTCACATCTGGGCTGGTGCTTCTGTTTCATATTCTGCAGATTCTTGACAAAATTCAAAAAACAATCTGTAAAGGATGACTTTATGAATGTTGACAGAAAAAGTTTTGCTACATGACAGTGCTCATTATCAAGTTGTAAATGTGACCCAGCATGCAATCAGAGCTAGGATGGGAAATTCTTCTGCATACAGGAGACCTGTCACCTTCAAATGATCACATGTGTCACTTTATGTAACACTTCATAGAAATGGATGAAGTATTAAATGAGTCAAAACCAGAATTCCTTCTTTTCTCATCTCTTGCTCTTTGGGCTATTTTCTTCAAGGCTGCTGGTGATATGACTCTCCACACCCTCCACTCTTTTGTTGCTCTAATTCAGGATTTTTCAAACTGTGGGCCCTAACCCTTCAGAAGTTTTCGAGATAAATAAAATGGACAACAAAAGAATGCACAAGGAAGAGCAAAGTGCAGAATATAAACAACTCTTAATGTTGCACAGCACTCATAAATTATTGCTATTTTTTTTTTTTACTAAGGTATTGTATTAGATTTTATATTTTAAAAGCGCGGACACACACACACACGTAGTCATTGAGTTTATATATCTTGTTTGTCAAACTTGTTGCAGACTGAGTGACATCAGTTCCCTCTCACAATGAGATCTCACACCAAAACTAAGCTCCAAAGGTGGGCAGTGCATTCATCTTTGTGGCTGGTGAAAGCCATTAAGATTGTTGAATAATTCAGTTACATCTGAAGTCTCATTAAATGACATTTTTTTTTCAAATATTATTAACTTTACCTTTGGGTTTCCTTAAAAAAATTTTTTTCAAAAAGTAATAATTTTATGTTCATACAAATAGATACATGCAATTCCAATATGTATGGACCATAATAAATCTACATATAAATTGTCAATGCCAAGTAAATGAACCTAGTGAACAGAGTTTGTCTTTGAGTTATTATATGTAAGTATAATGAATTGCAAAGTAAAATTTGGTTCTTGCTGTGGGTTGCAGTAAAAAAAGGGGGATGAGGGGAATTTGAAAAATGCTCCTCCAATTCATACTTGTTCCTCCCTAATTTGTCCTCCTTTTGTCTTTTTGGACTTTGTGAAGAAGAAATTTACTTACCTTCAAAAAGGCTGAGAGTATGCCCCCTGTTGATGTCATTGGCACCAGGATACAAAGAAAAATCAGGAAAGGCTAATTTCATCATTTATAACAAAATATGGTTAATGGAATAACCTGGATGTGCTTTCTACGGATTAGCGTACCTACCTTTGAATGCATATAAAAGTCAGTGGCAGTGAACAAGAGGAGGGGAATCAAGTCATCAGCTAAGAGAATAAATTTGTGACTATTTAGTTGTGTGGCTCTATAAATTTTTGATAGTTTTTCTTTTTGCTACATTGTTCTATCTGCTGAAACATATCAAGTAGCTTTCCATGTACCTTGTGAGTGTCAAATTCTCTAAGGCTTCTTATTTGTCCCAGAAATTTTTACTCTTTTTTTTTCTAATTGTTAACAGCTGTTTCTTTTGAGTGCCTATCCTTCCTAAAACTGCCTTTTTTATAATCTCTGCCCATCATCTTATTTTTTTTGTAGATTCAATTCTCTGTTGCTTCAAGTCTTTTCTTCATTGGTGGTGAAATTATGAAAATATTTCACATTCATTGCTATTTAAGAGAGAGAGTAGAGTGTTGAACCACTGTTTAATGTCTAAACAGTGGTTCAACACACTGGTATTTGTATATAAGGTCATGGGGAATTTAAAATTTAGATGAAAAGTAACACAAGATCAAAGAAAATACTCTGATCACTGAATAATGATGCTGTGAATATCTATGAATAAAAAAATTATTTTGAAACCTTTGCTAGAAGCATTTTGCACCATTTATTTTTATTTTTGTCCCTTTTTACCCTCTTGGACCACTTTTTACCCCACTTTTCAACCCCCCCCCCTTATTTCTCTCACTTTGACCTATTTTTCCCCTCACCAACCCCTTTTTCCTCTCTCTCTTTGATCCCCCCTTTTCCTCTCTCTCTCTCTTTGATCACTCCTTTTCCTCTCTCTCTCTCTCTTTGGTCCCCCTTTTTCTTCTCTCTCTCTTTGATCCCCCCCATTTCCTCTCTCTCTCTCTCTTTGATCCTCCTTTTTCCTCTCTCTCTCTCTCTGGTCCCCCCTTTTCCTCTTTCTCTTTGATCCCCACTTTTCTTCTCTTTGATTTTTCCTTTTTCATCTCTCTCTTTGATCCTTCCTTTTCCTTTCTCTCTCTTTGATCCCCCCCTTTTCCTCCCTGTCTTCAACCTGGTGACCGGCTGCATTCTTGAGGTATCTTTTTTTTATTAATATTATATCTGGCTTCAATTAATACCCTGTCATCATATATACATGTATGCATATATATTTAGTCATTCTTGAAAAAAAAATTAAGATGTCTTGGGAAATAAAAAGAATTAACTTTAATATATTAAAAAAAAACAGTCTGTAGCATGAATTAAACCCCAGGCTTAAATTTTATAGGAATTATTTAAATTTTATTATTTATATTCAGATTACTGTCCTCATCTTTGTTATTATGATGACATCTCAGCTGTCATGCTTTACAGCCATCATCAGGTGCTTGTCTATCCATGTAACCTTCAAGGAATTTAGATTTGAACTCTTTATTTAATCTCTGGAGTAAGATTCTCATCATTTTGTCAACTTGGATAACCCTCAGGAAATTTTAAAACTAACCTTTTTATTTAATCTAAAGCATTAGATTGTTCTTGTTCCCCTGTCCATGTGTAGGAATATAGTCTTGTTTTTTATTTAGTACTGCTCAGTTATTGCTCACCATGATTTTGCTGAGTCTAAGTCAAAGTCTAAAAACAGACTTGTGGATTAAAATGTTAGTTCATGAATTTGCTGACATAGTGATTGTGAGTTCAATCTCTATGCCAAGCAGTGCAGACTCACTGGAAATAATGCGAGTAATAATTGAACAGTACTAAATAAAAACAAAATGAGATATCTCTACACATGAACAATGAAACAAGAACTATCTAGCCCTATAAATTAAATAAAGGGCTTATTTTCAAACCGGAACCTTTACTTTAATTTACAGGGCTAAATAGTTTTCATTTTGCATCCAACTTTGTTATTGCTTGTCTTGTTTTCAGTGGAAGCAAAGTGATCAGTACTAAATAAGAACAAGGCAACATGATACATGATACACATGAACAATGGAACAAGAACAATCTAACTCTGTAAATTAAATAAAGGGTTTATTTTGAAATTTTTTGAAAATTATCCAGATTGACAGATATCTGAAGAAGTCTGTGGGGCGTAATGGTTAAAATGTTGTGATGATAATAGCAACAAACATGATGACCTCTGTCTATATTTCTGAGATGAGGTATTATAACTATTTACACTATTGACATTATTCAGACTGTTGTCCTTATCCATATTCACAATGTTTGGCCAAAGAAACATCACTGGAAGAAGGCTGAAGCATACAATGGCGGAAATGTCATGAATATGGCAATATAGATGAGGACAACAGTTTGAATAATGTAAATTGTGTAAAGATGGGGATATCAGTCTAAATATAAATAACTTCATTGTGAAAATTCAGACAGAAAAACTAATTAACTTTTATTTCTGTAAATGTATATTTATCTTAGAAATGAAGTCTTTGCATGTAAATTTTTTTTCTTTAAAACCAATTTACATGTTTTCTCTATTATAAATGATATATTTTCTGTATGGTTTTCCTGCCTTTTTATTTTTAAATATTTTTAAAATTTCTTGCATGCCTGAAAAAAGATTTTAAAAGACGAATGCAATGTCTCCTTTCTAATTTTTGGCTTTAATCTTTTGTCTTAGATATTTTTAAAGTATTTTAGTTAATTTTCTGATTTTTTTATTTATATTCTTTTTTATAAATTTTGAGTTTACTTATTTAGTTAATTTATTCAATGATGATTGCTAAGGCAGTTGCCGACAGACTCTCCTGAATGTCCATTTTAAAACTGAATGTCCATTTTTACACAGACCGTGTTGGAACAAATGTTGGCATAACAAACAGAATGACAAGCAGTGGCCGCAAGTTTCTTTATTTTTGTCCAAAATTTTGCATGTGTTCTGCACACCCCTCCCTAATTTCAAAATTTTCCATACACATTTTTATTATTTAATTATCTCCCCTTTGTAGTAATCACACCAATGCAACTCATTTTTTTGCAAGGTGAAAAAAGAAAAAAGAATACATTCACATAAACTGTGGCTGCCCTGGGACACGCTACCTGTAAATTGTTTTCACTTTACACTTAATGTTTACACCGGAAAAATTTTACACTGGAAGATATTTGGGGTTAACTTTTTGTGTATATAAAATAGGTGATGTGTCTATATTTCTGAGAAGAGGTAGTATTTACAGTATTTACATTATTCGAACTATTGTCCTCATCTTTGTTGCCATTTGTACAACATTTCGGCTGTTGTATGCTCTGGCCTTCTTCAGCTGCTAGTAATTTCGAACCGAACCCTTTATTACAATCACTGGGGTAAATCATTCTCATCCCTTGCATAGTAGTGCCCCTTTTGGAAGTCATGAGTTATCTCCCTCTAATCTTGTAAGTTAATTGTTCACCACTGCTGTAGCCTGGTTTTGAAACGTCATACAAGTGAAAACAAAGATAAGGACAATAGTCCAAATAATGTAAATACAATAAATTGGGTAATTTTAACCAAAATTGGCTAATTTAAAATTGCTTTGAAGGTTATTCCATATATATATACTTGCATGTCATGCAAGGGGGTCACGTCATGTGACCTCTTAAAATTAGGTCTTCAAATGTTGCAAGATATGCGAGCATATATGGTAATCAACTTTTGATATACTTTGGAATTTTACTTTTTTTTTTTTTAATATGCTTTGCTATTTAGACCAGTATAGCTTTTATACTTGCAATATTTCAGATGTGTCTTCATATTGGGAATCCTGGGATTTCAAACTAGATATGAGCGTGCTTGTTTGATTGCTTTTCCTTTATGTGCCATGCGTGATTCATAATTGGGTTATCATGTATCTTCTTTAATTAAAGGCTGATTTGGCAGAATTCCCACAGTAGGCTGATGTTACTTTCTGCAGTAGACTGGTTGCCAACCAAGGCTATAAGATCCAGTCTGTCTTGTGATTTGACACCTAGTTTGTAGTGGGTGGGTGAATACCTTTTTAAAAATTTATTTGCTCATGACTGGATGTAGCAAACTTGATAGAAATTTGAACTCTGCTCTCCAATTTCTCATTCTGAACCACTATCTATCTCGCCACTGCACGTCCATGTTTATAGCACCCAGTACTTCATGCTCAGCTGTTATCCATATCATCACCCATGTTTAGAGTATCCAGTATCCCTAAGTGGTCACCAATCTTATTACCAGCCATTATCCATCCCACCATCCACATATCCTAATTTATAGCAACTGTATCCCCAAAAAGTCACCAATTTAAATACCTCATTCCAAACAGTTATACATCCTACTACCTGCACATTCATGATTACCACACCTAGTATCCCCAAGCAGTCATAAATCGAGGTACTAACCAGAATGTCAGGGATCAGATGAGAGCCAGTGTTTCAATATAATATGGCCATAAAACTAGTCTTAATATCAAAGCATATAATAATAATTTCTCATCTCCAAAAATCCAACAGAATTGTTTTTTTTTTTTTTATAATCCACTAGCAGTATAACCTGGCATTGCTTCGGGTGTAATGAAAGCTTTAAAACTAATCCATGGTCCTGGAGCTCAGACTCCTTGGATGTTGGCACAAAAGACTAAAAAGCAATAGTTGTTTCCAGTTAAAGCAAAACCGTAGACTGAAAGAAAAATGAATGGATGTAAGTCAAATTTTGATTTTCTGGTATCGATATCAAATAAGTTTTTTTCGTCGTAAACTGAATTTTGAAGGCTAAATAAGTCCTCTGAGTAAATGGTATCATGGCCGAGACTAAGAACTACAATTGTACCTATGTAGAGCCAAACCCGAAGCAAAAACTAAAATAAAAAGGCTGAAAAAAAATACAGACATACAGGCAGATAATCAGATACACGCACAAACATCTTGCCTTTTATATATATATATATATATATATATTATCAATTTTCTGCACTATTGTAAGAACTGCAACCTTGAAACTTTTGTCTATGAGTGTATCAAATCTGATTAAAATCCGACCCCTCCTTCTATAACCCGATTTTTTCGATTATCGATTTTCGATATTTATCGAGGGTACCTCAACACAAAACCTAGTTAAGAACACTCGCAGACGTTTATAGTACAACTGTGTAAATTTTCAAGAAAATCGGTTCAGCCATTTCGGAGTCTATAGGTAACAGATACACACACACGCACAAAGTTTCATTTATAAATAAGTTTAGATAATTATTATTAAATCATGAAAATTAAATAAGAAAAATAATTTTTGAATGCAATCAAGTATTAGAAGACTTGTTTAAAAAATTTTTCACATGTTATACTGAAAGTAGCTTCTTTCCGATTCCTATTCAAAAAAATGTTTCTTATTTTCTGTCCAATTCGCTTTTAATATTGATTTATGATAATGTTAATTTATACCAATCATAGGTTTAAAGTATTGATTTTATGCAAGGTTACTTAGTTCTTTAAGGACCTTTGCATGAATTTAGTAAGATGCATAAAGTCATAAAAGAAAAATTTTATCTGACAAAAAAAATAATACAAATAATCTGAAGAATCTTCTTGACATACCTCCTTAATGAATTTGTCATTATCATCAATGACTGCTTCAATATGAGGTTTTAAACTTCTGGGATGAGGAGTTATTATTTACATTATATTGTCCTTATCTTTGTTGTTGTTGTCACAATGTTTTGCTCTTCCTCCAGTGGGTAACTAACAAGGAATGCTGAACTGAATTCTTTATTTAATCTAAGGGGGTAGACTTCTTGTTCCACTGCTCATATCCAAGGATGTTGTCTAGTTCTTATTTTTATAAGTATTTTTTAGTTATTGCTTACCTGTTTCTACAGAGTGCAAGTGTGCCCTGCTCAACTCAGGGCAGTATGTACTGAATTCATAATCACTGTGTCACCAAATTCATAATTCAATGCTTTAATCTACTAAGATCCTGTCGGACAATTTGCTGTAGTCAACTACTGCTGTCATTTGTCTTTCTTTATTAGTGGCTCTCATTGGTTTTTTTCAAACACTCCAGTAATCTTTCTTATCTAATACTAGCAGTATAGCCCGGCGTTGCTCAGGTGTAATGAAAGCTTTATAACTAATCTATAGTCCTGGAGCTCAGACTCTTTGGACGTTGGCATGAAAGACTAAAAAGCAATAGTTGTTTCCAGTTAAAGCGAAACCATAGACTGAAAGAAAAATGAATGGATGTAAGTCAAATTTTGGTTTCCTGGTACCGATATCGAATTTTCTGCACTATTGTAAGACCTGCAATCTTGAAACTTCTGAATATCGTTTCTTATGTCTTTGTCTGTGAGTGTATCAAATTTGATTAAAATCAAAGCACTCCTTCTATAACCCGATTTTTTTCGATTATCAATTTTCGATATTTATCGGGGGTACCTTGACACAAAACCTAGTTAAGAACACTCACAGATGCTTATAGTACAACTGTAAATTTTCAAGAAAATTGGTTCAGCCATTTCGGAATTTATAGGTAACTGATACACACACACACACACAGACAGACAAAGTTCCATTTATAAATAAGTTTAGATTTTCACTTCATTCCACAGGGGCTGATGACTATCCCTTTTCCTTCATACATGCTCGATTTCATTGTCTAAACCCCCTACCCCTTCAAGGACTTGTGATTTTCCTCTAGCCTTACTTTTAGGGGGTGGCTTGTTTCATCTTTATATTCTCTGCCATAACTGCAAGGAATTGAGTACACTCAATTCTTGGTCATGTTCTCCAACTGCCCTGTGTTATGCTTTACTTGGTAGAAATTTCTCTGCAGAGTGGAACTTTTCATCAAGGGCTTATTGGGAAAAGGTCTTGTTAGTAGGTGTATGATCTTTCTTTGCCGCACACTCTCTATCCATGGCTTCATGACCATCTCTAACATTTCTTTATAGTCAGCAGCATTGACCCAAAAGTCCTGAGGAAAGAAGTGAGGAGGCATGACATTCCCCTCTTTGTTCACAACTCCCAGAAATGTCATAGTTGTTGAAACATTTGTTTGCCTGAAGAGTTGAAACATTGTTAGAGTCTCTGCATAACTGACATACTTTTCTTGAACTTTTTGGCCCCAAATAAAAGGTTTTCTCCTTGGAGAAAAAAGTGATAAAATGGCCAAACATCAGTAATTATCTATTTGGTACTAATATGGCCAAACAATAAGTCACAGTCTATTTGGCACAAACACAGTGCCAAATCGATAATTACTGATGTTTGGCCATTTCTACAGAAATGCACTGCTCTAAGAAATTATCATTTTCTTAGTTTCTTTTTATATTACTATCAATCATGCTGTCTAGATCAGTAATATGTCATTCCATTTTAAAAAAAAGATTTATCTTCTAAATTTTAAATGTGGTGCTATGTAAGTGCACTGTAAATTGATCTTTTTACAAAATTAAAATGCTAAGTAAGGGAAATAATAAAAGGAAAGGTAAGTAAAAATATGCTTTAAATTCATATTTTGTGGCTGTTTTGAAATTATTTAAAATATTTTTTTTAGCATTATCTTAGCACAACACAATTCTTTAAATAAAATATTGAATTTTTTATTTTAACATGAAATTATTTTAAATTTTATAAGAATATGCATTATCATGTGGTATAAGTGCAAAATATGATCTACCATGTGGTAGCAGCACGAAATATGATCTACCATGTGGTAGCGGCACGAAATATGATCTACCATGTGGTAGCGGCACGAAATATGATCTACCATGTGGTAGCGGCACGAAATATGATCTACCATGTGGTAGCGGCACGAAATATGATCTACCATGTGGTAGCGGCACGAAATATGATCTACCATGTGGTAGCGGCACGAAATATGATCTACCATGTGGTAGCGGCACGAAATATGATCTACCATGTGGTAGCGGCACGAAATATGCTTTACCATGTAGTATGGGTGCAAAATATGCTTTACCATGTAGTATGGATGCAAAATATGCTTTACCATGTGGCATGAATATTTTTCTTTCCTCGACATATCAGTTTGAAATAAGTTTACATAGCAAATTGAATCCCCCCACTCCATCCTTAACATTTTGAAAATTTAAAAAAGAAAATATTTTTTTTATATTTGAAGTACTTAATAGTAATATGAAAAGAGAATTTTTCAAAGTTATTATTTCTTGGTGGTGTATGTTTCTACAGGTCTAGGTGTCTCATATGAATCAGACCCACTCCAGTAGGAATCATTTAGCTAATTCACCTGCTAACCATTGCAAGGCTCTAAATATCAATCAAATTAGGGATTTCCAAATTTTGTCCAGACAATTGAACCCCTACTATGTTGTTTTTGAAACTAATAACTTAATATTGCTGCTTTTTTTTTCTTTGTCTCTCTCTCTCTCTCGTCAGATATACAACCCATAAAAATGAGGGGTAGGGATGAAAAAGTATTATTTCTCTCTGATTCTTTAAGTGAACAAAGAAATCGCTGCTGTAGTGAAGAAGAGTTTAGTATTTGTCTATATTTCTGAGATGAGGTCGTATTTACAGTATTTACATTAGTCGGACTATTGTCTTCATCTTTGTTGCCATTTATACGATGTTTCAGCAGTTGTACACTCCGGCCTTCTTCAGGTGCTAGTAATTTCAAACCAAACCCTTTTTTATAATCACTGGAGTATATGAACTCCATTCCTTGCATAGCAGTGCCTCCTTTGGTAGTCACGAGTTATCTCCCTCTAACCCTGTAAGTTACTTGTTTACCACTGCTGTAGCTTGGTATTGAACTCACAACTCTTTGTGTCAAGTCACAGGAACTAACCAATGTCTGTATCTACGTGTCCTTAAAGACAAATGGCAAGAAAGATGAGGACAGTAGTTTGAATAATGCAAATACTGTAAGAAGAGTTTAGTTTGGATTTATTTGTTCAGTTAAAAAAAAATTGGAACACATCCATGTGTAATATACAAGCAGGACCCATGTAAATTTCATGGATTTAGATATAGTTTTTATAATTTTTCTTTTTGTTAATGCTGCATTGTGTACTTTTCAACTTGTGACCATGCCCAAATAGTCATAAGAAAAGTGATATCATCTCTTTTAAAGATATTGAAATGTCCTCAATAGTTAGGTCATAAAACATGATTTAATCCCTCACTACAAACAAGTGTCTTTATCTCAGATTAGTCTCCCCCTCCAATATCTCTGTGTTGCACTCTCTTTTTGTCTCTCTATATCTCTTTCTGTTTTATTCTCTCTGTCCCTCATTCTGCTTCCTTGTCAGTATCTATGATACCAAATGGAACACATACAATATATATATAAGTATATTAGCATATAGATAGAATAGAATTACCTGGATTATACAGCTTTCTGTGAATGAAGAAATTACAGGTGTAGAGTGAGTGGTTATGGGCAAATGTAAAAATAAACGACAGAACTGTCCAACAAACAAAACTGACAAAGTTAGCAATAACAAGAAAAAGAAAAAAACAGGGCAAAGAAATTTTAAAGCAAGCAAACAGTATATACAAGGCAAATAAACAGTAATATGACAAAATGTTCACTAAGAATTGGGGGTTGACACATAAGAGCAAGTGAATGTTGCATTTGGGCTTAAATACAAGACAAATCAGGACTATGTCAGATGAAACCAAGACCAGGCCTATTTTATTGGCTAGGAAGAATTTGTTATTCTACCTATAAATTGGGGAGGGACAAGTGTTTTGCAATCATTGCTAGAATAGATTAGAACCAACAGATAGCAGGGCACTTATTTCTGGAAATGAGCTGAGTTAATCATCTTATTAGCAGGCATTTACTTATTTATTTATTTATTTTTTTTGTTTGCAAACTTTTTTTGGAAAAGAATCTTATCTCTCTCTCTCTTAAATTGAATCATGATGACACAACTGAAGGTAAATTAATTCCCCCACCCTTTTTTGTACAATAAAAACGTAATTTAACTCATGTCCTTTATAAAAAAAAATATCCAGTCTGGCAGGAAAATAAATTTGTTTACCATTCTTAGATTTTGGATGAATGTTATGGATTTTCTATGAATTAATCTTCAAGATGAATTTCATGAATGTTATATTGTACTTCCTTGATTATCTGGACATCTTAGGACAGACGTTACAGAAAATTGGATAATTGAAGACCAAAGTTATGAAAAGCAAATGAAGAGGTCCTTCTCTGAATGAAATTTAACATTTATTCCATCAACAATTTGTTCCAAGTTTTGTCCTTTCTATTTTTGATGAAAAAAAATTGGTTGATATTTGGCTCAGCTTGCCTTTTTCTACTGCTAATTCTCAAAGCTGTGATACGTCAAATATAAATTCTTTCTTTGAAAACAAGTTCCCAAAATTGGATTAATGTACATTTTATGTTTATTACTATTATTATTTGATTGTTTCAAGGGATCAAATGCTCTCCATAGCAACCATGACAATTTGTTGGATGCTAAACTACTTCTTCCTTATATAACTGAATACACGCACACACACATGGAGGTATGGTGGAGTAATGGATTTAGGAATCTGAGAACAGAGTTCAAATCCCAGTTGAATTCATTACATTCACTTACAGTCATGCTAATACTCTTGGCAAAGGTATGTATCCAGCTCTTCTACCCCAGGAAATAAATAGGACAGACTGGGTTCTATAGCTAAGAGTGGTAACTGATCTTGAAGAAGGAAAGATTTTGAGTTAAAAACCAGCCTGGAGAGGATTGGGCTCCATCAGGCTATCTTGCCCAGGATATACCATTTCTATTGTGTCTAGAGCTGCAATACTGTGGTGCCCTAGGACTCATGATTGAAAATATATAATGAATTATACTTTAGAACATGTACAAACTAATACAAATCTAAGACAAAATTGTACATTTTGTTTTGACATTGAAAGAACAATGTCTCATCAGGTAGTTAATAATGATAAATATTGTTCTTTCAGTGTTGAACATTGCAAATATTTTCTTCAATCCTTATTCATTTGGAGATATATATATATATATATATATATATATATATATAAAGATATTTGAACAGCAATTTTTTATTTAGGCATATTTGATTAAAAATTAATGAAAATTACCTATTCACTATGTTTGTTTTTAACTTTTCAATACTTCTAATTTCTTTTTACTAAAAAAAACAAACATTTTGTAGAATTATTGAAAAAGATACTAAAAGCCAATCAACAAGTTAGTTTTGTTGGCTTTTGATCAGATACACATGTGTATATATACATGTATTTTGACAGCAAATTTTACTTAATGTAAGTTTGCATAAAGATTATTTTTATATATCTAATTTGGATCATTGTTCTGGATTCTGTAGTTATAATGTATAAATTAATTCCTAAATATTAAAGAAGATACATTGTTTGGATTGTTGTCCTCATCTTTATTGTCATATTCATATTCACAATGTTTCAACTGTTGTACACTTAAGGCCTTCTTCAGGTGATTGGAATTTTGGACTGAACCCTTTACTTCACTGAGGTATACTGTTCTTGTTTCTTGAGCCATGCTACTTCTGGATGTCTTAGTTACCTTCCTTTAACCTAACTCCCTAAGTTACTTGTTCATCCCTGCTGTAGCCAGGTATTGAACTCACAACTCTTTGGGTCAAGTCACTGGATCTAACCAACACTTTTATCCACTAAGCCATGTGAGAACAATATACGCCATTGATCAAAATAAAGGGTTTGAAATTCCAATCACCTGAAGAAGTCCAGAGCATGCAACAGTCGAAATGTCATTAATATGAATATAGCAATAAAGATGAGGACAACAGTCTGAATAATGTTAATAATGTCTTATTTCAGAAGTATAGACAAATTAAAGATTTTTAACAAAAATAATGGAAAGATCAGCTATAGCTGTGTTACAAACATTGAAAAATTAATCTCATCATAACAATATTATACTAAATAAATATATCTCAACAAAAACAATTTTAATTAATTTACAAAAAATAAATGTAACTGCTGAAAAAAATGATTTGTTCCTTAAACGGGCAATGTATAATAGATAATACTGTATACTGAGCTAGCATACATTCTAATAATGATGTCAAGTTTTTTATTGGTTCCACTGAAAATCCTTGGAAATGTCATTTTTATCATCATTCAATGACTTCAGGCAATGTAAGATACATGAATAGCACTGTTCTCTCCAAACATTTCTGGTAATTACATCCATTATCACTTACAAACTAAATCTTACAAAGGAAAGGAGATAGATGTAATTTATGCCTTGTAGAAAAACTAGTT